>CM064572.1:59812669-60532669 GCA_032716605.1 Paralithodes platypus
GTACATCTGGTTTTCTTTTCTGTGAAATTTAATTTAGTTGACATATTTTAAACCATTACAAATATTTCGAAACAATGTTTCAAGTTAAGGGAGGTAAGATAATCTGATTTGTTTAGATGAGAGAGAGAGAGAGAGAGAGAGAGAGAGAGAGAGAGAGAGAGAGAGAGAGAGAGAGCAATAGCAACAACAAGACTGGATAGTATGGTATCAATCTTATTTACTGAGAGCCAGACAGTGTTTACAACAGAGCAGCTGAGTGAGTATGTAGGAAGGATGGTGAGTGTGTGTATATATATACCTACACACACACACATACAGTCACACACCTACATACACACACACACACACACACATACCTACACACGAACACACACCTACACACACACACACACATACCTACACACAATCACATACCTACACACAATCACATACCTACACACCCACCCATACCTACACACACGTACCTACACAAAAACACACACCTACACACACATACATACCTGCACACACAAACACATACCTACAGACACACACACACATACCTACACAGACACACACTTACACAGACACATACCTACACAGACACACACACATACCTACACACAAACACATCCCTACACACAAACGCATATCTACAACACACACACACACATACCTACACACAAACACATACCTACACACACACACATACCTACACACCTACACACAAACACACACCTACACACACACACATACCTACACACCTACACACAAACACATACCTACACACAAACACATACCTACACACACACACATACCTACACACAAACACACACCTACACACACACACATACCTACACACCTACACACAAACACATACCTACACACACACACACACATAATTGTAGTCGCATGCATTATTTCTTATACACTCTGTATTCTCGAACACTATAATGGAATATCCATAATGGAAGCATCAGGTAGACTAAAAAATTAACCCGTACATACCGGGTAAAATCCAACTCAGTGTTGCGTTATCTAATTGAAAAGGTTAGACAAAATGACTCTATAATTGTATATCCCTCCTTCACCGGCTTTTTTTTTCTTTCTCTCCTTTTCTCTCTTTCCCTGGCTTGTATCCATTCGGCCCCATTCAGCTAACTGTTTGAAGACTTTTATCCCCATCCAGGTGTCGATTTCGTCCTGGCGAGCGATAGCGAGCCAGCATTGTATGGAGAAATCCGGCTTCGCCGGAGAAATTTTTCTATCGAAAAATGTACAAATCTAGCTTGCTGTCAAAACAAAATTATATATATGCTGGCTCGCTACCGCTCGCCAGGATAATATTGACACCTGGATGGGGGTAAATGTCTTAAAACAGTAGGCTGAATGGGTCCGAATGTATACAAGCCAAAGAGAGAGGGAGAGAAAGAGAAAACAAGCGAGGTGGGCTCCCTTAAATGTCGAAACTGATGGGTCATTCGTCTTGTTTATCTGTGAAGCCGTATTCTCCTCGTTTTCCTGCATAAGTCATTTGTATTCTTCACGTCGTGTTCCGCTGCTATCTTTGAGGTTGAGCAATTTGTTCCTGCATTCACAGCAACGTGTTAATGTATGATAAAGGAGGGTTTCAATGTGTGTGTGTGTGTGTGTGTGAGAGAGAGAGAGAGAGAGAGAGAGAGAGAGAGAGAGAGAGAGAGAGAGAGAGAGAGAGAGAGAGAGAGAGAGAGAGAGAGATTTAGTTATAATTGCTCATGTATAAGAAAGAGAGAAAATGGAGGGACTGAGTGTGTGTGTGTGTGTGTGTGTGTGTGTGTGTGTGTGTGTGTGTGTGTGTGTGTGTGTGTGTGTGTGTTAACAACGCACATACAGTACTTTATACAGTCTACTATAAATTTGTGAGGTGATTGACATATTTCTTCAGCCAAACTACGCGTCATCAATTAGGCATTTCTCCACAGGATATGGGCTAAGGTGTTGTTCTCAGGATTATCGCAAAGAACTGGTTTCTACATTAAACTTAGTTAGTTAGTTCACATAGGACTTCAGAGGCTATTAACCCTTCTGGATTATTAAGCCAGCACACTGTAAGTCAAGAAGAACGTCAGTACTGGAGCCCCTTTTCGAGAACTCCAGTCCCTTGTTGTCTACAATATATATGCGGTTGATAAGCTTATATACTCATGCATAATAACACGAGTAAATGAAGAGAAGCACAAAGTATATGAATGAGATTATTATGTATGTCGGATTAAACTTATAATATATGCATACAAGTTAACTCTACAAAATAATAAGTTAATTTAATACTGTATGTTTGCTGGGCAGACCGACCGGGGATTCGGCAAGTCGGAATTAGATCAGCAAATTTAGTGGTTAACTTTATCTGAGTCTCATAACCACTATTAGAATTTTAGTTTGTTTTGGGAGGATTAGTGTATTAGAGGTTAATATTGAAAACAATCAAAAGTTAATTACGACGAGCTTAAAACACGGGGGCAAATACAGACATAGACGGTATGACGAATGGCGGATAATGTTGCAAATATTTCGGTGATCGAACTAAAAAGAAAAACGAACACAGACAGGGAGACAGTGATAGAAAAGATGATAGGAAAAGGATACCATGTACAATTATGTTTAGTCTAACACATGCACATATTAATATGTACACACGTACAAGAACATACGTTTTGTCACGTCTATTTCGGGACACCCTATATATATATATATATACTGTATATATCATTTATGACTTAAATTGCTTCAAACTCCGTGTGTCCAGGCATTTTGTCTCGAACGTCCCTTGATTTTGACCCTGTCACTCTTTCAACTATGGGGGAGGCACTCGCTATAGGCAGTTATGCCTTTTGCCTCCCTCAATCACATAGAAAACAAAATAAAATAAAAAATATCGACACCTGCTGTCTAAGAACATCGTAACTCCTAAGCGAACAATCAGAATCGCAGAGAACAGGAATAATATGTATAATGGAGTAAAGTATTGTAATTATATATGTATTATTGTATAGGCTAACAAAGCTGAACCTGTTGTATCATTAAAGAGGATCTCCGTTACAGGACAGCGTCTATAAACACGGCTGGCTTGTTGGTCTACTACGGCGGTGGTCAAGGTGTTCCCGGCATTTATTTATCAGTCTCCCACTTGCCACATATTTATTTGTCTCTGTCGCTGATAAGGCCTCACGACGCTGACCAGACCGACCGGGGGGGGGGGGGGGCGGGGAGTCGAGAGAGAGAGAGAGACGAGAGAGAGGAGAGGAGAGAGAGGAGAGACGAGAGAGAGACGGGAGGGGTGTTGATGGGGGGGTGCTGATGAAAAGGCAGTGTTAAAGGAGGAAACATTAACTGTTAATGTAATTACATAATATTTATATTTGTCTTATAGACAATAAATTCACTACATTACGTGACTTTGGTATTATATATATAATTATATATATACAGTATTATAATATATACATAGGTTATATTATAACCTATGTATAACAATAGAAATTCAACCAACATTTAGATAGGGCCAAAACGCTACCAAGAAATACACTTCATATAATATTAAGTACGGTAACACCCCGTTCTTAACATTAATCATCAATTTACCTGATGTCCAGGCATTATGACCACAACGTCCCTTGAATTTGGCTCTCTGTCACTCTTTTGACTATGGAGGAGACACTCGTTACAGGCAACCTTCCGTTGGTATCCTTCATACACATAGAAAAAAAATATATATATAAGCCTATTCCACGTTGTATAGTCATGAAACACAAACTATCAATTGTTTTACTTCGAATTTCAGCATATACAATTCCCATAAATGATAATTATATAGTTACCCTTTGAAATTAAACAAATCCAATAGAACAGTGTGAGCCGGATTGTATAGGAAGCCCATTGCCTATCACATATCATATTTTAAAATAAACAAACCTGTATTTTAATATTGAATGATGCCACACACCTTAATCCATTCAGTATCGGTGACGTTCTTTTCATTATATTGTGGCTGTTATTAGACGATTCTATTCAGTTTAAAAATGGCCTCCAGCATTTAACAGGCTTCGAGCTATCTCACTTAACCCTTTTTACTATCTCAGATCCTGTTTGAACTGCTCATAGTCGTCTAAATATAGCAAGAATAAAATTAATAAGATGTCGCCGGTACAGAAGGGGCTTATATCGCCCATTATCGTAAAGAGAGCAATACATTTGCACTTGACTATCATATTGTATTTCAATTTGGTAAGATGTAACCTAGGTCCGTAAAGAAGAGTGAGGCCTTGTAGTGAAGTAATTGACCTGGAGGCCCTCTGATTATAGTCGACAAGAGCACCTTTCCTTGTACCCTGAGTGTGACTAGGATCTGTGGTCTGTCAGCTATTTCCTTCTCCAGTACCACATATCCTTTGCTACGCTCTTGCTTAACCTCACTTGGTAGTCACGCA
Organism: Paralithodes platypus; assembly: GCA_032716605.1. Taxonomy (NCBI): domain Eukaryota; kingdom Metazoa; phylum Arthropoda; class Malacostraca; order Decapoda; family Lithodidae; genus Paralithodes; species Paralithodes platypus. The sequence continues at coordinate 59,817,115 of CM064572.1, forward strand.
TCTTAGTCACTTATGTCGGTGCTCTCTCTCTCTCTCTCTCTCTCTCTCTCTCTCTCTCTCTCTCTCTCTCTCTCTCTCTCTCTCTCTCTCTCTCTCTCTCTCTCTATTATCATTTTGTTTATCCCCCTCTTTTTCCTCGTAACGTTTGTTGAACCTGGAATTCCCCTGTTTTGATATTTCGAGTTTTGTACCGACTGACTGGCATATATATCTGTCATATATCCTTATTTTTTGTTCTCTCTATTTACACTTCTTCTTCATCGGCTTGGGCTCCCCCTGCTCTGCTCTATACACTTCTCTCTATATACACTTCTCTATACACTTCTCTCTCTATACACTTCTCTATACACTTCTCTCTATACACTTCTTCATTTGCTTTGGCTCCCCCTTCTCTGCTCTATACACTTCTCTGCTCTATACACTTCTCTGCTCTATAAAGGAGTACAAAGGAGTACAAAGGAAATCAAGCAACAACAGATCTAGTGACCCTTCTAGGTTGCTTGTCCTCCAAAACACTGAGGATCAAGTGTCCAAACAGTGGTTTAGAGTGGGTAAGGGAACATTGGAAAGGGAACTACTGCCCTGCCACTAACGTGGCAGGACTAGGAAGTTAGTAGGGGACATATGTGTTAGTAACTGAGGGGAGGATAAAGTTATTCATTTACAAACGCAGTCAGTCGCGGGTTTGATGCGAGATATTTGTCTAGGCGGAATTTAAATGAATCAACGGTGCTGGCAGTCTATAACGTCTCGGGGAAGCCCATTCCACAAGTTGACAACTCGATTGAAGAAGAAATTCTTAGATTCGTGCGAGTTAAAAGATTTACCAATAATTTTGCAAACCGTTGCCCCGCGTGTAATTAGATTGGTCGATAGTGAAGTACTTACTACAGGTCATATTGTCGATGCCTTTGATGATTTTGAACACTTGAATTAAGTCGCCTCTTAATCTGCGCTGGGTTAAAGGGATTCTCAAAGACGCTCCTCGTATGGTTTGTGCTTTAGGCTAGGTATCATTTTGGTAACTCTACGTTGAACTCGTTCTAGCTTGTCCAATGTCCATATCTTTTAGTAATAAGGGCACCAGGATTGAACGCAGTATTCCAGAAGAGGGCGGACTAAGGAATTGTAAAGAGTTAGGATAACTTTCTTTGGATTTATGCTCAAATGACCTGCCTATAAAGCCAATTATTTTGTTTGCCTTCTTAACAACTTCTGAACATTGTTGACTCGGTTTTAGGTTACTCGATATTGTTACTCCCAGATCAGTTTCTCTGTTTACATTCTTAAGCTGAGTGCCATTCATCGAATAGTTTGCTTTCTCATTTAGGTATCCGACATGTAGTACTTTACATTTATCCGCATTGAAACTCATTTGCCAAATTTGGGCCCAACATGACAATTTATCTAGATTGTGTTGCATATCGTCAACTTGTTCTTTTGAGAGTACGGTATTTGCAATTTTTGTATCGTCAGCAAATTTTGAGATTGTGCAGGTGAGACCCTCATCTATGTCGTTGATGTAAATTAGAAAGAGAATTGCTCCTAGTACCGATCCCTGGGGTACCCCGCTACTTACTTTGGTCCATTTAGATGCCTTACCGTTTATGACTACCCTTTGCTTTCTGTTGCTGAGCCAATTTTCTATCCATTTCAACACACCGTCTTGTATTCCATGCGCTTTTAGTTTTAGCAGTAAACGTTTGTGGGGAACTTTGTCAAAGGCCTTTTGAAAATCAAGGTATATAATATCTACAGCTCTTCTCTCATCGTAGAGGTTGGGGATATCGTGGAAGAAGTCTAAGAGGTTTGTTAAACAGGAACGTTTTTTACGAAAGCCGTGTTGAGTATCTTTAAGTATGTTATTTTCCTCCAAGTGATTTACGAGTCTGTCTCGTATGACCGTTTCTAGCATTTTACATACAACTGAGGTTAAGCTAATTGGACGATAGTTACTGGGTAGGATTTGCTGCCTTTTGAATAACGGTGTTACGTTGGCTAGCTTCCACTGATCAGGCATAGTTCCAGACTGCAAGGATTTATTGAATAGTAATGTCAGTGGTTTGGAAGAGCTCATTCTTAGCTTCCTTTAGAACTCTAGGCGAGATTGTATCAGGTCCTGGCGTTTTATTTACCTTGAGTTTATCTAAACAATTCAATACTTCTCTCTCTGTAACGGTGATATTGCTTAGAACATCTGAATTATCAATCTGAATCGGCGATGGTGTAGGGATATCACTGAGGTCTTCTGTTGTAAAAACTGATGCAAAGAGGGTATTGAGGGCATTACTCATTTGTACTTCGTCTTGGTGTATTCTCCTTTTTCATCGACTAACGGTCCAACAGTTGAAGTAACTACTTTTTTCTTTCTGATATAACTATAGAATTCTTTCGGGTTTGTTTTACTTTGATTCGCAATATGTAACTCTAAGGTCTTTTTACTTTGCTTAATTAACTTTTTGGCTTTGCGTAGTAGCTCTACAAATTTCACCCGTTCTTCGTCATTTTGTGAGGATTTTAATCTATCATTAGCAAATTTTTTAGCAAGCAGGCAGTTTGAAATATCTTTATTCCACCATTTGGGCTTATTATTATGGCCTGGACGCCGTATTTTCGATGGTATGCAGTCTTGCACTGCTTTTAGGTAAGTGTTTCGAATAACTTCCAAGATGTATTTATGTCGTTATTGTTAATTAAAAAGCTCCAGTCAGTTTCTTTAAACGTAGCTCTAAGTTTATGGAAGTTTGCTTTCTTGAAATTAGGGACTTTTTCGATGCTACTATTTGGTTCGTTACTAGTAAACTTTAAAGTGAAAGTTATCGTACGATGGTCGCTGTTACTGAATTCATCACCAACATTCAAATTCTCTATCAATTCTTCTTTTGTTGCAAGTACAATGTCAAGAACGTTATTACCACGGGTCGGCATTCGAACAAATTGATAAAGCGAACTCTCTTGCAAGTTCGTATACAAGTCATGTCCGGAGTGTGAAGTAAGAGTATCGCCCCACTTGGTCACAGGTAAATTAAAGTCGCCAAAAATTACGGTATCTTGTGAGTTACTTACATCTGCAATTTGTTCGTAAATTTCTCGGTCAGTTTGCACTGATTGAGCTGGAGGTCTGTATATTAACGCAAGTATTATTTTTGTACCTTTATTATTCTTTATTAGCACAAAAGATGTGTCGACGTTCACAATTTGAGGTTTTGACACGAGGGTCGGGTTAAGACTTTCTTTGATATAAAATAAAACGCCACCTCCATTTTTATTTATTCGGCTGTTCTCAAACATTACATAACCGGGAAGTGAATACTCTGCTAAAAAGTCTCTATCTTGTGTATTGAGCCAAGATTCTGTTATGCCAATCACATCATAATTTTCTGTAAACACTAGTTCCTCTAAATCTGAAAATTTATTGCGTATGCTACGAGCGTTTGCATAGAAAACCTTTAAAGTTGCGGTTTTAAAACTCGCAGATCGTTCTTTCATCGAATTTTTGGTTCTGGTCGGATCTACATTTACATTCATGGCTGTCCTCGGTCCTCGGTCGTTATCCCTGACGGTTTTGAATTTGGGTCGTGTTGGTGGAGCTTTATCCAAATTCGCGGTTCTTGACGGATTAGTATTTAATTCCTTTGTAGATTGCCGTCCTCGCTGTCTTCGGTCCTCCTTCCTGGTTTGTCCTGTGCTGAGTCGATTTCTTCTCCGAAAATCCTTCACCGCATCGTTGAGAAGACGCCCAAAACGCGCTGCTCCCACCTGGTTCAGATGAACTCCATCATCCGAAAACAAATAGTCATCGTAGTAGAAATTGTCCCAGGTGTCGACGAATCCCACGTTCTCCTTCCTGCAGAGGTTTGCTAGACAACGATTTGTGCTGGTGGCTATGTTGTAAAATCGGCTCTCTACACCGAGCCGGGGGACGATTGCTGAGACGATGATCCTTGATGACTTCTCCTTAAACGACTTGATCAGCTGCTGGTACTTTAAAAGCAAATCTTCCGACCGGGTTCGCTGTATATCGTTGGATCCAACGTGGATGACGTACATTGTATTTGCAGGGGCCAGCTTTGATACTTCGTCAACTGCTGCAACTACGTCATCCACACCACCACCAGGGATACAAAAACGCTTCCTGGTCTTAGGTGCCCTGGCGCAAAACTCTGTGACACTTCTCTGCTCTATACACTTCTCTGCTCTATACACTTCTCTGCTCTATACACTTCTCTGCTCTATACACTTCTCTGCTCTATACACTCTCTGCTCTTACCTAGGGGTCAAGATGGTGTCAGATAATACTGGGTTATCCTGGCTTGAAGAGGACAGAGGTAAGGAGCGGTGAGAGAGGGAAGGGGAGATAGTAGATACGAGAGAGAGAGAGAGGGAGGGGGGGGGGAGATAGTAGATACGAGAGAGAGAGAAAGAGGGGGGGGGAGATAGTAGATACGAGAGAGAGAGAGAGAGAGAGAGAGAGAGAGAGAGAGAGAGAGAGAGAGAGAGAGAGGACTATGTCGTTTACAGTACAGTATATAAATATAACTGGAGAGTAAAGGAAAGTACTTAGACAAAAAAGCTTCACATAAGATATTGCTAGAAAGAAAAATAGTTGAAAGTGAAATAGCTGTCATAGAGACTTGACAAACACTAATGGAAATCCAATTCAGGGGAGATGGGTCGTTTTTCTGGTCACCCGTCTTCATCATGTTTAGCTCCATTAGTTTTCAGACGTTCGACGCATTAGTTTGTCGATTTTTAAGACCTTTCGCCCCATTTCTTTGCCAATATTAAGACTTTTTGTGTCATTTAGGTGTCAATTTTTTCCTGGCGAGCGATAGCGAGCCTGTAATTTAAGAAACCGTTTTATATCGAAAAATGTACATATTTAACTTGAAGGAGGGTCTTGGGCGAGTATTTGTTAAAGCTTCATGAAGGCTTAGGGAGGAAACTAAAAAAATAATATAAAGATAAATAAATATGCAAATATATATACATCCATCCCCCCCCCCCCCCACCCCACCCTTAAGGGGAGGTATTTAGTTTGTTCCCTACGTTTTCATAAAGCTTAAAATTACACCCCCTAGACCCCCTTTCAAGATAAATTTGTACATTTTTCGCTAGAAAAATGTCCCGGCCGGAGGCCGATTGCTCTTAAATTACAGGCTCGCTATCGCTCGCCAGGAAAAAATTGACACCTTAATGGCACGAAAGGTCTTAAAATTTACAGAAATGGGGCAAAATGTCTTAAAATGTCTATACTATGGCGAACGTCTTAAAATCTCAAAAGCAATGGGGCTAAACATGAGGGAGAAAGGGGTCCAGAAAAAAATCCCTCAAGTGGAAATCACCCCTTAACATGTCCGACCTCTCTACCACACAGAATGTGACCAAGGGGACATGCATGCAGAGATTGAAAAGAAAATGGACTTTAAAAAATGACAATATAATACCAATTCAATTACTCCACCCTCCCTTCACAAACCTACTAGTCTCTCAAAAACAGTGATTTCAAAATTATGATTATTTGAGCCTTATCTCGCTTGAGCAATAGGGGATAGGAAAACGTCGTCTGCTGCTCTTTCACTTACACCCAAATAGTAATCAATTTCCATCCAGTGTGTCGAAATACTGGGTGACCGGTCAACTCAACCAGTAGGCCATTTCAACCAGAAGCTCTCAACCAGTACCAAATCAACCAATACGGTTAGGTTAGGTTAGTACTATATTTTGGCACTGGTTTGGTTTGGTCTGGGTTAATTTGGCACTGGTTGAGAGCTACTGGTTGAAATGGTCTACTGGTTGAGTTGACATGGAACTGAAATACTGTATATAAATCGGAGTTATCAAAATATCACTCATTTCTATATTCATTAATGTTACAGACATATTACTATCAAATTATATTCGGTACATTGCCCAACGTACAAAGTATATATATAATGAATAAAACAGAATATATTAGAATTACAGAGATATTTGGCAAGGATCCGAATCTCTCCGGATAATAACTCAGCTAAGGTTATTGAATCTCTCCGGATAATAACTCAGCTAAGGTTATTGAATCTCTCCGGATAATAACTCAGCTAAGGTTATTGAATCTCTCCGGATAATAACTCAGCTAAGGTTATTGAATCTCTCCGGATAATAACTCAGCTAAGGTTATTGAATCTCTCCGGATAATAACTCAGCTAAGGTTATTGAATCTCTCCGGATAATAACTCAGCTAAGGTTATTGAATCTCTCCGGATAATAACTCAGCTAAGGTTATTGATGTATTGAATCTGTTTATATAGTTTGATGCTCTCAGATGTGTTTTACACTTTTTATTAAAAAAAAACGGCCTTATGTCTGTATATTGTTTTACAAAATATTAGTTTACTACGAGCCCCCCCCCCCCCCAAAAAAAAAAACCGGGGTATGTAAAAGTAAAATGATTCATATGAAATTCATTTTTTTAATAAAGAAAAGTCTCTATTAATTATTAATACCCAATTACCACAGATTTCATATATTTATGTCCTGACATTCAAGATAACTAAACTGTCAAGAGAGAGTTATTCAGCATTTCATGGAGAAATCCAAGACATGATTCTATCAAAAAATGCACACATTTAGCCAGCTGTCTAACTCATTGTCCAAAATATGAAGGCTCGCTATCGCTCGCCAGGTATAAATCGACACTTGGATAGGGATAGACGTTATAAAAAAGTAGGCTGAATGGGGCCGAATGGATACAACCCAGAGAGAGAAAAAAAGCAGGTCACCCCCATTTGAATAGAGTTCGGTCCCCTTATAGAAACCATACTGGCGATCTGAAAGTAGATTATATATATACCGGTATATATATATATATATATATATATATATATATATATATATATATATATATATACACCTGTATATATCACAAATACAGTACACGTGAGCTACTAAATGTTTATATACTCCTAACCGGACTCGAACCTCCGACAGTCAGGACGAATTCCCAAAATTTAATTCACGCTGTGGTGTAGTGGTATATATATATATATATCATGTTGAAGACAATGGAAGGGAAAAAATGATAAGGAAGTCAAAGAAGAAATACATAAGACAAAAAACTAGAACAAATACATTAAATGTTAGTATAATTTTAGTGGTTGAGGGGTAGACAATGGTTCCTCTCAGCTCCCAACCACCACCACCACCATCCACTTGTTCTTCCCCTCTGGCTCCCCTCTCTTAGTTTATCACTCTAAGGAATGCAGACACCCTCCCCACCGTCTCCCATTACCTCTTATACCTGTTATTAAGGTGTTTATTATCATTATCGGTTTTATTATTCTTATTATTATCGCCGCCATTCCCTTCTCCATTGTGATCCTTATATTTATTTTACATTATAATTGATTATATTATTTATAATAATTTTCATTTAGTATATACTGTATATATATATATATATATATATATATATTTTCATTATAATTTTATTAGCAACTCAAGTACACAAGTATTAAACTTAGTGAGAATCCATAGGTGAGCTTAGGATAATTTAAAATGTATCTGTTTCTGACCTTTTTCCTTGATCTTTGACCTTATCATTGTAAATATATGTGTGGTGTTTGTTCAATAACATTTTTACATAATGCAACATCTAGGAGAGTAATATTGGTGAAATGCCAATTTTTTACATCAGACATAATATCTGAACTTTGACCATGACCTTTAAGAGAGGAAATATTATTTTGTTATTGCATGACAATTTCATTGACGAATGATGACAAATGATTAAAATCATGAATATGATTGTCTTTGACCTTTCACATTTATATTGACCTTTGTGGAATGTGTCTGGTAATTTGCAGTTATAATGTGCATGTGAATTTCAACCATTTCAGCGAATTTGGTGATATATGAATAAACCATAAGGAAGTTAATATATTGACCTTAACATTTGACCTTGATCTTTTAGTAATATTTGATGTATGTACTTGTTGATGTTTGTATAAGTATGTTATATATATCTGCAACATTTGGCGATAATCTATCCATTAGTTTAGAAGTCATACTATTAAACCTGATTTTGATCTCTTACCTTGACCTTTTGACCTAAACTTTAGGAATAACTTGCTGAAAGCTATTCAGTGTGTATTTTATATATATAGCTTCTAGCATTGTGAATATGGTGAACATTGTGAATATGGTGAACATTGTGAATATGGTGAACATGGTGAATATGGTGAACATTGTGAATATGGTGAACATGGTGAATATGGTGAACATTGTGAATTGGTGAACATGGTGAATATGGTGAACATTGTGAATATGGTGAACATTGTGAATATGGTGAACATGGTGAATATGGTGAACATGGTGAATATGGTGAACATGGTGAATATGGTGAACATGGTGAACATGGTGAACATGGTGAATATGGTGAACATTGTGAATATGGTGAACATGGTGAATATGGTGAACATTGTGAATATGGTGAACATTGTGAATATGGTGAACATGGTGAATATGGTGAACATGGTGAATATGGTGAACATTGTGAATATGGTGAACATTGTGAATATGGTGAACATTGTGAATATGGTGAACATTGTGAATATGGTGAACATTGTGAATATGGTGAACATTGTGAATATGGTGAAAATTGAATGAATAGCAAAACAGCTGAAAACATTACCTTTACTTTTTACCTTTATGACTGACCTTAAGGGGAGGTGTTTAGTTTGTTTCCTACTCCTCCAGCAATCTTAAAATGTCGCCCCCTTGACCCCCTTTCAAGATAAATTTGTACATTTTTCGATAGAAAAATGTCCCGGCCGAAGGCCAGTTACTCATAAATTACAGGCTCGCTGTCGCTCGCCAGGATAAAATCGACACCTAAATGGCACGAAAGGTCTTAAAATTGACAGAATGGGGCGGAAATTCCTAAAATCACTAAACTAATGGGGCAAACGTCTTAAAATCTCAAAAGCAATGGGGCTAGACATGAGGGAGAAAGGGGTCCAGAACAAAGTCCCTCAAGTGGAAATCTCCCCTTAACTTAACCCAAGAGTAAGATAAATGTCCTTGTTTTGACTGACAATCGCACGGATGGTCTGAAATCATGTATAATCACTTCATAAACATCTATAAATAACCGTAGGAGTAGATAATGGACGGACAGACAGACACACACAATGACAGACGAGCCGAGTAACCTTGGTCCGGTATACGGGGGATTGATACCATTCTGCTAACGCAAAACTGATTCAAATTGTCTGATTCAAATTGCTAGCTTGTGATTATAGAAGTATGAACTATTTTTTATGTAGCGTTTCTCTTAATCTTAAATAGAGAGGTAGGAATAATTGTATCCCGTCATTTTTAATATATCTGTCTCTTCTTAAGGAGCCCACCTCCCTTTTTTTTCTCTTTCTGTCCCTATCTCTTTGGCTTGTATCCATTCAGCACCATTCAGCCTACTGTTGTAAGACGCTTTAACCCCATCCAGTTGTCAATATTTTCCTGGCGAGCGGTAGCGAGCCAGCATATATATATATTTTTGTTTTGACAGCAAGCTAAAATTTTATATTTTTCGATAGAATTTTTTTCCGGCGAAGCCGGATTTCTCCATACAATGCTGGCTCGCTATCGCTCGCCAGGAAGAAATTGACACCTAGATGGGGATAAACGTCTTAAAACAGCTGGCTGAATGGGGCCAAATGCATACAAGCCAGAGAAAGAGAGAACAAAGAGAGAGTTAAAAAAAAGCAAGTGACCCCTCCTTAATTGCTTGCACTTGTTATCTGTTTGTGTTCTCATTACATCTGATAATAATTGCTCATATTCTGTCCTGGACTGGTCTATGTCATTCTACGTAAACATATTTGTAACTATGCATAGATGTATGTAAGTATGCGTGACGGCCTGGGTGTATACATGCATGTTCGTACACATATAAGGTATGCATACATGAGTTTTGTATTAGTGCATATATGGATGCATGTACTGTATGTATGTAAGTATGCGTGACGGCCTGGGTGTATACATGCATGTTCGTACACATATAAGGTATACATACATGAGTTTTGTATTAGTGCATATATGGATGCATGTACTGTATGTATGTAAGTATGCGTGACGGCCCGGGTGTATACATGCATGTTCGTACACATATAAGGTATACATACATGAGTTTTGTATTAGTGCATATATGGATGCATGTACTCATAAGTATAATATTGTATCGTATAGAAGAAGAAGAAAAGGATAAGTGGGGATTGGGCCTGAATATATATATAATAGATGTAGTACAGTATATTAGTATGTACATATGTTCGTATGTACATATGTTCGTATGTACATATGTTCGTAGTTAGGTTCCCTCCATCAATATTATTATGTTCCCTCCACCAACCGACTTTACTCTTAAACTCAATTAAGGGGAGATCTCCACTTGAGGGATTGTTTTCTTGACCCCTTTCTCCCTCATGTTTAGCCCCATTGCTTTTGATATTATAACACGTTTGCCCCATTAGTTTAGCGATTTTAAGAACTTTCACCCCATATTAAGACCTTTCGTGTAATTCAGGTGTCTATTTTATCCTGGCGAGCGATAGCGAGCCTGTAATTTAAGAGGAATCGGCCTTCGGCCGGGACATTTTTCTACCGAAAAATGTACAAATTTATCTTGAAAGGGACTCGAGGGGGTGTAATTTTAAGGTTGATGGAGGTCTAGGGAACAAACTAAATACCTCCCCTTAATGAAATCAGCAAATACATATGGCAGTCCAGGGATTCGAACCTAGGATGCTCACACCGAAATTCAGTGCATTTATCCATTGCGCTACGAAGACAGTTATATTATAGGCTACACTAATTCGCATACTCCTCTTGTCCATCTAATACTCCAGTCGTTCACCTATGCCTCCCCTTTCACACTCTTCACCCAACTCTTTCGCAAAACATCACATTTTTCGCAGGTCCTTATGAAGCCTCTCCCCTCCCAATCCTCCCTCCTTCGTCTTATCGCTCCGTTATCGGCTAGTGGACCCTGAAAACAAACGGAACGCAGGTTGTGAAAGCCAGGAAGGAGGGGCGGGGGTGGGGGGGGGGGTGTGTTATAAGAGCTTGACTTATAGAGAGCCATGGAAGCATATAGTTATACAAGAATGCAAACAGCATTAGACAAACTACCCCTAACGTGGCTGGTCGTGTATACGGTCGCGCTAATAAGTCATGTCCCAGCTGTCATTACGTTTGGCTGGCTCTGTGCTGTATTAATGTCTGTCAGATGTTGAATTGGGTGGGTAATTGTAAGAACATGTTTATATATTTCACTCGATATTAAGAAATAAAGCTTAGATATTGCTGATACCAATTATTGATCAAAACATACTTGGTGCCGAGACATCACTTATTAGCGCGATTGTACATGTGAGATGAAAGGTAGCACAAATACTGGCATGTGTATGATTTATTTAAGGGGGGTCACAGGCATTTTTAATATTAGATTAACTAATATAAAAAGATAAATACTTTTTTGTGAGAAATGGCAAATCTCATCCTCTGATTGTAGCAAAATTCTACTGATAGAGGAAGGGTGAAGTTGGTCCTTTTATCAGTAAAAGAACGTATCTTTAAACATTTGTATTCTTGACTAATGTATTTCTTGGCAATTCTGGACATTGGCCCTGTTTGCACTCGGCTAGAGAAATAATAACGGACCTTGGTAGTTTATTCACGCATTCCCAACCTACTTGGAACTCGCTTCAATAGACCTCTGACAAAACTTCGAATTTGACTTGCATTGACATTAATCAAGGTGTTCATAGTGTGTCAGAGATTGCTTTATTCTTCTGATGACTAGCTTAATTTTCAGTATGAGTCAAGATCGCTATATCGCTGGACTATCTTTGAAGTATGCCCGGACTTCGACTTTGTTTTCACCAGGTGGCATTGTTAGCCACTGACCAGCTGATTTACAGATAATTAATGGAATAAAATACATTATAATTATTAATGTCATGTTTTCATTAATTAGCAGTATACTATCTTACGCTATAGCTGAGCTATTAAGGGGAGGCAGACCATTTTTCTGGACCACCTTCTCTCTAATGTTTAGCCCCCACTAGTTTTGAGATTATAAGACGTTTGGCCCATTAGTTTGGCGAGTTTAACACCTTTCGCCCTATTTCGTTGTCAATTTTAAGACCTTTCGTGCCATTTAGGCGTCGATTATTTCCTGGCGAGCGATAGCGAGCCAGCATTGTATGGAGAATTCCGGCTTCGCCGGAGACATTTTTCTGTCGAAAAATGTACAAATTTAGCTTGCTGTCAAAACAAAAATATATATATATGCTGGCTCGCTACCGCTCGCCAGGAAAATATTGACACCTGGATGGGAGTAAGCGTCTTAAAACAGTAAGCTGAATGGGGCCAAATGGATACAAGCCAAAGAGAGAGGGAGAGAAAGAGAAAAAAAAGCGAGATGAGCTCCCTTACGAACAATTGAAATAACAAAGCAAAATTAAAGAAGGTGAGGAAAGTATATCAAGAGGACCAAACATAAAGAAAGTATATCAAGAGGACCAAACATAAAGAAAGTATATCAAGAGGACCAAACATAAAGAAAGTATATCAAGAGGACCAAACATAAAGTATATCAAGAGGACCAAACATAAAGAAAGTATATCAAGAGGACCAAACATAAAGTATATCAAGAGGACCAAACATAAAGAAAGTATATCAAGAGGACCAAACATAAAGAAAGTATATCAAGAGGACCAAACATAAAGAAAGTATATCAAGAGGACCAAACATAAAGAAAGTATATCAAGAGGACCAAACATAAAGGTATATCAAGAGGACCAAACATAAAGAAAGTATATCAAGAGGACCAAACATAAAGAAAGTATATCAAGAGGACCAAACATAAAGTATATCAAGAGGACCAAACATAAAGAAAGTATATCAAGAGGACCAAACATAAAGAAAGTATATCAAGAGGACCAAACATAAAGAAAGTATATCAAGAGGACCAAACATAAAGAAAGTATATCAAGAGGACCAAACATAAAGTATATCAAGAGGACCAAACATAAAGAAAGTATATCAAGAGGACCAAACATAAAGAAAGTATATCAAGAGGACCAAACATAAAGAAAGTATATCAAGAGGACCAAACATAAAGAAAGTATATCAAGAGGACCAAACATAAAGAAAGTATATCAAGAGGACCAAACATAAAGAAAGTATATCAAGAGGACCAAACATAAAGAAAGTATATCAAGAGGACCAAACATAAAGTATATCAAGAGGACCAAACATAAAGAAAGTATATCAAGAGGACCAAACATAAAGTATATCAAGAGGACCAAACATAAAGAAAGTATATCAAGAGGACCAAACATAAAGAAAGTATATCAAGAGGACCAAACATAAAGAAAGTATATCAAGAGGACCAAACATAAAGAAAGTATATCAAGAGGACCAAACATAAAGAAAGTACATCAAGAGGACCAAACATAAAGAAAGTATATCAAGAGGACCAAACATAAAGAAAGTATATCAAGAGGACCAAACATAAAGAAAGTATATCAAGAGGACCAAACATAAAGAAAGTATATCAAGAGGACCAAACATAAAGAAAGTATATCAAGAGGACCAAACATAAAGAAAGTATATCAAGAGGACCAAACATAAAGAAAGTATATCAAGAAGACCAAACATAAAGAAAGTATATCAAGAGGACCAAACATAAAGAAAGTATATCAAGAGGACCAAACATAAAGAAAGTACGGTATATCAAGAGGACCAAACATAAAGAAAGTATATCAAGAGGACCAAACATAAAGAAAGTATATCAAGAGGACCAAACATAAAGAAAGCATATCAAGAGAACCAAACATAAAGAAAGTATATCAAGAGGACCAAACATTAAGAAAGTATATCAAGAGGACCAAACATAAAGAAAGCATAAGGAGTGTGTAGCAGCAAGCAAGTAAGGCCTCTTTATCCAGCAACAAGGATTAACAAAAAGGAAGAAGAAAAGAGAGAGAGAGAGAGAGAGAAAGGCCAAACACAGATAAAACACAAGGGAAAGCGCAAGAAGATATAACTTACAGCAATGAAAAGGGTTAATAAAGATAACATACCAAGAAAAGACAAACCTAGAAAATACAACAAGGCAATAGCAAGCACACAGAGCCAACATTCACTGCAAAACACAACAAGGAAATAGCAAGCACACAGAGCCAACATTCAATGCAAAACACAACAAGGAAATAGCAAGCACACAGAGCCAACATTCACTGCAAAACACAACAAGGAAATAGCAAGCACACAGAGCCAACATTCACTGCAAAACACAACAAGGAAATAGCAAGCACACAGAGCCAACATTCACTGCAAAACACAACAAGGAAATAGCAAGCACACAGAGCCAACATTCAATGCAAAACACAACAAGGAAATAGCAAGCACACAGAGCCAACATTCAATGCAAAACACAACAAGGAAATAGCAAGCACACAGAGCCAACATTCACTGCAAAACACAACAAGGAAATAGCAAGCACACAGAGCCAACATTCACTGCAAAACACAACAAGGAAATAGCAAGCACACAGAGCCAACATTCACTGCAAAACACAACAAGGAAATAGCAAGCACACAGAGCCAACATTCAATGCAAAACACAACAAGGAAATAGCAAGCACACAGAGCCAACATTCACTGCAAAACACAACAAGGAAATAGCAAGCACACAGAGCCAACATTCAATGCAAAACACAACAAGGAAATAGCAAGCACACAGAGCCAACATTCAATGCAAAACACAACAAGGCAATAGCAAGCACACAGAGCCAACATTCACTGCAAAACACAACAAGGCAATAGCAAGCACACAGAGCCAACATTCAATGCAAAACACAACAAGGAAATAGCAAGCACACAGAGCCGACATTCACTGAAAAACACAACAAGGCAATAGCAAGCACACAGAGCCAACATTCAATGCAAAACACAAGGCAATAGCAAGCACACAGAGCCAACATTCAATGCAAAACACAACAAGGCAATAGCAAGTACACAGAGCCAACATTCAATGCAAAACACAAGGCAATAGCAAGCACACAGAGCCAACATTCAATGCAAAACACAACAAGGAAATAGCAAGCACACACAGCCAACATTCACTGCAAAACACAAGGCAATAGCAAGCACACAGAGCCAACATTCAATGCAAAACACAAGGCAATAGCAAGCACACAGAGCCAACATTCAATGCAAAACACAACAAGGAAATAGCAAGCACACAGAGCCAACATTCAATGCAAAACACAACAAGGCAATAGCAAGCACACAGAGCCAACATTCAATGTAAAAGAAGGATGGAGAATAAAAGCAAACCAAGACAAATCCGACATGCATTCATGCAAAGACATTATTAAGAGGAGGTTTCTAGTTTGTTTCCTACTCCTCCAGCAATCTTAAAATTTCACCCCCTTGACCCCCTTTCAAGATAAATTTGTAAATTTTTCGGTAGAAAAATGTCCCGGCCGAAGGCCGATTACTCTTAAATTACAGGCTCGCTATCGCTCGCCAGGATATAATCGACGCCTAAATGGCACGAAAGGTTTTAAAATTGACAGCATGGGGCGGACATTTTTTAAATCACCAAACTAATGGGGCAAACGTCTTAAAATCTCAAAAGCGATGGGGCTAGACATGAGGGAGAAAGGGGTAAAGAAAAAAGTCCTTCAAGTGGAAACCTTCCCTTAAACGGACAATGCCAAAATCCAGATACATTTAAGGGGAGGTTTCCACTTGAGGGATTTTTTTCTGGATCCCTTTCTATCTCCTGTTTAGTCCCATTGCTTTTGATATTCTAAGACGTTCGCCCCATTAGTTTGGTGATTTTAAGAACTTTTGCCCCATTTCTGTCAATTTTAAGAGCTTTCGTGCCATTTAGGTGTCACTTTTATCCTGGCGAGCGATAGCGAGCCTGTAATTTAAAAGGAACCGGCCTTTGGCCGGGAAATTTTTCTACCGAAAAATTTACAAATTTATCTTGAAAGGGGGTCTAGGGGGTGTAATTTTAAGCTTGATGGAATTCTAGGGAACGAACTAAAAACCTCCCCTTTAGACAGAGAAAACAAACCAAGAGATATCAGACATATAAATGGCATAGATGAAGTACACCAAAAGTATAGATATAAAATCTAAATGTTATCCCTACAGCGAGCGCAAAAGAAAACTCCAGAGAGCAAGCCAAGACAAGCTAAATATAAAGAGAGGAGAAAGAAAGGGAAGTTGATACATTTCTAGCCAGCAAAAAGCTAGACCAAGAAAACAAACTTTAAAAAAAAAAAAAGCCAAACAAACTCTGAGAAAGCAAGACAGACGTAACAGGCACAGACACCAAGGTTAATTAAGGGGAGATTTCCACCTGGAGGATTTTTTTTTCTGAACCTCTTTCTCCCTCATGTTTAGCCCCATTGCTTGTGAGATTTAAAAGACGCTTGCCCCATTAGTTTGGCGATTTTAAGAACCCTCGCCCCATTTCTGTCAATTTTAAGACCATTCGTGCCATTTAGGTGTCAATTTTTTCCTGGCGAGCGATAGCGAGCCTGTAATTTAAGGGGAAGCGTCCTTCGGCCGGGACATTTTTCTACCGAAAAATGTACAAATTTATTTTGAAAGGGGGTCAAGGGGGAGTAATTTTAAGCTTGATGGAAGTCTAGGGAACAAACTAAAAACCTCCCCTTAATGACCAGCACAAAGTAAAGATAAACAAAAAGCAAACTAAGAAAGTACTAAGGAAGTCGATAGCAAAACCAAGACTAGCCCCATATAGAGGACGAACAAGCTGACATTCATCCTCCATCTATCTGTTCGTTATATTATCCTCACCTGCCACAAAACGGGAAAGGAAGACCAAAAAAAACCCTGGACGAAAATAGTATGCTTGTAGAATGGTTACTATAGTCCATGAGCCAAGACCCGAATTTTGGGATATCGGTACCACCCGGGGTGACTAATTCTCTTAGGTGTTTTTAGCTTGCTACATGTCTCTAGTTTATGTTTTGATATGATAGCCCTTGCACATTGGTAGCTTAATGGTCGTTATCACTTCTTGAATAGACATACCCTACCGAAAATTCCGAATTTTTTTAAAATGTCAAATTTGGGGACAGGAATGCCTAAATGTCAACAAAATGCATATAGTAATTGTCACATTTAATACAAGTCCTGTAAATACACACTAAGCATGCCATGGGCTTGTACATACTATTATGGCAAATTACTACTCCTAAATATCATCTACGTTAGACTCGGAATCTGACTGTTGTGCCACCGGCTCTTCTTCAATAGCCTTGTTCTGACATGTCTGTAACCTGCACATGTCCGTGCATTTTAGACCATTGCTGAGGCAAGTACACTTAGGGAGTTCGCATGACCGCACACACTTGCAAGACAGTAGCTGCATAACAGCATCTGGTGCTGGTGAGCCTCGCATCCAGTTGACGGCAAGCTTACCGTCCTCATCTGTCATCCAACCGCAGTCTGTTGGGTTCGCAACAAATGGCTGGCTCTGAAGACTTCTCCTCCAGATCGCAGCCTGGTAGTTTGCACGCAGTGCATGCATGAAGAGGCAGTCCTCACAAGGAGGGAGTTGACTTGACTCTACCTCTCCACGTCTTGCACAGAACAGCTCATACCGAAGCTTGTTTACCTTAGTTGTGTGGGTAGATGGTAGGTACATGTGGCAGGTGATTTCCTGTAGCTTCTCAAAGAGTTCAGGAGACACTTCCCATGAGCGTCCAAGTTCGTGAAAAGCATGCTGGTATGTCTTGTCCATCTTCACCTGCTTGAGTGTCGTCATTTTCCCTCGGCCAGCGAATGCACTGACGGTATCACAGCCTGTAAAGGCATGCATACCAATCAATGAATCACACACGCTGCCTCCCAGTGTGCGGCTCAGTGTGGTGATATCCAGGAATCTTGTCCGGTTCTTCGTCCCGCACTTCTGGAACAGATGGGATGGGATCTTGTGGCACATGCCAAGACACAACACCATGACGTCTGTATCTTCTGCAGTGATGATGACAGACTTGTTCCCAGATTCTGCTGCATGAAGTGCATGGAGAAGAAGGCGTGTGTCTGCTTCTTCTTGAGTTGACTTAAGCTCAGGAGCCTCTTCCCACTGCTCTTTGGTGATCTTGAAGCAGCGCTGCTCACATGTGACATACAGCTCCTTGTCCTTGAGCTTCTCCCTGTGCTGTGGTGCCTTCCATTCTTCTACCAAGAACTTGATAAGACTTGCCTTGTTGGAGGAACTACCGAGTAACTTTCTCCACTGCTGGATGTTGTGCCCAGGTTGAATGTTCTTGAAATGAATTCCTGTGCCTGCACTTCTTTTGGCTCGTTCTGCATCCTTGATGGATGTCTCCTTGTAGATATCAAACACAACATCAATGCGCCTGCTCTTAGCACCTTCATGAACAGCGTGACTCAGTGCTGTACCTGCAAGCTGTTGAAAAAGTTTTGTCGTTTCCCTTCAGTTTGTGGACCAGGCTCATCCCATCAATTATGGTAGCAGAGGGCTCGGGTATCACTTCTGCAGGAGAAACATTCCTCTCTAACTCCTTTGCGAGGGCAGCCTTGTTGGTCTTGCGGAGAGACCCATCACCGCTGGCAAGTGCCCAAGGCAAAGGCCCCAGGGGATGAGCCAAGACATCACTCATTTTGAGCTTTCTGTTCTCGGCAACAAGGATCATCTGGCCAAATAGGTTCCTGTCAGCCTTTAAGATAACCTCCTTGGCATGGTCTTGTGAGCGTGGCTTCATTCTGATGTTAGTGAACGTTCTCAGTTTCGTCTTCGTCATCGTGTCATGAAACTGTATAGTTGGCGTATCGATCTCCAGGCGCTCTTCCTTGAAGGCTTGATATGCATCCTCTCCTATTCTGTAGGCCCCTAGAAGGTCTTTGACAACTTCTGGTGGTGCCATAGTCGCAGTTGACAAACTGACAAGATCTTCTTGCTCTGCGTTGAAGGGGTTCAACCAGCTGGTCTCCATCAGTTGAACTAAAGATTGGACATCGGCCTCATCTCTTCTAATCCTGGGCATCTGTAGGTCTGGGTGGCTGAAGTCAGTATACTTTTGGCCTACTACCATAGTCCTGAGCTGCCTTAAGTACCTGCTGCGATACTCCGATGTCAGGTAGTACCTGGCGACAGCTCCGCCTTTCAGGCTGAAGCCTTTTGTGCCCCCTGGTGTCTGGGTGTCTTTGTTGATCGTCTCTTCGATTGTCTGGTCCACAGGGATCCGTCCAAAGGGATTCTTGCTACCGATCTGGACCGAAAAGCCACCTTGCATGAAGTGTTCATGGACCTCTGGGTGTTCAATGGGCAGTCGAGACATCAAGGCATAGTAGTAGGTTAGGAACCGGGCATAGTTCACTTTGTCATAGGCAAAACACCACGGTATCATCTGTCGGATTGCTCCTAGGTGGAGCATCCAGTTGCCTTCTCTGGAGGCTCGAATTAAGTCCAGCATGATCTCAACCATGTCCAGGTATGACATCCAGAATGCTGAGAGGTTGTGTTCATCTCTGAGGGTCTCAAGATAAACTTGGAAAAGCTTCATGATATGTGTGCATGATTCACTCTCCATCAGCTCTTGAAAGAGTCCCTGAGACACATTGCTGTGAAAGCTGTTGATGTCCTTCAGTGTTTCATCTAGATGGTGTATGTCCCTTGAATGGTTTTCTTCTAGCCATGAAAGGAAGCCTTTCCATGCAAGCCTCATCAGTGCTTCATACACGAGCTTGTGTAGTCTCACTGCTCTGTTGTACCTCTTGCCGTTCATCACTCCTGACACTGATCCTTCTGCGATGATACCTGATTCCACACACAGATCTCTAAGACCTGCATCTTGAAACCTCTTTCCTATGGTGGAGATGAGATTACAGATTGTGTGGAAGACGCCCATCCTGATGATAATGTTCTTGAACTTCTCTTGTTTCCAGATAACTTCGGCAGCTTTGGCATAGAGTGCTTGATCAAACACGCACACAATCTTGTTAAGCTGTAAGGACTGCATGATAGCATGCGTTTGTTCCAAGATTTCATTAACGGTGGACATTTCTGTTGCGGGAGCATTGATAGTGGGCAGGTAGCTTACAGTGTCCTGAACCACTGCAATGTCTCTGCGCATTTTGATGTTGAACCCAGTCCAACTGCTGATGGACTGGTCCTCATGGTCTGACATTCGAGTAAGAAGCCAGATATGGTTCTTTGTCTTTGAATCCTAGACTTCCTTGGTAGTGTCGACATACGCAGTCTCAATCCTAGGTGGCCCTGCCCGCCGCCCAACATTGTATATTGGCAGCATTGATGATGTCTGAGTGATGCTTCTTATCTTGGACTTGGTAATCTCTGGCAGGACTTTCTCTGGCACAGAGCCTGCAACCTTGGACTGGACAGCAATGCCATTGACTCTATGAGAAGTACCTGCTCCACTTAGGGTCTCTTCAAGTCGGTCAATGTTATCCCAGGCCAGGGTTGTGAACACACCAGGGTAGATGTTTGCTGGCAGTGGAATGTCATCCTTTGAGCATTCCAGCTTCTGGATACAAAGGGCTGTATCGATCTCCTCAAACATTGAGTAAGACACACAGTGACCAAGACGATTCAGAGTTCGGATCAGTTCTGTGTTTCCTGTCAAAGACTTTACAGCATTGGTCAGCAGTACGTGCTTGGGTGGTTTTGTCTTGCCACTGGTAACAACAAAGACCAAGTCACTGCCAAAGGAAGTGGCAAGACGTTGAGCTCTTTCAGAGGGAGTTTCACACTCACACTCTCCTGTCAGCAGGGTGTGCAGGAATTGAGTGACTGCTGCAGGAATGACATTCTGATCTGTATCGGGAGGCCATGGCTGACTCACATCTTGTTTATTGATCTCATTCCTCAGCTGCATTCCTGCTTTGGTTAAGACATCTTCAGAGTTAGCTGCTCTTGCTTCTTGCAGGTCTTTTGCCATTTTGTGTGCTTGCCGGGCAAGGTCGTCCATTGAGAGGCTGCGTGGATAGATTAGAAGCTTTCCTTTCTCATCTGGGACAAAGCGTAGTGATTCTCCAAACTCGGTTTCAATCTTTCGGCGAACATGTTTCTTTGTCGCTGGTTTCAGTTGGATAATACCACGGGACATCATGGATCTCTCAAGCCTAGATGTGAGGTTTGTCATAGGCAGTACCTCTGGGTTGGGGAATAATTTGGTCCTTATATACAAGCAGAGTTCCTCGAGGGCTTCTGTCTCAACCTCTTCGTAGCGTGCTTCCTCGCTTTCTTCCTGATTTTCACCTGCACCCGACCTGGCGGCCGCTGGGAAATCATCTTTTGTGAAGAGTTTGTAGCACGACTTGTGGTAGTGACCCTCTGCAGCAACAAGGTCTCTGCTAACTAAACCAAGGATTCTCTGGTTGAGTTTCCTTATTGCTGCTCTGCGAATCTTCTCATCTGCTCGTAGCTCAACACACTGTATGAGTGGCTCCCTTGTCTTTGTTGTTTTTATGTACTTGCTTGACTTCTCGCAGAAGATACATACTTTGGCATACACCCTGCTAGTACTAGGGGCATCCCTTGATGCCCTCCTCCTGGGGTCGACGCTTGCTGATTCTATCTTGACACCCTTGGCAAGGATAGAATCCAGTGACTTCTTCATTGTAAAGAGACTACGACATTTACGGTGATAATGTATGTGTGGTATTCCTCCTTCTTCAAGGCCCTTGGCTGCTTCCAGGACTGGATCATGCTGCCTGATTTCTGCAGCCCTGAGCAATGTGTTCCAGGAGTCCAAATCCTGTGGTGACACCAGAGCATCGCTGTCATCATCAGAGCAGTGGATGATACAGTCGATCCGTGCTCTCTTCCTCGCAGATGATTCCATCCTGCCGTCAAACAGTCGACACACACCTGCAAAAAATATCACCATTAAACCATGAACAAACAAACACATTACATGGAAACCACTCTACATATGTTTGCTCCTTCCAATAATAAATTATCCCCAAAATATAACAAAAAATCCCCAAATATGAAATAAACCCCTAAATATGGAGAAACTTGAAATACACATCGGAATAATTCTTGTAGAGAATCAAATAAGCTACAAGAGCTGTTAGAATATATTTTTCAATGTTCCCCATATTTAAGGATTTATTCTAGATTTAGAGGAAAATACCCAAAATATAGAGTATATTCCGAAATATGAGGAAATTTGAAAAATACCTAGGAACAACTCTGGTAGAGAATATAATTCTACATAGGTGTTCAAAGTTTCGCGATGATTGTGTGATGGATTTTAAAGAAAATGAGGAAAACGCCGAGCGTCACGCTAAAAATCTTTATTTTTGGGTAGCGCCCCTATTGCATCAAAAAAATTAGACTAAGCTACCAGTGCGAGAAGGCTATCATATCTTAATATACTTACAGTCACTCTATAAACATTTTAGTACCATTCGTGTTTAGTCACCCCAGGTGGTACCGATATCTGGCCTGGCTCATGGACTACTAGGGGAGATATCCACTTGAGGCATTTTTTTTCCTTAACCCCTTTCTCCCTCATGTTTAGCCACATTGCTTTAAACAAAATTAAGACGTTCGACCCATTTGGTTGGCGATTTTAAGAACGTTTGCCCCATTTCAGTCAATTTTAGGACCTTTCGTGCCATTTAGGTGTCGATTTTTTCCTGGCGAGCGATAGCGAGCCTATAATTTAAGAGGAACTGGCCTTCGGCCAGGACATTTTTCTACCGAAAAATTTACAAATTTATCTTGAAAGGGGGTCAAGGGGGTGTAAATTTCAACGATGGAAGTCTAGGGAACAAACTAGAAACCTCTCCTTAATAAGCTAATAGGGTTCCTAGGCTCAACTACGAGGAAAACAAAAAGATCAAACTTGTGAGAGAAACTAAAGTGTGGTGAAATGGTCTTGCTACTAGACAGGTAATCATTAGGTCCCAGGTTCAAATCCCTATGTGTTAGGGGGATGGAATTTGTGCTGTACATAGTTTTGGTGAATCTCCACAAAGCCTACCAACACGCCATCGAAATACCCTCCCTGTTTCCGAGAACTTAGCATGTCCAGGCATTTTGGCTCGAACGTCCCTTGATTTTGGCCCTGTCACTCTTTCAACTATGGGGGAGGCACTCGTTATAGGCAGTTATGCCTTTTGCCTCCCTCAATCACATAGAAAAAAAAAAAAAAAAAAAAAAAATTGAATGAATATTCCCATATTCAAAATAAGTTATGGGGGCAGTGCCTATTGAGTAAACAGTTCAATAGGTGGCGTTCGAAAAAGGTGTCCGAGCTTATGAGGTGAGACAGCGAGACCGTGGCGATGTAGCTTCGAGCAGTAAGGAAAAAGAAAGCAAGCAAGTGAGAATGAGGAAGAATCTATAGTGGAGAAAGAAAGAAAAGATCAAGGGAATAAAGAAGGAGGAGGAGGAGGAGGAGGACGACAAGGGAAGGAAAAAGAAAGCAAGCAAGTGATAAGTCGGAGGAATCTAGTGAGGGCTCGAGGAATGCGTGGCTTGGGCCTGATGTATTTCCCATGTCCGGCCGTGTCCACACAATGGGTGTTAGAGGGTGTGAGGCAACATTGTGAAGTAATGCCACTGTCAGTCTACCTACCTTACCCTACCCTCCTCCAGTCCTACACTACACCACGTCTTACACTGCTCTCTCTCTCTCTCTCTCTCTCTCCGTCTATCTTAATATATATATTGATGTGAACAAACTAGATGGTCGCAGTACTGTTAATGGACGAAATAGCTTGAAAAATTACGCTAGCATCAGAAATGGGAGTACTAAACAACACTCATACCCACAATATTCGTTCGGTATCAGGCGTTGCGAAGGAAAAGAAATGTTTAAGAATACGAATCTAGAATGAAAGAACATAGTCTGGGCCAAAATCTAGAGACTATAGACTATATAAGGTCAACTCACTTCCCTCAGTCTACGCAGATTCATGACGTAGGTAGAGCTGTAGTCGGCTGTAGGGAGATAATATTATCTGTTAAAGAATATGGGAAATACGTGGGTGACCAGTATAAACTCATTAGAGAGAGAGAGAGAGAGACTTAAGTATTATTCCGAATGGAAGTCAGTCTGTATTTACATACCGGTATATTATTATTATTATTATTATTATTGTTTTATTATCATTATTAACTTATTATTATTATTAGTATTGGTAGTAGTAGTAGTATTTGTATTATTATTATTAATTTTTATTTATTATTATTATTAAGTATTTTGAAGGGTAAGAATACTATTTGAAGAACTTCATACGCAATTTTGTAAGGCTAATAGAGTTACGATTTGAACCTTGTTCAGTCTCTGGCGGTGCTTAAGGAGATCCGACTGTAATTAACGTTTATCAAGGTGTCAATTTACCTGCTTACCCACCTTATCTCTCTCTCTCTCTCTCTCTCTCTCTCTCTCTCTCTCTCTCTCTCTCTCTCTCTCTCTCTCTCTCTCTCGAGTGATTGGAAAGATGCGAACATTACGCCGATATACAAGAAGGGTAGCAAGGCCAAAGCGAGTAATTACAGACCAATTAGTCTAACTTCAATTGTAGGAAAAATCATGGAAAAAATCCTTAGAGATAAGATAGTAGATTACCTCGAATCAAACAACCTAATCAAAAATAGTCAACACGGCTTTAGATCAAATAAGTCATGCCTAATAAATTTGATTGAATTTTATAACAAACTATTCACATATAACGACATGACGAAATCACTAGATATAATCTTCTTGGACTTTCAAAAGCTTTCGACAAGGTGCCTCACCGAAAACTATTGGCTAAACTGGAGAGGATAGGTATCAAAGGTGAAATTCATTCTTGGATAAAAAATTGGCTTACAGGCAGAAGACAGAGAGTGGTGATAAATGGAGTGGAATCGGAGTGGGAGCCTGTCACTAGTGGAGTTCCACAGGGTTCAGTCCTTGGACCGGTCCTGTTTCTCATTTACATTAACGATATTGATGTAGAGGTAAACCACACCATTTCCAAATTCGCCGACGATACAAAAATAGGAAATACAGTCCTGAACGAAGATGATAGAAATGCGTTGCAATCTGATTTAAACAAGATATCAGAGTGGTCGAAAAAATGGCAGATGCCCTTCAATGTCGATAAATGTCAGGTGCTGCAGGTTGGTAGCAGAAATATGAAATACCAAATACGAAATGAATGGCAAACAAATAAAAACCGCAACGGTAGTAAAAGACCTAGGGGTACTAATATCTGAAAACCTAAAAACTTCCTCCGACCAATGTATAGCAGCTGCAAATAAGGCAAACATAGCATTGGGCTTTATTAAACGAAAATTTACATATAAACATGAAAACGTAATAGTGCCACTGTTCAAAAGTATGGTGAGGCCCCACCTTGAATATGGTGTGCAGTTCTGGTCACCTTATCTGATCAAGGACATTGTAAGACTCGAGTCAGTACAGCGTAGAGCGATGAAGATGATACCCTCATTAAGAAATAAACCATATGAAGAAAGACTTAAACGATTGAACCTGTTCTCATTAAAAAAGAGGAGGTTGAGGGGTCAGCTTATTGAGTGCTTTAAGATACTAAAAGGTTTCGACAAAGTCGATGTAAATGCACTATTCACATTAAACAATACTAATCAAACTCGCGGAAATGGAATGAAATTAAAAACCAAAAAGGCAAACCTAGATGTCACAAAGAGTTTCTTCACCTACAGTGTGGCGACAGAGTGGAATAAACTACCAGCGAGAGTGGTGGAGAGCGACACAATAAACGCTTTCAAGGGAAGGCTTGACCTCTATCTGCAGAGGGCTGGGGTGATATGAAAAAAAAAAAAAAAAAAAATGTATGTAAGTGTATGTGTGTGCACTGTACAGTATGTATGTATATACTGTATATATATGTATGTATGTGTGTATGTATGTATGTGTATATGTGTGTGTGTGTGTGTATGTGTGTATATGTATGTACCGGTGTGTATATGTATATATATATATGCATATATACATATATAGTTTGTAAGGCCAGACTTCCTAGTAAGGACCTTGAGGTCTGTGTATCTATGTAGCTCTATGTAGCTCTCTCTCTCTCTCTCTCTCTCTCTCTCTCTCTCTGGGCATTGAATATGGAGTGATTGATTGAATATGGAGTGATTGATTGAATATGGAGTGATTGATTGAATATGGAGTGATTGATTGAATATGGAGTGATTGATTGAATATGGAGTGATTGATTGAATATGGAGTGATTGATTGAATATGGAGTGATTGATTGAATATGGAGTGATTGATTGAAGATGGAGTGATTGATTGAAGATGGAGTGATTGATTGAATATGGAGTGATTGATTGAATATGGAGTGATTGATTGAATATGGAGTGATTGATTGAATATGGAGTGATTGATTGAATATGGAGTGAATGATTGAATATGATCGAAACAATGGGAATATTTGTATTATTGAAAGTTATGTAGGATTCAGGTGGTAAATACAGTATATCTATCAGAGTACTGAATGCAATTAGTTTTGCTTGCATTAAGAGAAACTAGGTTCTCTAGCCTCCATTCCATATTTTTGTATATGTCTTCATGTGGAGAAATTGCAGTGTTTAATTTGCAATTTTCAACGTCGGATATTGCGAATGCAGCATTGAACGTGAAAGAACTATGCAGTGTTGAGTCATCAGCCTAGGAGTAACTAGGATTGGGAGTTATGGCTGTTACTGTAACTTATATATATTTGTAGTTAAGGGGGGTGACCTGCTTTTTGTTATTTCTGTCCTTTTCTCTCTTTCTCTGGCTTGTATCCATTCGGCCCCATTCAGCCAACTATTTTAAGACTTTTATCCCCATCTAGGTGTCGATTTCTTCCTGGCGAGCAATAGCGAGCCAGTATTATATGAAGAAATCCGGCTTCGCCGGAGACATTTTTCTATCGAAAAATGTAAAAATTTAGCTTGCTGTCAAAACAAAAAAATATATATGCTGGCTCGCTACCGCTCGCTAGGAAAATATTGACACCTGGATGGGGGTAAACGTCTTAAAACAGTAGGCTGAATGGGGCCGCATGGATACAAGCCAAAGAGAGAGGGAGAGCAAGATAAAAAAAAAGCGAGGTGGGGTCCCTTAAGTTACCAAGAGACGACGTGGATCTTCTCGTTCATCAGGCATCTGTTTTCACACTAATTACATCTCTAAACTGTGCTAGTGTTCTCAATAATCATGCGTTGTACATATTATAGAATATACCTATATCCAATTCCCATATTGTTTGGTAGTCAAATAAATGTCCATATACCGCAGATGTGGAGCTTAAAATAAATGTCCATATACAGCAGATGTGGAGCTTAAAATAAATGTCCATATACAGCAGATGTGGAGCTTAAAATAAATGTCCATATACTGCAGATGTGGAGCTTAAAATAAATGTCTATATACAGCAGATGTGGAGCTTAAAATAAATGTCCATATACAGCAGATGTGGAGCTTAAAATAAATGTCCATATACTGCAGATGTGGAGCTTAAAATAAATGTCCATATACAGCAGATGTGGAGCTTAAAATAAATGTCCATATACTGCAGATGTGGAGCTTAAAATAAATGTCCATATACAGCAGATGTGGAGCTTAAAATAAATGTCCATATACAGCAGATGTGGAGCTTAAAATAAATGTCCATATACTGCAGATGTGGAGCTTAAAATAAATGTCCATATACAGCAGATGTGGAGCTTAAAATAAATGTCCATATACAGCAGATGTGGAGCTTAAAATAAATGTCCATATACTGCAGATGTGGAGCTTAAAATAAATGTCCATATACAGCAGATGTGGAGCTTAAAATAAATGTCCATATACAGCAGATGTGGAGCTTAAAATAAATGTCCATATACAGCAGATGTGGAGCTTAAAATAAATGTCCATATACTGCAGATGTGGAGCTTAAAATAAATGTCCATATACAGCAGATGTGGAGCTTAAAATAAATGTCCATATACAGCAGATGTGGAGCTTAAAATAAATGTCCATATACAGCAGATGTGGAGCTTAAAATAAATGTCCATATACAGCAGATGTGGAGCTTAAAATAAATGTCCATATACAGCAGATGTGGAGCTTAAAATAAATGTCCATATACAGCAGATGTGGAGCTTAAAATAAATGTCCATATACAGCAGATGTGGAGCTTAAAATAAATGTCCATATACAGCAGATGTGGAGCTTAAAATAAATGTCCATATACAGCAGATGTGGAGCTTAAAATAAATGTCCATATACAGCAGATGTGGAGCTTAAAATAAATGTCCATATACAGCAGATGTGGAGCTTAAAATAAATGTCCATATACAGCAGATGTGGAGCTTAAACTAAATGTCCATATACAGCAGATGTGGAGCTTAAAATAAATGTCCATATACAGCAGATGTGGAGCTTAAAATAAATGTCCATATACTGCAGATGTGGAGCTTATAATAAATGTCCATATACTGCAGATGTGGAGCTTAAAATAAATGTCCATATACAGCAGATGTGGAGCTTAAAATAAATGTCCATATACAGCAGATGTGGAGCTTAAAATAAATGTCCATATACAGCAGATGTGGAGCTTAAAATAAATGTCCATATACAGCAGATGTGGAGCTTAAAATAAATGTCCATATACTGTAGATGTGGAGCTTAAACATTTGTCAAGGAGTCTAACTAACTCTATAGCTAGTTACAATAGGACTTCAGAGGCTATCAACCCTATTGGATTATTAAACCAGCACACTGTAAGTCAAGAATAACGTCAGGACTCGAGCCCCTTATCGAGAACTCCAGTCCTGTATAGACAAAACTGGAGAGTAAGGTACAAGGACACCATCCGTATCAGATCCCCCCACCACCCCTAATACTACTCCCCCCCCCCCCCTCCCCCTGCCCCCCCCCCCCCCTGCCCCCTCTTTATTTATTATATATATTTTAATTATTTTTCATATATTATATTTATTAATTATTTAGTTTCCTCGCTAGACCTCAAATCAATCTTTAAAAAATAACCCCTAGACCCCTTTCAAGATAAATTTATACATTTTTCGGTAGAAAAATGTCCCGGCCGAAGGCCGGTTCCCTTTAAATGTCAGGCTCGCTATCGCTCGCCAGGAGAACCTTGACACCCCAATAGCACGAGAGGTCTATAAATTGACAGAAATGGGGCTGAAGGTTCTGTGTATGCTATAAATATTAAACGATTTTTATTAAGCTTATGAAGGACCTCTAACATAATAAGACTACCGGTACTGCAGATCCTTTCTAAGCTGCATGATATCGTCTCAATTGCACCTACCATGCAATATAACACACGTCGCTGGTACTCAAAGGGTTAAGGGTGGAATTAGAAAGGGTCTGCATTATCTGAGGGGATACAAATAAGTCGACAGGAACCAAAATAGGCCCTGGAGTTCTTGAAAAAAGGCTCATTCTTGACTTAGTGTGCTGGCTTAAGGGGAGGTTTTTAGTTGATTCCTACGTTTTCATCAAGTTAAAAATTATACCCCGTAGACCCCCTTTCAAGATAAATTTGTACATTTTTCGGTAGAAAAATGTCACGGCCGGAGGCCGGTTGCTCTTAAATTACAGGCTCGCTATCGCTCGCCAGGAAAAAATCGACACCTTAATGGAACGAAAGGTCTTAAAATCGACATAAATGGGGCAAAATGTCTTAAAATGTCAAAACTACTAGGGCGAACGTCTTAAAATCTCAAAAGCAATGGGGCTAAACGTGAGGGAGAAACGGGTCCAGAAAAAAAATCCCTCAAGTGGAAATCTCCCCTTAAGTAGGAACCAAATACATTGTCTAAATCAAACTGACTGAACTAATTAACAATAACCACTAATGAGAGCAAGATTCGCAGTGCCGTGAATATATAATCGGAAAACTAAACCCACTTATTGAATAATGTTTTTTATTGTGGAGACGGGACAGTTTCGGTTCCTCCTGTTTAATATTTTTTTGAGTTTCCTCCCTAGACCTTCATCCAGCTTAAATATACACCTCCCCAAAACCTCTTTCAAGATAAATTTGTACATTCTTCGGTAGAAAAATGTCCCGGCCGAAGGCCGCTTTCTTTTAAATTAGAGGCTCGCTATCGCTCGCCAGGAAAAAATCGGCACCTAAATGACACGAACAGTCTTAATATTGACAAATAAATTGGGTAAAAGGTCTTAAAATAGCCTAACTAATTGACCGATTGTCTTAACATCTGAACACTAATGGGGCTAAACATGAGGGAGAAAGGTGGCCAGAAAAAACAACCATCTCCCCTCAACCTACCCTCAGTATGGTAGTTTAGTTTAAGTCGGTATCACACGAGCGCGTTTTCCCTCAACATTTATCCTCAACACTGGTCTGGCAGCTTATGAGGTCAACATTTCAAATATTTCTGTCACCTAAGTTAATCTATCATCAGTCGAGTTTCCGATACCAGTGCAAAATATTCCAGAAATGTTGCCAGAAAAATGTTGATCATCGATGTTGACTATAAAAGTTCTCGTGTGATGCCGACTTTAAGCTACAACAGTTCCAAAATATCAGCCGTATGTCTCCCTCTCTCTTTACCACAGGGGTCCTTCCTTCACCACCACACTGACCAAAAGGGAGACTTGGTATAAATGTTTTCGTCCCTCTTATCGCCAATCTTCTCTCCCACACTAATTTGTCTCTCAAGTCCATTGTTTTCCTCTCTCTCTCTCTCTCTCTCTCTCTCTCTCTCTCTCTCTCTCTCTCTCTCTCTCTCTCTCTCTCTCTCTCTCTCTCTCTCTCTCTCTCTTCTCTCTTCTCTCTTCTCTCTCTCTCTCTCTCTTCTCTCTCTCTCTCTCTCAATTTTTTCACTCGCTCGGGCATTCCACCATTCTTCTCCCTCCATGTTAAAGGGGGTAGTGCTTGTTTTTTGGTCTACATATTTATCTATTATTGTATTGATCTATTATTGTATTGAATTATTATTGTATTGATCTATTATTGTATTTATCTATTATTGTATTTTGTATTTTGAAGTTCTTGTTAGACGTCCATCAAGCTTATATAAACACCCCCTACATCCTCTTTCAAGATAAATTTGTACATTTTTCGGTAGAAAAATTTCCCGGCCGAAGGCCGGTTCCTTCTAAAATAACAGGCTCGCTATCGCACGCCAGGAAAAATTGACACCTAAATGGCACGAAAGCTCTTAATATTGACAAAGAAAGGAGGCGAAAGGTCTGAAAATCGCCAAACTAGTGGAACGAACGTCTTATAATCTCACAACTAATGTGCTAAACATGAGGAAGAAGGGGGTCCCCAAAAAATATCGTTACCTCCCCCCCCCCCCCTCCATCCCTTCATGTTATCTCCCGGTGTAGCTACATTGTGTTCACTTCATGTAATGGGCCAATTCTAGATAAGGGTATAGGCTCGCTAGTCAAATCTTCTAGTATTTTTTCACGTTATTGGTACTGTTAAAAGGCAAATGAGAGTGGGCAATACTGAACAACATACCACTAGTACTGAACAACATACCAGTAATACTGAACAACATACCAGTAGTACTTGCATCATGGTGTTCGGAGGGCTGTGCAAATTAAGGGGGGTGACCTGTTTTTTTTTCATTTTTCTCCTTTTCTCGCTTTCTCTGGATTGTATCCATTCGGCCCCATTCAACCAACTATTTTAAGACGTTTATCCCCATCTAGGTGTCGATTTCTTCCTGGCGAGCGATAGCGAGCCAACATTATATGAAGAGATCCGGCTTCGCCGGAGAAATTTTTCTATCGAAAAATGTACAAATTTAGCCTGCTGTCAAAAACATTTACAAAATATGCTGGCTCGCTACCGCTCACCAGTAAAAAATTGACACCTGGATGGGGATAAACGTCTTAAAACAGTAGGCTGAATGGGGCCAAATGGATACAAGCCAGAGAAAGATAGAAAAGGACAGAACAAAAACAGGTCACCCCCCTTAAATTAGGGAGATTGTAGACACCAATCGAGAAGGTCACTATAGGTAGCGCCAACGAACTTGACAATAATGTTGATCCCTGCCCTCTCTGTAACTCAAAAGGGCCTAGAGCAAACTGGCTGTAAGTATCCACATCTATTTCCTGGTGGACTCTTCCCAAATGATAGAAACGTCAGTCAGATTGCTTTCGTTCATTTCGAGTTATACAAAGTTAAGGGGTCAAGATTATTGTCAAGTTCGCTGGCGGTACCTATACCCAGGGGAGGCCTCATAGGCATGTGATAAGGAATTGCTGGAATTCCTGTTTCATTTATCTGGCTTCCCTCACTGTTTCTGTTTGTGCCTCATCTACACAGAGTTATCCAGCTATAACTCTTACAAACACTTCCTCCTCCTATATACTTCACTACACAAGGCAAGCACACCACACTTTATTTTTCAATACACCAACAACAAAAATTCTGTCACTCTTACAACTTTGGGTGAGACGCTTGATGCAGGCAGCTTTGCAATTTGTCTCCTTCATACACAGACAAAACAAATTGTTAACAACCAATGCCAACTAACCAAAAACAACTAAAACTATAAAATCTTTAGGACCTAACTTAAATTAACCTAACCTAACCTAACAGTTTTGGTTGAGATTTTACTGGTTGAGAGCTAATGGTAAAAAAGGCTTACTGGTTAAGTTGCATGTCTGCAACCAAAATACTGCTTATTATATCAACAAAATCAAAATGATCCTTCTCCCCCCCCCCCCCAGAAAATAATATAAACGTGAATACAATAATTAGTATTTGTTGAAACATCAGCTGAAGCTTACTGGTATACCTGAGTGTAAGTAATGCATGCTTGCATTAATACATTTTTTCTGAATTGCAGTTCAGAAATATGTTAGAAACATTATACATGTATGCGTTGGGTGTCAAGAATGACATTGAAATAACAAATTAAGATTATCCCTTTCCACTGTATTCCATCGTGTTATGCCCACAATGAATATAGCTGCTATTAACCCGTAAACGGCGGCAAAGCTCTTAAGAGGTTTTACTGGGCGACGGCGGCAAAGCTCTTAAGAGGGAGGCCTAAAAATACCATTTAAACAGCACTAAACAATTTTGTTTTTCCTATAACTCATATCACTCCTCCACATCCCCTCCTTCCTCCCTTTCCCCTCCCCCTTCAATTATCACCTATTTTCCCTGTTATTCCCTAATTTGTTGGTATATTTTTGTGCTAACATTAGCAAACTGTGTGGGGGATGTGCTTACGTGCCTAGCAGGTGTGTTACACAAGCGAGTGTGTGTATGAGTAGGCTCAGTGTGGCTTGAGGCCTCGTGGAGGGAGGGGTTGCCTCAATTTTCTCCATAATTCGTGAATGGACTGGTTCATCTATATTCGCGATTTTGACCAGAAATATTATATTTTCACTTGTTTTATTGTTGTTACAGGTTACTATCTTCATAGTGAAGGTAAAATAGGCTCATATGAATAGGTAATAACGATATTTATCGTAAAATGACGATTATAGGCCTGAATGGAGCCCATATGCTCGCCCATGGGGAGCTAGTTCATTACCCCCCCCCCTCGCCATTCCCGGGTTAACACCATCAACACCATGCGCCAGAAGGGCACTAAAACACTAAAAAGAGAGGACCATTCGCGCAATTGCCCCCACGTGACCAGACTACAACCAAGAATGCCGTCAGAGGTGCGTAAATAACATCAACGCCGACCCATGCCATTTTAGCTCCCACAGGATCGAAACCAGCATACGCAGGGATAGGAGAGACTACTTCACCCAAACTGGCAGATGCTCACCTCCTTGGTCACCAAATATGCAGACCACCTTACAGGATTAATTACCCCAAAAATCAACAACGCCTCACGGCTATTGAATCAGAACCTCACCACCCCCAATACCCCCCTCAGTACCCCACGCAAACACCTGATGCAACTCCCGCTCCGTTGCTTCAAACCCCCGTTTACCCACCAGCCGACCCCTCATACAAGCTGGATTTTTAGAAGCACCCCCGACACCCTATCAGGTTGCGGGGATCCGTAACATGTTGCATCAGCTGCCCATTTACCAGAAGTTGAAACTAAATGGGTTGCCAGTCCGCCTCTTAGTAGACACGGGCGCCGGCCGGTCCCGCATACATGCGCCGTTCTATAACCGTCTGCGCCACAAAATTCGGACCACTGAAACTTTCTTCAGTTCAACTAGTCGGCGTCGAAAATAATCTCCTGCGCATTCAGGGTGAAACATATCCCGTCAGTATTGCTACTCCCGACAGTTCCCCGGTGGACCATAAATTCGTCGTTATCGAGTCATACAATGCTGCGTACAACGGTTACATTGGGTTATATTTGTTACAGATACTAAATGCGCAGATCGACTGAAAGCATCGGCGCCTATGCTTTGATAATCAGCCTCAATCCACGCACCTTGTTGCCCAGGCCACAAATACCACCGCCATTTCTGTACCCCCACATCACCAAGTGTGGGTACCCATCAACTGACCGTTTCCCACGCCCCTCTTGTTTTCACCTGCCCCCACTGTCAACCCCCACTGCTTAACCTCACCCGCTTTGCTGCCCCCATCAATAAATTGTCTGAAAGTCGCGAATATTTCAGATCACCCCATCAGTTTGTCAAAGGGCTGTTGATAGGGGAATTAGAGACATTCGACGACGTGGCCCCACCCCCTTCACCCTGTCACACCCTCCCCAACCCTTTCGCCTTGCCAAAGATACCCGAGCACTTGACAGAGACACACAAACAAACACTGCGCGCCTTATTATTGTCATTTCAAGAAAAAATTCTCAGTCTCCCGACGATATCGGTCATACAACGGTATTAGATCAGCCCATCCACACCAAGGGCCCACTCATCAAGCAACCCTTACGTCGGATAAACCCAATACAATGCTGTGAGGAAGAAAAACAGGTCCAAGAAATGCTAAACGCTGGCCAAATCGACCCATCCACCAGCCCGTGGTCCTCCCCAGTAGTTTTGGTAAACAATAAGATGGCTCCTTGGGGTTTTGCGTGGACTATCGCTTGCTAAACGTTGTCACAATAAATGATGCCACCCCCTTGCCGCGAATTGACGACTCCCTCGACTCACTACACGGAGCCTGCATCTTCTCAACCCTAGACTTGCAGGCTGGCTATTGGCAGGTCCCCGTGCAACCTGAGCATAAACAAAAAAACGCATTTTCCATGAGTAGCGGCAGACACTTCGAGTTTAACGTATTGCCATTCAGCCTTTGCAACGGCCCCACCACGTTCTTGAGACTAATGGTTTCTGTCCTCCAAGGCCTTACCTGGGAGATCTGCCTTGCATACCTAGATGACGTTATTGTGTTTGCTAGCTCGTGGGGCGAACACATCCAGCTACTTAGACAAGTTTTCACCCTCATCCGCCAAGCCGGCCTCAAGCTAAAAGTTTCCAAATGTGCTTTAGCCCGCGAGTCAGTACCGTGTTTAGGACACGTCATTTCAAAACAGGGCATTTCGCCATACCCAGATAGTTAGCAGCCATTCGCAAAATTTAACCCCCTCAGTCAGTCAAAGGAGTATGCTCATTTCTTGGCCTAGCCTCGTACTATCTGCACTTCGTCAAAGGATTCGCGGCCATTGCTAAACCTCTGCACGAACTGACGCAGAAAGAGGAAATATTTCTATGGACGGACGCCCGTCTGGAAGCGTTCAATACCTTTAAAAAACGCCCTCACTTCAGCACCCACTGTTAAATTTCCCGATTATAACGAACCCTTCCGCCTATACACAGATGTGACTTTGCTGGGGATTGGAGCGGTGCTAGCACAAACATCAGAAAATAAAGAAAATATCATAGCGTGCGCAAGTCGCACCCTTACGTGTTCCGAGACAAACTATGCAGCCAAAAAATAGGGAATATCTGGGCTTAGTTTGGGCCCTGCAATATTTTAAATTCATATCTGCTGGGCGCAAAGTTAACAATCATAGTTACTAACCACCATGCGCTGCAATAGCCAGAACAACCCAACACCTCCAATCATCAGGTGGAGAGAGACATTGGAGGAGTTTAATTTCGAAATTTCATATAGACCCGGAAAACTACACATGAACGCCGATGCTCTCTCTCGCCTCCCCCCCTCCCCCCTCCAGACTGGCTACCACAAGATGTTTTATTCTCCCTTACCCGTGTCGGCGATTTTTTTTGCCAGAGACCGGCCACATCGCCCTGAGCCCCGAGGAGGTAAAACGCACACTCTCACTATTGCACCATGGGATCGGCATCCATTTTGGCTACACAAAATTGCTCCAACTATTTAAAGCAACATACTGGACCCCCCATAGCCAAACTAGCGGTAGAGTCATGTTTATCCTGCGCGGGAGGATTTAATACAATGCGCACACCTGGCCCTTCTGGCAGTATCCCGGCAACGATGCCGTGGCAACTTTTGTCACTTGACACCGTAGGCCCATTTCCCGAATTCAACTCTTCGGTTCCTGCTAACGTTCGTCGAAACGTACTACAAATTCTTAACCGCGGTCCCAGTTAAACATCACAGTGCCAAGAAGGTGGCATACGCAATGTTAAACCACATATTCCCTAACTTTGGCTTTACCCAGGCACTGTATGTCTGTGGTAACAGAATAAATAAGAGGCTACATAATGTACTGTAGGTCTTGTCTATTACGTCAAATTTGTGATTACTGTACAGTACTGTGGAGCGCATAAACGTGGATGAATGAAAGGTAAAGAGCGATCCCGTTGATTTTCGCCACTGTTAGTTCTGGATAGCAACAATAGATGGCATTATTTTGTGGTCGATTAAAAGGGTATTTGGCAACTTTAGGAGCACGGTTATATTAGTACATTAGATAGGAAGATTCCCATCTCCTGGTAAGTATAAGTAACTCTGCTAGTTAGTCAGTCAGTCCGTCAGTAGCCACCATACTCGCGTTCCCATAAAGAGGTAGGGAAGATCAGCGTGAAACACAGGAAAGGGAACAAAATTGTGAAGGAAAACATGTAATAGACGCCAGCCAAAAGCAAGCACTCTAGCACTCGGAACACCATTCAATCACCTAAAATCCTTGGCTTCACCTCAGATGCTATACATTTTCCATAACAAAATCACTTTACATCAAAACCTGGGATGAACACCAGAGGAGTCTTTCCATTCACAAATTGATCAGATAAAGCACTATTATATTTGAATACTCTGATATTATATTATGGACGTTTACCGTATCATGGCAACTTAAAGGTCCCAAGCCCTTTTTACAGGCTGTTAAAAATTACTTAATTCGGCATAGCTTCAAATAGAAGAGTAAAATGTCACCTTTCCTATGTTCAACGAAGATGGCGATAACGAGTGTTGATATGTGAAAGAAGCCTTCTTATCAAACAGTTCTTTAAAGATTACAATTTATTCATACTTGTTTCGTTCATTTGAGCAAAGGGAGTTTCTGTGGTGATTTAGAAATCTCCCTATGATAGCTTTATAGCATTTGTAAACTTCCAATAAACATAAATCCTGTGTGTGAGTATGCTTACTTAGTACGACTCTCATATTTCATTAGTATGGACAAAGTTTACAGAACTCGAGTGTACAAAGTTAATCTATCGTCAATTAATCTATCGTCAAAGTTAATCTATCGTCAACTCGAGTGTACAAAGTTAATCTATCGTCAATTAATCTATCGTCAAAGTTAATCTATCGTCAACTCGAGTGTACAAAGTTAATCTATCGTAAATTAATCTATCGTCAAAGTTAATCTATCGTCAACTCGAGTTTACAAAGTTAATCTATCGTCAATTCAAAAAGCAACGAAAAGATCATGCGTGTATTTTGCTTAAATTTACAATGGTAAATATATTAATATGATTATTTCAGCGTATCGCAGTGAAAATTACGAACAGGGGGAGTGAATGGTGTGTATTTTGCGCGCAATTACTATTATGATAAAGCCGATACTGCATAATTTTGATTAGCACACACTATTTTCCATTTTAATGCCTGGTATTGGAGCCCACGCACATTAGACAGCTATGACCAGAGTAAACATAATTTTTAGTTGCTGATATCAGTAGCCCCAGTGTTTATGTAACAGCTTATACTCACGTTATGAATTAATGAACACAATAATGCCCAAACAATAGCGCCCGAGTTGGCAACATTGCGGAGTGGGATTTCCAGTTGTCGCTAGAATTTCCATTACCCATCAGCTGGTGAACACGGAGAACAACACCTGAGAAATGGTAAATATCATCTTTTTTCTTTGCACTGTTTTTTATTTATTTATTTATTAATTTATCTATATATTTATATTTATTTATATATTTATAAAATAAATATATACCGGTATATTTACAGTATATATATATATATATATATTTTTTTTTTTGTATTCCAGATATGGCCTTGTCAATGTTTTCGATTGTGTGTTTTGATCCAATATTTGAACATCTCTAGTTTACCCTGCAAGTAGCCCTGTCATTAAAAATAATTGTTTATTTGTGTATATAACATTGTGACACTGTACATCTTTCAAGGATATTTCAATTCGTATTTATTACGTAAAATTACACTTGTTAGTGTCATGCGTTGTATACTCTACTGACCTATGTAAGTAATATCGAAGATCAAGTATGCTTTTTATAGAGCCAATTTGTGTTGTTCAAATGATAAGAGATTTGGGTTGTTGGTGTTTTTCCAGAATATTATAATATGCATATAAACCTACTGACAGGGGCCATCTGAAAAGTTAGACTGATGACCACGATGGCGGGTGGAAAAGTAGTGGACCCAGGACGGTGCCTTGTGGGACCCTAGAAGTTACAGACACACTAAAAATAATTAGAATCTTCGAGAACAACGAGTTGATCCCGATTGGTAAAAAAAAAGTCTTAATCCAGTGAAGAAGTGGTCCTCGGATGCCATAATAATTTAACTTAGCTAACAGTCTTTGGTGGGGGACTTTGTCGAAGGCTCTGGCAAAGTCTAGTACTATGGCGTCTATTTGTCTATTATTGGGGTCGTTAAGGGTTTGGGAAATATCATGTGTGGTCACAAGTAGTTGTGTATCGCACGACCGTTTGGGCCAGAAGCACGGAGGAAAGAATATAGGTAGTGTCAACTCTTATGGGGGATAATTAAACCAAGATAATGACATAACTTGGTCAATAGAGGGCACTGTGATCACCATCGTCTGTCTGTTTACAACAAATGACAGTAACGATGCGAGGGGATGTGGCGGAATAAACAAACGTTGGCCACCGCTGTATGGTATGCGGGAAAAATAGACGAACTGGCCGTGACCTATGATTCTATTTAATTCCATAAGTATGGACCAATCAGCTGCTGGAGTGATTATATTTTCACATGAACATATATTGTGTACAGTAGTATTGTATTGGTTACAATCCAAAATAAATAATTGACACCAGACACCTGTTTGCATTTCTAGTTGCCATTCCTATTTCTCTCTTATTCATCGACTAATATTCATAATAAATAAATAATTGAATTATTATATATGCTAAAATGTTACTTGCAATGGTGTACACCGGAATAGGTGTACATATTGATAATATCAATGAGGGTAATAATTCTGAGACCAACTTTTTACGAATCTGCACGTAAGAGCTGCGTGTGATTAGGTTACTGCAAAATGTTAACGTATTACGACAGAGAGGTCAGAGGAAATACAGTTTAATATTATAAGATATACCTAAGTTATTGTGCATTACATGTATAAATGTGTAAAACATTTATGTGCCACATTTTCAGTGTTTGAATTAATAGCATTTTGTTATAGGGCATTTTGTTATAGGGCATTTTGTTATAGGGCATTTTGTTATAGGGCATTTTGTTATAGGGCATTTTGTTATAGGGCATTTTGTTATAGGGCATTTTGTTATAGGGCATTTTGTTATAGGGCATTTTGTTATAGGGCATTTTGTTATAGGGCATTTCATAATTTATTCCATTCCATTTACCCCAAGGATAATATTAGTAAGACTTTAGGTTATGAAATATAATGAAAACTGGACACAATATACAAAGATAAAGGATACTAATATGCACCCCAAATCTGCCTGTATACGTTTTCTTTAAACCTATTGTATTCCCATTCTCTTATACAGTAGCTTGGCCAATAGATGGCGTGCATGTAATGCTTTCGAAATTAGAGTGTGTAGTTGGTACTCCGTATATTCTTTCCTCCGTGGCCGGAAGCCGTGCTGTGCGTCAGTCAGTATAGTTTGCCTATCTAGATGGTTGGGACGTGAAGTGTGGCTGCTTAATTTTCTTGGCCTATTACCGAATATTGAAATGCTACCATGGATTGAGTGACATCAGAACCTGTGCATGTATGTGGAGAATATCATTATAGGTCTTGGCAGTACCAACAATGTGAATTAAACATACAAATGGAGATCACTCTACTGTAGTGATGACGACCCAGTGAATGCAGGACAAAATATGAAGCATACAGTGAAACAGGTTGGAGAGCTTCGCAAATTGGTTCAAGAGTGTGAACATAACATCGTAGCATTGCAGTCGGAAGTGACTAAGAACAAAAGTCAGTGGATTTTCAAGAACAATATTCGAGAAGACATTACCTTAGAATTTCTGGCATTCCTGAAGATGAACATGAGGATATAATAAAGTAACATTAGATATGGTAAACAATGAAGTGTGTGTTTCACAACCCATCTCAGTGAATGACGTGGATCGGGTTCGTCGGGTGGGGAAGCTTCGAAGTGACGGTACACCTCGATCTGTTACGGTCCGTTTCGCCACTTACAAAGTTCGCCAGTGAGTCGATGCCGGACAACCCTGAGGGGGGAGAAGGAGATGAACGAAGGGCCGAGGTGGCGAGTGAACCTGAACCAGTGAACACCGACGAACGAGAAGAGGGACAGAGAGTCGAGGTGGGGACAAGTGAAGCAGTTTCAAATGAGGTGAGGAAACAAAGTAGAATGAAACCGGTAGCATTGAAAACGCCGGTAAGCAGGTTATATTTATCAATGCAGATCTAACCAAATTGAAGTCACGGTTATTTTATGCACGGGGCGGAAAGAGAGAGAGAAAGAGTAACATCAAAGATTACTGGTCTGTGAATGGATCAATTTCGTGTAAGGATAATCATAGCAGAATTAGGCAGGGGAAAAACTTGCAAGAACTCAGAGGTGTACTGTAGTTTGGTAAGGAATATTCGGTTTGTATCTCACAATATCGGTTAAATTCTCCATATATATTTGTATTATCTGTGTTAATTATCTATTAGTTAACAGAACTGCTCTCTATTTGTCTTAAGGGGGGTGACCTGCTTTTTGTTATTTCTGTCATTTTCTCTCTTTCTCTGGCTTGTATCCATTCAGCCAACTATTTTAAGACGTTTATCCCCATCTAGGTGTCGATTTCTTCCTGGCGAGCGATAGCGAGCCAGCATTATATGAAGAAATCCGGCTTCGCCGGAGACATTTTTCTATCGAAAAATGTACAAATTTAGCCTTCTGTCTAACAAAAATAAAAAATATGCTGGCTCGCTACCGCTCACCAGTAAGAAATTGACACCTGGATCGGGATAAACGTCTTAAAACAGAAGGCTGAATGAGGCCAACTGGATACAAGCCAGAGAAAGATAGAAGAGGACAGAACAAAAACAGGTCACCCCCCTTAATGTTGTACTTATTTCGTTGTGTTGAAGGGCTTTCTATCTATATACTATGGCACTATTTTTTTTTTTTTTTTTTTTTTTTTTGAGGCTGTACTTTTGATTAATTCTCGCAATTATAATAAACTGCAGTTTGATACAGTTGTCTCCAGTATTTTGGGTTGTTTGTGAGTAAGTTGACCATGGACGAGATACAAGCTTCATTTTTCATGCCTTTGAGGCTTCATTGGTTTCAATGGTTTGTGTGCGTGGTTCATAATGATATGTGTGTTCTATTAGCGCTAATTAGGCGAGTGCGATCATAAAGTTTGAAATGCGTGCACTAATTTTGAGCAGGTGTTTTATAATGATAATAGGAACAGGGTGTTTACTCGACTATTAACCCTTTCTGTACCGGTGATGTCTTTTTCATTTTAACTATATTTAGAGGATTTTGTGCAGTTTAAGGAAGGATATGTGGTAGTCCAATGGGTTAGGTGAGATAGTTAAGGTTATGTGGTAGTCCAATGGTTAGGTGAGATAGTTAAGGTTATGTGGTAGTCCAATGGTTAGGTGAGATAGTTAAGGTTATGTGGTAGTCCAATGGTTAGGTGAGATAGTTAAGGATATGTGGTAGTCCAATGGTTAGGTGAGATAGTTAAGGTTATGTGGTAGTCCAATGGTTAGGTGAGATAGTTAAGGATATGTGGTAGTCCAATGGGTTAGGTGAGATAGTTAAGGATATGTGGTAGTCCAATGGGTTAGGTGAGATAGTTAAGGATATGTGGTAGTCCAATGGGTTAGGTGAGATAGTTAAGGATATGTGGTAGTCCAATGGGTTAGGTGAGATAGTTAAGGATATGTGGTAGTCCAATGGGTTAGGTGAGATAGTTAAGGATATGTGGTAGTCCAATGGGTTAGGTGAGATAGTTAAGGATATGTGGTAGTCCAATGGGTTAGGTGAGATAGTTAAGGATATGTGGTAGTCCAATGGGTTAGGTGAGATAGTTAAGGATATGTGGTAGTCCAATGGGTTAGGTGAGATAGTTAAGGATATGTGGTAGTCCAAGGGGTTAGGTGAGATAGTTCGAAGCCTGTTAATTGCTGGAGAACCTTTCGAAGCTGAATACTATCGTCTAATAGTAGCCAGAATAAAGTTAAAAGTACGTCACCGGTACAGAAGGGGTTAAGGGTAGGCCATTCCCGCGTTTTTTGACATTGCATTTTCATAGTTGCAGTATAATAATGACTTAACCCTCTCCGACATATGACGCGATTTTGAGCCTAGGGATACTTTAAAGACTTTGTTACCACCAGGGGTATTTAGAAACCTTTTGTTTAGTTACTTCAACCTCTGCAGTTGTCTTTGAGTTAGCTGTGGGCAGAAAACTAAATTTGGAGAGGTAATTATAAGAGTGAGATAACTATTTCTTATTGCTAATCTGGCAACCTCTGCGTCATATGTGCGTGAAAGGGTTAAAATTGGTGTGTGTGTGTGTGTGTGTGTGTGTGAACAAGCATTGAACGGCAGTAATATCGATGCTCATAATGAAAATATAGAAATTGAAGGAATTTGTATATC
Organism: Paralithodes platypus; assembly: GCA_032716605.1. Classification (NCBI taxonomy): domain Eukaryota; kingdom Metazoa; phylum Arthropoda; class Malacostraca; order Decapoda; family Lithodidae; genus Paralithodes; species Paralithodes platypus. Next base: position 59,860,385 of record CM064572.1, read on the forward strand.
GTTTGTAGTTGTGATATTTTTCCTCAGATGAGACAAACTTTAGGATTTTTTATTTGAGATGGTGTCGTCATAAACAATACCCGTAAATGAACATGTAGATAATAATATTTAAAATGTATTAGAAATGTATAGTGAAATGGTGATTCTCCATTGTCTAACGTTAACCCAGAGTAATTTGGTGCGTAATTTTGACCAAAATAGTGAGTATCGTTGTGAAAATCAATTAAGGGGGGTGACTTGCTTTTTCTCTCTCTGGGTTGCATCCATTCGGCCCCATTTGCCTACTGTTTTAAAACGTTTATCCCCATCCAAGCGTCGATTTAAACCTGGCGAGCGATAGCGACCCTTCATATTTTGGATAAAGAGCTAGCTAAATTTGTACATTTTTCGATAGAAAAATGTCTACGGCGAAGCCAGATTTCTCCACAAAATGCTGGGTCGCTATCGCTCGCCAAGAAAAAATCGGTACAATATAAAGTTTATATTATTTAATTCAGCCGTCCATTATATTGTGGCCTATAGCTTTCTTATATCATGTATTTCATTCCTGTATGTGTCTAATGCGCGTCAAAAAATATTACTGATCCTAGAAAACAAAACAAAAAATCTCCATATCGCCTACCTCTCAAGAAGCGGGTGGGTTTGTTTACATCCGCCGCGAGTGTGTAGCCTCGGCGACTCAAGTTGGGGAAAATGAGATTTGTGCCCCCTACCGTTGAAATATATGAGGATTTCAATAAGTCCAAGGCCCCCCTCCCCATCAACTTATGCTGTATCCCACGACAAACGGCTATGGCCAGATAAGCTTATTTTTCGTTTATCCTATTGTTGGATAATGGTTAAGTATGTATTTCCTACTATTATCACACATCAAAACACACTTTAAAACCTCTAACATTGATTAAAAGAAACACAAACAAAATTGTTTACCAATTTAATTAAATATACTTTATATTTACCAAAAATCGACACCTGGATGGAGATAATGTCTTAAACCAGTAGGCTGAATGGATACAACCAAATAAGAGAAAGAAGCAGGTCACCCCCCTTAAACAAAGTTAGTAAAGACAAGGGTAGCCTACTTGGACACAGGAATCTTCTTTAATACATATGCATATCCGAAGCGTTTCAAAACAAATCACAAGAACTAAAACGTTATCTTAATACTGTAGACATCCGCTTTTCAGTTATTTGATTATCAGAATCTTAGGTAAATAGTTATAACCATGATATGTATAATTTGGAGGGGTATACGCAGAGAGAATAATTTAGGAAAGACAAGGATTGGTGGAGAAGTATCAGCCTATATTAGGACGGATATTCCATTTAAGGAGAAATTTTATCTAAATATACTAAATTAGTCGGTCAAGGTTGAGTTTATACTATAATGGAGGTGCCTCAATAATGATGTCATATATACAATATTTATGACCAATATATACCCTAGTTTGTACATCAACCTTTCTTCTTTCTATTGGTTAAGGTGGCAAAAATCTGTGTGTGATAACCCAGGTTCGAATCCCGGTGGATCACATATATACTTTAATTGATGTCATTGAGGTGTTTGGTGTTGTGGTGAAATTAATAAAATATAGATTATTGTTGCTGAAAATCGATTTAAAAGGAATAGTTTGGTTTTGCATGCATAACACACAACCCAGCATGCAATCACTCCAAAAGTCACGTGATGAGGCCATAGCAAGCCTATCTTCTGATCTATCAATTATTTTTGATTGGGGCAGAGCAAATCTTGTTACTGTCAATGCCTCCAAGACCGAATTTCCCCTCCTATCTACCCATCGCAATCTTCCACAAACTATCAATTACTCTTCAACAATGCACATATCAACCCTTCATCTTTTCTCAATATTCTTAGTGTATCTCTTTCATCCGACCTTTCACGGAAATATCACATTAACACTCTTGCTAATACAGCTTCCCAGAAGTTAGGTGTGCTCAACTGTCTCCATGGGTTTTTCACCCCCTTACAGAATCTTGCTCTGTATAGAGGCACTGTGCGCTCCTGTATCGAGTATTGTGCGGAGGTTCCACCCACACCGCACTTCTCGAAAGAGTAAAGTCAAAGCATTTTGCCTGATCAACTCACTTCTCCTCTACTAGTTCCCTACAATATCTTTCTACACGCCGCAATAGTACAACTCGTTCAGTCTTCTATCGGCATTACAACAATCAGTGTTCTTCAGAGCTCTCTCAGTGCATACCCTTGCGGAGAGTGCGAGGCACCCACCTTGCAACACAATCCCACTCCTATTCTAACCAGTTTTCCAACCTAAGAATTAGCAAATTTTCGATGTTTTCTGAACTCTGGAACTCTCTCCCTTAATCAATTTATCCTTCATCCTATGACTTATACTGCTTTAAACTTTGTGTGTCCAGGCATTTTGACCCCAACGTCCCTTGAATTTGGCTCTTTGTCACTCTTTTGGCTTTGGGGGAGACTCTCGTTACAGGCAGCTTGCCTTTTGTTTCCTTCGTACATAACCTTTGTAGTTAGTACGGTTACATCAGTTTCTATCTATCGTCCTGTAATCATTATTTAGTTTGGTGTAAGTCCCTACTAATATGCTAGAACGCTTGCGAAGTATAGAATTATGTGTATGTATAGATCTATAGCCGAATGATTCTAACATTCAAATAACCTGTAGTCATAACCTGTAGTCATAACCTGTAGTCATAACCTGTAGTCATAACCTGTAGTCATAACCTGTAGTCATAACCTGTAGTCATAACCTGTAGTCATAACCTGTAGTCATAACCTGTAGTCATAACCTGTAGTCATAACCTGTAGTCATAACCTGTAGTCATCATGTAAACATGTATTACATTTATGTCCTGTGGCCCCAGGAAGTTCGTCAGTTGACACAGCTTTAAAATTAACCTCTCAGAACTTGCTCCCAGTCCCCCTCACCCTTCCGACTACCAGCGCCCCCACTCCCGTATCAACCACTCAGTCCCTTTAAGGGGGCTAGGCCAAAAAAAATCCATTCTCAATTTGTCCTTCTCCATTTGCGGCCTGCAGCGCTGGTAGCTACTATCACACACGTATAGGCTATGCCGCAGCAGTAAGCGATCGTTATATTGTGGTGTTTCACCTAAAACGTAGAGTAATAGGGATTGGTATTGACAAATATAGTGTACTTGGACCCAATCTATACGCTAACGTTGCTAGTATTAATGTTTGAAACTTACATAAGCAGCTACAATTGTTCCCAATCTACACAGCATGACATCGCTCCTAATTTTTTCCACGGCAGTAAGCGATCGTTATTTTGTGGTGTTTCGCCTAAAATGTGGAGTAATATGGATTGCTATCGACAGTCATAATGCAATATGACTCAATCTACACGTTAGCGTTGCTATTTGTTATGTCTAGAGCTTATATGGGGAAATATTTTAAAGTATTTTTATTTTGTGAGTGTGGGGGGGGGGGGGGGAGACTCGGGACACAGCCTGAATAGGGACAACACATCACAACACACCAATTTTTAGTATTGCAATTTCCATACTATATTGAGGCTAACGAGTTGCCTCCATCTAAAGACGTTTGCTTCCCACCCACTGTGGGTTGAATCTTGGCTCCCGTCAAAAGGCAATATGAGTGCCAGAGAATTACGGTATCACCATTTTTGATGGATTGGCCAAGTGTGATATCCCCTTTAGCTATACCGTACTCTGTTTCTTTTCAACTGACGGTGAAATGCAAAGTTCCCATCAAGATGTCTGGGTTATTTTGAGGATTTTCTAGTGAAACACGGTGTTAATTGTATAAACTTGACCATATTATGATGCATGGTTCCATATTTCTCCATTAAGTATCGAGAAATTAGCTGTTAAGGGATTCTATTTATCGTCAGCTGAAAATAAACTGAGTATAGTTCAACCCCATGTCAGTCCTCTTCCTTCAGCCACCTAACCCACCCCATCCCTTCGCCCCCTTGCTTTCAGCCACCCAGTCCCCTCTCACCTCACCCCCCTCCACCACGACATTGTAAACAGCACTCCGCTTCCCCACAATGCCGGTCTTACCATCTTACCTACTTAATTCTTTGGACGCAGGACAGGGAAAAAAATATGACTGAGACGCGGAGGGAAAAATGTAGTTCGTTGTTGCCGTTGTTGCCATCAGAGCAACCCTGGCCGCTACTTCACGACACTACCGATCCTTAAGCAGCCAGAGATCGGACACGCTTTTACTTTGAAACCATTTCGGTGGTTCATATAAATAACAAGAACATGTGTAATTATGAGGTCAATAGCAACCCTTTAAACACCATATTAGTAGGCTAGTTCATACCGCCCGTAGCCTATTGATCTGTGTATGTCTAATTTGAATACAGTATATTAGCATGTATACTATGCATTGTTTGTAGTGGTATATACTGACAAGGATACGAAATGTCGACCATTGTCCAGTTTCTGCTTACTGAAGGGTCTCTACTCCACGACACAAGAGCGACACTGGCACCAGGGGAGCCTAAAAGACGACAATGCCTCCTCCTGCACCCTTCATGCTCCTCCTTTCCCTCCTTCATCTCGAAGAGCTCCCTTGAAAAAAGCTTGCTCTTCGAGAAACAAGAGAGAGAAAGCGAGGCAAAGGGCGGGAGTGCTGGAGGCAAGAGAAAGCCAGAGAGGACGTGGCGTGGAGTGGTTGAGTAAAGGGGAGTAGGTAGAGGCCCTGGAGAGAGGGAAACTGGAGGGCTTTCAGTGGAGGTTTGAGCCACTAGAGCCGTACCCAGCTCTGCCCTGGAGCCGGTGTGTACTTGACCAAACACGGTGTTGTCATGGCGACCGGCGCGTGTTAACACATGTCGCAGCGCGGCCACGGCTCCCAACACTGGCCGGCTAATGCGTTTCCCGTGTTCCCTGGAGGCGGGCCGCTCCTCAGAATGGGGGAGGCTGCCGCGGGGTGCTCGGGTCTGGAATCTTGATATTTTCAGCTCTAGACCCCCTCCCAGGCTTCCCCCATTCCCCCCAGAATAGTGCCGTTGAGCTTTATATCAGCTTTTGGGTTGGGGGACCGCTTGTAGGACGGTAGTCGGGGCATGTTCGGAGTTTTGAAAGTGGCGGGTTTGGTAGGGCTTAAAACAACTATTTTCTCTGTGCCAGCAATTGGTGAGGCGGACATGGAGAGCCTCAACAATTACCAAACCTCCCTTGTTATTGTCGTCGTGAAGGTGTGAATGTCGTCCCCACCACCACCACCACCACCACTCACCCGACCTAGAGAAAGTTGAGAGTGTTGCAAGGCATGTTTTGATGGTGTAGGAACGGCTTTGGTGGTGTACTGAATTATTGTAGTGTTGGGTCGGTCTTGATGTTGGGGAATGTTTTGGAAGTGTGTTGCAAGGTGTACGTTATGCTTTGATGTAGGCAATGTGTTGGTAGTGTTGGGATTTATAATAATATTGAAACGTTTTTCCTGTCAGGAAATTAACGAGTGATACCTAGTATGATTTGATGTATGATCTTTGGTGGTGAGGGGATTACTGTATAGTAGTTTTGAGTTGAGTTTCGTTTCTATTCTATTGTATATACTCAGGCCCAATCCCCTTCTATTCTTTTTTTTTTGGGGGGGGGTTGGCTTTTGAAGATAAGAATATTTTAGTGTTGCAAGTGCATGAATATGAAATATTGCTTTGGCGTGTCGGATATTATAAGAATGTTGAATGTCGAATTTTTGATATTGGAGAGATTATTTTGAAGTGTGTGTCGGGAAAAAAAGTGTTGATGTAGTAAATACTTCGGTGGCGTATGGCATTAAGTGATGTTGGGTTGATTTTGATGTCGGCATATTTAGAAGGAACTCTTTTCGTATAGCCTAGTAAATTATATGTTGAAAATGGTGATGTTGGGATAATTGCTTGAGAGACTGGGGTTCAAGGCAATGTTTGTTGATAAACATTTGTTTCGGTGGTGTAGGGAAGCTTAATACAGTCGGTTATGATGGGATATATATATAGTACCGGTATATATTTGTGATAATTAATGTTTTAGTATTGTCGTTTCAAAGTGTGTAGGTATTAATAATGTAGGATGTATTTAGGGTAGTGTAGGGAATTATATGAGTCGGTGATGATGTTAGAGGAGACATAGGAGTAGTGATTTTTCAGCAATTCATAATTTGACGTATTCTGGGAATCGCTGTTGTGATGTACACATTCAAGGTAGGGTTCAATAATTATAATGTTTGTGTGAGAAACTTTAGTGCTTGAATTTGTTGTGTTTTATAGGCATACGTTTGTTGGAACTGAGTGGGTGACCGGTCAACTCAACCAGTAGACCATTTCAACCAGTAGCTCTCAACCAGTACCAAATCAACCAATACGGTTAGGTTAGTACTATATTTTGGCACTGGTTTTGTTGGTCTGGGTTAATTTGGCACTGGTTGAGAGCTACTGGTTGAAATGGTCTACTGGTTGAGATGACATGGAACCAACTGAATGCTGTATTGATCATGCTGGGGACTAGCGCGAGGAAGTAGAACTACCTTACTAGGAGAACTACCTTACTAGGAGAACTACCTTACTAGGAGAACTACCTTACTAGGAGAACTACCTTACTAGGAGAACTACCTTACTAGGAGAACTACCTTACTAGGAGAACTACCTTACTAGGAGAACTACCTTACTAGGAGAACTACCTTACTAGGAGAACTACCTTACTAGGAGAACTATCATTATTAACCCCAACTGTGCCGGCGACGTATTTTTAATAATATGCTGGCTATATTTAGACAATTTAATGCAGCTTAAGAATGATCTGTGATAGTAAAATGGGTCAAGTGATATAGTTCGAAGCCTTTTGATTGCTGGGGACCCTATTTAACCCTCTCCGACATATGACGCGATTTTGAGCCTATTAGGGATACTTTAAAGCCTTTGTTACCATCAGGGGTATTTAGAAACCTTTAGTTTAGTTACTTCAACCTCTGCAGTTGTCTTTGAGTTAGCTGTGGGCAGAAAACTAATTTTGGAGAGGTAATTATAAGAGTGAGGGAACTCTTATTTCTCATTGCTAATCTGGCAACCTCTGCGTCATATGAGCGTGAAAGGGTTAAACTGAATAAAACAGTCTAATAGTAACCAGGAAAAAGTTAAAAGTACGTCAAGTAGGTTAAGGGGAGGTTTTTAGTTGATTCCCTAGACTTCCATCAAGCATAAAATTACTCTCCCTTGACCCCCTTTCAAGATAAATTTGTACATTTTTCGGTAGAAAAATTTCCCGGCCAAAGGCCGGTTCCCCTTAAATTACAGGCTCGCTATCGCTCGCCAGGAAAAAAATCGACACCTAAATGGCACGAATAGTCTTAACATTGACAGAAATGGGGCAAAAGTTCTTAAAATCGCCAAACTAATGTGACGAGCGTCTTTAAATCTCACAAGCAATGGGGCTAACCATGAGGGAGAAAGGGGTCAAGAAAAAAATCCCTCAAGTGGAAATCTCCCCTTGACACCTACTATAGTACACATAAACGATAGAAACTGTTATGTGTTTCACTTTTGTTACATTTGAACACATAATCTATTTTTTATTATTATCACCACAACACCAAACACCTCCAATGAAATTAATGAAAGCATATGTGTGATCCACCAGGCTTCGAACCCGGGTTATCACACACAGATGTTTAGACACCTTAGCCATTACATAATGTACACTGTGTTCAGAGAGTTAATGTTTTCAGAGTTAATTTAGACAGTTTCATCCCTCTAGTTTATAAAGAGCCTTTCTAAATTGTATCGTCCCAGTTTTGGTTTGTTTATTTTGCAAGTTTTACATTATAATTGGTTTTGGTTTGTTTATTTTGCAAGTTTTACATTATAATTGGTTTTGGTTTGTTTATTTTGCAAGTTTTACATTATAATTGGTTTTGGTTTGTTTATTTTGCAAGTTTTACATTATAATTGGTTTTGGGTTGTTTATTTTGCAAGTTTTACATTATAATTGGTTTTGGTTTGTTTATTTTGCAAGTTTTACATTATAATTGGTTTTGGTTTGTTTATTTTGCAAGTTTTACATTATAATTGGTTTTGGCTTGTTTATTTTGCAAGTTTTACATTATAATTGGTTTTGGTTTGTTTATTTTGCAAGTTTTACATTATAATTGGTTTTTGGTTTGTTTTATTTTGCAAGTTTTACATTATAATTGGTTTTGGTTTGTTTATTTGCAAGTTTTACATTATAATTGGTTTTGGTTTGTTTATTTTGCAAGTTTTACATTATAATTGGTTTTGGTTTGTTTATTTTGCAAGTTTTACATTATAATTGGTTTTGGTTTGTTTATTTTGCAAGTTTTACATTATAATTGGTTTTGGTTTGTTTATTTTGCAAGTTTTACATTATAATTGGTTTTGGCTTGTTTATTTTGCAAGTTTTACATTATAATTGGTTTTGGTTTGTTTATTTTGCAAGTTTTACATTATAATGGCATAAGATCATCTAATAATAACTCGAATAAAGTGTAAAAGCGAGTCATAATCCATTTTCTTTGATTATTTTCTGGCTATTAGTGGATGATTTTATTAAGTTTAGGATGGGAATGGGAGTCAAATGGTTAAAGGAGATCGAGTTTACCCCTTTGATTGCTAGAGTTACTTCCTAAGCTGTAAAGTGTAATTGTCTAATGATAACGAGACTAAAATGTAAATATGCTAAACGTGTTAAGGGGAGGTTTTTAGTGTGTTTCCTAGACTTCCATCAAGCTTGAAATTACACCCCCTTGACCCCCTTTCAAGATAAATTTGTACATTTTTCGGTAGAAAAATGTCCCGGCCGGAGGCCGGTCCCTCTTGTATTACAGGCTTGCTATCGCTCGCCAGGAAAATATCGACACCTAAATGGGACGAAAGGTCTTAAAAGTTACATAAATGGGGCGAAAGTTCTTAAAATCGCCAAACTAATGGGGCGAACGTTTTAAAATATCAAAAGCAATGGGGCTATACATGAGGGAGAAAGGGGTTCAGAAAAAAATCCCTCAAGTGGAAATCTCCCCTTAGCCCCTTGATGAATATGACGCTTTATAACAGTTTAATTGGGATAACATGAAACGATGATATGCAGTTTAGGAAAGGCCTCGAGCAATCTGAGGGGTAAAAACTTATCTCAACTAATCCTCTCAACTAATCCTCTCAACTAATCCTCTCAACTAATCCTCTCAACTAATCCTCTCAACTAATCCTCTCAACTCCCACAGATACTTGCTAATCTTATTAACCCTTTCACGATCCAAGACGCATTTCTGTTCTGCTTTCTGAAAATCATTAGACGATTTTATTCAGATTAGGAAGGGTATTTGGAAGTCAGAAGGTCTTGATATTGATAAGAAATGAGACGAAAGTTCTTGAAATTGACAAGCTAATGGGGCGAACGTCTTATATTTTCAAAACTCATGGGAATAAGCATGAAGGAGAAAGGGGTGGAGAAAAAAGCCCTCATCTCCCCCTTCTTAAGACTAATGATGGTAGGGTAGGGATGGAACAGGTCCCATATGTTACTCTCGCCTGCTTTCGCCCTTCATTAGGATGCTGGGCGGCGCTTCCAACCCTTATCTTCACTCTGGTGGGCCGGGTTTGGGGAGGCTGGGCTACGAGGCTGGCTGGGTAGATTAAGGGAACGATAAGGGAGGGCAGGGACTTCTACATAAGGGTAAATATCGGTGAAAAACAAACGGTGGATTTCTACATTATGGACAATATCGGTGAAAAACAAACGGTGGATTTCTACATTATGGACAATATCGGAGAATAACAAACGGTGGATTTTTACATTATGGAAAATATCGGTGAATAACAAACGGTGGATTTCTACATTATGGAAAATATCGGAGAATAACAAACGGTGGATTTTTACATTATGGACAATATCGGAGAAAAACAAACGGTGGATTTTTACATAATGGAAAATATCGGAGAAAAACAAACGGTGGATTTCTACATTATGGAAAATATCGGAGAAAAACAAACGGTGGATTTTTACATTATGGAAAATATCGGAGAAAAACAAACGGTGGATTTCTACATAATGGACAATATCGGAGAAAAACAAACGGTGGACTTCTACATTATGGACAATATCGGAGAAAAACAAACGGTGAACGGAAATGAAAATGATTGTTGTGTTTATAATATAGTTATACCCTTAAGCTATCATAGAATCGCGTCAATGTATTATAAATGAAATGAAGCGAAAGGCGCTGGCTGATTGAAAGGGCTAATGGAGATTTTTTTTTCTCACTTCGACTAGTCTTTTCAATGTTGATAAGATCGGCTGGTAATGGCCAAAATAGAACGAAACAGTTCTCATGGAAATAATGCAATGTAAAGTGCAGGTTAGTACATATTAAAGATCCAGATGGACTAATGGAATGGAAAAATACAGGTGCCCCCAATTTTTTTTTTTTTTTTTGTATTTATTTTTATTTTTTTATTCGGAAACCCGCTCTCTTAACCCTCCCGCAGGGAGGTTTTTAGTCGATTCCCTAGACTTCCATCAAGCTTAAAATTACTCCCCCTTGACCCCCTTTCAAGATAAATTTGTACATTTTTCGGTAGAAAAATGTCCCGGCCGAAGGCCGGTTCCCCTTAAATTACAGGCTCGCTATCGCTCGCCAGGAAAAAATCGACACCTAAATGGCACAAATGGTCTTAAAATTGACAGAAATGGGGCGAGAGTTTTTAAAATCGCCAAACTAATGGGGCAAGCGTCTTTAAATCTCACAAGCAATGGGGCTAAACATGAGGGAGAAAGAGATTCAGAAAAAAATCCTCCAGGTGGAAATCTCCCCTTAACACCTGTTGTTGTCTTTGACCGAACTAGTTTTTTTGTTTGGGTGTGTCTCCGAGTGGTTTTTTTCCAGCTTCTTTTGTCGGCAACTCTGGTCTTTGTAGCTTCCGAATTCAAGTCGTAGAACATTTTCGCCAACTATAGTAATCGACTGTCTTGATAGCGTCATGCATAAGTGCGCGGAATTTCGATGCGAGTGTCCTAGGTTCGAGTCCTTGGAGTGCCACATTCATGTATTTGTTGATTTCATTAAGGGGAGATTTCCACCTGGAGGATTTTTTTCTAAACCTCTTTCTCCCTCATGTTTAGCCCCATTGCTTGTGAGATTTAAAGACGCTTGCCCCATTAGTTTGGCGATTTTAAAAACCCTCGCCCCATTTCTGTCAATTTTAAGACCATTCGTACCATTTAGGTGTCGATTTTTTCCTGGCGAGCGAAAGCGAGCCTGTAATTTAAGGGGAACCGGCCTTCGGCCGGGACATTTTTCTACCGAAAAATGTACAAATTTATCTTGAAAGGGGGTCAAGGGGGAGTAATTTTAAGCTTGATGGAAGTCTAGGGAATCAACTAAAAACCTCCCGTTTATTGAGTTTAGAGGTGAAGTTGGTTGGTGGAAAAAAAAAACACATAATAATTCACCCTAACCACCGACACCAAGGCAAGACCACCTCCATAATGCTGTCAGGGTAAAATTGGCGATGGCAAGTTGTCGCAAAAGTCGTTCATGTGACTATAGGGTTTTGGTGTGTGAGTGTCCCCTACCCTTCCAGTCTCCAGGCAGTCTAGCTGGGCCCTGACGTCAAGAGATATTTTTTTTGTTTTTTTTTTGTTTTTTTTTCTATAGTTTGTTTACTCTCAGCTGACGGTAAATTGCCATCCCTGCAACCTTATTACTAAGTTATGACGAAGATTTAGAAGCGAGAGATGTTGTTAATTTCGAAAACTTGCCATTTATTTGATATAGAGACATTAGTAGTTTCATATTTGTACATGAAGGGGGGGGGGGGGGGGCACCTGCTTTTCTCTCTTTCTCTGACCGTTTGTTTGGTCTATTAATTCATTTATTCATATATTTTTTTAGTTTCCTCCCTAGACCTCCATAAAGCTTAGAAAAACACCCCCTAGACCCCCCTTCAAGATAAATTTGTACATTTTTCGCTAGAAAAATGTCCCGGCCGAAGGCCAGTTCCTTTTAAAATTACAGGCTCGCTATCGCTCGCCAGGAAATAATCGACACCTAAATGGCACGAAAGGTCTTAAAATTGACAACGATTTGGGGCGAAAGGTGATAAATCGCCAAATTAATGGGCCGAACGTTTTTTAATCTCAAAACTAGTGGGGCTAAACATTGGGGACAAGGAGGTCCAGAAAAACGGTCTGCCTCCCCTTAACTCCCTTGCCTGTTACAGATACTAGCGACTTTAACCATACCACTGTCACTGTCTTGAGTCGGCTACCCCCAAAATGGGGATTGGGCCTGAGCATATAGATAGATAGATAGATAGACTGTCACTACTACGATTGTCTTCTGTCCATTGTATCTGTCTAATCCCTAAACCAGATCCAAGCAATCTACATCACTTCCTTGTATATTTTGAAGGGATAGTAGGTTTTGAAGGGATAGTAGGTTTTGAAGGGATAGTAGGTTTTGAAGGGATAGTAGGTTTTGAAGGGATAGTAGGTTTTGAAGGGATAGTAGGTTTTGAAGGGATAGTAGGTTTGAAGGGATAGTAGGTTTTGAAGGGATAGTAGGTTTTGAAGGGATAGTAGGTTTTGAAGGGATAGTAGGTTTTGAAGGGATAGTAGGTTTTGAAGGGATAGTAGGTTTTGAAGGGATAGTAGGTTTTGAAGGGATAGTAGGTTTTGAAGGGATAGTAGGTTTTGAAGGGATAGTAGGTTTTGAAGGGATAGTAGGTTTTGAAGGGATAGTAGGTTTTGAAGGGATAGTAGGTTTTGAAGGGATAGTAGGTTTTGAAGGGATAGTAGGTTTTGAAGGGATAGTAGGTTTTGAAGGGATAGTAGGTTTTGAAGGGATAGTAGGTTTTGAAGGGATAGTAGGTTTTGAAGGGATAGTAGGTTTTGAAGGGATAGTAGGTTTTGAAGGGATAGTAGGTTTTGAAGGGATAGTAGGTTTTGAAGGGATAGTAGGTTTTGAAGGGATAGTAGGTTTTGAAGGGATAGTAGGTTTTGAAGGGATAGTAGGTTTTGAAGGGATAGTAGGTTTTGAAGGGATAGTAGGTTTTGAAGGGATAGTAGGTTTTGAAGGGATAGTAGGTTTTGAAGGGATAGTAGGTTTTGAAGGGATAGTAGGTTTTGAAGGGATAGTAGGTTTTGAAGGGATAGTAGGTTTTGAAGGGATAGTAGGTTTGAAGGGATAGTAGGTTTGAAGGGATAGTAGGTTTTGAAGGGATAGTAGGTTTTGAAGGGATAGTAGGTTTTGAAGGGATAGTAGGTTTTGAAGGGATAGTAGGTTTTGAAGGGATAGTAGGTTTTGAAGGGATAGTAGGTTTGAAGGGATAGTAGGTTTTGAAGGGATAGTAGGTTTGAAGGGATAGTAGGTTTTGAAGGGATAGTAGGTTTGAGTAGGGTTTGAAGGATAGTAGGTTTTGAAGGGATAGTAGGTTTTGAAGGGATAGTAGGTTTTGAAGGGATAGTAGGTTTTGAAGGGATAGTAGGTTTTGAAGGGATAGTAGGTTTTGAAGGGATAGTAGGTTTTGAAGGGATAGTAGGTTTGAAGGGATAGTAGGTTGAGAAGGGATAGTAGGTTGTGAAGGGATAGTAGGTTTTGAAGGGATAGTAGGTTTTGAAGGGATAGTAGGTTTTGAAGGGATAGTAGGTTTTGAAGGGATAGTAGGTTTTGAAGGGATAGTAGGTTGAAGGGATAGTAGGTTTGAAGGGATAGTAGGTTTGAAGGGATAGTAGGTTTTGAAGGGATAGTAAGGGTTTGAAGGGATAGTAGGTTTTGAAGGGATAGTAGGTTTTGAAGGGATAGTAGGTTTTGAAGGGATAGTAGGTTTGAAGGGATAGTAGGTTTTGAAGGGATAGTAGGTTTTGAAGGGATAGTAGGTTTGAAGGATAGTAGGTTTTGAAGGGATAGTAGGTTTGAAGGGATAGTAGGTTTTGAAGGGATAGTAGGTTTTGAAGGGATAGTAGGTTTTGAAGGAATAGTAGGTTTGAAGGGAGTAGGTTTTGAAGGGATAGTAGGTTTTGAAGGGATAGTAGGTTTTGAAGGAATAGGAAGTTTTGAAGGGTAAGTAGGTTTTGAAGGGATAGTAGGTTTTGAAGGGATAGTAGGTTTTTGAAGGGATAGTAGGTTTTGAAGGGATAGTAGGTTTTGAAGGGATAGTAGGTTTTGAAGGGATAGTAGGTTTGAAGGGATAGTAGGTTTGAAGGGATAGTAGGTTTTGAAGGGATAGTAGGTTTTGAAGGGATAGTAGGTTTTGAAGGGATAGTAGGTTTTGAAGGGATAGTAGGTTTTGAAGGGATAGTAGGTTTTTGAAGGGATAGTAGGTTTTGAAGGGATAGTAGGTTTTGAAGGGATAGTAGGTTTTTGTATTTGAAAACATTGATGTCCATTCCAAGGCTATGTTCTAGATAAACAAAATTAATGTGTGTATCGTGCAATATATTACGAGATATACATATATGCTATCTGCTCTCTTTTTTAGCTGCTCTGCTAAAGATGTGTATTCTAAATTTCAAGGGAAGTTTGTTTTAAGTAGAACAGTTCATATGAAGCGCGCGAGAGAGAGAGAGAGAGAGAGAGAGAGAGAGAGAGAGAGAGGTAAAGAGGTAGAGGGAGAGGGAGAGACTGTGAAATCAAATACGAGCGAACAAGAGCGAGAGAAATTAAGTCAAACACGAGGAGATTGCAAGTGAGAGGACGACAATTTATCGTTTGGAGAAGAGAGAGAGAGAGAGAGAGAGAGAGAGAGAGAGAGAGAACTAGATGGTTTGGAATTAATGGTCCGGAAGACAAGTGAGAGACAGATTGAGAAAGTAGTGGTGGGGGTTGGGCCCGTGGATAACAGTGAGAGGGAGTAGAGAGGGTGATTTGTTTCTTACACACACACACACACACTCTCTCACTCACTCACTCTCCCTCACTCTCGATGGAGAGGATTGTATCGGGGTCCCTTCCTAGCCAGGCTTTATTTTTTGTCTATGTGTATGAAGGGGACAAAAGGCAAAGCTGTCTGTAACAAGTGTCTCCCCCAAATATGAAAGAGTGATGAAGAGCCAAATTCCAGGTAGGTTAGAGGTAATTTAGGTGTATTAAAAAATAAGTGTAGTTTGTTTGTTAAGTGTGTTGAAATGAATAGGAGGAGGAGGTGTTTGTGAGAGTTCACTGGACTACTCTCTGTGTAGGTGAGGCACAATTTGAAATAGTACAAAGGAGTACAAAGGAAATCAAGCAACAACAGATCCAGTGACCCTTCTAGGTTGCTTGTCCTCCAAAACACTGAGGATCAAGTGTCCAAACAGTGGTTTAGAGTGGGTAAGGGAACATTGGAAAGGGAATTACTGCCCTGGAACTAATGTCCGTGGCAGGATTAGGAAGTTAGTAGGGGACAGATGGGTTAGTAACTGAGGGGGGGATAAAATAAAGTTATTCATTTACAAACGCAGTCAGTCGCGGGTTTGATGCGAGATATTTGTCTAGGCGGAGTTTAAATGAATCAACGGTGATGCAGTCTATAACGTTTCGGGGAAGCCCATTCCACAAGTTGACAACTCGATTGAAGAAGAAATTCTTAGATTCGTGCGAGTTAAAAGATTTACCAATAATTTTGCAACCGTTTCCCCGCGTGTAATTAGATTGGTCGATAGTGAAGTACTTACTACAGTTCATATTGTCGATGCCTTTGATGATTTTGAACACTTGAATTAAGTCGCCTCTTAATCTGCGCTGCGTTAAAGGAAATAGATTTAATTCTCTAAGACGCTCTTCGTATGGTTTGTTCTTTAGGCTAGGTATCATTTTGGTAACTCTACGTTGAACTCGTTCTAGCTTGTTTATATCTTTTTGGTAATAAGGGCACCAGGATTGAACGCAGTATTCCAGAAGAGGGCGGACTAAGGAATTGTAAAGGGTTAGGATAACTTCTTTGGATTTATGCTCAAATGACCTGCCTATAAAGCCAATTATTTTGTTTGCCTTCTTAACAACTTCTGAACATTGTTGACTCGGTTTTAGGTTACTCGATATTGTTACTCCCAGATCGGTTTCTCTGTTTACATTCTTAAGCTGAGTGCCATTCATCGAATAGTTTGCTTTCTCATTTAGGTATCCGATATGTAGTACTTTACATTTATCCGCATTGAAACTCATTTGCCAAATTTGGGCCCAACATGACAATTTATCTAGATTGTGTTGCATATCGTCAACTTGTTCTTTTGAGAGTACGCTATTTGCAATTTTTGTATCGTCAGCAAATTTTGAGATTGTACAGGTGAGACCCTCATCTATGTCAGTGATGTAAATTAGAAAGAGAATTGGTCCTAGTACCGATCCCTGGGGTACCCCGCTACTTACATTGGTCCATTTTGATGCCTTACCGTTTATGACTACTCTTTGCTTTCTGTCGCTGAGCCAATTTTCTATCCATTTCAACACACCGTCTTGTATTCCATGCGCTTTTAGTTTTAGCAGTAAACGTTTGTGGGGAACTTTGTCAAAGGCCTTTTGAAAATCAAGGTATATAATATCTACAGCTTTACTCTCATCGTAGAGGTTGAGGATATCGTGGAAGAAGTCTAAGAGGTTTGTTAAACAGGAACGTTTTTTACGAAAGCCGTGTTGAGTATCTTTAAGTATGTTATTTTCCTCTAAGTGATTTACGAGTCTGTCTCGTATGACCGTTTCTAGCATTTTACATACAACTGAGGTTAAGCTAATTGGACGATAGTTACTGGATAGCGATTTGCTGCCTTTTTTGAATATCGGTGTTACGTTGGCTAGCTTCCACTGATCGGGCATAGTTCCAGACTGCAAGGATTTATTGAATAGTAATGTCAGTGGTTTAGAGAGCTCATCCTAAATAGTGAGAGAAGCCATGCAAATGAAACTGGAGTTCCAGCAATTCCTTATCATATGCCTATGTGGCCTCCCCTGGGTACTACACTGCTCGATTGTGCCTACAATCTCTCCATCTCAACTATCAGCTAGTGTTAGCCTACACGCACTCTCACATGCAAGTGCATCTGTGTATGCATGTACTATGATGAGAACTCGACACCTCACGGTCGCCAAATGTCGCATGTGACCTCGTAGTTAAGGTAGAATATGCCTTACTAACTCTTGGTCATCCTCCTTTCGGGACTTCGGTGAGACTTTTTCTATTGCACTAGACATATCGAAAGCCTTCCATAGAGTCTGGCATAAAGCTTTAATTTCTACCCTCCTTCGGTTTATATCCCTCCATCTGTGCCTTTGTCTCTAATTTCCTTTCCGGCCGTTCCATAGCCGCGGTTGTGGACGGCCATTGTTCACTTCCTCACCCTATAAACTCCGGTGTTCCTCAGGGCTCTGTCCTATCTCCTATTCTCTTTCTAATTTTTATAAATGATCTCCTTAACTGTACCTTAATTCCCATCCATTCATACGCAGACGACTCAACTTTACACTACTCCATTACTTTTTGAGAACGCCCCAGCCAGCAATCCCTCAACGACAAACGTAATGAAGCCATACAACTCTTAAATTCTGATCTAAATACTATTTCCAATTGGGGCAGAGAAAACCTTGTTAACTTTAATGCTTCCAAAACCCAATTTCTCCATCTATCTACCCGTCAGGATCTCCCAGCGGACTATCCCTTATTCTTCAACAATACAAAAATCAACCCTTCATCTTCTCTCAATATTCTTGGTGTCTCTTTTTCTTCTGCTCTCATTTGGAAGGACCATATTACCAGTCTTGCTAAGGCAGCCTCCCAGAAGCTGGGTGTGCTCAACCGCCTTAGGGGGTTCTTTTCCCCTGCACAGCTTCTTGCTCTGTACAGGGGCATAGTGCGCCCTTGTATTGAGTATTGTTCACATGTGAGGGGAGGTTCCTCTCACACCGCTCTCCTAGACAAGTTTGAAAGGAAGGCCTTTCGTATCATTAACTCCCGTCCACTCACCAACTCTCTGCAATCTCTCTCTCCGCCGCAATGTTGCATCTCTCTCGCTATTCTATCGCTACTATAATAATCAGTGTTCCTCAGAGCTATCCCAGTGCATACCACCTCCTTTACGTAGGGCACGTGGTACCCGTCTTGCAACTCAATCCCACCCCTACTCTGTGCAACTCTCCAACCCAAGAGTGAAATGTTACTCTCAAACTTTCTTCTACTCAACAGCTGAGCTCTGGAACTCTCTCCCAGAATCAGTTTTTCCCGCTTCCTATGACTTAAATTGCTTCAAACTCCGGATGTCCAGGCATTTTGGCTCGAACGTCCCTTGATTTTGGCCCTGTCACTCTTTCAACTATGGGGGAGGCACTCGCTATAGGCAGTTATGCCTTTTGCCTCCCTCAATCACATAGAAAAAAAAAATGTACTGTATCAAGGTTAAAACAAACTGTAGATTTTCAGCCTCACGGTTGCAAGTGAACAATAAACCGTCAATGAATGAATTACTCACACATACGTACACTCTCACACATACTGTACGTACACTCTCACACATACGTACACTCTCACACATACGTACACTCACACATACGTACACTCTCACACATACGTACACTCTCACACATACGTACACTCTCACACATACGTACACTCTCACACATACGTACACTCTCACACATACGTACACTATCACACATACGTACACTCTCACACATACGTACACTCTCACACATACGTACACTCTCACACATACGTACACTCTCACACATACGTACACTCTCACACATACGTACACTCTCGCACATACGTACACTCTCGCACATACGTACACTCTCACACATACGTACACTCTCACACATACGTACACTCACACATACGTACACTCTCACACATACGTACACTCTCACACTTACGTACACTCTCACACATACGTACACTCACACACACGTACACTCTCACACATACATCACTCTCACACATACGTACACTCTCACACATACGTACACACTCACACATACGTACACTCTCACACATACGTACACTCTCACACATACGTACACTCTCACACATACGTACACTCTCACACATACATCACTCACACACATACGTACACTCTCACACATACATCACTCTCATACATACGTACACTCTCGCACATACGTACACTCTCACACATACGTACACTCTCACACATACGTACACTCTCACACATACATCACTCACACACATACATCACTCTCACACACACGTACACTCTCACACATACGTACACTCTCACACATACGTACACTCTCACACATACATCACTCTCACACATACGTACACTCTCACACATACGTACACTCTCACACATACGTACACTCTCACACATACGTACACTCTCACACATACGTACACTCTCACACATACGTACACTCTCACACATACGTACACTCTCACACACACGTACACTCTCACACATACGTACACTCACATACATCACTCTCACACATACGTACACTCTCACACATACGTACACTCTCACACATACGTAAACTCTCACACACCCTCAGTCACGGCAGCCGAGCGCGCTAAGTCACTCGATACGTGGAGTTATCTTGCGTGGAGTGTTGTCTCTGGTGGTGGGGGATTCGAAGCCACGCACTGGCAAGGGAGGTTTCTCTCATAAACTTTCTCTGGTTGCGAAGGCTAGGTCTGGACGGACTTGTCTCTGGAGACCATGAATTGTCCTGTCCACGTCCTACCCCCGGGTATATGTAGACACCCCCGTTAGCAGCCAAGATCAGTCTGTTGATCACTAAGATATGGTCTAGACTAAGTCTAGATAAGGAACGGTGTATTTTCAACCTAAGTGCCTAGGGCTTGAAATATACCGATTATTATTATTATTATAATAATTATTCTACACACACACACACACACACACACACACACACACACACACACACACATACAGCCCGTAGCCTAGTAGGTAGAGCTCTCGTCTCACACACGAGGGGTCGGGGGTTCAATCCCCGGCCGGGCGGAGACAAATTGGGCTTGTCTCCTTTCATGTGTTAGCCTCAGTTCACCTAGCTGTAAATAGGTACCTGGAATAAGTGGACGACGTTGTGACGTCCCATCTGGGGTTGGCAAAAATGGTACAAGGCGAGATGGGTATCATATGGTTCACCTAAGCTGATGGCTACCTAAGCCTTCGGGCGAGACGGTACCGTCTATAGTGAGAATGGTACCATACAGATCCACCCTAAGCCTTCGTTTCCGATGTCGCCAATTGGCTAAAAATACAGACTACGCACACATCCACAGCCATTCCAACGATACATATAACACCTACACATATAGGAGGCGGGAAATAACGAGCATGCTCACTCCCGCAATACAACTAGAGTAAGTACAACTAGAGTAAGTACACACACACACCCTCTCCACCCCCACCTCACCCTCACCCCAAGCACACAAACACTCACACACCCACACACACACACACACACACAAACACTCACACACCCACACACACACACACACCCACACACACACACACACACAAACACTCACACACCCACACACACACACACACACACACAAACACTCACACACCCACACACACACACACACACACAAACACTCACACACCCACACACACACACACACACAAACACTCACACACCCACACCCACACACACACACACACACAAACACTCACACACTAAGTAGATTATTTAGCATGTTATTCTGAGTTGAACACGAACCAAGTGTCGAGAATCCCACACCCATTAAGGCCAAGGTCTGTGTTCATTCTCAGCACTGTATATTGTATTTACATTTTGAGCATTTATGGTAATTTATAACGACAGTACATTCACAACAAGTGAAGGACACACGCATGTAAATACTAACACACACACACACTTACATACACACTCACACTCACCCACACACACTCACCCACATACTCACACACACACACACACACACACACACACACACACACACACACACACACACACACACACACACATATTCTCACTTAGATATACACACACCCACACATACACTCACCCTCACTTTCTCTCTTTCTCACATACACACATACACGCACACATACACTCGCATATACTGTAATACTTACACACTTACACACTTACTCACTCTCTCCCACACTCAAACATACACTTACATATGCCCACATATAATAAGCCAAATCCTCTTTCTCTTTTGCACACGCACACAAAACACATCACACCCACAACCACGTACATAAAACACATCACACCCCAACCACGCACATAAAACACATCACACCCCCAACCCCGCACATAAAACACATCACACCCACAACCACGCACATAAAACACATCACACCCACAACCACGCACATAAAACACATCACACCCACAACCACGTACATAAAACACATCACACCCCAACCACTTACATAAAACACATCACACCCACAACCCCGCACATAAAACACATCACACCCACAACCCCGCACACAAAACACATCATACCCCCAACCACGCACATAAAACACATCACACCCACAATCCCACACATAAAACACATCACACCCACAACCACGCACATAAAACACATCTCAATCTTGGTAGATTGGGAGGTCTGTTATATGTTTGACTTCCTCCAGTTGAAATACCTAAGACATAGATGAACAATTAACGCTTATAAACTCCGAGCATTACTCACACACTTAAACTTGCACACACACACACACACACACACACACACACACACACACACATACTCAATCAGAGGGCTAGAGAACGAGTACTGGTACAAAGGAACATTGGAAAGGGAACTACTGCCCTGCCACTAACGTGGCAGGACTAGGAAGTGTGGTACATACACACACACACACACACACACACACACACACACACACACACACACAATCACACACTCACAATCACACAGAGGGGGTGGCATAAACACTGACCTAGATACCACTAGTACAGTTAGTCAAAGAAACTATTTTAGAGGCCTTTCAACTCAATGACATTTTATTATATCTAAATGTATCTACCACCAGTCAATGTTATGGTCTGCTGTAGAGACAAGTGTGGAATACTAGCTCAGTTTGTCCTGTCATAACTTTCTATTGTATATTCTATGTTCTTCCAGCATCACCAGTCATTGTCATTTAGTATTGGTAGAACATCTCGTAGCCAAAGGGGTAATCTTTTCAGTATACGAAAACGCCTTTGTCACTTTCATCTGGATATCACTGGACGAATGGTCTCAGTTTCGGAAGGCCCTCTAGAAATAAAAACAGTGTAGCC
The DNA here is from genome assembly GCA_032716605.1 of Paralithodes platypus. Lineage (NCBI taxonomy): Eukaryota > Metazoa > Arthropoda > Malacostraca > Decapoda > Lithodidae > Paralithodes > Paralithodes platypus. The sequence continues at coordinate 59,882,604 of CM064572.1, forward strand.
TATGTCAATTAAGCCTCTGACTTTCAAAATTCCTACCTAAACTTAATAACATCGTCTAATGACCGAAGCCACTCCTTGGCGGGGAGCAGAGGAGGGCTTTATTGTGGTCGGCAGGAAGGGTTCTGTGGGGGCGCTCGGTTATGGCCTTGGCCTTGCTCGGGGCCTTGGGGCTCTTCGGCCAGGCAGCTTGGGGAACAGCAACAACAACAACAACAACAACAACATCGTCTAATGATAGTCAGAATAAACTAAACAAAATTACGTCATTGATTAATGAGAGGGTTACTAAGACAATGTCAAACAGTACACACCATAATCGAAATGGGTGTCGATGTAGTCGGATATTTGTGTTAGATTTACACATCTTCTTAAGGGGGGTGACCTGCTTTTTGTTATTTCTGTCCTTTTCTCTCTTGCTCTGGCTTGTATCCATATGACCCCATTCAGCCTACTGTTTTAAGACGTTTATCCCCATCCAGGTGTCAATTGTTTACTGGTGAGCGGTAGCGAGCCAGCATATTTTTTATTTTTGTTTGACAGCAGGCTAAATTTGTACATTTTTCGATAGAAACATTTCTCCGGCGAAGCCGGATTTCTTCATATAATGCTGGCTCGCTATCGCTCGCCAGGAAGAAATCGACACCTAGATGGGAATAAACGTCTTAAAATAGTTGGCTGAATGGGGCCGAATGGATACAAGCCAGAGAAAGAGAGAAAAGGACAGAACAAAAACAGGTCACCCCCCTTAAGTCCTCACCAAATATTTTGGAGGTTTGTTGATATTGGTCCAGGGTTCATGTTGGGACATGTTGTGTGTCATAGAGTGTAAGACGACTCGTTGCTTAACCCTTTGAAGCTCTGACGCGTTTTAGCAGTTTATTTTGGCTACCATTAGACGATTTTATGAAGCTTAGGAAGGATCTGTGGGCATTAGAAGGGTAAAGACTTTCTCAATCAACCCTCTGACTTCCATATACCCTTCCTAATCTGAATAAAATCGTCTAATAATTACCAGGAAACAAAACAGAAATGCGTATTGGAGCTTGAAAGGGTTAATTGTATTCAGCTTAGGATGGATTTGTGAGAGTTTCAAGGGTTGTTTGAGCTACATACTTATCTATATTTAGGTTCTGCGGTGGAGTCTTGTAAATACTCGTCTATATCAACATCCTATTCCTATTCCTATTCCTGGTTATTAACCCTCTCCGACATATGACGCGATTTTGAGCCTATTGGGGATACTTTGAAACCTTTGTTGCCATCAGGGGTATTTAGTAACCTTTAGTTTAGTTACTTCAACCTCTGCAGTTGTCTTTGAGTTAGCTGTGGGCAGAAAACTAATTTTGGAGTTATAAGAGTGAGAGAACTCTATTTCTTATTGCTAATCTGGCAACCTCTGCGTCATATGTGCGTGAAAGGGTTAATTTCATCATTCTTTATCATTCTGTTCATTTTGAGGGACCGTTTTTTCTGCTTCTTTAACCCCTTCAGTCCCCCATGACGTCTTTTTAACTTTCATTCTGGCTAAAGATAGACGATTTTTTACAGTTTCAAGAAGAGGTAGATTATATACGAAAGGAAATCGTCTATTGGTAACCAGAATATGATGACAATTACGTCATGGTGGTGAAGGGGTTAAGGGGAGATTTCCACTCGAGGGATTTTTTTCTGGACCCCTTTCTCCCTCATGTTTAGCCCCATGGCTTTTGAGATTTTCAGACGTTCGCCCTAGTAGTTAGGACATTTTAAGAAATGTTGTCACATTTCTGTCAATTTTAAGGCCTTTCGTGCCATTAAGGTGTAACAAAAATCCTGGCGAGCGATAGCGAGCCTGTAATTTAAGAGTAACCGGCAGGGACATTTTTCTACCGAAAAATGTACAAATTTATCTTGAAAGGGGGTCTAGGGGGTCTAATTTTAAGCTTGATGAAAACGTAGGGAACAAACTAAATACCTGCCCTTAACTAGATTATTTTCAACATTTATCAGGCAGCCCTACGTAGCCAAGTTGTGAAAAAGTATGATGGTAGCTATGACCACATGGAGTCCTCTACACATACCCAACTCTATGACCACATGGAGTCCTCTACACATACCCAACTCTATGACCACATGGAGTCCTCTACACATACCCAACTCTATGACCACATGGAGTCCTCTACACATACCCAACTCTATGACCACATGGAGTCCTCTACACATACCCAACTCTATATTAACCCCTTCTGTGCCGGCGAAACGTCGTATTGAATTGACTCTAGTTATATTTAGACGATTGTGTGCTGTTTAAGAAGGGTCTGTGGTAGTGAAAAGGGTTAAGGGGAGGTATTTAGTTGATTCCCTAGACTTCCATCAAGCTTAAAATTACTCCCCCTTGACCCCCTTTCAAGATTAATTTGTACATTTTTCGGTAGAAAAATGTCCCGGCCGAAGGCCGGTTTCCCTTAAATTACAGGCTCGCTATCGCTCGCCAGGAAAAAATCGACACCTAAATGGCACGAATGGTCTTAAAATTTACAGAAATGGGGCGAGGGTTCTGAAAATCGCCAAACTAATGGGGCAAGCGTCTTTAAATCTCACAAGCAATGGGGCTAAACATGACGGAGAAAGAGGTTCAGAAAAAAATCCTCCAGGTGGAAATCTCCCCTTTTAAACAGACGTCGCCGGTACAGGAGAGATTAACAGCACTACGTACCACAGTATGATGGTAGAGCTGTGACATGAACCACTGTAGCCTGCAACTGTACCGTTAACAGCACTACGTACCACAGTATGATGGTAGAGCTGTGACATGAACCACTGTAGCCTGCAACTGTACCGTTAACAGCACTACGTAGCACAGTATGGTGGTAGAGCTGTGACATGAACCACTGTAGCCTGCAACTGTACCGTTAACAGCACTACGTAGCACAGTATGGTGGTAGAGCTGTAACATGAACCACTGTAGCCTGCAACTGTACCGTTAACAGCACTATGTAACACAGTATGATGGTAGAGCTGTGACATGAACCACTGTAGCCTGCAACTGTACCGTTAACAGCACTACGTAGCACAGTATGGTGGTAGAGCTGTGACATGAACCACTGTAGCCTGCAACTGTACCGTTAACAGCACTACGTAGCACAGTATGGTGGTAGAGCTGTAACATGAACCACTGTAGCCTGCAACTGTACCGTTAACAGCACTATGTAACACAGTATGATGGTAGAGCTGTGACATGAACCACTGTAGCCTGCAACTGTACCGTTAACAGCACTACGTAGCACAGTATGGTGGTAGAGCTGTGACATGAACCACTGTAGCCTGCAACTGTACCGTTAACAGCACTACGTAGCACACTATGATGGTAGAGCTGTGACATGAACCACTGTAGTCTGCAACTGTACCGTTAACAGCACTACATAGCACAGTATGATGGTAGAGCTGTGACATGAACCACTGTAGCCTGCAACTGTACCGTTAACAGCACTACGTACCACAGTATGATGGTAGAGCTGTGACATGAACCACTGTAGCCTGCAACTGTACCGTTAACAGCACTACGTACCACAGTATGATGGTAGAGCTGTGACATGAACCACTGTAGCCTGCAACTGTACCGTTAACTCCCTGTGCCCTATTAATTATACGATGCTTGGAGGGTCACTGGTGGTGTTGCATAGTCGAGCTCCAAAGTATCGTTCTACTTTGTGTGTGCGATATTGATAACCGCTCTATATACAGCCAAGAAAGTCCTTATTCCATTTCTATACGGCGACTCGTTAACCATTTTGGGGTGGATCTTTGAGAGCTAAAAAATATTAATTGTGATAGTTTTACTGCTATGATTGCAGTAGAGCTTTATAAAATCGTCAAATTATAGCCAGGTTAATATGAAATGGGAGTCATCATACCAAAAGGATTAAGGGGAGATATCCACTTGAGGGATTTTTTTCTGGACCCCTTTCTCCCTCATGTTTAGCCCCATTGCTTTTGAGATTTTAAGACCTTCGCCCTAGTAGTTTGGATATGTTAAGACATTTTGCCCCATTTCTGTCAATTTTAAGACCTTTCGTGCCGTTAAGGTGTCGATTTTTTCCTGGCGAGCGATAGCGAGCCTGTAATTTAAGAGCAACCGGCCTCCGGCCTGGACATTTTTCTACCGAAAAATGTACAAATTTATCTTGAAAGGGGGTCTAGGGGATGTAATTTTAAGCTTGATGAAAAAGTAGGGAACAAACTAAATACCTCCCCTTAACACACATGACTAAGCCCAGTATGTTCAAGCCTTTTTCAGTCATATTGAAGATTTTTTTTATTACATTTAGAAGAAAGTATCGCTGAACTTAAGCAAGTTGGACGCCACCTTTTAGCGTGACGTCATTTACTTTGATTTTGGGGTAACAGTAGACGATTTTATGAAGCTTAGGAAAGGCCTGTAGTGATCACATAGATAATATTGATCTCAATTAAAAAAATTGACTGTCATTTGTCCTTCCAAAACGAAAACAAATATATATATATATAGTTTAATGATATCCAAAACAACATGGAGAAAGTCCTCACTATATATTGTACATATTTAGAAAGGGAGTGATAGGAACTTTGTACATATTTAGAAAGGGAGTGATAGGAACTTTGCATTAATAAATCTATTAGTGTTCACTTTTCCAGTCTTAGTTGTATAGTGTACAGTATAGGCAAGGCACCACCCCTCCCACATGCTTCAGGATACATACAGAAGGTCTTGTATGAAATAGCAGTTTATATGGAAATGAATGACGAGGGGACAGGAAGCTGCAATGAATGACGAGGGGACAGGAAGCTGCAATGAATGACGAGGGGACAGGAAGCTGCAATGAATGACGAGGGGACAGGAAGCTGCAATGAATGACGAGGGGACAGGAAGCTGCAATGAATGAGGAAGCTGCAATGAATGACGAGGGGACAGGAAGCTGCAATGAATGACGAGGGGACAGGAAGCTGCAATGAATGACGAGGGGACAGGAAGCTGCAATGAAACTGAAGGTGAACATATTTAGCAGTTACATTGTCAGATATTGTGACATATATTAAAAATACAATTTTAACTTCTTTCAGTATACGATGACGCCTTCTCCATTTGTTCTGGCTACCTTTAGATGTTTTATACTAGCTTACGAAGGATATTGTTGGATTCTAAAGGTTGTTGTTGTTGTTGTTGATCCCCAAGCTGCCTGGCCGAACAGCCCCAAGGCCCCGAGCAAGGCCAAGGCCATAACCAAAGCCCCATCCAGGACCCTGTGCCCCTCAGCAATTATGAAGAGAAAGTTGAGGGGCAAAGGAAAAAATTCTAAAGGTTCACTGAGACAGTTTTTATCCCGTTCAACCGTTTCATTGTTGGGGATGCCCATCATCCACATTCTCAATGTAGTGGTCATAAAATGCAACTTTGCTGGAAGTGTATGGGTCAGCGACCCATACACTTCCAGAAATCGGTCTTTGGCCGGGACAATTTTCTACCGAAAAATTTACACATTTTTCTCTAGGGTGTGTTTTTTATTTAGCTTGAAGGAGGTCTAGCGAGGACACTCAATACTATATTGATAAGTAAATACACAGGCCAAGACACAAGCACTACCCCCTTAACCCTATTAGGTGCAGGGCGGGCCAATTTGGAGCCTCCCTGCTTTACTCCATTAGCTTGGAGATTTTAAGACGTTTCATCGCATTAGTTTGGCGATTATATGATGCTTCAACCCAATAAGGTGTCGATTTTTCCTGGGCGAGCGTTAGCGAGCCCGCAATTTGGGAGAAACCGGCCTTTGGCCGGGAAATTTTTCTACCGAAAAATGTACACATTTAGCTTGAAGGGGGTCTGGGGGATTTGTTTTATTTTTAGTTTGAAGGGGGTTTGGAGAGGCGTTTTTCCAAGTCTAGCGGGTAAACTAAAAACACATTGTTCGAAAATGGCTAAAACAAATAAAACCTCAATAATAATGAAACACAATACCATAATAACCCCCAAGACGTTGCACCAGATAGTGTTAAGCAACATAAGGAACAATCAGTATGCCTTGCTGCTCAACAGACGAGGAGGTGCTTACGCGACTGAGGGCAGGTGGGTCTATCTGCGCTTGCTCTTACGCCGCATTCTGTATACCCAAGTGTAATTTCCCGGAGGACTTCTTCACTTCCATGCTGACCACCCTATTTCTTGTTACTACTTTCAGCGTTCCTACTACCCTCTTCCCCTGTTGCACCCTCTACTGCACTTCTTCATCCATACTCCCATTTTTACTCAGCACACTGCCCAGATACTTAAATGAGCTGACAATCTCTATAGCCTGACCGTTCAACTTCACATCACACTCTGTGGCTTCACCCCTTTCGAAGACCATAACCTTGCTCTTCCTCGCATTTACCTTCCGATTCCGTTTTTAGCACACTGTTTCAAACATATTTACCTCACCCTGCAACTCCCATTCATTATCGCTCATCAGAACTGTATCATCAGCAAACAGCAGTACAGGTAGCTTCCACTCGTTCCCCTCCCTTATCAGCGATATACCAACATCAACTGCTTTTCCTTGTATTTCTTTCCTGACTACTAAAACAAAAATCTTAACCTAGATACAGTACAATGCTTATTCTACTTTAACTACGAGGTCACATACGACCTTTGGTGACCGTGAGGTGCCGAGTTCCCACCATAGTACATACGCAGATGCACTGATGAGAGTACATGACTGTAGGCTAACCCAAGCTGATAGTTGAGCAGCCTGGCTAAGGAGGAACCACGATACAATTATCTTCACCGGGATAGCCGTAAAAACCTAGGATTCTCGGGGACTCGAACCCTCGAACTTACAGTCAACGTGCAGTGCCTTAGACCACTAGGCTATCCCAACCCATGTGTGTGTGGGGGACGGGGGGGGGGGGGTAATGTGCGTATGTAGAAAGGAAGTTAGGTGTACTGACACGTATTTGGTTGTGTGTGTGTGTGTATGTGGGTATGTGGGTATGTGGGTATGTGTACAGTACAAGGGAAGACTACCCTACTTGTATGTACGTGTTAGGTTGTGTGGTGGTTCGTGTGTGTGTGTGTGTGTGTGTGTGTTTGTATGTGTCCAAGCATTACTGAATTCCTGGGTAAAAATTTGGTAATATTTGTAGGTTTATGTGTGAGAGTAGATTAAGGGGGGTGACCTGTTTTTGTTCTGTCCTTTTCTATCTTTTTCTGGCTTGTATCCATTTGGCCCCATTCAGCCTACTGTTTTAAGACGTTTATCCCCATCCAGGTGTCAAATTTTTACTGGTGAGCGGTAGCGAGCCAGTATATTTTTTATTTTTGTTTGACAGCAGGCTAAATTTGTACATTTTTCGATAGAAAAATGTCTCCGGCGAAGCCGGATTTCTTCATAAAATGCTGGCTCGCTATCGCTCGCCAGGAAGAAATCGACACCTAGATGGGGATAAACGTCTTAAAACAGTTGGCTGAATGGGGCCGAATGGATACAAGCCAGAGAAAGAGAGAAAAGGACAGAAATAACAAAAAGCAGGTCACCCCCTTAACCCGACAGTTTAAGTGTACACACAAACAATGATAATACTTAGAAAGAGAGTGATGTAGGCTAGGTTAGGTTAGGTTAGGTTAGGTTAGGTAGGATTAGTTAAGTCTGAATAGTTATAGTTATGTTTATAAATAGAAATAATGTACTCGTGAGCCTGCAGTATTTTTAATTTGAGAGAGAGAGAGAGAGAGAGAGAGAGAGAGAGAGAGAGAGAGAGAGAGAGAGAGAGAGCGAGAGAGAGAGAGAGAGAGAGAGAGAGAGAGAGAGAGAGAGAGAGAGAGAGAGAGAGAGAGAGAGAGAGAGAGAGAGAGAGAGAGAGAGAGAGAGAGAGAGAGAGAGAGAGAGAGAGAGAGAGAGAGAGAGAGAGAGAGAGAGAGAGAGAGAGAGAGAGAGCAAGCAAGCGAGTATGTTGGAGCGAAGATGCTGTATGTACTACAGTCGCGCTAATAAGTGATGTCTCGGCACCAAGTATGTTTTGATCAATAATTGGTATCAGCAATATCTAAGCTTCATTTCTTCATATCGAGTGAATTATACAAACATGTTCCTACACTCACCCACCCTATTCAACATCTGACAGACATTAATACAACACAGAGCAAGCCAAACGTAATGATAGCTGGGACATGACTTATTAGCGTGACCGTACCCAGTGCTTGCTTAGTATGAGAAGAGGAGGAGTGGGGGGGGGGGGGGGGGGGGGGTGAGGGGGCGGTGAAGCAACAATCATTACACAGAAAGCACGGCGATCATCAGGGTTACCAAATCAATTCCGCAGGATAGTCAATTCATACCGCAAATCTCTAGACTATCGCTACGATCTCTACAATATCGCTCTACATGGCTCAAATCTCCAGAATATCGCTAGAATTAATGTCCCTAGATGTAAACATTTGCCTCAGGATCGAATTAAGGGGAGATGGTTTACTTTTGGGCGGTTTTTGCATGTATTCATTATTTTCTAGTTTCCTCCCTACACCTCCATCAAATTTAAACAAAAAAACATCCATTAGATCCCCCTTCTAGATTAATTTGTACATTTTTCGGTAGAAAAATGTCTCAGCCGAAGGCCGGTTCTTCCAACATTACAGGCTTATTATCGTTCGCCAAGGACAAAATCGACACCTAAAAAGCACGAAAGGTCTAAATATTGACGAAGAAATGGGGCAAAAAGTCTTAAAATCGATTAACTAATGGGACAAACGTCTTAAAATCTCAAAACAAATGGAGAATATGCGGGAAAGTATATATGCGGGAAAGTATATATGCGGGAATGTTTATATGCGGGAATGTATATATGCGGGAAAGTATATATGCGGGAAAGTAGGTATAAATTGGCAACACTGGCCCGATGCTACCTTACCTATTGTGGTGTACAGTCGCGCTAATAAGTGATGTCTCGGCACCAAGTATGTTTTGATCAATAATTGGTATCAGCAATATCTAAGCTGCATTTCTTCATATCGAGTGAAATATACAAACATGTTCCTACACTCACCCACCCTATTCAACATCTCACAGACATTAATACAGCACAGACCGAGCCAAACGTAATGACAGCTGAGACATGACATTAGCGCGACCGTGCTATCTTCAATATATACCTGGAGATAAAGTTTATAATGAAGTTGTGCAGGTGTTCACTGAATATTTACCTCAACTGTACAGTAAAAAGTTGTTCCATAAAGTCTGTGAAAGTTGTTTATTTTAACCTCTTCCGACATATGACGAGATTTTGAGCCTATTAGGGATACTTTAAAGCCTTTGTTACCATCAGGGGTATTTAGAAACCTTTAGTTTAGTTACTTCAACCTCTGCAGTTGTCTTTGAGTTAGCTGTGGGCAGAAAACTAATTTTGGAGAGGTAATTATAAGAGTGAGAGAACTCTATTTCTTATTGCTAATCTGGCAACCTCTTTTCATATGAGTCTGAAAGGGTTAAGGGCACCGACAACCAGGATGCCCATATTTCACACCAGGCGTCATAGGTCCACGAAGGAGAAGTGCACTCAGTAATTCTCATGTAGAAAGTAAAACATTAATCTAAATTTTACCCCAAGGTCTTTAGAATGTACCTGCGTTTACTAGGTCAGCAGTACCATTGTCGCCCCAGCCTACATACGCATTCAGTAGTAACGTGTGGGTTAACAGTGCAAAGTGTGCGGGGGTGCTACAAAGGCTAGTCTGTAAGGGGAGGCTGGCCGTTTGTTTGGTCTATTAATTCATTTATTCATATATTTGTTTAGTTTCCTCCCTAGACCTCCATCAAGGTTAGAAAAACACCCCCTAGACCCACTTACAAGTTAAATTTGTAAATTTTTCGGTAAAAAAATGTTCCGACCGAAGGCCGGTTCCTCTTAAAATTGCAAGCTCGCTATCGCTCGCCAGGAAATAATCGACACTTAAATGGTACGAAAGGTCTTAAAATTGACAACGAAATGGGGCGAAAGGTGTTAAAATCGCCAACCTAATGGGCCGAACGTCTTATATTCTCAAAACTAGTGGGGCTAAACATTAGGGAGAAGGGGGTCCAGAAAAACGGTCTGCCTCCCCTTAAAATGACAGAAGATATTGAATTTCTTGGCGAGCGACTTTGAGCCTGTAATTTAAGGGGAACCAGCTGTTGACCGAGACATTTCTCTACCGAAAAATATACAAATTCATCTCGAAGGGGGGGGGGGGGGGGTCTTGGGGGTAGTTTTTGAAGAATGATGGAGGAACTATAAACAAAATAAACAGAACAAATATATATGTGAACTAATATATATATATATATATATATATATATATATATATATATATATATATATATATATATATATATATATATATATATATATATATATATATATATATATATATACATATATATTTTGTTTTGTCTTTTTACTGTGTTCGTATACGTTTTGGTTTGTTTATTTTGTCTTTTTACTGTGTTCGTATACGTTTTGGGTTTGTTTATTTTGTCTTTTTACTGTGTTCGTATACGTTTTGGGTTTGTTTATTTTGTCTATTTACTGTGTTCGTATACGTTTTTGGTTTGTTTATTTTGTCTTTTTACTGTGTTCGTATACGTTTTGGTTTGTTTATTTTGCAAGTCTTACATCATAATATAATTTATGTGAACAAATAAATATGAATAAATACAGACCTCCCCTTTATAAGCCTCGTAAATCACTAGTTGTGGAAGCTTATTGTGCCTGAGTCAGCCACAATGCAGACTGACCGTTTGTTTGATCTATTAATTCATTTATTCATATATTTTTTTAGTTTCCTCCCTAGACCTCCATCAAACTTAGAAAAACACCCCCTAGACCCCCTTCAAGATAAGTTTGTATATTTTTTCGGTAGAAAAATTTCCCGGCCAAAGGCCGGTTCTTATTAAAATTGCAAGCTCGCTATCGCTCGCTAGGAAAAAATCGACAACTAAATGTCTTGAAAGGTCTTAAAATTGACAACGAAATGGGGCGAAAGGTGTTAAAATCGCCAAACTAATGGGCCGAACGTCTTATAATCTCAAAAAACTGGTGGGGCTAAACATAAGGGAGGAGGGGGTCCAGAAAAACGGTCTTCCTCCCCTTAATACCATAAGGGAGTATACGACACGAAAGCTACACGTCTATCGTCAGCTTTCGGGGCTTAACCCCTTCAGTACCGACGGCGTCCTTTTTTCATGACATCCCGGCAACTATTAGACGATTTTATTGAGCTCAGGAAGGACGTCTACCAATGAAAATGCTACCGTACAACCAATCTAAATTCATCCCTTTTTCTTTAGCTACTCTAAAGCCGGAGTCACACGAGCCTTTTTTAGAGCAATTTGTCTACGGGCAATTATGGTCTGGAAGCTTAAAAAATGACACTTTATCAGAATTCAGCCGCCTAACATAATCTACCTTCAGTCTAGTTACCGATACCAGTGCGAAAATGTCCCGAAATAATACGAGAACAAACTTGCTCATGGAAAATTGACGGAAAAAGCGCTCGTGTGACAGCGGCTTTAATTCTTCCCAACATCTAGACTTATATATATAGATCTCGACTCTTCCCAACCTCCATACAATTGTTTAAATGTAGCTGAGATAACAAAAAAAGCAAAGGCATTACCGGTACTAAAAGGGTTATTATCATTTTCCTTCCTGGCAACATTTCCGGGATCTTTTTGCACTGGTATCGGAAACTGGACTCTAGATAAGATGAACTCAGATGCCATTATTATACTATCCCCTTCAGCCCGATGGCATAATAATTTCTTTAGCTTATAACCTACCTCAAAGACTCACAGTGGTAAACCCGATGTGTATAAAGCCTCTGAATAACATGGGTTCTTCTTAAGGGGGGTGACCTGCTTTTTGCTATTTCTGTCCCTTTCTCTCTTTCTCTGGCTTGTATCCATTCGGCCCCATTCAGCCAACTATTTTAAGACGTTTATCCCCATCTAGGTGTCGATTTCTTCCTGGCGAGCGATAGCGAGCCAGCATTATATGAAGAAATCCGGCTTCGCCGGAGACATTTTTCTATCGAAAAATGTACAAATTTAGCCTGCTGTCAACCTAATGTTTAGCCCCACTAGTTTTGAGATTTTAAGACGTTGGTTCAATTAGTTTGGGGATTTTATGACCTTTCACCCCATTTATTTGCCAATATTAGGACCCTTCGTGCCATTTAGGTGTCGATTTTTTCGTGGCGAGCGATAGCGAGCCTATAATTTAAGGAGGAATTGGCCTTTGGCCGGGAAATTTTTCTACCGAAAAATGTACAAATATATCTTGAAGGGGGGTCTAGGGGGTGATTTTCTAAGCTTGATGGAGTTCTAGGGAGGAAACTAAAACAATATATGAATAAATTACCTAATAGACCAAACAAACAGCCACTGTCTCCATAAGAAGTTGAACGCCGTGAAGGGCTTGTCCCGAACACCATCGCCTGCTGTACGATAGAGAAGTAGTAGATGCCACAAGGTCGTCATCAGTATTTAAGTGGTATAAATCAGTCCGTCCTTCCAGTGCCAACCCGGACATTGCGTGTTGTGTAGGGGGAGGGATGTATTTAGTTCATTATTTATTGATCTTTATATCAATTGTTTAGTTTCCTCCCTAGACCTCAATCAAGCGTATAAAAACACCCCCCCCCCCCCCCCCCCAAGACCCTCCTTCAAGATAACTGTGTACATTTTTCGATAGAAAAATGTCCTGGCCGAAGGCCGGTTCCTCCTAAATTACAGGCTCGCTATCGCTCGCCAGGATAATATCGACTCCTAAATGACCCGAACAGTCTTAATATTGACAAATAAATGGGGCGAAAGGTCTTAAAATCGCCAAACTAATGGGCCGAATGTCTTAAAATCTGAATGCTCATCGGGTTAAACATGAGGAAGAAGTGGGAACCAGAAAAACGACCCATCTCCCTCTTATCTCTCAGTACGTGTTATTGTCTCTCTTAACAATAGACAAAGTTTGCTCGTTCTAATTTCACACAGTTAAGGGGAGATGGTTCACTTTTTGGGCGATTTTTGCATGTATTCGAAATGGGGCGAATCGACTAACTAATGGAACCAACGCCTTAACATCTGAAAACTAATAGGGCTAAACATGAGGGAGAAAGTGGTCCAGAAAACCCCCGGCCCATCCCCCTTAATAGTCTTCGGCATTTCCTCAAGTGATGCAGCAAGTGGCAAATGTGAAGAATGTACAGAGAGAGAATTGGATGTATATATATCAGCAACTCTGACAGCGATTTCTTGGTTAAATGTTGTACCAGGGCTATTGTCAACGGATTTTGTTTTTATTATTAATGAATTCGTTTATTATTATTATTATTATTGTTAGTATTATTATTATTTTTTTTTTTTTTTTTTTTTTTTTTTTTTTTCCCCACACCTTCCTTTCAGCTTCTGCATTAAATTATAGTGTACATTTTATAATGTGTTCTGTACACACATAATCTCCATTGTTGGTGTAAAATGGTCATTGAATGTTGCCGGACTAAAGTTGACGGTAGATGCTCTCCTGTGAATTTCATTTAATTGTTTAATTGCTGGTGATAAAGCGTTATAGCAAACAAATTGAAGGCTCGCTATCGCTCGCCAGGAAAAATATCGACACCTAATGGCACGAAAGGTCTTAAGATTAACAACGAAATGGGGGCGAAAGGTGTTAAAATCGCCAAACTAATGGGCCGAACGTCTTATAATCTCAAAACTAGTGGGGCTAAACATTAGGGAGAAAGGGGTCCAGAAAAACGGTCTTCCTCCCCTTAAGCCACCGTGAAGATATACAGAGGCTCTTATTATCCGGTCCAGCAGTGGATTATGAAAGGCGATGATGATGATGATGATAATGACGATAGTGCTTCGGATTTCAATAACATATCTTCGTTTTTTTTTTTTTTTCTCGTTGTCGCAGCCGAAAATGACACCCACAATTTTGGATTTCAAGTAACAAATGCCGCACTCCTAAAAACGGCCACAACCAACACAGCTACCGACCAAAACGGCCACAACCAACACAGCTACCGACCAAAACGATAACAGTCTCCCAACCTAACCCAAACTAATGAAGCCTAACCTAATCCAGTCCAAGCAAGCTTTAATAACGGTCCTAACCTAACAAAGATACCCCACATTTTAGGGTTGTCTTTGTTCAGGAATATGGTCACAATGGTTATTGTCAACACTCCAGTAAAGCCGGTATCACACGAGAGCTTTTATAGTCAACATTCGATGAGCAATATTATTCTGGCAACATTTCTAGAATATTTTGCACTGGAAAATTTAAGTAACCGAAATATTTTAAATATTGACCTCATTAAGCTGCCAGACCAGTGTTGAGGATAAATGTTGAGGGAAAAAGCGCTCGTGTGATACCGGCTTAAGTGGAGATCTCCACTTGAGGGATTTTTTTCTTGACCCGTTTCTCCCTCATGTTTAGCCCCATTGCTTTTGATATTATAAAACGTTTGCCCCATTAGTTTAGCGATTTATATAACTGGTTCTATAATATTAAACTGGTTCTATAACTTATATAACTGGTTCTATAACTTATATAACTGGTTCTATAACTTATATAACTGGTTCTATAACTTATATAACTGGTTCTATAACTTATATATAACTGGTTCTATAACTTATATAACTGGTTCTATAACTTATATAACTGGTTCTATAACTTATATAACTGGTTCTATAACTTATATAAGCTTGATGGGGTTCTATAACAAAGTAAATATATAACTTATATAAACTGGTTCTATAACTTATATAACTGTGTTCTATACTTATATAACTGTTTCTATAACTTATTATTAACCATAACTTTATATAACTGGTTCTATAACTTATATAACTGGTTCTATAACTTATATAACTGGTTCTATAACTTATATAACTGGTTCTATAACTTATATAACTGGTTCTATAACTTATATAACTGGTTCTATAACTTATATAACTGGTTCTATAACACAATATTATGGAACATTTGTCGAAAATGTAACAGGATCTACATTATATCCATATAAGCATAATGTGATAGAACCTGTCATTAGGAAAACACATAATATAAAACACATGTAGTGGGGTGTGTGTGTGTGTGTGTGTGTGTGTACAGTGTGTATATAATTATGAGGTCACGATAATGTGCCAGGTCTCTGTACCCCCATAGGATCTCTGGTGTACGGTAAGGGAGGTACCCATCCCCTTAAGCATGCAGGCCACACTAATAATTGACGCCCATTCAGTTCATCCTCTGGGTCGGAGTGGGGCGCTTGTTACATTCACTCCTCGGTTCACTTCACCGATAACAGACGTACTGTAATACGCTAGGATAGGCGATACGATAACGCTATATTTACCTTTCATTCTGCCAATTATTAGAAGATTTTATGCAGTTAAGAAAGGTCAATATAATTTACATAGTTTATTGAGATATGATTTACCCCTTTGAATCCGAGATGTCGATTATTGACTCTAGAAAATCGTCTAGTGGTAACCAGGATAAGACGAGAAGTAAGTCATCGTGCTGAAAGAGTTAATAGTGGTTTTATTTTGTCAAAGTTAACCCGTATGGAATCGAATCTCTTTTCATCTAATTTTTACTTAATTTATTCGGGTTAATTGGCCAGGATTTGTGTCTAAGATTGTCCACGTGACTATAAGTTTTCGAATCTATCCCGAAAGGAATTTGAATATGAATTGTCTCCCTAATTCTCTATCTAGTATAGGCATATAGTGGATTTGTTTAAGGGGAGATTTCTACCTGGAGGATTTTTTTCTGAACCTCTTTCTCCCTCATGTTTAGCCCCATTGTTTGTGAGATTTAAAGACGCTTGCCCCATTAGTTTGGCGATTTTAAGAACCCTCGCCCCATTTCTGTCAATTTTAAGACCGTTCATGCCATTTAGGTGTCGATTTTTTCCTGGCGAGCGATAGCGAGCCTGTAATTTAAGGGGCACCGGCCTTCGGCCGGGACATTTTTCTACCGAAAAATGTACAAATTTATCTTGAAAGGGGGTCAAGGGGGAGTAATTTTAAGCTTGATGGAAGTCTAGGGAATCAACTAAAAACCTCCCCTTAAGTTCATCATATAGTAGTGGACCGGTGACTTATGCAGGCCTCTGTACAATCGCCTTCATTGAAAATATTAATGGACAATAATTTTAACACGCATATGAAATATTTTGAAACCATCCTTCTAAACACCAGCTGCCAGAGTCAGTGTTTTCCCCTTTTCAGTGTTCACCTACCTCAAGTTTGTCCTACTGTGTTTACACTAATTAATTGTGAAGGGGTATTCTTAAACATTGTATGAAGGGAATTGTCTATATCATCATGGGTGTGTATTGGATTTGTAAACAGTGAAATCGGCATCATTCGCCTCGGTCTGCTTAGTTCGTTCATCATAGAGCGGAACTTAACACTATCTGCTCCGACGTCTTGTAGGTTATTATGATATTCTGTTTACTCATTATTATGGATTTTGCTTGATTCAGCCATTTTGCTTGATTCAGCCATTTTGCTTGATTCAGCCATTTTGCTTGATTCAGCCATTTTCGAGCAATATATTTAAGTTTGTCACCTAGGCTAATAATACGCCTTACAAAACTTCTTGCTTCTAAAATTGTAAATTTTTGTATATAAAAACGTCCCGGCCGAAGGCCGATTTCTTCTAAGTCATAAAGTCGCTATCGCTCGGCCAGAAAGAAATCGACACGTGAATAGGGGAAGCGTATTATTACCACCAAACTAATGTGGTGAAACATGTTAAAATATCCAAATTAATAGAGCGAAACAGGGGAGTCCCGAAAAGACCTCCCTCGGACCAAATAGAGAATAACTGGGTTATACCTTGCAATTAACCTCAGGCAACATATTCTCGCTCCTGTTTAATGTAGCTAATATATTTCAGATTTGTCCCAATTTCATTCAATCTTGATATACATCCTGATGGTACGACTTGTCTGAAGGAGCTTGGGAATATTATCTTATCAATAGTCTAGGGATTACATTAATTTACAGTGTACGGACGGACACAGGACACAGTGGGAAGAGATCGCAGCAAAGGAAACAGTACAAGTTAATCAAAAACTTCGTTTACAAAGGAAAATAATAAGACAATTGTTGATATTTATTAAGCTTCTTGTGACAAATTCATATCTACCTATGTTAACGAGTGTAATAATGGGAACTTAACAAGGCATTCATATCTACCTATGTTAACGAGTGCAATAATGGGAACTTAACAAGGCATTCATATCTACCTATGTTAACGAGTGCAATAATGGGAACTTAACAAGGCATATTTACAGATAAGAATATATACATTGAGGCCGATCGAGGTCATCCAAAAATCTTTCAGCAGCTATCGTGGATCAAAAACAACACCCTCTGAATTAGTGATGATGCGCTTAGGATGGCTGGCGCTTGTCCTCGCCGTGTGTCTTGTGGATCATGCCCAAGGGAGCAGCTACGTGATCCAAGTGATGAACATGACAAATAAAAACGCCGTCCCAGTGGATCAGGAACTGCAGGAGGTACCCGATCCTTTGATTCTGACGGAGAATTCGATGCAACTTTCTGCAGGCGATGTTGCTGCCATTATCCACTCACCTCCCCTTGCAGCAGGCGCACCCTTGGGAACTGACACTCAGGGTACAGCTTTCCCGACCGACCAAATATCAGACTCCCTCACGGCTAATGTACAATCGGCCATGGATACCGAAGTTCGAGACCGGCGAACAGCTATCGCACCCGGCCAAATAATGGACTCGGTTATGAATACAGAGGTCCGAGACCGACGTACGGCGATCACAACCGCTGAAATATTGGACTCGCTCACGGGTACGGCTGATCGGGACCGACGTACGGCTATCACGGTCGGCATAAAGACGGACTCCGGAAATCCTACGTGTGCCCAGCTGCTGCCCCCGGGTCTAGTGGCAGAGATCAGGGGGTACCAGGGCACAGTGGACCAGATCATAGACTATGTGGTCCATGGGCCACACAAAGGCAGGACCTATGACACCCTCTCCATGCTCGTGGACATCTTCGGACCCAGGGTGGTAAGTAAGAGTGCATCTTGTTAGTTTTGGAGCGTCCTTAATTGTCCATGTATTACGAATTAAAACTACTTAGCCAATACAGTATTAACATTGTATGAGGATTGGAATTAAAACTACTTAGCCAATACAGTATTACCATTGTATGAGGATTGGAATTAAAACTACTTAGCCAATACAGTGTTAACATTGTATGAGGATTGGAATTAAAACTACTTAGCCAATACAGTATTAACATTGTATGAGGATTGGAATTTTGTTGGTCCATGGTTCACAGTCAATTATTAATTAAGTTAAGCCTAATACATTTATTAATGAACAAGTTTATAAATATGTAATGCATATAAATATATATACAGTATATATACAGTATATATATATACTGTATATTATATATATATATATATATATATATATATATATATATATATATATATATATATATATATATATATACCGATATATATATATATATATATATACCGATATATATATATATATATATATATATATATATATATATATATATATATATATATATATATATATATATATATATATATATATATATATATATATATATATATATATATATATATATATATATACAGTATATAATTATATATATAATATAAACTTTGTTAAGCTTATTCTAACATCGAACCTGTATATTTTAAGATAAATAGTTGGATATTCTTACAGAAAATAACATTGAACCATCTCGTACACTGTGTACTTTCAGATAAATTAATACAAATTATGCCCGTATGAAACTTGAAACAAGCATAAAGTGGAACATTGCATACAGAATCGCAATGCACGAAACAATTTGCAGACATGAAACTGGTGCATAATAAACCCAAACAACTATAGTCTATTCTAATGGTATAGGATCAGGAACATCATTACACAAATATCTACCAAATTGTATTAAATTGTATTGTATATTGTATTGTAGCTACTGTGTTGCGTCACGATATAGTGTTGACACTGATATACAGTATTGACGACTTTACTCGGAAACTCCCCCGCGGCACCACCATCCATAATATTGTACACAACCAAATTTCCTAGAACACACAATACACCAACAGCACTCGCTTAGGGGAGATCTCCACTTTGAGGACTTTTTTCTTGACCCCTTTCTCCCTCATGTTTAGCCCCATTGTTTTTTTTATTTTAAGACGTTCGCCCCATTAGTTTGGCGATCTTAAGAACTTTCGCCCCATTTCAGTCAATGTTAAGACCTTTCGTGCCAATAAGGTGTCGATTTCTTACTGGCGAGCGATAGCGAGCCTGTAATTTAACAGGAACCGGCCTTCGGCCGGGACATTTTTCTACCGAAAAATGTACAAATTTATCTTGAAAGGGGGTCATAGGGGTGTAATTTCAAGCTTGATGGAAGTCTAGGAAACACACTAAAGCCCTCCCCTTAATGGTATGGGAGGACAGTCTGATTTCAGAGCAATGTGTGTATTCTAATGATAACAACATAACTCTTACACATAACGGTATGTGTAGACTAGCGAGCGTAGCTTTAATCAGTATAATAACTCTATGGTTTATATTTTGCCAGCATCGAATACGAAGGCCTATGAATGGTCAAATTGGTTGTTGTTGTTGTTGTTGTTGTTGTTGTTGTTGTTGTTGTTGGGGATCTGAGTTCGGCTGTGGATAAGACAATATTTATTTTTATGTGATACTGATTTGTAATTTGGCCTTTTGTTTTCTTATAGCTATGAAGGAAATTAAAGGCAAGGCTGCCTGTAACAAGTGCCCCCCCTCCCCCCCCAAAGTTGAAAGAGTGAAAGAAAACCAAATTCAAGGTAGGCCTATGTTAGAATGAAATGTCTGGACACATGGAGATAAAGCTCTGTCATAGCTCAAGTAGTTTAAGTCATAGGATGTGGGAAAGACAGATTGAGGGAGAGAGTTCCGGTGCTTACTTGTTGAGTAGACGAAAGACTTGAAAAATCAGTTCACCCTTGGCCTAGAGATTCGCAAAAGATAGGGGTGGGCATGTGTTGAAAGGCGGGTGCCCCCTACTTTCTGTAATGGAGGAGATATACACTGATAAAGCTCTGAAAAACACTGATTATTGTAATAGTGGTAGGAGAGTGAGAGAGATGCAACATTGCGGCGTGTAGAGAGAGATTGTAGGGAATTAATAAGAGGAGATGAATTGATAAGACAAAGTTATTTTGACTCTACCCTTTTGAAAAGGGCGGTATGGGTGGAACTTTCCCACACATGTGAACAATACTCGGTAAATGTGTGCACTGTGCCCCTGTATAGAGCAGGAAGCTGTGCAGGGGTGAGGAACCCACGGAGATGGTTGAGCATGTCTAACTTCTGGGAAGCTTCTTTAGCAAGAGTTGTATTATGATCTTTCCAAACAAAAGGTCAGAAGAAAAAGAAACACCAAGAATATTGAGAGAAATGAAGGGTTGATTTGTGTATTGTTGAAGAGCAAGGAACAGTAGTGTGGAAGATTGTGATGGGTAGATAGATGGAGATTTTCTGAAGCATTGGAAGTAATAAGATTCTCTCTGCCCCAATTTGACGTATTTGACAGATCAGGAGAGAGTTTTGGAGTAATTGCATGGTGGGTCGTTGTGGAACACCAGTTGAATAGTGTAAGGTAGAGTCATCAGCATATGAGTGGATAGTGTAAGGTAGAGTCATCAGCATATGAGTGGATAGTGTAAGGTAGAGTCATCAGCATATGAGTGGATAGTGTAAGGTAGAGTCATCAGCATATGGGGGGATAGTGTAAGGTAGAGTCATCAGCATATGAGTGGATAGTGTAAGGTAGAGTCATCAGCATATGAGTGGATAGTGTAAGGTAGAGTCATCAGCATATGAGTGGATAGTGTAAGGTAGAGTCATCAGCATATGAGTGGATAGTGTAAGGTAGAGTCATCAGCATATGAGTGGATAGGACTAGAGGTACAGTTTAGAAGATCATTAAGGAATATTAGCCAGAGAACTGGAGACAGGACAGAACCCTGAGGAACACCCGAGTTGATCAGTTAAGGAAGTGAGCGATGGCCGTCCACAACCGC
This sequence comes from Paralithodes platypus, assembly GCA_032716605.1. NCBI lineage: Eukaryota > Metazoa > Arthropoda > Malacostraca > Decapoda > Lithodidae > Paralithodes > Paralithodes platypus. The sequence continues at coordinate 59,903,754 of CM064572.1, forward strand.
AGCTATGGAATGGCTAGAAAGGAAATTAGAGATAAAGGAACCGAAGGAGAGTAGGTTTAGCAATTAGAGATTCGTGCCAGACTTTATCGAAGCTTTTCGATATGTCTAACACAATAGAAAATGTCTCAACAAAGTACCGGAAGGAGGATGACCAAGAGTTAGATAAGAAAGATAAGAAAGATCATCGGTAGAGCGGCCCATAAGGAAACCAAACTGGCAATCTGAAAGTAGATTATGGGAAGATAAATGCTTAAAGAAAATCGAATTAAGAATAATTATAACACTTTAGAGATACAAGAAATGAGACAAAACCCTCAAATCTGAGGAATCAAATAATATTTTGTGTCACAGTATTTATAGAGATACTGAGCTGATTTGTTTCATTCACATACACGTGACTTATAGAAAGTACCCCATTTACATTTCGCTGAATTAAATATCTGCATAATTATCAAACCCTATACAAATGAGGGTTTGAATATTATCAATCTGACACGATTTGTTATGATACAGAGTTGATATTTAGTACCCATACATATTTAACTTGTATAAATATGCAATATAGTATATTATCTGATTCTGTCCATCTCTAAATTTCTTATATACTGTATATATATATATATATATATATATATATATATATATATATATATATATATATATATATATATATATATATATATATATATATATATAATATATATATATTTATATATATTATAGATATATATATATATATATATACTGTATATATATATATATATATATATATATATATATATATTCAATTTATATCAAATATTTGAGTCTACACGTCTCTCGAAATTTAATGGGGGTGACTTAATGAACTATTTTTCGGGGGATACAACATTCGCACACACCAAGGAAATTTACCAAACAATTTTTATCAAGGACTTAACGAAACACGTATTTAATAGGTTAATGTTTTATTTTACTGTTATTATGCTTGGGAACTTAACGTCAGTTGTGATAAGACACTATAAATTTGATACCGTATTTGATATATCGAACGGACAATTTGAAAAACAAATAGGTATGAGTCATAGTCATGGCAGTGAGAATGTTTATGAGTAGGAATACTGAATACAAATCCTCACACATCTGAGGGATCAACTTATTTTAATTTGTGTCTGCATGTATGTAGATGCTGAACACAGACATGGCAGCCATAAAACCAGGGGTTGCGGTTCAATTAGTGTTTTTGATTTGGCTCGATAATTGTATAGATACCAAGTTGATATGTTGTGGCCATATACTGTATATACTGTATCATTTAGTTTATACTTTGCAGAAATACATATGCTTGCTTCAAAATCATCTAGTCCGTAGCAGTACTTTGCCATAATATCTCATGAATTTAATACAATATTAGCTGAGATACTGACTATAAGATTGGAAAGCTTGTATTAGCATGGTATATACTAAGCACGTATTATAAATTACACAACATGATGCAGACATTGCCTACTGGTTTAATTCAATCTATTAGCAACAGATCTTTCAATACATGAACATTATGAGCCTGCTATGTCTCGTAATTAACAGTTTATTTCTCTATAACGTTATATAACAACATACTTACGATAATGGGGACATGCTGCCTAAAGTCAGTTCCCTTGTGGTCCCCCGACGAACTGAACTATGATAATGGACTATTAAGGGGAGGTATTTAGTTTGTTTCCTAGACCTCCATCAAGCTTAAAACTACACCCCCTTGAGTTCCTTTCAAGATAAATTTGTACATTTTTCGGTAGAAAAATGTCCCGGCCGAAGGCCGGTTCCTCTTAAATTACAGGCTCGCTATCGCTCGCCAGGATAAAATCGACACCTGAATGGCACGAAAGGTCTTAATATGGGGTGAAAGTTCTTAAAATCGCTAAACTAATGGGGCGAACGTTTTATAATATCAAAAGCAATGGGGCTAAACATGAGGGAGAAAGCGGTCAAGAAAAAAATCCCTCAAGTGGAGATCTCCCCTTAATCAACGGACAAATAGTGTATATTTATGTTTTGTTTGACGCTCAGTACATGCCCAAGCAATCTGCGGAGTATTGCTACTGATAGCCATGCAGTTTTTGTTTACATTCAAACACAAACTAGAGTAAATGGAACATCAACGAAAGCTTGCGTAATTGTATAATAGTTACTCCTGTAGACCACATTTTCTGTATGAACTACTTGCTAGAGAAAACGAAATAACATCGTGTTCTCTTATACTACCATTGCATATGATCCTGTTATATATTATGAGGCACAGGTAAACTACCTGTTATTATATGAGGCACAGGTAAACTACCTGTTTAAGTATGCACCGTATAATGTATGGGTACGAAAAAGGTATAAGTGCCCATTTTGATGTACAATTATCAATTAGGTATACTGGCATTAATATACCTTCTGTAAGGATAGAAAGGTATATCGCTATATCACTATCAATATACCCAATTACCTTATATACCTTTAAGACCTTTCTATTTTATATAATATGTTATTCGTCTCTCAGGCCATTACTCAAGTTTCTTTTCCACCTAAGTAATTACAAGTACGAAATCCAAATCCAACCTATATTTTACTGTTTTGGACAGTTTGTATAGTGGAGATAGTCAGAAATTGAAGTTGAAGTAAAGGTATTAGTAGTTGAATACATGTCAAGTAATATAATACAAATAATAATACGAGGCACCCATTTATATTTTGTAGACCTTAACCATGTCTGATACTGGGCGGGTTTTCTTGGATCAGTTTAGCGTTTATAAGACGCCTTACCTGCATTAGGTGTCGATTTTGTATAGGCGAGCGATAGCTAGCCTGCAATTTAGGGGAAACCAGCTTTCAGCTGGAACATTGTTCTACCAAAAAATTTACATATTATAAGCTTGAAGGTGGACCGATCTGGAGAACCGTTATTCTTAGTCTGGGGAACAGAATATGAATATGATGCTCGAAACTGCTGGATCAACCGAAACCCTCAATAATAATTAAACAAAATATCATAATATCCCCCAAAGCGTCGCACCATAAAATATATAATTAAAGGCTTAATGGACCCTCTATATAATATATAATATATAATTAAAGGCTTAATGGACCCTCTGTATAATATATAATATATAATTAAAGGCTTAATGGACCCTCTGTATAATATAATATATAATTAAAGGCTTAATGGACCCTCTGTATAATATAATATATAATTAAAGGCTTAATGGACCCTCTGTAATATATAATATATAATTAAAGGCTTAATGGACCCTCTGTATAATATATAATATATAATTAAAGGCTTAATGGACCCTCTGTATAATATATAATATATAATTAAAGGCTTAATGGACCCTCTGTATAATATATAATATATAATTAAAGGCTTAATGGACCCTCTGTATAATATATAATATATAATTAAAGGCTTAATGGACCCTCTATATATATAATATATAATTAAAGGCTTAATGGACCCTCTGTATAATATATAATATATAATTAAAGGCTTAATGGACCCTCTGTATAATATATAATATATAATTAAAGGCTTAATGGACCCTCTGTATATATATAATATATAATTAAAGGCTTAATGGACCCTCTGTATAATATAATATATAATTAAAGGCTTATGGACCCTCTGTATAATATATAATATATAATTAAAGGCTTAATGGACCCTCTGTATAATATATAATATAATAATTAAAGGCTTAATGGACCCTCTGTATAATATAATATATAATTAAAGGCTTAATGGACCCTCTGTATAATATATATATAATTAAGCTTAATGGACCCTCTGTATAATATATAATATATAATTAAAGGCTTAATGGACCCTCTGTATAATATATAATATATAATTAAAGGCTTAATGGACCCTCTGTATAATATATAATATATAATTAAAGGCTTAATGGACCCTCTGTATAATATATAATATATAATTAAAGGCTTAATGGACCCTCTGTATAATATAATATATAATTAAAGGCTTAATGGACCCTCTGTATAATATATAATATATAATTAAAGGCTTAATGGACCCTCTATATAATATATAATATATAATTAAAGGCTTAATGGACCCTCTGTATAATAATAACAATCATCACTGGCCACCCTACATTCTGTAAACGGTTCCTGAAGAATACGCCAGTAGAGTATTTTAACCTTTTCAAGATGCGAGGAAGCCTTTTTGGCGATTTTATTAAGCTTGGGAAGGAATTGTGAAAGTCAGGGGGTTAGTGGGACATATACTGTATATATATATATATAGACTTCTCTTTGATTCGTAGAGGGCCTTCCAAACCTGAACAAAATTGTCTAATGTTAGCCAAAATAGCGAGGTGAGAGGCATAACAGACCAATTAACCCCTTGAGGATTGTAATGCGTCTTGACATTTTATTCTGGCAATTATTAGACGATTTTATGACATTTCTATAAAACGTGTGGGAGCTAGAATTCCTTGACACAAAGAGGTTCTTCCTAGTTTTCACTAGATCGTCTAATTCTAACCAGAATAACGTATATAACTCACATAGAACAAACAAATGTGTCCTCAAATACTGCATGAGAGAGTTAACCCTTTCAAGCTCAAGGGGAAGAACAAGGAAAGGTCTATTTTATTTTCTATTTCCATTTGTTCAGGCCCAGGTAAACAAACAAAATTATTAAATAGGCACCAATCGAGCAGGCCAGTACCCAGGGAAGGCCACATAAGCGTGTGATAAGGAGTTACTGGAACTCCTGTTTCATTTGCCTGTCTTCCCCACTGTTTCAGTTTTGGTGCCCTTACTATCAAAAGATATAGACAAATTGGAACGAGTTCAACGTAGAGTTGCCAAGATGATACCCTGTCTTCGGAACAAACCATACAAGGAACGTCTTAAAGAACTAAATTTATATTCATTAACCAAGCGCATATTGAGAGGTGACCTTATTCAAGTTTTCAAGTTTATTAAAGGCATCGACAACATGAATTGTAGTAAATATTTTACGATTGACCAATCAAACTACACGCGGGGAAATGGCTGCAAAATCATTGGTAAACCATTCAACTCTAACGAAACCAAGAATTTCTTCTTCAATCGAGTCGTCAACTTGTGGAATGGGCTTCCCCGAGGTGTCAAAGTTCGCCTAGACAAGCACCTTGCCCTGAACCCAAGGTTGACTGCATTTGTAATTGAATAACTATTTTCTTTAGTAGTGTTCGTTCAATAACCTAATAGATCTTATTATAATTTTCCCTGCCATGGACTTAGCCCCAGGGCAGCACTTCCTTCTCACATATTTCACATGCCTCACCTACACACAGAGTAGTCCAGCTAACTCGCGCAAACACTTCCTCCTCTTGATTTTTGTTTTCACTCTCTCAACCTTGGGGGGGGGGGGGGGGGTCATTTTACAGGCAACTTTGCCTTCATGCACATAGCAAAAAAAATAGGCATTAAGAGTATCTATAGTGCACCGTCTTGGGGGTCATTATTGTATTTTGCTTAATTATTTTGAGGATTATACTTGTTTATGTCATTTTGAGGATTATACTTATTTTTGTCATTTTCGAGCAATGTATTATAGTTTGTCCTCTAGGCTAACAAAAAACGCCTTCCCAGCCTTCCTTCCAACTAAACATGCCTACCCACACCCCCTTCAAGCTAAATTTGAATGCACTGAAACTAAACCCATGACCCTTACAGAGTGGGACGGCGGCGCTGGAGGAGGCAATAGACTGGATACTGGAGAAATCCCGAGCTGAAGGCCTAGAGAATGTCCACACGGAGGAGGTCATGGTGCCGCACTGGGTCAGGTCAGGCTCATATTAACCCTTACAAGATATCGATTACGCATATCTTTTCGGTTATCTGGGTATTATAAGACGATTTTGTGCAGCTTAGGCTGGATCTGTGGGAATAAAAAGGATAAAAAACTATCTCAATTAACCCTCTGACGATCATATATCCTTCCTAATCTGAATAAAATCGTCTACTAATAGCCAGCAAACAGGAACAAAGTGCATCTTTGGATATTCAAAGGGACAACTTGGCAGCTCATATTGTGCCTAATCTTACCATCCTTTGTGAATAATGCTTTAAAAAAAAATTAGGCATATACAATCTCTTCGTTATTATATTTCTCCATCCACTTCCTCTGTGTTCTCTGACTAGTGTGATGCGTAGATGTTTACAGCATAGGAATACGCCTATCTAATAATTACAACAGGAATGACGCTGCTCTTTGCTTGATCAAGAATAAGACTCGACTGCTAGCTCTTATGCAATCATTTTCAGTGTCACTCTATCTGTTTATTTTCTATACAGTAGCTCAGGTTTCAAGTTAGAGGGGTGGAATTTAGCATGGTTTATTATTTTTAACATCGTTCTTAAGGGGAGATCTCCACTTGAGGGATTTTTTTTCTTGACCCCTTTCTCCCTCATGTTTAGCCCCATTGCTTTTGATACTATAAAACGTTTGCCCCATTAGTTTAGCAATTTTAAGAACTTTCACCCCATATTAAGACCTTTCATGCCATTCAGGTGTCGATTTTATCCTGGCGAGCGATAGCGAGCCTGTAATTTAAGAGGAACCGGCCTTCGGCCGGGACATTTCTCTACCGAAAAATGTACAAATTTATCTTGAAAGGGACTCAAGGGGTTGTAATTTTAAGCTTGATGGAGGTCTAGGGAACAAACTAAATACCTCCCCTTAACACCTGCGGATCTGAGGTAGCTCCAAGGATTAGATTAAGTAGATTGTAGCCTTTTAATTGTTAGAGATCATTCCTAAGCTGAATAAAATCGTCTAATATTTGCCAGAATACCATGAAAGGAACGTTACTGGTATACTGTATGGGTTAAGAATACTATCACCAAATATGCGTTTAAAATACCGACTATCACTCTTTTCACATTGGGGGAGACACTTGTTACAGTCAACTTTGCCTTTTGTCTCCTTCGTGGTAATTAAGGTAGACCCGAGGAACGTATGGTAGAAGCCACACGAAACACAAATGACGTCCCCCCCCCCCCCCCCACCTACACTTAAGGGGGGAGGATTGGTTTTATTGCCCCCACTTTTCCCTCATGTATAAACTTATTAGTTTTCAGATTTTAAGACGTTTGGCCCATTAGTTTGACGATTTTAATATCTTTTGTGCCATTTAGGTATCTATTTTTTCCTGGCAAGCGATAGGTAGCCTGTAATTTAGGGGGAACCGGCCTTTGGCCGGATACATTTTTATACCGAAAAATGTATAGTATTATCTCGATGGGGGGTCTTGGGGACACTTTTTAAGCTTGATGGAGGTGTAGGGAAGAAACAAAATTAAGAAAAGAACAATATGTAAATCAATAAATGAGCAAATAAATACGGATTTCCCTTCTGCCACCCCACCAGGAACGAGGAGTCAGCGTGGTTGAGGGAACCCCGGGTGCAGAAGTTAAACATCCTGGGCCTGGGTAGCTCCGTGGCCACACCGCCAGAGGGCATCACCGCGCAGGTCCTGGTGGTGTCAGACTTTGAGGACCTGGAGAAACACGCCAACCAGGTAACAAGTATTTTTTTGTTTATATTGTCATTATTTTCTTTTTAATTTATATATCTATTTATATATTTATTTTGTATTTTATTATCATTATTACTATTATTATTATTATTATTATTATTATTATTGTTATTATAAAAATGATTATTATTATTATTATTATTATTATTATTATAAAAATTATTATTATTATTATTATATATTTTTTTTTTTGGGGGGGGGAGGCAAGTGTTAAGCAACTTAAGGTCCTTGCACACTGACACGACAGCCCCTTCAAGACTGGCACGAGCACCCACGACACATACAAATCCTGTATCTTGCCGAATTTACTAAAGATCGCGGCGAAAATGGCTTGCATCGTTAGAGTTGTATCTCTACCGTATCTCTTCCCCACATCTGATTTAAGGGAGCCCACCTCGCTTTTTTTCCTCTTTCTCTCCCTCTCTCTTTGGCTTGTAGCCATTAAGCCTACTTTTTTAAGAATTTTACCCCCATCCAGGTGTTAATATTTTCCTGGCGAGCGATAGAATATTTGTATTTTTGTTTTGACAGCAAGACTCTAGCGATGCCAATATGGTGGAGAAATAAATGCTACGAAGAAGATAGGAAGTCATGCAAAGGGTATACGACTAGTCCACGGAAAAGATACGACCCAAAAGGCTGCGATACAACTCAGAAGAATCGTATCGACGCCGTGAGACGTGCAACCGGATTGAGGCTAGACGTGCGGTTGCCAACTCGACCGTTGCCAATTTTCCGCACGGAAGAGATACGGTCCGCACGGCAGGCTTACGCACCAGACGACGTTGATACGAGCGATACGGCTTTGATAAGGACCATATGTCTTTGATACGGACCACACGATTGTAATATGGCGTGTTTGTCATGGAGACCAGACTCAGACGATTATTTACAGTTGCCGGGGGATTCCCACAAACTTTTGAACAGCTCAAAATCTCGTATCGACCCCCGATACGTCGCTTGGACCGTGAGAGTCACCCACGGCTAATTTCCGATATCCACGATTATGTTGCTGATTCACCATATCAGGCTGAAATTTCGAGTCGGGAACTCGCCTGGAGGGGCTTTCGAGTCAGTGTGCAACGACCTTTATTCACACACACACACATACACACACACACACACACACACAATCACCACCGCCAACAACAATAAGTGATTAATTGCTTGGATTTAATAATTATGATTCTTATATATTTTATCAAATATGCTATATTGGAAGTTAATAGAGTTTGTCATAGTATCATAATCAGATGCTCATTACAATTTCTCCCTTTTTTCATCTCTCTCAGGTCCAAGGTAAAATTGTGGTGTACAACCCGGTATGGGAGAGCTACCCGAAGACTGTGCAGTACCGATCCCAGGGCGCCTCCCGAGCGGCCAGACTGGGGGCCGTAGCTGCTCTAGTCCGTACCGTGGGGCCGTTCTCCATCGATTCGCCTCACACGGGCCAGCAGTACTACGGCAGTCAGGAGAAGAAGATCCCAGTAGCCTGTATCACGGTGGAGGATGCGGCCATGATGGGGCGACTGCAGCAGAGAGGTTAGTTAGGTGGTTGGTGTGTGAGGTGGTCAGTTAGCTAGTACGTTAGTTAGTTAGTTAGGTGGTCCGTTAGTTAGTTAGTTAGTTAGTGAGGTGGTCAGTTAGTCAGGTGGTCAGTAACTTAGTCAATTACTTAGTTAGTGAATTGGTCAGTTAGTTAGTTAGTTAGTTTGTTAGTCCGATGGTAAGTTAGTTAGTCCTCTCCACTCTCGCGCCACAAGTGGGGAGTAACAATAACACCCCCACTTCTACAAAATGTCCTTCAAAGGAACTTTGGCTCCATTTTTTGTTTTTGTGTGTTTTTTTTTTTTTTTATATATCTCAAGCTCGGGACTGTTCAGTAGCCTGTAACTCTTATGAGGCCCCGATATTATCGATATAGGGGGTGTTTTCTTGACAGCAGGATTGATCAGATCACCTTGGAAAAAACCCTGACTTTTGTGTGGACTCGATCTAAGGTCCTTTTGGCCTGCAGTCCACAACGCTATCCACTGTGTTATCGTCTAAACACTGAAATGTCCAGCAAAACATGTCCAATGGCAGAGTCACTCAGGCCTGCTGCGGTGGTCCCCAGTGTCGGACGCGAAGAGCATGGTGAGTACCTTGGTGATCCTTCCATGGTGAGAGCTACTGAGTGAATGACTGAGCCTCCCATGCTCACTGCTTGCGGCTGGGATGCATATTAACAATATTGACCAGCAGAGGCATTTTTACATATTTTTTTCTAGTGGAAAATAAGATAACGCACCTGTACGGCGCCCGCGTTGTAGATTTATAATTATGTATGACATATGGGTACGTCAGCTGCATTGCAACGGTTAAAGGAACTGTATACCCTGCAGCTTTTGCTACACTAAGACTTGAATGAACCAATCTTTTGGCCATGCAGAGAGTTTATGTACAGATATCATCGAGAATGCAGAGTGTATTTATTACAATATATTGTTTATCCTTCATGTGGGTATAATTTCTCCATTAATTTTTACCCTTTTCAAGTTATACACAATTTTCCATAAAACAGAACAAAACACAAAAGTAAATCAAAGATAATAAAGACAATTATCTGTAAATGGCCTCTTATCTAACTGCCCTCTTCCCCCAAGAGGCGTGAGAGTAACTCTTCAACTGACCATGAACGCCCGGACCTTTCTCTTTCTCTCGCTCTTTCTTTGGCTTGTATCCATTCGGCCCCATTCAGCCTACTGTTTTAAGACGTTTACCCCCATCCAGGTGTCAATATTTTCCTGGCGAGCGGAAGCGAGCCACCATATATATATTTTTGTTTTGACAGCAAGCTAAATTTGTACATTATTCGATAGAAAAATTTCTCCGGCAAAGCTGGATTTCTCCATACAATGCTGGCTCGCTATCGCTCGCCAGGAAGAAATTAATACCTGGATGGGGTAAACCTCTTAAAACAGTTGGCTGAATGGGGCCGAATGAAAACAAGCCAGAGAAAGAGAGAAAAGGAGATAAAGATAAAAAAAGCAGGTGACCCCCCTTAATTAACCAACTGCCCTCTTCCCCCCACAGGCGTGAGATTAACACTACAACTGACCATGAACGCCCGGAGCTACCCTGACGCCCTCTCCCGCAACACCATCGCCGAGGTCCTGGGCTCGGAGCTGCCGGAGGAGGCCGTGGTCGTGTCCGGGCACATCGACTCTTGGGACGTGGGGCAGGGAGCCATGGATGACGGAGGTGAGAAGCAATCATAATCTTCTGGCGGCTAGAAAACAGCTGGCCATGGGATAGTTTCGGAAAAATGGCAGTCAAATTAGATGCATTGTGACCGCGAGATTTTGAATATCGCTGCACATTTAACCGAGGATTGTGCTTGCTTTTTCCATTTTCGAGCAATGTATTTTAGCTTGTCCCGTATGCTAACAAAAATGACTGTCCAAACTTCCTTCAAACTGAAGAATACCCACCCAGACTATCTTCAACTTATATTTGTAATTTTGTTGATAGAATATTATCCTGGCCAAAGACCAATTTCATATTACAGGTTCGCATTCGCTCGCCCAGAAAAAATCGAAACCTGAATGAGGTGAAGCATCTTATTATCGCCAAGCTAATGGGGTGAAACATCTTACAATCTTTAAACTAATGGAGTAAAACAAGGTAGGTCCAAAAAGTCCCCCCCCCCCCACACTTCGGAGCAAGTAGGGTTAAGGTTGACATGCACTGTTGCAGGGGGCGCCATGATCTCGTGGGAGGCTGGTGTGGTGCTGCGGCGGCTGGGACTGAGGCCGAGACGCACCCTCAGGACCATTCTCTGGACGGGCGAGGAGCAGGGACTCTACGGCGGGGCGGTAAGGAATTATTTATCAAGGTGTAAGTCTTTTAAATCTGTACAGTCGCGGTCATTAGTTCTGATACATTATGCAATCTCAAACTGATTAAACAATCTAATGAGGTGAAACTTCTTTAAATCTTTAAACTAATGTGCCTCTTTTGCATTAACTTACTCATTTCTTTCTCCTGCAGAAGTACTACGAGAACCACCAGCAGGAGTCCGACCGATTCCAGCTGATCCTGGAGTCCGACCGGGGCACCTTTACCCCGCAGGGCCTAGGGTTCGCGGGCACAGAGGAGGGCACGTGTGTCATGCAAGAGGTCATGAAGCTCCTGCACGCCATCAATGCCACGCAGGTCAGTCAATTTCCTGCAGGGCTGTTCTCAATTAAGGAGAGATATTTTCCTGCAGGGCTGTTCTCAATTAAGGGGAGAATTTTACTTAAGGATGTTTTTCTGGGCCCCCTTCTCCCTCATGTCAGCCCCATTAGTTATGACATTTTAAGAAGTTTCCCCCCCCCCCATTATTGTTGGCGATTTTAAGACCTTTCGTGCCATTTAGGTGTCGATTATTTCCTGGCGAGCGATAGCGAGCCTGCAATTTAAGAGGAACCGGCCTTCGGCTGGGACATTTTTCTATTGAAAAATGTACGCATTTATCTTGAAGGGGGGTCTAGGGGGTATTTTTCTAAGGTTGATGGAGGTCTAGGGAGGAAAATAAGAAAATATATGAATAAATGAATTAATAGACCAAACAAACGGTCTGCCTCCCCTCAACCCCTTCACCACCAGTACGTAATGTTTAGTATATTCTGGTTACCATTAGACGATTGGCTTCACTTTGTATGCTACTTATACGACTTAAGTTGGTAAAAACTATCTCAATAAACCCTATTATTAAGGGGAGGTATTTAGTTTGTTCCCTAGACCTCCATCAAGCTTAAGATTACACCCCCTTGAGTCCCTTTCAAGATAAATTTGTACATTTTTCGGTAGAAAAATGTCCCGGCCGAAGGCCGCTTCCTCTTAAATTACAGGCTCGCTATCGCTCGCCAGGATAAAATCGACACCTGAATGGCATGAAAGGTCTTGATATGGGGTGAAAGTTCTTAAAATTGCTAAACTAATGGGGCAAACGTTTTATAGTATCAAAAGCAATGGGGCTATACATGAGGGAGAAAGGGGTCAAGAAAAAAAATCCCTCAAGTGGAGATCTCCCCTTAATAAACTGCATACAATAATCTCATTTTAGCCAAAGGTAAAAAGGCGTCGTGATCCTGAATTGGTTAAAAGGCGGATTGATGCGAAGGAGTTTGCTAGCTAACTCTTACTTGGCAATTCTATTATGGCAAGCTAATTATATCAAACTTATAGTAATATTGCTTTGTTGATAGTCACAGACCGAATTATATATATACATACAACATATATGGATAAACACCTATCATATTTATCAGCTTTGCATATGTGCGATTAGTTTGCTTGGGAAACAGATGAACTTGCTCATGTAGTAATGTACACCCTATGTGGTGGATTGTGTTCTTTTATTTAATAATTTTCATTTTAGTAAGCGTTGTTTCCACATAGCGATTTTGATAATTTAATTTGACTTTATATTGTCCTTGTCCCAATTTTGGTTTGTTTAGTTTGCAAGTTTTACATTTTAATTTCATATGTTCCTTTGAGACTTCGGGCGTTATATCATTTATTTAGTATTAATAATACTTTTTTTCAGGTGGATAAATCAGGAGGAGGTCCTGACATAGGATTCTGGAAGAAGAAAGGCGTCCCCCTGGGTAAGAGAAACAGTGTTAAGGGGGGTGACCTGCTTTTTGTTATTTCTGTCCTTTTCTCTCTTTCACTGGCTTGTATCCATTCGGCCCCATTCAGCCAACTATTTTAAGACGTTTATCTCCATCTACAGTAGGTGTCGATTTCTTCCTGGCGAGCGATAGCGAGCCAGCATTATATGAAGAAATCCGGCTTCGCCGGAGACATTTTCTATCGAAAAATTTACAAATTTAGCCTGCTGTCAAACAAAAGTAAAAATATGCTAGCTCGCTACCGCTCACCAGTAAAAAATTGACACCTGGATGGGGATAAACGTCTTAAAACAGTAGGCTAAATGGGGCCAAATGGATACAAGCCAGAGAAAGATAGAAAAGGACAGAACAAAAACAGGTCACCCCCCTTAAGTGGGCATATCTGCCTTTGAAAATGACACAGCAAAAGATAAGTGCATGCTATCTTCTCCAAAGATTTTAGACCCACTCATATCAGATTTTAGACCCACTCATATCAGATTTTAGACCCACTCATATCAGATTTTATAATTGTTTTGTGTTAAAAAATTGATTAGGCACTCTATGACTAATAAGCATATAATTGATTAGGCACTCTATGACTAATAAGCATATAATTGATTAGGCACTCTATGACTAATAAGCATATAATTGATTAGGCACTCTATGACTAATAAGCATATAATTGATTAGGCACTCTATGACTAATAAGCATATAATTGATTAGGCACTCTATGACTAATAAGCATATAATTGATTAGGCACTCTATGACTAATAAGCATATAATTGATACACATACTATACTCGTATTTTTAATCCCTTCAACAAATTAAATATTTTGAAACACAACACGAAGGCAACGCTAAACAGATTTCTCATACATCAGGATTCACTTAAATGCATCCCAATAATATAGCTTTCCAATAACATTTCAATCATACTTTTTATTACACAGGTATTATTATAAGTTTATTCATGGAAGGGGAGTAAAACTTTATACTGGCAATTGTACAGTCAAATCATTATCTCCAATGTTGTATATTTGAAGTTATTTCACTTTGAACCAGATATCCTTGAAGATTATATACCTGATGTCTGTACTCTGGAGTTTCACTTAATCAGTTTGAAGACACAATAATATGTTAGATTTAATAACCCTGGCTGTATATTCTTCTTTATAAAGTTAACAAAATTGACCTTCATCAATTTCAACACTACAGGTGCTCTCCTGAATGCTAACGATCGGTACTTCTGGTTCCATCACTCCGCCGGCGACACCCTGAGCGTAGAGGATCCTCATGTGCTGGACCTCTGCCTGGCTCTGTGGACCTCTGTGGCCTATGTCGCTGCCGATATGTCCTACAAACTACCCCGGGTCCCTGTCCAACAGTAAATTTGATTGATTCCCAGTATTTAGATTGGGATCGTGTACAGTTATATTATAAACTCTCATAGGTTCCCACCCATTATTATCGTTTTGATGTATCCACTTTATTAGGAGCGGGATAAGGTTAAGTCATTATCCACCAGGCCTTCCTGAATGCCAAAAAACTTTCCTTCTGATTCCATCATTCTGTTGGTGACACCCTGAGCGTAAAGGACCCTGATGTGTTGGACCGCTGCCTGGCTTTGTGGATCTCTGTGGCCAACGTCGCTGCGGAAATGTGGAAATGTCGTACATACTTACCCGCGTCGTCGTACACTAATGACTTTTTATCTATTCAGCGTGTTTATAGTTGGATTATATACATTTATAATAAAAACTTCCGGTTCCCATCCAATAACAACCTTTTAATGTATCCAATGTGTTTAGAACTGGATAAGGTACAGTCACTCTTCTCCTACTCCACCAGACGCACTTCTAAAAGCCAATGAACTGTTCCATTTTGTTCCATCACAGTTGGCGCACCCTGAGGATTTGTGGATCTGTATGTACTGCACCTCGCCCTGTGGACCTCAGTGGCATATGTCACAGCGGATATGTCATACAAGCTTCCTCAGGTTCCCAAAAAAGTGTTTTGACATTATGTCACCAATAGCCCATTGATTTATTGATTATGCTTTGAGCAGGATTATGTACAGTGACAATTAAAACTCTCCCAGGTTGCCAACCACGATTAACCTAACGGCTGCGACAATCCTCGCGAGAGCTTTTACTGGTGGGCTGCGACGCTGCTATTGGAAGTAGAGATGTCAAACACCTACCAAAACACTCCAAATGACAAAAACAAGAAGTGTGACTGTCAGGGTTTATGAGGTGAGCTTCCAATGACATCTACTGCCCACCATCTTGCCTCCACCCTGCTCCTCCCATTACCTCCCTCCACCAGACCAATACGCACATTCGCACGGCAGCTCGTTGCCAATTTCGCGCCACATTATCAACTATGGGCCACCGTAACGCTTTAACCACGCATCTTTTGGGTATTCATATATTTTTTATATATATATATATATATATGGTTGGATGCGGAATTGAATTTCCTACACAATGATATGGTTTTTGTTGCGATTTTGAAGAGTCACCAAATCAGCTTAGGTCTAGCTCATGGCAATGGTGAGTCCTATGGGGTTTTAGCAGCCCTCAGGTTAAATTTTTTACATATCCAGTTGATATGAAGTGAGATTAGGCCCAGACAATCTCCACCAGGTGCCCTCTTCTGGTTCCACCACTCTGCCGGTAACACCCTGAGCGTGGAAGAACCAGTAGTGCTGGACCTCTGCTTCCCCCAGTGGACTTCTGTGGCTTATGTGGCTGAAGACATGTCATATAAACTTCCCCGACCCCTATTTTAGTAGTAACTTTTGTGTTCATCTATACTCTGTTTCTTTTGTGTTCATCTATACTCGGTTTCTTTTGTGTTCATCTATACTCGGTTTCTTTTGTGTTCATCTATACTCTGTTTCTTTTGTGTTCATCTATACTCGGTTTCTTTTGTGTTCATCTATACTCGGTTTCTTTTGTGTTCATCTATACTCTGTTTCTTTTGTGTTCATCTATACTCGGTTTCTTTTGTGTTCATCTATACTCTGTTTCTTTTGTGTTCATCTATACTCGGTTTCTTTTGTGTTCATCTATACTCGGTTTCTTTTGTGTTCATCTATACTCTGTTTCTTTTGTGTTCATCTATACTCGGTTTCTTTTGTGTTCATCTATACTCGGTTTCTTTTGTGTTCATCTATACTCGGTTTCTTTTGTGTTCATCTATACTCGGTTTCTTTTGTGTTCATCTATACTCGGTTTCTTTTGTGTTCATCTATACTCGGTTTCTTTTGTGTTCATCTATACTCGGTTTCTTTTGTGTTCATCTATACTCGGTTTCTTTTGTGTTCATCTATACTCGGTTTCTTTTGTGTTCATCTATACTCGGTTTCTTTTGTGTTCATCTATACTCTGTTTCTTTTGGACTGACGGTAAATAGCAAAGTCTCCATCAATTTTGTTTTAGTATTTTGAAGATTTTGTAGTGAAATAGGGTGAGGATTATATAAACTTGGTCTTAAGGGGAGGTATTTAGTTTGTTCCCTAGACCTCCACCAAGCTTAAAATTACACCCCCTTGAGTCCCTTTCAAGATAAATTTGTACATTTTTCGGTAGAAAAATTTCCCGGCCGAAGGCTGGTTCCTCTTAAATTACAGGCTCGCTATCGCTCGCCAGGATAAAATCGACACCTGAATGGCACGAAAGGTCTTAATATGGGGTGAAAGTTCTTAAAATCGCTAAACTAATGGGGCAAACGTCTTAAAATCTCAAAAGCAATGGGGCTAAACATGAGAGAGAAAGGGGTCAAGAAAAAAATCCCTCAAGTGGAGACCTCCCCTTAATATGATGCAAACCCCTAGTAGTTTCATATTTTTTCATTAAGTATCAAAAGTATCAAGAAATTAGTTACTAAATGATTCAATATACCGTCAGATGAAGTGAAACCTAGTATAGTGTGCTTAGAGGTTGGTAATTAGGTATAGTCACGTTCAAGACCTCCTTGGTGTCGTACAGTTCCCTGCATTATCGCCTTACACAGGATCATCAGCTGTTCTGGGTTTGATAATGCTGTTTACTATTGTATAATCTAACGGAGCTTTTTGTGTTGGCATTGTTCAATCAGATCAAATAATGTCCACACACTCAGAATGGCTATATTTCACTTAATCCTTAGAAGATTCGATGAGGCATTTGTTTTGTGTTCTGGCTGTTATTAAACTATTTTATTCAGATTAGGAAGGATATATGGAAGTCAGAGGGTTAATTGAGTTAGTTTTTACCCTCAATATTCGCCCAAATCCTTCCTAAATTGCATAAAATCGTGTAATGAAGGCCATAATATACTACCAAAATGGGTCACAATCGTCAAAGGGTTAAAAGTTAACCTAATACGTTGCCAGATCAGTGTTAAGGATAAATGTCGAGGGTAATAGCACTTGTGGAATACCTGTTTAACCCTTTGAAGATTGTGGCGCGTTTTAGCTGTTCATGCTAGCTATTATTAGATGATGTTATTCAGCTTAGGAATAATAGATGGGAGCCTGAGAGTTCGTTGAAATAGTTTGTACCACGTTGACCCTAGAGATCCTTCTTAAGCTGAATAATATCGTTTCATGTTAACCAACATAACGTGTAGAAATGCGTTCTCAAATAATATATGAGCGTGTCACATTTATTTCACAATATACTTTGACTGTCTGTATTACAATCTACACACATATAAATCATTTACATTGTTACCTGGCCTTTCCATTGTTACCTGGCCTTTACATTATTACCTGGCCTTTACATTGTTACCTGGCCTTTACATTGTTACCTGGCCTTTACATTGTTACCTGGCCTTTCCATTGTTACCTGGCCTTTTCATTGTTACCTGGCCTTTCCATTGTTACCTGGCCTTTTCATTGTTACCTGGCCTTTCCATTGTTACCTGGCCTTTCCATTGTTACCTGGCCTTTTCATTGTTACCTGGCCTTTCCATTGTTACCTGGCCTTTACATTGTTACCTGGCCTTTACATTGTTACCTGGCCTTTACATTGTTACCTGGCCTTTCCATTGTTACCTGGCCTTTACATTGTTACCTGGCCTTTACATTGTTACCTGGCCTTTCCATTGTTACCTGGCCTTTTCATTGTTACCTGGCCTTTCCATTGTTACCTGGCCTTTTCATTGTTACCTGGCCTTTCCATTGTTACCTGGCCTTTACATTGTTACCTGGCCTTTACATTGTTACCTGGCCTTTCCATTGTTACCTGGCCTTTCCATTGTTACCTGGCCTTTCCATTGTTACCTGGCCTTTCCATTGTTACCTGGCCTTTCCATTGTTACCTGGCCTTTACATTGTTACCTGGCCTTTCCATTGTTACCTGGCCTTTTCATTGTTACCTGGCCTTTCCATTGTTACCTGGCCTTTACATTGTTGCCTGGCCTTTACATTGTTACCTGGCCTTTACAATGTTACCTGGCCTTTCCATTGTTACCTGGCCTTTCCATTGTTACCTGGCCTTTCCATTGTTACCTGGCCTTTACATTGTTACCTGGCCTTTCCATTGTTACCTGGCCTTTCCATTGTTACCTGGCCTTTCCATTGTTACCTGGCCTTTCCATTGTTACCTGGCCTTTCCATTGTTACCTGGCATTTCCACCAGAAAAATATGATTTTGTGTATACAACTTTTTACCGGCAATTGAAAGAAAATGCGATGGTATACTTTTTAATATATTTGTTGGTAATAAGTTTGAAGTGCACATTTATAATTTATGTGCACGGTACAGTTTTAGGGATATGAATAAGGTATGAACAAGAGTATAGAAAAAGGTGTATCAAATCTTATGGTATATTGATAGTGATTTACCTTGCTATCTTTGTATAAGATGGTTTAACTATAACCAACATGCCTCTAAATGTCTAGATTATTATGGACACTTAACTTAGCCTTTAGATTTGCCATTGTTTTTCCCATTTTTCGAGCAATGTATTTTTAGCATGGCCCATGGAAGAAGGATGACAAAACTAGTAGTTACCACCGATATACATGTATATTGCCACTGGCCTGGTAATCCAAAGGTCCCGGGTTCAAATCCCGATGTATTGTTTTTGTTTTGGTGTTGGTTTGGTGACAGAGTTGTAGATGGGTGGAATGGACTACCATGTGCTGTGGTGGGATCTGGAACTGTGGGGAGCTTTGGGATAGAATTGGATAAGCATATGGACGAGAAGGGTTGGGTGTGAAGGGGGATCAGCCGGGTTGGGCCAATCAGCGCTCTGCAGACCCCCATAATCCTGCGTTAATCTCTAACCGTTTTGGTAGGATGATCCTCAGGGTATTAGAGTGTTGAGCCTATAATTGGGCTTTGTAATTGATTTGGGGTTGTGTGGGACAGGGATCTGCCTTGCTTAGGCCAATCGGCTTTCTGCAGACTCCCATTTTCTTATGTTCTTATGTTCTTATCAATGGGAAGATATTATTGGGATGGAATTTGTGCTGTACCTAGTATCAGTGCATTACCACAAAGCCCACCGAAACGTCAATAAAATACCCTCATTGTTCCCTGATTAAATAGCACTGTATGAATATTCCCATATTCAAAATATGCTATAGGGGTGCAATGCCTGGTGAGTTATCTGCTCAACAGGTGGCGTTGTGTGTGTAAGTGTGAGAGTCCGAGTGTAGTGGGTGAGACAGTGAAGCACGGGAACGAGATGGCTTCAGAGATGGGGTCGTTTCGGGTCATGAGTGAGCACCGTGCCTCATGTGAAGGCAAGATGGCAGGTGCTCGTTGTGCTCTACGTGCTTCACATGTCTCACTCCCTAGACTGGAACAAGACCTCACGGGCTTCACTGTTCATTGTAAAGCGGTGAATGTTAAGGCTCTCAGCCTATGCCCGAGAGGAAGTAAGATGGAATATAGAAAAAAAAAAAAAAAAAAAAAATATATATATATTTTGTTATGTGGATGAGGGAGACACAAAGCAAAACTGCCTGTGACGAGTGCCTCCCCCATAATTGAAAGAGTGACAGGGCCAAAATCAAGGAATGTTCGAGCAAAAATGCCTGGATTTTTTTTTTTTTATATATTCCAACTACTCCCTCTCGGGCATAGGGTGATAGCCTTTACACTCTACCGCTGAACACGGTGAGGCCCGCGAGGTCTTGTTCCAGCCTAGGGAGTGAGACATGCAAAGCACCTATTTCACGGATACACGAAGTTTGATGCAATTTAAGTCATAGAATGAGGGAAAGATGAATTCAGGGAGAGAGTTCCAGAGCTCAGCTGTTGAATAGAAGAAAAATTGTGAATATCGTTTCACTCATGGATTGGAGAGTTGTGCAGAGCAGGGGTGGGATTGTGTTGCAAGACGTGTGTGTCTAGGCATACGGCACTATATAGCTCGCGCAGGATCTGGAGTTATCAAAAATTTTGGCCTACGGTGGACCTGGAGTTTGTGAAGACTATGACATATGGAAGAGTTGGAGTTTATAAAGACTATGACATATGGAGGAGTTGGAGTTTATAAAGACTATGACATATGGAGGAGTTGGAGTTTATAAAGACTATGACATATGGAGGAGTTGGAGTTTGTAAAGACTATGACATATGAAGGAGTTGGAGTTTGTAAAGACTATGACATATGAAGGAGTTGGAGTTTGTAAAGACTATGACATATGGAGGAGTTGGAGTTTATAAAGACTATGACATATGAAGGAGTTGGAGTTTGTAAAGACTATGACATATGGAGGAGTTGGAGTTTATAAATACTATGAGATATGGAGGAGTTGGAGTTTATAAAGACTATGACATATGAAGGAGTTGGAGTTTATAAAGACTATGACATATGGAGGAGTTGGAGTTTATAAAGACTATGACATATGGAGGAGTTGGAGTTTATAAAGACTATGGCATATGGAGGAGTTGGAGTTTATAAATACTATGGCATATGGAGGAGTTGGAGTTTATAAAGACTATGGCATATGGAGGAGTTGGAGTTTGTAAAGACTGTGTTGTATGGAGGAGTTGGAGTTTATAAATACTATGACATATGGAGGAGTTGGAGTTTGTAAAGACTGTGTTGTATGGAGGAGTTGGAGTTTGTAAAGACTATGACATATGGAGGAGTTGGAGTTTGTAAAGACTATGACATATGGAGGAGTTGGAGTTTGTAAAGACTGTGTTGTATGGAGGAGTTGGAGTTTATAAAGACTATGGCATATGGAGGAGTTGGAGTTTGTAAAGACTGTGTTGTATGGAGGAGTTGGAGTTTGTAAAGACTATGACATATGGAGGAGTTGGAGTTTGTAAAGACTATGACATATGGAGGAGTTGGAGTTTGTAAAGACTATGACATATGGAGGAGTTGGAGTTTGTAAAGACTATGGCATTTGGAGGAGTTGGAGTTTGTAAAGACTGTGTTGTATGGAGGAGTTGAAGTTTGCAAAAACTATGACATATGGAAGAGATGGAATTTATAAAGACTACAGCGGCGTAAACTGGAACTAGTATGTGTCAAGACTACGATTTACTGAGGAGGTTGAGCTTGTGCAGAATTGTGCATTGGCATGAGGTTGAAGGCCTGTATGTGGTCAACCTGGCGGGGGTAGTCTAGGTATCGCCAGGGGCCGTCCTCGGGGATCTGGCCTGCAGTGTGGCAGGTGCGGCAACAATGGTAGGACAGAGCCAGTATATCACACTTACGGTACTCTACGGCTATATCACACACGTTGATAGTGCTACTAACAAACGCGCTGTCTTCACACGGGGTCTGGATCTGGAGTGGCTCTTCCTCTGAAATGGTGAACATGTAATTATTATGTTTTCTACACCAACCAACTTCACATCTAAACTCAATTAATGAAATCAACAAATACATGTGGCACTCCGAGGACTCGAACCCAGGATACTCACATCGAAATTCCGCGCACTATGCAATAATATACACTATACTGTCTGGGACATAATCATACTCGTACAAACATACAGCACAACTTGGTATATCACATATATACAATATATACAGGGTGTCCCGTGAGTTTTGTCAAATACTTCCAGAAATGAAAGATTAAGGGGAGATTTCCAGTTGAGGGATTTTTTTCTGGACTCCTTTCTCCCCCACGTTTAGCCCCATTGCTTTTCTAAATTTAAGACGTTCGCCCCATTATTATGACGATTTTAAGAACTTTCGACCCATTTCTGTCAATTTTAAGACCTTTCGTGCCATTTAGGTGTCGATTTTATCCTGGCGAGCGATAGCGAGCCTGTAATTTAAGAGGAACCGGCTTTCAGCCGGGACATTTTTCTACCGAAAAATGTACAAATTTATCTTGAAAGGGGCTCAAGGGGGTGTAATCTTAAGCTTGATGGATATTTAGAGACCAAACTAAAAACCTCCCCCTAAGTCATTCTAAGTGAAAACATGTTCTATACACCTAGGCTTTTGTGGGAATTTTTGTGCATCTATGGTCCATTAAAGTCGATATTTTTTGTGTGTTTTTTTTTTTTTTTTTTTTTCATCTTTAATGCAGTTTGCCCTCTAATAAAATGGTATAGAGAAGAAAACGGTATAGAGAAGAAAATGGTATAGAGAAGAAAACGGTATAGAGAAGAAAATGGTATAGAGAAGAAAACGGTATAGAGAAGAAAATGGTATAGAGAAGAAAACGGTATAGAGAAGAAAATGGTATAGAGAAGAAAACGGTATAGAGAAGAAAATAGGAGTGTATGATAATGTATCGCATCAATTTTTCATAGAAACTTCAACCAAATTACTCTGTAGCTGTGTTAATTTTCCCGTGACAATGAGTTGAATGTCCAAATTATTAAATAACAAAATTGTATATTCACCGCATTGCCGCCACGGGTAGATGAAGAAAAGCTACAGAGGTGTTCATTATTACACTTTAAGGTATTTATATCATACTCCATCATACATTACTCAGTTTTATATCCATGTCTTTCATTTAGAGGATACACAGGGATAAACATGGCAAAACACGTAACACTGCCATGCGAAAAGGAAGGGGTTTGTATATTTTGTGTCAGTTTTAACCCATTTTCCATGTAAATATAATGAATAGTGATAACGTTAAGGGGAGATTTCCACTTGAGGGTTTTTTTTCTTGACCCCTTTCTCCCTCAAGTATAGCCCCATTGATTTTGAGATTTTAAGACAGTTGACCCATTAGTTTTGCGATTTAAAGAACTGTCGCCCCATTTCTGTCAATTTTTATGATTTAGGTGTCGATTTTTTCCTGGCGAGCGAAAGCGAGCCTGTAATTAGAGAGGAACCGGCCTTCGGCCGGGACATTTTTCTACCGAAAAATGTACAAATTTATCTTGAAACGGGGTCTAGGGGGGTTTAATTTTAAGTTTGATGGAAGTCCAGGAATACTTGATGAGAACACCAATAAATCCTCTGTTCTTCTTTTCCTGACGATGAGCTAAAAAATCAAGTTTCGTTGGTTTCTTGTAATATCCAACTCAATGCCAAGCTAATAGGAAGAACGATATAGTGAATGTTTTGGAGTCAGTTTGAAGTATTGATACCATGCTTCATAAGGGATCTGCCTTGTATGGGCCGATCGGCTTTTTGCAAGACTCCCATTTTCTTATGTTCTTATGATAAATTTTAGTTATTTTTCCTATCCTCATCTTATTGAAGAAAAAACGGGGTTAACAAATTACAAAAATCGCCCAAAAAAAAAAACCCCAGCTTTAAGGGCAAATAACTGCAAAACAATGCCCCCAAAAAGCCAACGTGTATATAATTTTTTTTTTTTTTTTTACTTAGAATTACTTAAGGGGAGATATCTACTTGAGGGATTTTTTTCTGGACTCCTTTCTCCCTCATGTTTAGCCCCATTGTTTTTTTCTAATTTTAAGACGTTTGCCCCATTATTTTGACGATTTTAAGAACTTCCAACCCATTGCTGTCAATTTTAAGACCTTTCGTGCCATTTAGGTGTCGATTTTATCCTGGCGAGCGATAGCGAGCCTGTAATTTAAGAGGAACCGGCTTTCAACCGGGACATTTTTCTACCGAAAAATGTACACATTTATCTTAAAAGGGGTTCAAGGGGGTGTAATTTTAAGCTTGATGGAGGTCTAGGGAACAAACTAAATACCTCCCCCTAAGTGATGTATGTTAGTTATATGGTATTAGTGAATCTAGTAGCATATCAACATAGTTACATAGTGTATCGTAATAATTGTGCCATCCAAAATTGTCCAGGTATGCCTGTCCACGATTGTACATTCACCTTCGGGTTGTTGTGGTTTTGATGGTAAGTTTTAAAGTTGACTAGTATCGTATTGGAGTTGCTAGAATACGATACAGCTCTTGTAATGTCAAATTCACTCCCCTTGAATTTGCTGGGATGGTGATGTGGTGGTTTGGATGGTATGATTTAATTTGATTAATAGAGCCTGGAGGTTTCTAGGATACGGTTTATAACTTGTAATTGGTGATGATATGGTGATGTGGTTTTGGTGGTAAGAATAAATTTAATAATAGCACCTGAAAGTTGCTAGAATAAAAAAAAAAAAAAAAAAAAAAAATCGTAAAGTACAGCACACCCACCTATAACTTCCGGTGCGGGCTGGGTGAAGTTGTAGATGTGGTCGAGGGATGTCTGTATGTAGCCCAAGTCCTCCTCCACACGGTTCACTCCCTGGTTCAGTGTGGCGGTGGCGGAACAACTCTCATCACCCAGCCTGGCCACCTCCTGCCTGATGGACTCACAACCCTGCATAAAGAGACATATTTGGTTTAAGGGGAGGTATTCAGTTTATTCCCTAGACCTCCATCAAGCTTTAAAATACGCCCCATTGACCCCTTTTCAAGATTAATTTGTACATTTTTCGGTAGAAAAATGTCCCGGCTGAAAGCCGGTTCCTCTTAAATTACAGGCTCGCTATCGCTCGCCAGGATAAAATCGACACCTAAATGGCACGAAACGTCTTAAAATTTACAGAAATGGGTTGAAAGTTCTTAAAATCGTCAAAATAATGGGGCAAACGTCTTAAAATTTCAAAAGCAATGTGGCTAACCATGAGGAAGAAAGGGGTCAAGAAAAAAATCCCTCAAGTGGAAATCTCCCCTTAACACTATCGGGTGCAACGTCTCGGGGGATATTATGGTATTATGTTATATATTTATTGAGGATTTTTACTGCTGTTGCCATTTTCGACCAATGTAATTTAGTTCCGCCGTAGACTAAGGAAACACCTACCCAGACCCCTTTGAAACACCTACCCAGACCCCTTTGAAGCACCTACCCAGACCCCTTTGAAACACCTACCCAGACCCCTTTGAAACACCTACCCAGACCCCTTTGAAACACCTACCCAGACCCCTTTGAAACACCTACCCAGACCCCTTTGAAACACCTACCCAGACCCCTTTGAAACACCTACCCAGACCCCTTTGAAACTAAACAAAAGCGCCACCAAGACCCACTTCTAGATAAATATGTACATTTTTCGGTAGGCCGACTTCTCCTAAATTGTAGGCTCGTTATCGCTCGCCCAGAAACAATTGACACCTATATGGGGTGAAGTGTCTTAAATCGCCAAGCTAGTAAGCTGAAACGTTTTAAAATTTCCAAAGCCAATAAATGAAACAGGGTGGTTCCAAAAAGTACTGCCTTGCACCAGATAGGGTTAACCCCCAGATGCTTATCACTTGGTGTGACAGTTTATCCTGGCTAGTATTAGACGATGCTAATCAGTTTAGGGATAACTTATGGGAGGTAGAGTTAATTAATTGAGATGTTAGCCCTAGGATTTCCAGAGATCCTTCCTAAATTGCGTAAAAGCGTCGAATGGTATCCAGTATAAAGTATAATAATACGCCCGTACTGATAGTTAACAAGGCCATCTCTTTCCTAAGTAATGGAATTTAATCGGTTGCATAGATCTCTGTCTTAATATGATTTTTGGCAATACCTTTTTTTATTTGTGATTGTACATTAATACCTCTTAGTTGGAATGAGACTTCCAGACAGCCAGATTATGTAATTATTAGCTTACAAATCTACTTAGAAATTGAGTCACCACAAAACAAACTTAGCGCGCGCGCACACACACACATATACATATACATACAGTATATATATGTGTGTGTGTGTGTGTATTGCATACATATGTTAATCTACAGAGAGCTACATTAGAAAGATGATGTAGGTGACCACTAACCTGGCTACAAGAGCTGAGAGCGGTATTCAGTTGTTGGCTTAGCAGGGAGAAGTGGTCCTGTACGTTAGTGACAGCAGCTGAGACCTGAGCCAAGGTATCCTGTTGTCCGCACCTGCTGCAGCCCTCCCTCACCACCTCCAACTTGGCGCCCACCACCTCTTCCAGTTTCTCTACTGTCACCAGGTCTTCCATGGACTTGGTCACCTGTCTGGTCGAATTTAGGACGGCTGTAGCCAGCTCAGATTTAATTTGCACCAGGTCCTCGTGTGATGCCAGACGGGCCAGCCGGTTGGTTATGTCCACTCTTGCCTCCTCTATCTTGGTCTCAGCCGCCTCTATTCTCGCCTCCACTCTGGCCTCCACTCCCTTGATCTCCACAACCATACTCGCTAGCCCCTGTTCCAACTTGATCTGTAGAGCATACATTGTCTCGGCCAAATTGGCCTTAAATCTGTCTTCCAACCTCGCCTCCATCTGTCTCAGTCGTTGGTCAATATCACCGCCTTCATTCGTGAGCTGGCTGAGGCGCTGGTCCAAGTATGCCCTCTCCTCCTGCAGTAAGGGAGTGAGCTGTGCCCCCAAAAAGTTCCCAGCCCCGCTGTAGGGGACTAAGGTTTTGTTGGACTCTAAATTTCGTATGTCTGTCATCACCATCCCCACCATTATCACCATCATCACCACACCGCACATCTCCATCATATTCGACTGATTGTGAAATAGCTCCACCCTAAGCCACAGTTGATGAACAAGTACAACCTCACTCGTGGACTTGAGTGAAGGGCTTGAGCTCCTTGCCAAATTACCAGACACACTGAGAGTGTCGCGGTTTCTGAGCCACTTATATATGAGAGAGAAAGAGAGAGAGAGAGAGAGACGGAGTTGTAAACAAACCGATTAAGTAGGCAGAAAGGAAAAAAAATACATTTTATAACAGTACTCTTTGGAAAGTACGCAGAATCGTATCTGAATTTAACTTCAAATTGATCTCTATTTCTAATTATATATATATATATATATATATATATATATATATATATATATATATACAGTATATATATATATAATTATATATATATATATATATATATATACCTGTATATACAGTATACATACAGTATATATATATATATATATATATATATATATATATATATATATATATATATATATATATATATACAGTATATACTGTATATATATATTATATATATATATATATATATATATATATATATAGAGAGAGAGAGAGAGAGAGAGACTGAGTGAGTGAGAGACTCACAGGGTGTTTCAGCAAAGTTTACTTTGAATTGGTGATGGCCTCCTTGGAAATGTGTTAACCGTAATGTATATATGGTAAAATGTGTTAACCGTAATGTATATATGGTAAAATGTATTAACCGTAATGTATATGGTAAAATGTGTTAACCGTAATGTATATATGGTAAAATGTGTTAACCGTAATGTATATATGGTAAAATGTGTTAACCGTAATGTATATATGGTAAAATGTGTTAACCGTAATGTATATATGGTAAAATGTGTTAACCGTAATGTATATATGGTAAAATGTGTTAACCGTAATGTATATATGGTAAAATGTGTTAACCGTACTGTATATATGGTAAAATGTGTTAACCGTAATGTATATATGGTAAAATGTGTTAACCATAATGTATATATGGTAAAATGTGTTAACCGTAATGTATATATGGTAAAATGTGTTAACCGTAATGTATATATGGTAAAATGTGTTAACCGTAATGTATATATGGTAAAATGTGTTAACCGTAATGTATATATGGTAAAATGTCAGATTCTGCATAGTTTCCATTTTACAATACCTAATATGATGTATAAATGAGTGAATTTGAAGTGAAACCCCCGTATGTTTTTTAATAATTTATTCATAGATTTCTAAAGTGCCCCCCTCGTTGTCGTCTTGGGGGGGGGGGGATGTGATAAAGATGGATGGAGGCCTAGGGAGGAAGCTAACCAAATATAATACATACATAAATTAAAATCAATGTGTGTATATATAAACAAATAAAATATCTCCTTAACCCATTCAGTAACCATTTCATCGTGTTCATACAACCATAAGACGATTTAATTCAGCTTAGGAAGGACATCTAGGAATAATATAAGGCTTAAAACGATGTCAACCAACCCCTTTTAACTACCGCAGATCCTTCCTAAGCTGCATACTATCGTCTAAATATAGCTAGAATGCAATATAACGCGCGTCGCTGGTACTGAAAGGGTTAACTATAATTATGTAATCCTGATTTTTGTCCCACAAATTATTAAAGGGAGGCAGACCGTTTTTCTGGACCCCCTTCTCCCTAATGTTCAGCCCCACTAGTTTTGAGATTATAAGACGTTGATCGGCCCATTAGTTTGGCGATTTTAACACCTTTCGCCCCATTTCGTTGTCAATTTTAAAACCTTTCGTGCCATTTAGGTGTCGATTATTTCCTGGCGAACGATAGCGAGCCTTCAATTTTAAGAGGAACCGGCCTTCGGCCGGGACATTTTTATACCGAAAAATGTACACATTTATCTTGAAGGGGGTCTAGGGGTGTTTTTCTAGGCTTGATGGAAGTCAAAGGAGGAAACTAAAAAAAATACATGAATTAATAGACCAAACAAACGGCCAATCTCCCCTTAACAGTCGTCCATAATAACGTACACATATAAAGGTATACTGACAGTAATAACGTACACATATAAAGGTATACTGACAGTAATATGCCCATTTAATATATTGATAGAAATCCTTATCAATATACCCAATGATCTGATATGCTTGGTTTATAGCTTTGATTTTCGGCGGACTGTACACCTTTCATTTTTGGCGGACTGTACACCTTTCATTTTTGGCGGACTGTACACCTTTCATTTTTGGCGGACTGTACACCTTTATCCCTAAATGACAGTACCAAAGCAATAACAAACGTCGTAATTCATTCCTATTTTGCAGCATTTTTCTCGTAATTCAAGCCACTATTATCAGACCCTATTATCCACCGCAGTACCTGATTAGAAAGTATGTGTGTGTGTTTCTGCGTGTCTGTGCATGTGTGTGTGTGTGTGTGTGTGTGTGTATGTGTGTGTATTCATAATTGTATTCATAATTATAGTTTGACAGGAATTGAGTTTTTGGCTCGTATTGTCCCGCTTCCTAGACATTATCATCAATGACAATCACCCATATCCTTGCTCAAGGGAGATGGTAACCGCCGGCTATGTCTCAGAAAACCATCATCCTGAGCGAGATTTGAACCTTGGTATGCTGGGTTGCAGGCAGGGACGGTACCACTGAGACAGCCGCGTGGCTGTGTGTGTGTGTGTAAATGTGCCTGTGCATGTGCGACTGGTGTGCATGTGTGTGGGTGTGCGTGTGTGTTTGTGTGTGTGAAATAACACTAATGTTACTACTAATAATAATAATAATAATAATAATAATAATAATAATAATAATAATAATAACAATAATAATAATAAGAATAAGAATAATCGTGTCTTCGTTTGTGTGTGCGTGTGTATTTGTGTTGTGGGTATGTTTCTGTGTGCGTGTATGTATGGTTGTATGTCTGTGTATATTATGTGTATGTTTGTGTGTATGTGTGTATATATATAAAAAAAAAAAAAATCCCTGAGTCCCGCCATGAAAGACTGCTATTCAACCAGCGCACAGAGGGTCCTTGTGGCACCAGGAAAAGTTTGTCAGAACAGTCGAAGAAGGCTGTGATGAAGGTTAAAGCTGGTATCACACGAGAGATGTTATAGTCAACATTCAATTATCAAAAAAAATCTGGTAATATTTCTGGAATATTTTGTACTGGTATCGGAAACTAGACAGATAGTCTAGATAGATAGATGCATTTAGATAAAAGCAAAATGTTAAATATAATTGTAACCATTAAATGACTATTATGTTGGCTGGCAATATCGCTGCCTATCCTGTGACCAGTAAAAAAAAAAAAATATATATATATATATGATTAAAGTCGATTATAGGTCGCCTATAATAAGTAAACATTGCGTCATTATAAACTGTCTAACGAGGTCTGCAGTGAGAATAGATTACCTCCTTCATACACGTGGCAATTGGCTTTGTTATATTATGTTTCGGCCGTCAGATTATTTCAGTCAGCTAAGAAAAAGCTTCTATAAATTAGTTTATTAAGCCATCTCATTCGAACCTTCGACTTCCAGCTAGCTAAAATAGAATTAAGTGATCAAAATATTGTCGGGATATGCTGAATGTAGCCCAGGTAGTGATAAGGAGATAACATGTACTTCCTAAGCTGAATGAAAGTATCTGGTGGTTGTTTGTTGATATCAACATATTGAAATCTTCTCCATTCCAACTGAAGGACATTGCAATTGAAGACCTACAATTTGAGAGTACAATGAGACCGAACACCTACAATTTGAAGGAACAATAGTGAATAAACCAAAAATTTGAAAGAATGTGAGTGAAAATCTTCAATTTAAAAGAATATTTTATTGGAAGACCAACAGTTTGACAGACATAACAACTAAAGACATTAAAGGATATTTCAGCTGAAAATCTGCAATTTAAAAGAACAACCCAACTGTTGGCCTACAATTTATAAGAACCCTGCTACTTGAAGACCTGATTATCAAAAGAACTAAGACCTAAATACATGCACGAAGGCCTGGAGGGAGGTGACCTAAAGGAGGTAGCTCATATAGCGACAAATGTTTTCTAAATTACATGGACATGTCTGTCAACAGACTTGAGCAGATTACAAACATTAACATTGGGACTGAAGACCTGGATTGGAAATGTCATTGCGACTGGAGACCTACAATTTTAGAAGGCATTACAATTGAAGACGTGTATATTGTAAGGGCATGCCAATAATTGAATTTTAAAGACATGTTGATTAAAAGAATTAGAAATTCGCGGGAGCTAAATAAAAAGGTTTGATGTTAGTCAAAAATTCCTTTACTTTAAGTACAACGAAATTACAGTTGAATATTTGCAATATGAAATGCCATTGCATCTGAAGATTACATAATTTAAGAAAAACACTCTTAGCAGGTGCTTTATGGACTGGACTTGACAGGGGTAGTACAGGTTGGCTCTAAATGTTCTTCTTGAGCTGTTTAAAAGGTTAGGGTGGTAGACGTCATCAGATTAAAAACAACACAATTGGGACTGAGAACATGCAATCTAAAAAGGATATCACAATTGATGACCTACAATTTGAAGGGACATCGTGAGTTGAAGTACTGTTTCTTGAGAGTCCTATGATCTGCGGAGGAGCTGGAAGGCCTGGATTGGATTAATCAGGCGCGAGTAATTCAGGTATCGCCAGGGACCGTCCTCGGAGATGTGGCCAGCTGTGTGGCAGGAGCGACAACAGTGGTAGGATAGCGGCAGCATTTTACACTTACGGAACCTCACTGCCGCTTCACACACGTTGAACTTGGACGCCACAAAGGTGCTATCCTCACACGGGGTCTTGGGCTGCACTGGCACTGAAAAGTAGAAATGCATGGTAAGATATTTTGTTTATATAAATACTGTATTTACATATTTGTTCTGTATTTATGGAGGAGGTGAAAGGAAAAGCTGCCTGTAACCTGAGTCTCCTCCAAATCCAAAAAACAAAATACAGAAAGCCAAATTCAAGGTACATTGCTGTCTAAATACCTAAACATAAGACATTTGAAGCAGTTCAAGTCATAGGCTGAAACTAAGATAGATTGAGGGAGGGAGTTCCAGAGCTTGCTTGTTGAATAGAGGAGAGACTAGAAGAATCTATTTATTCTTGGTTAGATAGCTGGACAAAATAAGGGTGGGAATGTGTTGAAAAGCGAGTGCCACCAACTTGTCGTAATGGAGGAGGTATGCACTGAGAGAACTCTGAAAAAAGCGCTGATTATTGTAAAACCGGTACAAGAGGGAGAGAGATGCAACATTGCGACGTGTAGACAGAGACTGTAGGAAATTAGTAAAAGGTGGTGAGTTAATAAGACGGAAAGCTTTGGACTCAAGGAGTGCGGTAGGGGGGGAGAGCGGATATATTTAAGGGGAGGTATTTAGCGTGTTCCCTAGAACTCCATCAAGCTTAAAATTACAACCCCTAGACCCCCTTTCAAGATAAATTTGTAAAACAAATTATAGAAAAATTTCCCGGCCGAAGGCCGGTTCCTCTCAAATTACACCTAAATGGCACGAAAGTTCTTAAAATTGACAGAAATGGGGCGAAAGTTCTTAAAATCGACAAACTAAAGGGGGCGAACGTCTTAAAATCTCAAAAGCAAAGGGGCTAAACATGAGGGAGAAAGGGGTACAGAACAAATCCCTCAAGTGGCAATCTCCCCTTAACGTTACTCAGTGTCTGTGTCTATATTGATTAACCTATTTATTGTTTTGTTTGGTTTCAGGGCTGGGTGAGGGCTGGTCCTATCCAGAATGAGGTTTGGCATCCTCTACCCAACCTTAGCCGTTGCTGTCTGTCTCTTTTACTGTCCTAAGTTTCCTTCTGGAGGCGGGAGGCTAGGAATCCTCCTCCCCTTGTAGACTCCACATACTAGGCGAGACGGAGTAAAGGGCGAAGGAACTCGAAAGTGGTCGTCCCGAACACTAAGAATTGGAACTTTAAATTTTGTTTCTGTTCGGAATCTGTCTCGAGTCTGCCACCCTCAGCTATGGGGTATGTGCCTGAGTATACATTACAACAGTACAGTACAGTACAGTACAGTTGGTTTCATACACAGTCAAACAAAGTGAACTTGCCGGATTTCTGCTACTCTCACTAAGTAGGTAATTTCCCTGCGCTTCCACACTCAATGTCATGTTCCACGTTTGACAGCATACCCTCACGCACAGCTTCGTCGAATTGCTCAGATGGCACAAATGAACGAACAAGAGCTACATGGAGACTTACGAGCTCCATGCGTGCAAACAGGTACGTCCATCTCCATAACACGGGGCCCCAATGAATAAACAAGTCTGCGAATGTTAAGGGGAGATTTCCACCTGGAGGATTTTTTTTCTACAACCTCTTTCTCCTTCATGTTTAGCCCCATTGCTTGTGAGATCAAAGACGCTTGCCCCATTAGTTTGGCGATTTTAAGAACCCTCGCCCCATTTCTATCAATTTTAAGACCATTCGTGCCATTTAGGTGTCGATTTTTTCCTGGCGAGCGATAGCGAGCCTGTAATTTAAGGGGAACCGGCCTTCGGCCAGGACATTTTTCTACCGAAAAATTTACAAATTTATCTTGAAAGGGGGTCAAGGGGCAGTAATTTTAAGCTTGATGGAAGTCTAGGGAATCAACTAAAAACCTTCCCTTAAATAGCTACACGACAATGCACCGTGAGATTGTCTAAATCGGAATATAGCGAAATCGGGATGTAACAGATTAATCCTCTAATATTAGTCTATGTAGAGTTTGTAGACAGTGTTTTTTAAAGAAATTCCAAATATAATTTATTGTTTGGTTTCATACACAGTCACTGGTGAAAGTTATAAACTTTACAACTTCAGTGAGTATTGAAAAGAATCCAAATAAGGTTGTTGTTGTTGCTGTTCCCCAGGCTGTCTGACCGAGCAGCCTCAAGGTCCCGAGCAAGGCCAAGGCCATAACCAAGCTCCCCCACAAAACCCTCCCTGCTTATCACTAATAAAGCCTAGGTGACCGAAGCCACTCCGGCGGGGAGCTGAGGAGAGTGCGGAAACGCCCGGGAAACCAAAGCCCCACCCAAGGCCCTATGCCCCTCAGCATATATATATATATAT
Organism: Paralithodes platypus; assembly: GCA_032716605.1. Taxonomy (NCBI): domain Eukaryota; kingdom Metazoa; phylum Arthropoda; class Malacostraca; order Decapoda; family Lithodidae; genus Paralithodes; species Paralithodes platypus. The sequence goes on from CM064572.1 coordinate 59,937,929, forward strand.
ATATATATATATATATATATATATATATATATATATCCCGGTCGAAGGCCAATTTCTCCAAAATTAAAGGCTTGCTATCGCTCTCCAAGAAAAAAATATTCGACACCTAAATAGTACGATAAGTCTTAATATTGACAAAGAAATGGTGTGAAAGGTCTTAAATTCGTCAAAGTAATGGGGTGAACTTCTTCAGATTTCAAAACTAATGGGGATAAACAAGATGGAAAAGGGGGTCCAGGAAAACGATATATTCCCCCTTAACCTACTTCAGCTTATTCATATTTAACCCTTTCAAGCTCCAATACGCGTTTCTGTTCTGTTTATGGCTACTATTAGACGATTTTATTCAGATTAGTAACGGTGTATGGAAGTCAAAGGGTTGATTGAGATAGTATTTACCCTTTTAATAGCCACAGATACTTCCTAAGCTGCATAACATCGTCTAATTATATCCAAAATAAACTGCTAAAACGCGTCAGAGCTTCAAAGGGTTAATACAGTCTAACATAACGGAACGTCACCTAATAAATATAATGCTGAACCTGCAAGTTACTGTATGCTCATCAACAATCATAACCTAATTGTATCCATTTGCTTTTAACTTAGCAGTGCGAATTGAACTTTCAGAGACTAAATATGCAAATTTCTCTTCCCAGAACATAATATAATTTCGACCTTTTTAGTGATAATATCTTAGATGTAAGATAACATTTTGTATACCTGGTTCCTAAAGTGATCGGATATGCCTACCATGTGTTGTGAATATCCATCAGACTATTTAGGAGGAGATAGCTGGCAGACAACAGATTAAAACACACACACGCACACGCACACGCACGCACACACACACACACACACACACACACACACACTCTAGCCAAATACTCTGTTCTTGTCGGGAAGCATCAATAATGGTAAAATACACTCACCTTGGGGTACTGGAGGTGGTGGTGTGATGGCGGTGATTGGTTCAGGTGTAGGCTGTGTGAAGTTGTGAATATCGCTGAGGGAAGTTTGTATATAACCAATGTCCACCTCCAGACGACCTACACTCTGAGTCAGTGTAGAGGCAGCAGAGCAACTCTCATCACCCAGTCTGGACACCTCCTGGCCTATAGTCTCGCAACCCTGCACGAGAATATATTATATTAGGTCTTATCAAAAGGCGATGTAGTTTGAGCTTTAGCGTAGGCCACTGTTTTCATTTTATTAGGGATAATTTTTGCTTGGCGTTTGTGTTCTAACATATTATAGTTGTGCTAAGGTTTTGTATATCATTATTGCAATTCATTAGCCATTGCCAATAATTCAAAGTTCACTTACACAAGTAAGATGAAATTGTGCCACCTCAAAATGACTTCAACATAGTCCCTTACCAATCAGATGCTACTGATGCTCTTGTAGGCAAGCGTATTACTAAAGTAATACATTTGGTTTCACGACAACTATCAATTGATAAAGTATTTTATTTTGTAGATGTGAAAAAACACTGGTCTAATTAATCTACGAAAATGTATCTTAAGGATTAATTTTATATTTATAAAAAAGTGTGAATTGAAAGAAAACACGAACACTTATATGCATGGAAATAATTCATATATACTGAACATATACTGCATGTGAGGTATGATACATTAACTTATACACTAACCTGGCTACAAGAGCTGAAAGTAGAGTTCAGTTGTTGGCCTAGCAGGGAGAATAGGTCCTGTAGGTCAGTGACACCAGCTGAGATCTGAGCCAAGGTATCCTGTTGTTCGCACCTGCTGCAGCCCTCCCTCACCACCTCCAACTCGGCGCCCACCACCTCTTCCAGTTTCTCTACGGTCACCAGATTTTCCATGGCAGTGGTTACTCGGCCAATTGAGGAGATGAAAGCCGCGGACAGCTTAGACTTAATTTGCACCAGGTCCTCGTGTGATCCCAAACGGGCCAGCTGGTTGGTTATGGCCACCCTCACCTCTTCTATCTTGGTCTCCGCCACCTCTATTTTATCCTCTACACAGGTGTCCATTACTGCGATCTCCCCTACCATTCTCCCCAGTCCCTCTTCCAATTTGATCTGCAGGGCATTTACTTTTTCGGCCACGAAGGCTTTCAACTTCTCTTCCAACCTCGCCTCCATCCGTCTCAGTCGCTGGTCGATTTCGCCACCTTCGTCCGTGAGCTGTGTGAGGCGCTGATCCAAGTGCAGCCTCTCCTCCTGCAGTAAGGGAGTGAGCTGTGACCCCAACTGGTCCAAGTACACCTTCCCGGGGACGATAGGATCAACGGGTTGGTCGAATTCAAACTCTCGAACTGCCTCTGTCATCACCATCACCGCCAATATCACCATCAGCACCACACCACACATCTTCATCATCTTCGACTTATCGTGAAATAACTCCAACCTACCGCACAGTTGATGAACAAGTACAACCTCAGTCGTGACTTCAGTAAGGGCTGGAGCTCCTTGGCGGACTACTGAACCAGAGGCAATAAAGAACGCCACTGTTTCTGAGCTACTTATATCAGCGAGAGAGAGAGAGAGAGAGAGAGAGAGCTAGAGATTAGTATGTTGTGTTTTGCAGGGTGCTTACTTCCGATGATAATAATTGAAACCTACAGTACATGGTGCATTGTAAAAACTATGATGGTATGATGCAAGTCCATTAAATCATACTGGGTATATTGACTGATTTATCGATGATTATTTTCTATACATTTTTATCCTTATATTAACTCCTTCAGTAACGGTGCCGTCCTTTTGACTTTAATCTGGCTACTATTAGACGATTATATTCAGTTTAACAAGGACCTTCAGCAATTTAAAGGCTTCGAACTACCTCATTTAACCCTCTTTAATACCACAGAATCTTCTTAAGGGAAGGTTTTCAGTTCGTTCCCTAAAATTCCATCAATCTTAAAATTACACCCCCTAGACCCCCTTTCAAGATAAATTTGTACATTTTTCGGTAGAAAAATGTCCTAGCTGAAAGCCGGTTCCTCTTAAATTACAGGCTCGCTATCGCTCGCCAGGATAAAATCGACACCTGAATTGCACGAAAGGTCTTAATATGGGGTGAAAGTTCTTAAAATCGCTAAACTAACGGGGCAAACGTTTTATAATATCAAAAGCAATGGGGCTAAACATGAGGGAGAAAGGGGTCCAGAAAACAATCCCTCAAGTGGAGATCTGCCCTTAAACACCATGAAATCGCTTAAATACAGCTAGATGAAAATTGAAAAGACGTCGTCGTTTAAGAAGGGGTTAAATTGGGTTATCGTTACCATTACAACCACCTTTAAAGTGTATTATGTTCCGGACACTTTAATTACCTTTTTCATAGCCACAACTTCTTACGGTGTGGGTAAAGTGGGACACAAATGATTAGTGTATTTACGAGAAGAGAAGCATAACAAACAAGCCAAGGAATTAAGGGCAGATTTTCACTTAAGGGATTATTTTTCGAACCTCCTTCTCCTTCGTGTTTAGCCCCATTAGTTTTGAGATTTTAAGACGTTCGCTCCGTGAGTTTGGTGATTTTAAGACATTTCGCCTATTTTGTTTTCAATTTTAAGACCTTTCGTGCCATTTAGGTGTCGATTTGTTTTCCTGGTGAGCAACAACGTGCCTATAATTTTGGAGAAACCGGCCTTCGGTCGGGATTTTTTTCTACCGAAATTTTTTCAAATATATGTCGAAGGGGGGTCTTGGGGGTATGTCGAAGGGGGGTCTTGGGGGTATATGTCGAAGGGGGGTCTGGGGGGTATATGTCGAAGGGGGGTCTTGGGGGTATATGTCGAAGGGGGGTCTGGGGGGTATATGTCGAAGGGGGGTCTTGGGGGTATTATATGTCGAAGGGGGGTCTTGGGGGGATATGTCGAAGGGGGGTCTGGGGGGTATATGTCGAAGGGGGGTCTTGGGGGTTTATGTCGAAGGGGGGTCTTGGGGTATATGTCGAAGGGGGGTCTTGGGGGTATATGTCGAAGGGGGGTCTTGGGTATATGTCGAAGGGGGTCTTGGGTATGTCGAAGGAGGGTCTTGGGGGTATTGAAGGGGGGTCTTGGGGGTATTGAAGGGGGGTCTTGGGGATATTGAAGGGGGGTCTTGGGGGTAAGGGGGGTCTTGGGGGTATATGTCGAAGGGGGTCTTGGGGGTATATGTCGAAGGGGGGTCTTGGGGGTATATGTCGAAGGGGGGTCTTGGGGGTATATGTCGAAGGGGGGTCTTGGGGGTATATGTCGAAGGGGGGTCTTGGGGGTATTTTTTTACTTCTAGATTATCATGGCCTTTGATTTTTGTTTCTATGCTTCGATTTATTTTCCTCTTTATCAGGCTAAACAGGTTTATTTTTATAAGACATTCCTCGTATGGTTTACTGTATTTCTCAACTTTGATATAATTTGTGGGACCCTTCTCTGAACTCTCTTCCATTTCTCAATATCCTTTTTAGAACATGGTGACCAAAATTGTGCACATGGTACTCCAGACGATGAGGTTCAGCTCATGATGGTTGTCTGGGAATCATAAACTTACAAACTCTCCATTTTCCAGTTTAGATAATTCCTAAGATGAATATATATAGACCAATAACAGTGTTTATAAAATGGAGAAATGCGTAGTTGTATTTTGCAAGGGTTAATACTTAATCATTTCCAAGCTGAGTGGGTTCCTGGACAGCTCATCTATAGTCTATTCGCTGTAAGTAGGCGAGAAATCATGACCTCTAACCTCTGTAACTAAAAAAAACGACTAGAGTAATCGAGCTAATATGTCTACCATTTGGGAAGAGCCAGTCAAGGAATAGAAGTGGAAATTTACAGCCAATTTGCTCTAGCCCTTTTTGAGTTACAGAGGATAGAGGTCATGAATTCTCGCCTACTTACAGCGAATAGACTATCGTAGACCATTTCAACCAGTAGATCACAATCAATGCCAAATTAAGGGGAGGTTTTTAGTGTGTTTCCTAGACTTCCATCAAGCTTTAAATTACACCCCCTTGACCCCCTTTCAAGATAATTTTGTACATTTTTCGGTAGAAAAATGTCCCGGCCGAAGGCCGGTTCCTGTTAAATTACAGGCTCGCTATCGCTCGCCAGTAAGAAATCGACACCTTATTGGCACGAAAGGTCTTAAAATTTACTGAAATGGGGCGAAAGTTCTTAAGATCGCCAAACTAATGGGGCGAACGTCTTAAAATATCAAAAGCAATGGGGCTAAACATGAGGGAGAAAGGGGTCAAGAAAAAAGTCCTCAAAGTGGAGATCTCCCCTTAACCAAGGCCAACGAAAGTTACTTCAATTTAAGGGGGTGTATAGGTTTAAGGGGTGTATAGGTTTAAGGGGTGTATAGGTTTAAGGGGATGTATAGGTTTAAGGGGGTGTATAGGTTTAAGGGGTGTATAGGTTTAAGGGGATGTATAGGTTTAAGGGGGTGTATAGGTTTAAGGGGATGTATAGGTTTAAGGGGTGTATAGGTTTAAGGGGATGTATAGGTTTAAGGGGTGTATAGGTTTAAGGGGATGTATAGGTTTAAGGGGTGTATAGGTTTAAGGGGTGTATAGGTTTAAGGGGTGTATAGGTTTAAGGGGTGTATAGGTTTAAGGGGATGTATAGGTTTAAGGGGTGTATAGGTTTAAGGGGGTGTATAGGTTTAAGGGGTGTATAGGTTTAAGGGGGTGTATAGGTTTAAGGGGATGTATAGGTTTAAGGGGGTGTATAGGTTTAAGGGGGTGTATAGGTTTAAGGGGATGTATAGGTTTAAGGGGGTGTATAGGTTTAAGGGGGTGTATAGGTTTAAGGGGGTGTATAGGTTTTAGTTTTCTTACGCCTTTTCCCTCATGTTACACCCACGTTATGAAATTTTAGGATGTTCACTCCATTAGTTTGGCGATTTTAAGACCTATCGCCCTATTCCTTTGTCAATATAAAGACCTTTCGTTCTTTTTAGGTGTCGATTTTTTCCTGGCGAGCGAAAGCGAGCCTGTAATTTGAGAGGAACCGGCCTTCGGCCAGGACATTGTTCAACCAAAAATTGTAGGGGTTGAACGTCTTAAAATAGGAAAACTAAAGGGGCAAAGCATGAGGGAGAAGGGGGTTCAGAAAAACCGACCATCTCCCCTTAAATGTGTTCAAGATATAATCTATAAAATATCAACCAACTGTTCTCTTCCAGCTCCTCATCCCCCCCCCCCCCCCCCCCCCCCCCAAATGGATACAAGCCAGAGATAGAGAGAAAAGGACAGAAATAACAACAAGCAGGTCACCCCCCCCCCCCCCTTCATTTGGTATTCATGGATAAACCTACTTGCTTATAAAACTCTAGTAATAGAAAAACAGATAACTAAAAGAATATAAATACAGCTAAATAGATAAGGACAAAAACAATGATATGTGCAACTAGAAATAATGATATGTGCAACTAGAAATAATGATATGTGCAACTAGAAATAATGATATGTGCAACTAGAAATAATGATATGTGCAACTAGAAATAATTATATGTGCAACTAGAAATAATTATATGTGCAACTAGAAATAATGATATGTGCAACTAGAAATAATGATATGTGCAACTAGAAATAATGATATGTGCAACTAGAAATAATGATATGTGCAACTAGAAATAATGATATGTGCAACTAGAAATAATGTAAATGCATTGAAGAAAATGTATTCGTAATTATATGAATTAATATTTTGAATAATAAGGATTGTTACCTTGATGGACGATAATTAGATACACATATGGATTAATATATATATCCACTCATATAGATAGATAGAGATATACAGTATAGATTGAAAAATATTATAGATTATAAAATATATATATATATATATATATATATATATATATATATATATATATATATATATATACTGTAGACCAATATTTCCTGGTTTAGTTGGACAAGGGCCCTCTGTGCTCTGGGTTCAATGGGAGACTCTTATAATGTGGAGCTATAGCGAGGGCATGTGGATCATATAAACATTCATATTGTCAACACACTGTAATGTCTATTTATGTGTGATATGTGTGTTAATGTTTATGTGTGATATGTGTGTTAGTGTTTATGTGTGATGTGTGTGTTAGTGTTTATGTGTGATATGTGTGTTAGTGTTTATGTGATATGTGTGTTAGTGTTTATGTGTGATATGTGTGTTAGTGTTTATGTGTGATATGTGTTAGTGTTTATGTGTGATGTGTGTGTTAGTGTTTATGTGTGATATGTGTGTTAGTGTTTATGTGTGATATGTGTGTTAGTGTTTATGTGTGATATGTGTGTTAGTGTTTATGTGTGATATGTGTTAGTGTTTATGTGTGATATGTGTTAGTGTTTATGTGTGATATGTGTGTTTGTGTGATATGTGTGTTAGTGTTTATGTGTGATATGTGTGTTAGTGTTTATGTGTGATATGTGTGTTTGTGTGATATGTGTGTTAGTGTTTATGTGTGATATGTGTTAGTGTTTATGTGTGATATGTGTTAGTGTTTATGTGTGATATGTGTGTTTGTGTGATATGTGTGTTAGTGTTTATGTGTGATATGTGTGTTAGTGTTTATGTGTGATATGTGTTAGTGTTTATGTGTGATATGTGTGTTTGTGTGATATGTGTGTTAGTGTTTATGTGTGATATGTGTGTTAGTGTTTATGTGTGATATGTGTTAGTGTTTATGTGTGATATGTGTGTTTATGTGATATGTGTTAGTGTTTATGTGTGATATGTGTGTTAGTGTTTATGTGTGATATGTGTGTTAGTGTTTATGTGTGATATGTGTTAGTGTTTATGTGTGATATGTGTTAGTGTTTATGTGTGATATGTGTTAGTGTTTATGTGTTATATGTGTGTTAGTGTTTATGTGTGATATGTGTGTTAGTGTTTATGTGTGATATGTGTGTTAGTGTTTATGTGTGATATGTGTGTTAGTGTTTATGTGTGATATGTGTGTTAGTGTTTATGTGTGATATGTGTGTTAGTGTTTATGTGTGATATGTGTGTTTGTGTGATATGTGTGTTAGTGTTTATGTGTGATATGTGTGTTAGTGTTTATGTGTGATATGTGTTAGTGTTTATGTGTGATATGTGTGTTTGTGTGATATGTGTGTTAGTGTTTATGTGTGATATGTGTGTTAGTGTTTATGTGTGATATGTGTGTTAGTGTTTATGTGTGATATGTGTTAGTGTTTATGTGTGATATGTGTGTTAGTGTTTATGTGTGATATGTGTTAGTGTTTATGTGTGATATGTGTTAGTGTTTATGTGTGATATGTGTGTTAGTGTTTATGTGTGATATGTGTGTTAGTGTTTATGTGTGATATGTGTGTTAGTGTTTATGTGTGATATGTGTGTTAGTGTTTATGTGTGATATGTGTTAGTGTTTATGTGTGATATGTGTGTTAGTGTTTATGTGTGATATGTGTTAGTGTTTATGTGTGATATGTGTGATATGTGTGTTAGTGTTTATGTGTGATATGTGTGTTAGTGTTTATGTGTGATATGTGTGTTAGTGTGATATGTGTGTTAGTGTGATATGTGTGTTAGTGTTTATGTGTGATATGTGTGTTAGTGTTTATGTGTGATATGTGTTAGTGTTTATGTGTGATATGTGTTAGTGTTTATGTGTGATATGTGTGTTAGTGTTTATGTGTGATATGTGTGTTAGTGTTTATGTGTGTTAGTGTTTATGTGTGTTAGTGTTTATGTGTGATATGTGTTAGTGTTTATGTGTGATATGTGTTAGTGTTTATGAGTGATATGTGTGTTTGTGTTATATGTGTGTTAGTGTTTATGTGTGATATGTGTGTTAGTGTTTATGTGTGATATATGTGTTAGTGTTTATGTGTGATATGTGTGTTAGTGTTTATGTGTGATATGTGTGTTAGTGTTTATGTGTGATATGTGTGTTAGGGTTTATGTGTGATATGTGTGTTAGTGTTTATGTGTGATATGTGTGTTAGTGTTTATGTGTGATATGTGTGTTAGTGTTTATATGTGATATGTGTGTTAGTGTTTATGTGTGATATGTGTGTTAGTGTTTATGTGTGATATGTGTGTTAGTGTTTATGTGTGATACGTGTGTTTGTGTTATATGTGTGTTAGTGTTTATGTGTGATATGTGTGTTAGTGTTTATGTGTGATATGTGTGTTAGTGTTTATGTGTGATATGTGTGTTAGTGTTTATGTGTGATATGTGTGTTTGTGTTATATGTGTGTTAGTGTTTATGTGTGATATGTGTGTTAGTGTTTATGTGTGATATGTGTGTTAGTGTTTATGTGTAATATGTGTGTTAGTGTTTATGTGTGATATGTGTGTTAGTGTTTATGTGTGATATGTGTTAGTGTTTATGTGTAATATGTGTGTTAGTGTTTATGTGTGATATGTGTGTTAGTGTTTATGTGTGATATGTGTGTTAGTGTTTATGTGTAATATGTGTGTTAGTGTTTATGTGTGATATGTGTGTTAGTGTTTATGTGTGATATGTGTGTTAGTGTTTATGTGTGATATGTGTGTTAGTGTTTATGTGTAATATGTGTGTTAGTGTTTATGTGTGATATGTGTGTTAGTGTTTGCTTCTTTATATTTCTACATGGTTAAAAACTTGTGTCTGTTACATTTCACCTAACTATCTAACTCTCTCTCTCTCTCTCTCTCTCTCTCTCTCTCTCTCTCTAGATATATATATATAATCTATATATCTATATATATATATATATTATCTCTATATATATCTCTCTCTATATATATATATATATGAATGTTGATATGATCCACATGCCCTCGCTATAGCTCCACATCATAAGAGGCTCTCATTGAACCCAGAGCACAGAGGGCCCTTGTCCAACTAAACAAGGAAATATTGGTTGTTTACACGACCGACCGCTTTCTTCTGCAACTCTCATGTAGCAACTATACCCGGTTTTTTTTTCTTCATCTGACGGTCAATTAAATCCCTTAGCAGTTAATTTATCGATACTTAAGGGGAGGTATTTACTGTAGTTTGTTCCCTAGACCTCCAGCAAGCTTAAAATTACACCCCCTTGAGCCCCTTTCAAGATAAATTTGTACATTTTTCGGTAGAAAAATTTCCCGGCTGAAAGCCGGTTCCTCTTAAATTACAGGCTCGCTATCGCTCGCCAGGATAAAATCGACACCTAAATGGAACGAAAGGTCTTAAAATTGACAGAAATGGGTCGAAGGTTCTTAAAATCATCAAAATAATGGGGCGAACGTCTTAAAATTAGAAAAACAATGGGGCAAAACATGAGGGAGAAAGGAGTCAAGAAAAAAAAATCTCAAGTGGAAAATATCTCCCCTTAAAGGAACAATATCATATGAAACTACTACGTCTCTGAATCACACACATACTAAGAGCAAGTGTACATAATTAGCACCCTACACTCCACTACACATTCATCAACATAACTGGGGGGCGGAAATCTTGATGGGAACATGGCAATTTACCGTCAGTTCAAAACAAACCGGGTAGCGTGATAATTATAACCTTGGTTGAGCATTCTGTCACTTATAATAACCCCCTTGGTTGAGCATTCTGTCACTTATAATAACCCCCTTGGTTGAGCATTCTGTCACTTATAATAACCCCCTCAAGGTTAGTAAAGTTGCCAACATTGGTGGACAGTAAGTGGTGTTAAGGGGAGATTTCCACCTGGAGGATTTTTTTCTGAACCTCTTTCTCCCTCATGTTTAGCCCCATTGCTTGTGAGATTCAAAGACGCTTGCCCCATTAGTTTGGGGATTTTAAGAACCCTCGCCCCATTTCTGTCAATTTTAAGACCATTCGTGCCATTTAGGTGTCGAGTTTTTCCTGGCGAGCGATAGCGAGCCTGTAATTTAAGGGGAACCGGCCTTCGGCCGGGAAATTTTTCTACCGAAAAATGTACAAATTTATCTTGAAAGGTGGTCAAGGGGGAGTAATTTTAAGCTTGATGGAAGTCTAGGGAATCAACTAAAAACCTCCCCTTAATAGGTTGCCAGAAATAAGGTGTGCATTAAAAGTTGCCGTAATTAGATCTCGTGTGAATTGAACTATGTGAGTGTCCAAAGTTGCCTAATGGGGGTTGGTGTCACAGGGTGTATAGGGAAAACCCGGCGGGATATACGCTGTTAAGGGACCTGTTTTTGTTGTTGTTGTTGTTGTTGTTGTTCCCCAAGCTGCCTGGCCGAACAGCCAAGGCCCCGAGCAAGGCCAAGGCCATAACCAAGCGCCCCAACAGAATCCTCCGCCTTTGAGTGGCTTCGGTCACCTGGGCATTATTGGTGGTAAGCTGGGAGGGTTCTGTGGGGGCGCTCGGTTATGGCCTTGGCCTTGCTCGGGACCTTGGGGCTGCTCGGCCAGACAGCCTGAGGAACAGCAACAACAACAACAACAGAACCCTCCCTGCCGACCACAATAAAGCCTGGGTGACCGAAGCCACTCCATGGCGGAGAGCTGAGGAGGGTGCGGAAACGCCCAGGAAACCAAAGACCAACCCAGGGCCCTGTGCCCCTCAGCAATTATGAAGAGAAAGTTGAGGGGCAAAGGAAAAATGTGACGCTTTAGCTTCCAATCGTCAATCCACGGAAGAGACGCCGTCACTTGAGATCTAGAAAATATATAAGTAAAAGGAACAGTCAGAGTAAGCTATGGGTATGGCAGAGATCGCTCAGCTCTCACTCTGATAGACCAGCCCATCACCACATGACTAGAACCCAATCCTCTCGGCATCAGCTAGGAAAGGCCCTAGAAAGCCGCCTTTGGCGGGGGGATAGCTCCCCTATTGCAACCCCTTGTTTTTGTTCTGTCCTTTGCTATCTTTCTCTGGCTTGTATCCATTTGGTCCCGTTCAGCCTACTGTTTTAAGACGTTTATCCCCATCCAGGTGTCAATTTTTACTGGTGAGCGGTAGCGAGCCAGCATATTTTTTTATTTTTGTTTGACAGCAGGCTAAATTTGTACATTTTTCGATAGAAAAATTTCTCCGGCGAAGCCGGATTTCTTCATATAATGCTGGCTCGCTATCGCTCGCCAGGAAGAAATGGACACCTAGATGGGGAAAAAAGTCTTAAAATAGTTGGCTGAATGGGGCCGAATGGATACAAGCCAGAGAAAGAGAGAAAAGGACAGAAATAACAAAAAGCAGGTCACCCCCCTTAATTCAGTATTTCTATATTTTGACATCTTGCTTTATTGTTGTATTCTGGTTATCTGCAGGCCTTTGTGTTCAGCTTAGGAATGATCTATAGTAAACACATGGTTAATTGGCGACTTGCGAGTTTCGTTCTATAAGGAAGTCGGAGCTGTAGACATTGATATTTAACAGAATTACGAGCTAAAATAAGGTCGTAGTACATTCATAAATACATAAAACCCAATTCAACATACCCTTTAACCATCAGAAACGTACATTATTATTGTATTTCTGTTTAATATCGATGTTTAAGGCTCCAACTTCCTTATAGAATTAAACTCGCAAATGGTCAATTGGGCACTTTTTACCGCTTTGATTCCTAGAGGACTTTCCTAAGCCTCTAGTGAGTGACAAATTCATATTGCCGCGAATAAAAATTGAAAAATCGAATCTCGCATACTGAGAAAAGTTATAATTGTAAAAACACGACAGTTTCGACTCAACTTGAGTCTACTTCGGATGTGCATGCAATAGCTAATAGTATGCTGTCTCATTTCGCTTATGACACACACGCACACGCACACACACACACACACACACACACACACACACACACACACACACACACACACATACACACACACCACATGTGACGCCATAGTAGTGAAAGAGATAAATTGTTATACTTGAAATTAGAATAAGTTTCGTTGCGCTTCGGAGAGATATATCTTTTATCAGTCACATTAAGGTTATAACAAGCTTTGCATAACAATGAACACCTCTGGCCCTCCTCATCACTCTCTGTTTGTGTGATATTTTATCTGAGTAATCAAATCGACCTAATGATCGAATTAGCCAAGGTAACTTACTTCATAATCTTCTTATATATATATATATATATATATATATATATATATATATATATATATATATATATATATATATATCACTTCATTCCTGAAGTCCAGACACAGTTAATTTGTTTATCAATGTTAACGTAAAAGTATAAGGCGAATTATCTCATTATCTGCTACAAGTCAGCGTATACGAGTTTCATACCCAACACCATCGACAATATCATACCATGCTAAAGTGCATACAAAAGTAGGCCTACAACACAACACATTAGGTGTATATTGTTTCTACACGTAGAAATAATGTTATTCCCATTTCTGCCAATAGCGCTGTGTTTTGCTGAATTGAATTGACCTTTTATGCACTACTTGTAAACTGTTGCCTCTACGACATTGAACATTAGAACCAAAGTTGTTTACAGAGCCAACATTAACAAAGTGAACCTGCCGGATTTCCGCTACACTCGCTAATTAGTAGGTTTTTTCACTGTGATTTATCGTCTGTGTAACCTTTGACGCACTACTCCTCCTAATCTGTCATGGCTCTTGCAACGTGAGATATTCTGAAACGGGATGTAGCAGATTGATCCGCCAATATTTGATGTATACGAAGGGATATATTTCACCATTTACAGTACGATACTGTATATGTAAGCAATGGGGGTATAATTTAAAACAATGCTAAGTCTTATACTATGTTTAGCTGTTTTTATAGGTTGTATTTTTTGTCTTTACCAGTTTCAGGTTCAGCTCTTTATTGAAACTTACAGAAGAATATATATCATTTTAACGTCATGCAGCAAGATTGCTGATTAAAATAGTGTTTTCTTTTTCAAATCCATATATATACCAAAATGTGAAGTTAATAATGCATATTCTTCTACTATCCTTATAAATATTCTTAACATTGTAGGTAGGTAGATAGGTAGAATATGTTATGCCCGATTCAACTTTCAAAAGCAGCCCCAACGCAGCTCACAGTGATCACCTCAACACCAGCGACACAATGGAAAACAACGCAACCTCCCCTGAGAACACCATTCTCTTCGGGACAACTGATGACACAAGCACTGCCCCCAGCCACTATGTTATTTGCTCTGCTCTCCAGATCCCCAGGGAGTATCCAACCAGCCTTACCTCTCCTGCTGCTCTTCCGCTCACCCCTACCTGAGTTGCCAGAGTGAAAAGCTTTACAATGTCAGGTCACAGGTGGAGGAACAAGAAGGCCTTAATGCCCTCAACTCCAGAACCCCTAGGTGGAATGGAAGCGGGACATATGCCTCAACCGGACAAGCACTCGTCAGCCCACCTTCACTAAAGCAAGCTCACTCTACGAGGTATTCTGTAGGGAGTCGATGAAGCATCCTGTCTGTAAAATTTGTATCGAGGCATTCTGGCACGGTACCACCACCATACTCTATGAGATATCCTGTGCAGGAGTGACGAGGCATCCTGTAATCAAAATCTATAATGAGGCAACCTGTTACGGTCCTGTCGAGGCATCCTGATGGCCCCACAAGGTTTCCTGGGAGTGGGACCAGCTTGCAAAAATGAGCCTAGGTGTCAAGGTATCTTGGCACAACAATATCAGACTCGAGTAATTTCAGTTTCGAGGTGTTCGCCGAACCTGCGAACAAAAGACCCTTGCCAGATCCAGGAAACGTAGGGAGTTCTTTCCCTGCCAAGACCACAGAATTGCAGTGTTCCTCTTTATGACCTGTTGAGGAGGCAGTACATAATTACCTTGCTATAATGACTTGCTCTGCAACATTGCCATCGGTTCAGAAGAAAACGAACTGCAAGAAGATGTACGGTCCTGCACTCGCAGTGGGCGAGAAGCAGCAGAAGTTCAGCACCTGGCGTTCCTCCCACCATCCCCGGGAAATCTTCAGCCCGTCTTACCCATACATGTGACCCCCGAAACAAATATTAAGTTGTAGCTTAAGGTCTCATCTCTGGCTTTCAGGAACCCTTCATGCTCAAAGTTAATCTTATACAATACACACACTATCCATTGCTTCCCTTAACCGAATATTGAATAATCTATTTCATTAAATAGACACCTCCATACTACACCACGCTACCTTTACATAA
Source organism: Paralithodes platypus (assembly GCA_032716605.1). NCBI lineage: Eukaryota > Metazoa > Arthropoda > Malacostraca > Decapoda > Lithodidae > Paralithodes > Paralithodes platypus. The sequence goes on from CM064572.1 coordinate 59,952,994, forward strand.
TACTTAGCTACATTCCTTCCCCATTTATTTTTACTTATTGTATTTCACAGGATCTACTCATCTACTGAATTGTACATATGATATGTCTTCATTTATACCACTCTCATTCATATTGTTCGTCACTTCCTATTATTCAGTATATTTTAATCAGGTTCTATTCTCTAATGTATATATTGTCATGTTAATTATTGTAACTTAAGGGAAGACTCCATCCGCCTTTCATAACTCACCTTCTATAAGAGACTCATTGCTGGCCTTTTGACACATATATGCTAAAGGTGTAACGTTGACTCTCTGAAATTTTCATCGTCCTATGTCCACGCGCGCGCGCGTGAGCGCATTTTTAGTTTTTGTACTAAATATCTGATGATCCCAAATCCACTTTGCAATTTGTTTTTATATTGTGCATGAGGTACCCTATATAGACTGTCTACAACTCCTCCGAAGCATATTGCCATATTCATACGTGATAATGGTTAAAACCGCTGGTAAATTATCAATATAACTAATTTACCCAATTTTGTACCATAAATAAATCATTTTAGTATGGAAAATATTTCCCAAACTCAAAAAGCTTCCGAGGGAGTGTGTATGTGTACTTGTTCTACTTATATGGCGAAATTGGAGACAATCGGACAGTAAATGGCTGATTCATCATCATATTAGGTGAATAAACATGCACTATTCATGAATAAAGCTTTAAATTTACTCGTAACTAAAACATATTTTTAAATGAGCCCGTGATCCATTTTCCTTGAGTTACCCCTACAATCGTTTCTTCCCGTATAGTGCCACCCACTCGCAAAAAAAAACTGATAATTTGGGGGACTAAACTATTTTATATTAATATTTAGAAATTATAAAATGAGAAAAACGAAGATTTTGGGACCCCCCCAAGGGGGCCCTAGGGATATCCTATGGGTGTTTATGCCCTCATATGACCATTTCTATTGCATACAGCATCCCTTTAGACTAAAGACCAAAAAAAAAAAATTGTGGCTGAAAAAAAAAATCTAGTTTTTCGGGGGTCGAGGTCGAACCCCCGGCCCGGTGGGTTATGGATGCGATATGTTTTTTTGTTCCTTCCTATGCTATTCTCCTATGTTGAAAGAAGCAGTTTACAGAGAGAACACAAAAACTTGAAATGTTGACCAGAGCACAAACAAAAACTGGAGTCTCTCCCTAATAAACCTAATATACCTAATTCGTCTACTCTGTTCTGGTCTTAGCCATCTCAGTCGATTAGGGACCATTCGTTCACTTAAGGTGTACAGACTGCGCCCCTATGTGTATCTTATATTTATAGAGGTACCAGCATCTTAGAATGTTTATGGAATGAACGCTGATTAAGTTTTGTGAGTTACTCTTAACATAAAGAGCTAGAACCACTGCCAGTTCAATATAATGCCAATGTAATTGACGGGTAAGCAAGCCAGTATAACATTATTTTAACTCTTTCAACATTTTTTGGACACATTGTTACACTATACATGTACTCTGTTTATCATTAAATATTTTGATGCAATTTAGGATCTCTAGGAATAAAAGGGCTAAAAGGAATCCCAATAAACTCTTTACCTCCAATGAGTTATTCCAAAGCTCAAAATCGTCTAATAATAGCCAGAGTAATCTGTCAAAACCCATCATAATATGTTATTTAATGTGTCAATCACTAGGTGAGGGTTATATTCTATTTGATTTATTAATTTATTTATTAATTTATTGATTTATTATTTTGTTTGCTTACATAATTAATGCATATGAAAAGTATTCTCCTCAAGCGTTTCATCATAGGAAATCATCAACAAGCAACAGGGTTGAAAATGTGTAATGAAAGGAAAGGAAGTTATCGGTTTTATAGACATATAAGTCGAATACGATTCTGATGGCATTATTCTCAATTGATTCAATCGTCAGCTTCATCTGAAATATTGCATGTATTGTTGTCCTCTTATTATTAAGAGAAGATATAGATGAATTCTTCCAATAGCATAGATACATGTGTTTATTGTAAGGAGGAGAGACAACTAAGCTATTTGTATGTAGGATTAATACAATAAATTTAATTTTTGCAATGGTGGCGTCACTTAGGTAACATCACCTGCACACCGACACCCCTTCTTCCCTCTCAACATTCTTTGAAGAGAAGATACGAGGTGCCGTTGTAAAGCCTTATCCCTCAATACCTTCACCTGACCTGACCTGCATACAAATGCACACAATACCTCCTCCTCCTTTTAACATATACAACTTCTTCCATACCTATTCCTAACCTTGTGATGAGCTAACTGCTACCACACAATTCCTGATTTTGCTTTCAACTTACTAACATGAATACTAAAGTATCGACCTTGGGAACTAACTTAGCAGTGTTGTTTTATTTATTTTGTATTTATTTATATATTTATTTATTTATTTTATTTTATATTTCAAGATATTTCGCCACATTAGTTTGGTTATCATAAGACGTTTTAATGTCGATTATTTCTGGCCGAGCTATAGAGAGCCTACAACTTAGAGAAAGGCAGATTTTTTTTTTTTTTTTTTTTTTTACCGAAATATGTACAAATTTCGCTTGAAATAGTTCTGGGAGGCATTTTATTTATTTATTATTAACATTTTGTGTATTGTTTATATATTTACATATATATATTTATTTATGTTATCATGATAATAATAATAAATATTATTATTTTATTTTCAAGCTTGAGGGGGAACTGCGGAGGTCTTGTTTTGAGTCCATAGGCAGGGGGTCACAGGAGAGCATCACACAGTCAACATAGTCCGCAGCCTCTCAATTAAGGGGAAATTTGGATTTATTTGTTAATATTATATTATCGGGGGCCGGGGGAGTGCTGGAGCGACCTTGGTGACCCTGGTCTCTGGGTGTTCTCCTGGGTGACCTAGATGTGTGTGAATTTTGTGTTTTGTCTGTGTTTGTTCGTTGTTCTATCTTGTGTTTTGTGTTATCCCTGTTCTTGCTCTGTCTTGAGTCGGCCACCCCCAAGAAAATAAAAACAAACAAATAATAAAATAGAGTAAAATAGAAAATAAAAATAAAAATGGGAAAAGTGGTGATTGGGCCTGAGCATATACATACATACATACATACATACATATACATACATACATACATACATGCATACATACATACATACATACATATACATATATTTATTTACATTTTCCATTAATTTCCTCCCTAGACCTCCATCAAGCTTTAAATAATAACCCGAAGACCCCCCATCGAGATACATTTGTACATTTTTCGGTAGTACAAATTCCTGGCTGAAGGCCGGTTCCGCCTAAATTACAGGCTTGCTATCGCTTGCCAGGACAACAATCCACACCTAAATGGCATTAAAGGTCTTGAAATCGCCAAAATAATAGAGCGAACGTCTTAAAATACAAAAACTAATGGGGCTAAACATTAGGGAGAAGGGAATGAAGAAAAACAAAACTTGCTATGTGTATTGTACTTTTATTTGCACGTCAAAAATATTGTATTTAACTGTATTTATTTTTGTATATATTTATTTAATTTTTAGCAGTATTGATACCCTGTCCAGGAAACGAATAGTTCTAATATTGTATCCTCCCTACCACTGTATAATTAAGGGGGTGACCTGCTTTTTTGTATAATTGAATTTACTGTAGACGCAAAACGGTTAACCCCTTGAGCCCCAACGACGTGTTTTATATTTTATTGTAGCTATATTTAGACGATATTAAGCAGCTTTGGAAGGATCAGTAGTTAAATGGCTTGGTTGAGATAGTTTTAAGCCTTATTATTGCTGAAGGTCCTTCCTAATCTCAATAAAATCGTCTGAGACATGCCAACATATAATGGAAAGGACATCACCGGTACTGTACGGGTTAAGGGGAGGATTTTAGTTGATTCCCTAGACTTCCATCAAGCTTAAAATTACACCCCCTAGACCCCCTTTCAAGATAAATGTGTACATTTTTCGGTAGAAAAATTTCCCGGCCAAAGGCCGGTTACCCTTAAATTACAGGCTCGCTATCGCTCGCCAGGAATAAATCGACACCTAAATGGCACGAATGGTCTTAAAATTGACAGAAATGGGGCGAGGATTCTTAAAATCGCCAAACTAATGGGGCGAACGCCTTAAAATCTCAAAAGCAATGGGGCTAAACATGAGGGAGAAAGAGGTCCAGAAAAAAATCCTCCAGGTGGAAATGTCCCCTTAAAGACCATAGAGGAGAAGATATTTTTAACTACATATATTGAATAGACTATAGTTAAAAAGACGAGGGCCTGCTTATAACAAGTTCACCAGAAGATAATTTGTCCTTCAGAGTAGAGGGCATGAATACTTGAACACCTAATTATAGAAAAAGACAAAAGAATAACTATATTATTACGATGAACTAAACAATATTGAACTCCAGTAGTTTGACCTTTGTAGTTCAAGCAGTTTATCGAAAGTATTCGCCGATGTGGCATGAATGTGACTTCACCAATTGTCCAGATATTCCTGTCCATAATTGTACCTCGTTTGATTACTGAGCTGTGGCAAAATTTAAATTATGAAATGCGGTACTATTTATTGAGGGATATTATATATTGGTTCCAGAAATTAGATTGAAGATTTAGACAAATAATTTAGGCGACAGGTTTTTATATAAATTTAACGTGAAATCTGGCAGAAAAAAGAATGGCAATGGAAGGGAAGTTGAGGAAAAAGGTACTCGTGTGCTACCGACTATAGGGCCTACTGCGCCACAACTCACCCATGTTCAGCAGTACTTGGTCATCGTTAGGTATTACTCCCAGGTATTTTTCCTTTGCCCCTCAACTTTCTCTTCATAATTGCTGAGGGGCACAGGGTTCTGTGGGGGCGCTCGGTTATGGCCTTGGCCTTGCTCGGAGCCTTGGGGCTGTTCGGCCAGGCAGCTTGGGGAACAACAACAACTCCCAGGTATATGACTGTTTTTTCGCAATGTTAACATGGGAATAAGCGAGTTCACAGATATGTATTCAAGTATTGGGATAGTTGGCTTGACATGAGGCACAGCTGTCTCTCGAGCCCATTCCTAAGCTTACATATGTTCAATGAGGTCATCCAAGATTAACAGGTTAATACAGTAATTATTGTACATTATTTTGATGTGCCCTGGCAAGATTTTGGTGGGTAATACAGCCCATACCTAGCCATCAACCAAACGAATCGGACTCAAAATGTTGTACATGTGGCTTCTGTGAATGTACCTATTTTCATGTCGGTTGTCAAAATAGGACTATCATAGGCAAATGCGTCGTCATGAAAGCTTTTGTATCTGGGTCATGAAGGGAGAATTTTAAATATGATGATATGCAGAACCATGGACATAATAAATCCTTACTATGCTCGGTAAAAGTGTCTGATGGTACCAGGATCCACGGAAGAAAATCGGTATTAAGTTAAGGGGAGGTTTTTAGTTTGTTTTCTACTCTTCCAGCAATCTTAAAATTTCACCCCCTTTGACCCTCTTTCAAGATAAATTTGTACATTTTTCGGTAGAAAAATTTCCCGGCTGAAAGCCGGTTCCTCTTATATTAGAGGCTCGCTATCGTTCGCCAGGATAAATTCGACACCTAAATGGCACGAAAGGTCTTAAAATTGACAGAAATGGGTCGAAAGTTCTTAAAATCGTCAAAATAATGGGGCGAACGTCTTAAAATTAGAAAAGCAATGGGGCTAAACATGAGGGAGAAAGGAGTCAAGAAAAAAAATCCCTCAGGTGGAAATCTCCCCTTAATCCGTAAAACCATCTGTAAGGTCTGTAACGAGAGATTATCTCATTTATTCAGATGACAATTGGTTTTCACATATTGTTTTTTACCATCAAAACATGTTATTTAACTAAGGAAGAGCCTCCATAAATTGAGGTAATAGGATATATAGGCCCCTAATAGAAACTTTTGACTCTCAAACAAAATTTTAAAATTGAATGAAATCCATCAGTAGTTGCTCATATAGAAACAAATAGTCATGATATTGTGAAAAGCAGTAGGACTTGATGGCCGGGAGATATGTGATCTGAAGAGTATATTAAAGGGCTTAGATTTGTATCACCAGTTTGAGAGAGCAAGTTAAAATGCTAGTATAGCCAATTGAAACGAGGTGTCTATTCAGAAGCTGGAAAAAAACGTAACATAAAATATTTATTATGTATTTATAATTTTATTTCATAGTCTTGGTAATGACACAGGCTTAAAAGGTTGTTTCAAAGATAAATGAAAGTGTCTGGATGTAAATTGATGATTGAAAACATTCCCACTGCAACTGAAAATCTACCATTTGAAGGGAAATTTCAATGGGTGTGTTCACACTTACGGACATTCTGTTTGAGTGATGTGATAAATGGTTTGAAATAAGAAGTAAGTGTTAATAAAACCACCCAATAGCTTACAGTTGCTCAACAAAGACACCCAAGATCAAAAGGTAGAAGCATTAAGGATTTTAAATAATACTGATGCGCCCTGGTAACAATTAGGATAGTCACTTGGGCCCACATCTAGCCACAAAATTCACAAATCAGACAAAATATGTCAGACATCTGACTTCTATTTGTGCGTCTATTGAATATCTCACACAAATGTAAACAACTTTGTAACTAGATATCTACAGTTTGAAAGTACAATGTGACTGAAGACACACAATGTAATAGTGTAAGTGAAGACACAATTTTTAAGTACAATTTGACTGAATTCATACAATTTGAAAGTACTATATGACTGAAGACATACAATTTGTAATTGAAAAGTACAATGTGACTGAAGATCTACAATTTGAAAGTATAACGTTACTGAAGACATAAAACTTAAAGATACAGTGTAAATAAAGGTCAACATATTAAAATTACAGTGTGACTGATAACCTACAATTATAAAGTACACTGTGAATGAGGACATACAGCACAAATTAATATTGCAATTTGATTGCAAGCCTACAACCTCTAAGTAAAATTTGACTAAAGATCTACAAGTTGAAAGTACAAGGTTACTGAATACCTACAGTTTGATGTGATTGAATACGGTCAGTTTGAATGTATAGGGAAAATGAAGACCTACAATTTCATTAGACACAACAACCAAATATTTCTATTTTGAAATAACTTAGGTAGGTAGGGAGAGGGATGGACAGGCAGATACATAAATTTGTTCTTAAGGAATAGAGTGAAGACAAGTGCAAAATGGAAGGAAGTAAAATATGACGGGCTGTCCATCTTGATATGTGACATAGGGAGACTGGGTGGACAGACAAACGAGAAAGAGTGTTTTCAGAGAGCAGAGTGAAGAAAACTGGTAAAGGAAGAGGGAAGCAGAAGAATAATAGGCGACAGGCTATCTGTGTTGCTTTTTGATAAAGGAAAAGAAAAACATAGCTGCAAACTTAGAATTAAATAGGACAATGTGAATTGAAGTACTGATCTGATGATCGAAAAAAACTAAGCCCTCCGCAGGAGCAGGAAGGCATGGAGGGAGATGACGTAGTGGGGGTGATCCAGGTAGCTCAAAATATTTTTATTAGGCTGTATGAACATGTCTGGTGGTAAATGCCATCAGATTTTAAAAACTAGCCTTGGCATTGAAACCCTAACATTTTGCAAGTGAAGATGGGAAATTTGAAAGGACATCGTGTGACTGTGACTTGAAAATATGTTGATTAGAAATACTAGAGTTATTGTGACAGGTAAATATAAATGGTGCAGTGCTAGTTTCAAACAATAGCGTCTAAGATTCATCAAACTCCAGCTCAAGACCTGCAATTGAAAAGGGCATTGCATCTGGAAACTTACTAATTGAAAGTTAAATTCTCCTCAAGTACTTTATAGTGTGGAGATTATTGATCTAACTGTGGTAGTTATTTTCCTAAATTGTATGTAAAGGTCTGGTAAGAGACGTCATAAGATGAAGAACATCAACATTGGAACTCAAGACCTACAATTTAAAATACATTGCAACTAAAAACCTACAGTTTAAAGGGACATTATGATTTGAAGTACTGTTGATTGGAGGTCCTAGGGTGTGCGGAGGAGCTGGAAGCCCTGGATTGGATTAATCAGGCGCGAGTAATTCAGGTATCGCCAGGGACCGTCCTCGGGGATGTGGCCAGCTGTGTGGCAGGAGTGACAACAGTGGTAGGACAGTGCCATCAGTTTACACTTACCGAACCTCACTGCCGCTGCACACACGTTGAACTTGGATGCCACAAAGGTGCTGTCCTCACACAGGGTCTTGGACCTCACTGGCACTGAAAAGTAGAATACCTGATCAAATTTATGTCATATACATTATGTATATCTATACTTCTTTTGGAGTAGTTCGTGCATTTTTGGTGACCATGGTATGCAAAGGATCTTGCAAAATTGGAACTAGTCCAGAGGAGGGTTATAAATTTATACCAAGATTGGAAGTAGACTATGCAATGAGTTTAACATATTTAAACCGACAAAAGGCAGAATGAGGGCAGATTCAATTGAAGTATATAAAATCGTAAAGAGACATGATAATCTTATTGTTCTAGAAGCACTTTATATGAGACCAGTTCAATAACTAACAGAGGAAATTATTGCACAATAATTGGAAAATGTTTCAAGTCATATCAAGCTAAGATTTGTTTGTTTCCAACTACGTCTTAAGTATTTGGAATAAGCTACCTGGAGGCGTTATTAATTATGTGAGACTGTATCGACTTTCAATACGCTTAGGTATGCAGTCCAACTCTCATTTACCTGAAATTTTAGACATATGATTAAACCAGTCATGGATTAATATCCTAAAGGAGTGTTTTCAACATACGCATAATTGGTAATTTGAGAAAGACCTTTAACATAATATTTTGAATAAATAATCTATAATATGTAGCTATCGTTTAGAACATAGAACATAGAATGGCTGCAGTGATTGATCCTGAAATGTATTATTATTGCATGGACAAATGAGTATTTCTTTATACCGAGCTATTGTCAAGAGAGGGACGCTAGTAAATGCAGGCCACTTAGCAACAGAACTTTGCCTATACTAGTACGTAAGCATTAATAGATGAGGTGTTTTTGTTAATGTTTACATGATAATTTGTAGGTTACGTGGATGGAAAGTGCTGAATTCCAGAAGGTTGGTGTGTATCCTTAAGGGGGGTGACCTGTTTTTGTTCTGTCCTTTTCTATCTTTCTCTGGCTTGTATCCATTTGGCCCCATTCAGCCTACTGTTTTAAGACGTTTATCCCCATCCAGGTGTCAATTTTTTACTGGTGAGCGGTAGCGAGCCAGCATATTTTTTATTTTTGTTTGACAGCAGGCTAAATATGTACATTTTTCGATAGAAAAATTTCTCCGGCGAAGCCGGATTTCTTCATATAATGCTGGCTCGCTATCGCTCGCCAGGAAGAAATCGACACCTAGATGGGGATAAATGTCTTAAAACAGTTGGCTGAATGGGGCCGAATGGATACAAGCCAGAGAAAGAGAGAAAAGGACAGAAATAACAAAAAGCAGGTCACCCCCCCTTAATTCAAGTTCACACACAAAAAAAAAAAAAAAAAAACACGCTCGCAGGTGTTATGATCATCAACGCTATACCCCGTTCCAAATAGGTAGGCCAATAATAGTCAATCTTAACCTCTGTAACTAAGAAAAGGGCCAGAGCAAATGAGCTGTACATTTCCACACCTTGGCATTGCAATCGAACTAATACTTCTGCCATTTGGGGAGGGGAGGGTTAGCTGGGCAATAGGAGCTGTACATTTCCACACCTATTTCCTAGCTAACCCTTCCCCTAATGGAAGAAGTATTAGTTCGATTCCTATAGTTGTTTGAGGGTTATACTGTAGAGGTTAAGGGGAGGTTTCTAGTTTGTTTCCTACTCCTCCAGCAATCTTAAAATGTCACCCCCTTGACCCCCTTTCAAGATAAATTAGTACATTTTTCGGTAGAAAAATGTCCCGGCCGAAGGCCGATTACTCTTAAATTACAGGCTCGCTATCGCTCGCCAGGATAAAATCGACACCTAAATGGCACGAAAGGTCTTAAAATTGACAGAATGGGACGGAAATTCTTAAAAATCACCAAACTAATGGGGCAAACTTCTTAAAATCTCAAAAGCAATGGGGCTAGACATGAGGGAGAAAGGGGTCAAGAAAAAAGTCCCTCAAGTGGAAATCTCCCCTTAATGGTCAACAGTTTTGGCCTACTTACTTAATGGAACAGGGTTATTACTATTATTATTATTATTATTATTATTATTATTGTTGGCTGGGACATAATATTAGCCTTGGTCACTCTACAGTCTATTGTGTGGTCCAGCTGAGAGTAAATGGTCATGGTTCTGCCTTTGTAACGGAACTAACTCTAAGGTGCAGGATTGTGTAGCGAAATAGGATGTTACTTATGAAAACTTGGCATTAAAAGGGGAGATTTCCACTTGAGGGACTTTTGTCTTGACCCCTTTCTCCCTCATGTCTAGCCCCATTGCTTTTGATATTTTAAGACGTTTGCCCCATTAATTTTGTGATTTTAAGAATTGTCGCCCCATTCTGTCAATTTTAAGACCTTTCGTGCCATTTAGGCGTCGATTTTATCCTGGCGAGCGATAGCGGGCCTGTAATTTAAGAGTAACCGGGACATTTTTCTACCGAAAAATTTACAAATTTATCTTGAAAGGGGGTCAAGGGGGTGAAATTTTAAAATTGCTGGAGGAGTAGGAAACAAACTAAAAACCTCCCCTTAATACGACACACAGCCATAGTAGTTTCATATATTTCCATTAAGTATCGAGAAATCAGCTACTAAGAGATTCAATTTAAGATCAGCTGGAAAAAAATAGAGGAGTATAGTCCAAACCATGACCTTGGATCATTTGTATACCATATATTATAGTCTCTACCTCACTCAGAAGAATTTGTATACCATATATTATAGTCTCTACCCCACTCAGAAGAATTTGTATGCCATATATTATAGTCTCTACCCCACTCAGAAGAATTTGTATACCATATATTATAGTCTCTACCTCACTCAGAAGAATTTGTATACCATATATTATAGTCTCTACCCCACTCAGAAGAATTTGTATACCATATATTATAGTCTCTACCTCACTCAGAAGAATTCGTGGACCCCTCTGTTCTTCATTATGCAATTATAATTATCTGGATATATTTTTGGTTAGAACTTTGCTTTTCATTGAATAGTATGCATCATTTTCTAGTTGATGTATAGAAAATGATATTCATATAGTCGCTTCCAGATATTTATATACTTCCATAATAAGAAATATGTGATATCCTTGAATATTTACGAGTGGGCTAAAGAATATGGCATCCGAGTGTACATTCACCTGTGACTGGTTGAAGTATTGGTGTAGCGGTGGTGGCTGGTTGAGGTAAGGGCTGGGTGAAGTTGTAGATGTGGTCGAGGGAAGTGAGTATGAAGCCAATGTCCATCTCCAGACGGTCTACATTCTGGTTCAGTGTAGCGGCGGCAGAACACCTCTCATCAACCATCGTGGACACCTCCGGCTGTAAAGCCTCACATCCCTGTACAAAGATAATGTTCATAAAAATATGCTGTGAAAAGTAGACAGAATCGGTGGATTATATATTGGTATGATGATATATGAAGCTTTGGTCAAACTATGGTATTAAAACACAAAGTAGACAGAATCGGTGGATTATATATTGGTATGATGATATATGAAGCTTTGGTCAAACTATACGGTATTAAAACACAAAGTAGACAGAATCGGTGGATTATATATTGCTATGATGATATATGAAGCTTTGGTCAAACTATACGGTATTAAAACAAAGTAGACAGAATCGGTGGATTATATATTGCTATGATGATATATGAAGCTTTGGTCAAACTATACGGTATTAAAACACAAAGTAGACAGAATCGGTGGATTATATATTGGTATGATGATATATGAAGCTTTGGTCAAACTATACGGTATTAAAACACAAAGTAGACAGAATCGGTGGATTATATATTGCTATGATGATATATGAAGCTTTGGTCAAACTATACGGTATTAAAACAAAGTAGACAGAATCGGTGGATTATATATTGCTATGATGATATATGAAGCTTTGGTCAAACTATACGGTATTAAAACACAAAGTAGACAGAATCGGTGGATTATATATTGCTATGATGATATATGAAGCTTTGGTCAAACTATACGGTATTAAAACACAAAGTAGACAGAATCGGTGGATTATATATTGCTATGATGATATATGAAGCTTTGGTCAAACTATACGGTATTAAAACAAAGTAGACAGAATCGGTGGATTATATATTGCTATGATGATATATGAAGCTTTGGTCAAACTATACGGTATTAAAACACAAAGTAGACAGAATCGGTGGATTATATATTGGTATGATGATATATGAAGCTTTGGTCAAACTATACGGTATTAAAACACAAAGTAGACAGAATCGGTGGATTATATATTGCTATGATGATATATGAAGCTTTGTTCAAACTATACGGTATTAAAACAAACACAAAGATAAAATATCATCACTAAATTGACAGCTAGAGGTCTAGGCTCCCGTTTAAATTCCACATGTTCCTTAAATAAAGCCCTAATAATAACATTTGCTTTGAATATAAACACCATGTGAGGAGGAGAACTTTATTGGCAACGTTTTGAATATAACCCTTAATTGATTGGCGTGTTGAAGCTATATTAGAAACTTTGTCAATTAAGTTCTCCTCACATGGTGTTTATATTCAAAGATCATGTAATTATTAGGGATATATTTTAATAGCAAAGGGAATTTAAACGGGAGCCTAGACCTCTGTCTTCAAATTAGTGTTGATATTTTATCTTTGTGTTTGTGTTTTAATTCCTTATAGTTTGACCAAAGCTTCATATATTATTATAGCAATATATAATCCACCGATATAATATATAAGTTCGCTTACAAATCAATATGAAATGGTGTCGCCTCATAATGACTTCAACATAGTCCCTTAGCAATATCTACTATGTATGTTTTAGGCTATGCATTAAAGCATCAAGGTTGTTACCAAATTAATTAATTCGGTTTTAGAAGAACTATCAATTGACTACATTATTTTATGAGGTAATTTATGATAAAACACGTACCTCTCTAACTGACCTGTGATAGAGTGTGAATTGAAGGAAAACACACACAAACCTATGCAGTATATACATATACAAATGACTATGTTTTGCACATAAGTGGGGTAGGAGTTCATTTATACACTAACCTGGCTGCAAGAGCTGAGAGTGGTGTTCAGTTGTTGGCCTAGCAGGGAGAAGTGGTCCTGTACGTCAGTAACAGCAGCTGAGACCTGAGCCAAGGTATCCTGTTGTCCGCACCTGCTGCAGCCCTCCCTCACCACCTCCAACTCGGCGCCCACCACCTCTTCCAGTTTCTCTACGGTCACCAGGTCTTCCATGGCCGTGGTCACTTGGTTAATCGACGAAAGAACAGATGTGGACAGCGTGGACTTCAAATGTCTTAGGTCCTCATGTGTTGCCCCGCGAGCCAGCTGGTTAGTTATGTTCACTTTCATTGCCTCCAACTTAGCTTCAGTCCCCTCAAATTTCTCCTCCAGTCGCGTCTCCAATCCCGTTATCGCCTCCACCATTCTGTCTCTCTCCAGCCCCTCTTCCACTTTGGTCATCAAGGGACCGATTGCCTCCGTTACGATGGTGCTGGCGCTCTCCTCCAATCTTGTTTCCATCTGGTTCAGTCGCTGGTCTAAATCACCGCCTTCAATCGTGATCTGGTCGATTCTCTGATTCACAAATTGCCGTTCAGTCAGCAGCAGAGTACTGAGTTTCAACTCTAACTCGTTGAAGGTGTTGTCCTCAGTGAAGTATGGGGTCCCCTCTTGCACTAACTGGTTGGAGATGTTGTCCTCAGTGAAGTATGGGGTCTCCTCTTGCACGAACTGGTTCTCCAGTGCCAACACCGTCTCCGCCACCATCACCACCATCACGGCACCCCACATCATCGCTATCCCTCTATACGCGCCCCACAATTAACTGCTTAACTTCAAAGTTTAATACAATCGTGTTGTTTTAGTAGGAATAGACGTCGTTAAGGCAAATTAGTTTAAGGTGACCTCCCACCACAGTTAGCTTTACATGAACAAGAACAAGTACAACCTCACATATGAACCTCAGTGAGTGAATAGAGCCTCTTGGTTATGTGCGGCACTGTGGAGAGACTGAGGGTGCCAGTTTCTGAGCCACTATGTTTATATCAGTCTGTGTGTATGAGCGAGAGAGGGGGAGAGAGAGAGAGAGAGAGAAAGAGCGAGAACGAGAGAGAGAGCGAGCGAGCGAGAGAAAGAGAGAGAGAGAAGACAGCGGGATGGGGAATAAAGATTTACATTTTCAGTTACAACAGATCATGAGCTCCCAAAATCTCCTGCTAGCTTAGCTTCTCATGCAATAGAATAAGCTGTATTTCCAAAAAATGGTCTGCAACAGAGAGTCCACGTACAAAATAAGTGGAAATACATGTACAGTATATCGTACATTTAACCAACACAAAATATAAAATAAATATATAGAAATTAAATGAATAAATTAAATTGAATAAAATACAAATAAAAGTAAATACATTAATTAATAGAACAATTTCTTAGAGAGTTATAGCTCATACACCTTTAAGGGGAGGTCTCCACTTCAGGGATTATTTTCTTGACCCCTTTCTCCCTCATGGTTAGCCCCATTGTTTTTGAGAGTTTAAGACGTTTTCCCCCATAAGTTTGGTGATTTTAAGAATTTCCGACCCATTCTGTCAATTTTAAGACCTTTCGTGCAATTTAGGTGTCGATTTTATCCTGGCGAGCGATAGCGAGCCTGTAATTTCAGAGTAACCGGCCTTCGGCCAGGAAATTTTTCTACCGAAAAATGTAAAAATTTATCTTGAAAGGGGGTCAAGGGGGTGACATTTTAAGATTGCTGGAGGAGTAGGAAACAAACTAGAAACCTCCCCTTAAACTCTCTCTGCAGACAAGCATATCAATAGGCGAGCCCACCCAGAGCACATGTCCGCAAATATTTATCCGATTTGTTTGACTAATAGCTATAGATATATGGGTTCTAGCTGACACTATAATTATACTGCCAGGGTCCATCAATGCTATAATATATAATCCTGACTCTTTCTGACGTTATTGAGTAAATGTTAGCACTTTAATGAGGTTAAAAAAATATCGGTGCCACATATTAGCGCTTCCTCTTAAATTACAGGCTTGCTTCTCGCTTGCCAGGACAAAATTGACACTTGAATGGCACGAAAGGTCTTAAAATTAACAAAAATGGGGCAAAAGTAAAATGGCCAAAATAATGGGGCGAACGTCCTAAAATATCAAACTAGTGAAGCTAAACATGAGTGAGAAGGGGTAAAAACACATGCCATGAAAATCTCCCCTTAACTCTTTAAGTTTGAAGTCGCTTTTCTTAATATTTTTGTTTACTATTATAACACGTTTTTGTTCAGCTTAGGAAGGATGTATTGAAGGCAAAGTTTGAATTAAGATAGTCCGTTAGCCTTTGATTATCACAAGTTATTCTAATCCTGCATAAAATCGTCTAGTCATAGCCAGAATTAAGTGAAAATACGTCCTGAATTATTGATATATCTACAATACCACATATCTATAAAATACGGTGACAAATATGATAGTTCCATACCCTAGTTTTTATCAGGTAGTTGGGTATGCAGTATTCCCTATTCTTTTTTGCTCAGGTAGTTGGGTATGCATGCAGTATTCCTATCCAACCAGATATAATTGGAGAGGTTTTGCATAGTCTAATCATTTTGGCTATCGTATCAAGTACGTCAGTTTGTCAGTCAGTATGAGAACAAGTAATTTTTCCTCATTTTTATTACACGGTTGAGAAATGTGCAGTGTTCTTATCTAGCAAAAGATGATTAAGTTATTACACTTAGCCATAGCTATAGTCTATTTGTTTCCAGCTGAGCGTAAATTGTCATGTTTCTATCTTGGCTACTTATAAGGTAGATTTTGTATCGAAATATGATCTTAATTATGAAAACTTAGCATTAATAAGGCACAGAGACATAGTAGTTTCACATATTGCCATTAATTATCGAGAAATCAGCTACTAAAGGATTCAATTTACGATCAGCTGGAAAAAAATAGAGTATAGCTGCAGTAGCCAAATATATCAATCCGTCTACTGTATGTGTAACTAAAAAATAGATACTAAATATAGGACAAACTTTCACTACTAGGACGCTTTTCTATCTGTATTATGGCTAGTATAAAAAATAGTATGGCCATTTAGTATTCAGCTTTGAAAGCTCTCTATGAATCAAAGATGTAATGTATATTTATAATTTAAGCCTCAGACTTTACAATCCTGTCCTTTACAAAAAATATCTATCAAGCCGGTATCACACGAGAGCTTTTATAGTCAACATTCGATGATCAACATTTATCTGGCAACATTTCTGGACTATTTTGCACTGGTATCGGAAACTAGACTGATGGTAGATGAATTTAGGAAACCGAAATATTATATGTGTTGACTACGTAAGCTGCCAGACCAGTGTTGAGGATAAATGTTGAGTGAAAAAGTGCTCGTGTGATACCGCCTTTACCGATAGCCAGAATAAAAGGAAGCAAACTAGGTTGGTGCATGAACACATTTATATACAAATACCTAGATGTGTGTGGGAATTTGTATTTAGTTTGTGTGTGTTAATGGTTTTCTGTTGTGTTTTGTGGTGTCCCCATTCTTGCTCTGTCTTGAGTCGGCCTCCCCCCCAAAAAACAAAAAAAAACAAACAGGGAAAACAAAATAGGAGAAGTGGGGATTGGGTCAGAGTTATTATAGCTAGATAAATGTGTGTTGACAGAAGCTCCAACGTTCTGTAGCCACACTGTATGTTTACATAGGGTCCTTGTATTCATCCGAGAGCACAGAAGCCCCTTGTTGTGTGATCAGGAAAAGTGCGATGGGGAAGGCCAGAGTTAGCCTTGACTTAAGGGGAAATGGGTCATTTTTTCTGGACCCCCTTCTTCCTCATGTTTAGCCCCATTAGTTTTCAGATTTTAACCCGTCCAGCCCCGGCTAGTTTTGTAATGTTTGTTCACCAGAACCCGGCCGGTTTTCAAAAAAAAAATTCATTCCAGAAACAATAGCGAATGGGTTAGGAATGAAGGAAAAATCACGAAAAACCACTCAAAAAGCTTAAAGAATGGTCCTACAGCCCCCGAAAACGTATTTTACAAGAGTAAAAAATTGAAGGCAATTACCCCCAAAAAACAGGTTATTGCACGCTCACGCGCACGCACGTGGACTTTGAGAGTTTTCAACCATCGGCACGGTTGCGTGGGATACGTACACAGTTCCCATACAAATCTGAGCCCTCTTGAGTGGCTACACCTGAGGTTACGGTCGGCGCAATTAGGGTGACGCACCAGGCGCGTCTCTGGGGCTGTGCGTTACATACATCGCCGACGCGTCAGGCGCGTCGCTGGGGCTGTACGGGTTAAGACGTTTTACTCTTTTGTTTGGCGATTTTAAGACCTTTCGCCCCATTTCTTCTTTGTCAGTATTAAGAATGTTCGTGTCATTTAGGTGTCGAATGTTTCCTGGCGAGCGATAGCGAGCCTGTATTTTAAGAGGAACCGGCCTTCGGCCAGGAAATGTTTCTTTCGAAAAATTTACAAATTTATCTTGAAGGAGGGTCTTGGGGTTTTTTTTTTTTTTTTTTTTCTTTTTTTCTTTTTTTTTTGCCGGAGGTCTATGGAGAAAACTAAAAAAAAAATAAGATACACACATGAGCAAATCAATTCGCCCATCCCCCCTTAATGCCCTGGTGACGGGGGTAAGCCGAAGGAGTTATAATATCATAATACTCTGGTCACTAAGAGAGTGTGCAAGAGTGAGGTGGAAGGACAGAGAGGGAGATGTAGACCGAGTGAGAGGTGGAAGGATGGAGTTAAGAAGTATATGAGTGAAGGTGGTGCTGGATGGAAGGAGGGGCGACGACTGACTGGGGACAGAGGTGCATGGGGTCGTTTCGTTCGTGGCCACCCCTTAGGAGATCACGGCGTCCGGCAATAGATACATAGATAGATATATAATATATACATTATAGATAAATAGAACCTGCGAAAGATAGGTTAGGTTTCAGTTGGGGGGTAGTTAGATGAAGTATATACAGTATTTGTGTGGGGTGAATATAAGTTAGAAGGCCACAAATCTGGGATCCGTAGAATAACCTGTCAGGGATGTAATGTATCTCATCTTAACTGGGTGATTAATGTTGGGAAAGAGTACACGGTCACTGTATAGGCTATATGGTTATATTTGTTACATCTGATACTTATATCACATACAGGGTAAAGTAAAATGGACATAATTATGATCACTTATATAGAGAATAACATATACTGTATATACAAAGTTTAATACAGTGAAACTTGAAAGAGAACTGGACATAACATGGAAGGGAGAGTGAATAACTAAGTATTTATCAGAGTGTGTTGTTGGCGTTGTAACGTTAATATAGAGCTACTAATTAGTAATATAGACAGAGAGGTCTATAGAACATACAACATATATATATTCTTTGTATCACTAACAAGGGAAAGTATGTGTATTGTTGAATTTAAAGTTAAGTAGGGATATCGTAAAATAGAGAACAACAATAGCACTGGATTATATATTTCTCTTTATCTCCAGGAAATGGAAAGGAAAGGGACAGAGGAAAGAGGCACTAGTAATACATAAAACACGACAAAGGGGTTCTTTGTGTGGACGTGACCGGTACTGAAGGGGTTAATATTCTCTCTCTAGCACATTAGACGTATTGTCTGCCAAAGCTATACCCTATTCCAAATAAGTAGCCTAGTCCAAAACTCTTGACCATGATCCTCTATAACTCTCAAACGAGTTATAGAGGATCATGGTCAAGAGTTTTGGACTAGGCTACTTATTTGGAATAGGGTATAGCTTTGGCAGACAATACGTCCCCTCTATAACTCTCAAACGAGGGCGGGTGCCCAACCCCGAAAAGGGTTGAAATAGGGGAGCTATCCCCCCGCCAAAGGTGGCTTTCTAGGGCCTTTCCTAGCTGATGCTGAGAGGATTGGGTTCTATTCATGTGGTGATGGGCTGGTCTATCAGAGAGAGAACGGAGCAATCTCTGCCATACCCATAGCTTACTCTGACTGTTCCTTTTACTTATATATTTTCTAGATCTCAAGTGACGGCGTCTCTAACGTGGATTGACCTCCCAATCTACCAAGATTGGAAGCCAAAGCGTCACATTTTTCCCTTGCCCCTCAACTTTCTCTTCTAATTGCTGAGGGTCACAGGGCCCTGGGTGGGGCTTTGGTTTCCCGGGCATTTCCGCACCCTCCTCAGCTCCCCGCCATGGAGTGGCTTCGGTCACCCAGGCTTTATTGTGGTCGGCGGGGAGGGTTCTGTGGGGGCGCTCGGTTATGGCCTTGGCCTTGCTCGGGGCCTTGGGGCTGTTCGGCCAGGCAGCTTGGGGAACAACAACAACAACAACAACTCTCAAACGACTATTATATATATACGGTAGCAATCGCGCGAATATTTCAACAATTTGGGGAGGGTCGGTCAGGGAATAGATGTGGAAATGTACAACCCATTTGCTCTAGCCCTTTTTGAGGTACAGAGGTTAGGAGTCACGATTTCTGGCCTACCTATTTAAAACAGGGTAGCCTATAACTGGTCCTTTTCATGATCTACCTGGCCTTTTCATAAGAAGATTCCTTTTTTATACATAGGCTACATGTAGGCTATGTAAATATGTATGTATGTATGTATGTATGTAGGCTATGTACTCAGGCACATGTCCCATTGCTGGGGGTGGCCGACTTGAGACAGAGCCCGAATAGAAACAACATTCAAGGGTTGTAATTCTCATGGGTCCGTTCCCTCGCCCCTTTCTCTTTCTCGACGAGTAGGCTATGATAATCTCCATTTTTCAATGTAGGCCTATGCATAATTATCTATTTGATCGGGGTACACCTTTTTTCCCCTCTTTATATGACGATCAAGCTTAAGATTGCACCCCTTACACTCCTTTCAAGATACATTTATACATTTTTCGGTATGACCGGTTCCAATCGACACCTAGAATTGGCACAAAAGGTCAAAAAGTCTTAACATTGACAGAAATGAGGCACAATTTCTTAAAATCGCCAAACTAATCGGGCGAATGTCTTAACATTTCCTAAGCAATGGGGCTAAATATGGGGGAGAAAGGGGTAGGCTACAGAAAAAGCACTCTTATGTGAAAATCTCCCAATTAACGGTTGTATAACAAATTATTCCTGTAAGTCAGTGTTTCCTCTCATACATATTACATCTGAGGTGAAGCTGCATTGATTTTGGGGGCTGATGAGTGATTGGTGCTTCTGAATGCTTGTGTGCTTGATGTTTGGGGGCAAACTGAGACGTGTTCTCCTGTCACCTCGTATTCCTTTCCCGTGTCTCTTGCTAATCTTCCCTACCTCTTGTGGGAGTAAAAAAAAAGGGGGGGGGGTCTATATGGTTGTATGTGTTTATATGTTACCTTATAAATGTATACGTGTGAGTTACTGAGTATTTTTAAATAGGATATTAGTCACATATATTTATAATAGTCTATGGTGAACAGTTTTCTGTGAATCAGCAAACTTCCCGAACAATTATTATTATTTGTGATTTTATTGCATTAATTAGTAGGCCTATGTTTCTACGGTTCAACATAATTATAAAGTATTTATTTGCCCCCTTTCATACAAAATACCAGTAATAACATATATTGGCCTATGAAAGTTGACATCTTGCTTACGAGTCGTTTTACAAGACACCATCTACTATATGGCTACTATATGGAGCCAGCATAATCAACATAAACGAAACTGAAATTAAAACATTACAAAAAATAGTACTGTATATAGACACATACTGGGAGCAACAAAATGGCCACCAATATGTAAATTGAGAGGTGAAATAGGGGCCTCACTAATGAAAACGAGAATCATAAATGGAAGGTTACAATATTTAAAGAGTATCGATGAAGGAGAAAACCAGCTGCTGAAAGAAATAGTAAGGGAAATGTGTGAGGATGATAGAAATCAATGGATGAAAGTGACAAAAACTTACATGAATACTGTACTGTGGGAATGAAAAGAGAAAATATCATAAGAATTAAGAAAACGGAAATAAAAGAAGAAACAAGAAAGTGGGATTCTGCAAATTGGAAAGAAGAAGTAAATAGTAAATCAAGCCTAGTAATATACAAAAGATGGAAAGAAAGTATTAAAGAAGAAAAAATTTATGATAACCGCCCATCTTCAATCATAGGCCTACTGTATAAGCCCAGGAGTGGAACTCTGCAACTAAACGATAGGAAAAGACATAAATGGAGAAGTAGAATGCACTCTATGTGGCAATGATTATGAAGATCTGAAACATGTGCCCATCAATAAATAATGAAAGAATGAAAGCTAAAGAACTACAACAGCCATACCAAGAAGATGAACTGGGAATAATAGATTATTTATTCAGAGAAGAAAAGCTAGAAGAGAAAAAGGAGATTTTATATAAGATGTGGAAGAAGAGAGAAATAATAATTAAAAGTTTGACATCTAATTAAGAAAGATAAAAACCATTGAATGTAAACTAGGAAATATCAAGTAAACTTAAATCTTCAGGGAGGTGCAGTTGCTAAGGCGTTCTGCCCTAGACGACATCCGGCATACTGACTATTCCGCCCACCGACTATTCCGACTAGAAGATCCCGCCCGCTTAGCTAGGTCCTTCCCGCCCGAATGTTGTGGGCGGGAAGAGCCAAACATCAATCCTTCCTTGGCTGATTCCGCCTTCTGAGATTAGACCGTCCCGCCCGTTTGTAAGGTTCGCGTATACCTTAAACTGTGCTTGCCTAAATGTGCAATGAAAAAGCCTGTAGCCTTGAAATTTGTGATTGTATCTAACCTTGTGTATATACTGTATATATGACGATCAGACTAAAACACGCCCATTAGCCTAATAGGAAAAAATCACAACCAATTAATTTGCCAATTGTCCATTTTCAGCCGATGGTGATTAGCATATTTCCCATGTTTATAGAAATCAGTTACTTTGCAAATAGAGTAGCGAATAATGGATTTTTTTTTTTTTTTTTTTTTTTTTTTAAGAGTGATCATGAAAACGTGACATATTACCCCTTGAGGTTTATGTCATCTTTTTATTAATTCCGGCTGTCATTAGACTATCTCATACAGCTTAGGAAGGATCTGTGATAGTTGAAATGCTTAAGACTGTCTCGAAT
Source organism: Paralithodes platypus (assembly GCA_032716605.1). Lineage (NCBI taxonomy): Eukaryota > Metazoa > Arthropoda > Malacostraca > Decapoda > Lithodidae > Paralithodes > Paralithodes platypus. Next base: position 59,975,333 of record CM064572.1, read on the forward strand.
AACCTTCCTAATCTGAATAAAATTGCCTCTTAATTAATTAATAGACAAAATATATAATGCAATCACGAATTTCTAGGTTACAGGCTTTTGCATCGCACATTTAGGCAAGATCAGCTGAGGTTATGTGAACCATACAAATGGGCGGGACGGTCTAATCTTGGAGGGCGGAATCAGCCAAGGAAAGATTGATTGTTTGGCTCTTCCCGCCCACAACAATCGGGCGGGAAGGACCTAGCTAAGCGGGCGGGATCTTCAAGTCGGAATGGTCTGAGGGCGGGAAAGACCTGCTCCCCGACATCCGACATCCGAAGACAAAGCGACCACCAACGTTTGTTATTGTCACCGGCGAAGAAATATCCTCGGAGGAAATTGGTGTACATCACCATATATACGAATTGGAACAGGCCCAGGTAAATATGGTGTTCCTAGGTTTCTATATATATTCCTCCTTCCTTACAGAACGTAGGAGGCACCCCAATTACGACACATTGCCCAGCATCCCGCATGTGACATGTCCCATGTGCCTCCAACTCGATTTGGGAAGCCTAGCCTATGAAAATAATGTCGGTACTTAGCCTAGGCCCTAGGCTATTACCTAAACTACCACTAGGCTATTTGTTTTTCAATATTTGATGGCTAATATAGAATAAGGATGTTGCAAAGATTAAAATTTGTTTCAACCACCGGAAATGCATTTTATGTGCACTAGGCCTAGCCTAGGCCCTATTTAAAGCACTGTAAAAAAAAAAGGAAACACTAAATAAGATGGTCACTAGGCTAGGCCTAATTTTACCATGGATTTTTTTTATTTTTCCCTGTTAGCCTAGGCCTAGGCTAGTGTTTGGAAATAATTACAACCCTCGGCGAAAACCGTTTTCCCCATTAGCCTATAGCCTAGGCCTACAACGATCTTAAGAAATGCCGCCCGATAGTGGGGAAGGCTATGAAGTACAGGGAAAATGAGGGGTTAAATGCGTAATACGGCGATTAAAACTTATTTTAGCAAAAGTTGGGTCGGGTTTTAGGCAAGGTAGGCCTAGGCCTAGCCTATATCAAAGGCCTAAAACCCAATATTTCAAAAACCCGAGCCAAGTTATGGGTTATGGTAAGGATGAACTGTATGCCCAGGATGGAGTACATCTCTCTCGACTAGGAGTTTCGACCTTGGCCAGCTCACTCGACAAGATTGTTGCAGGGTTTCGTTAAAAAAACCTGGGTGTGTAAGTAAAATACTGTCTCCATATGGAGCAGGTACTTCATGTGACAAACCAGTGAGTAAAATAGAAATAATCAGTCAAGATAGTGCGGATATAGTGATGTGTAATAGTAGTATCGATAACACTACACATGTAACTGATAGTAAAGATGAGAATACTGATAGAGTAGAATTTCCGTCTAGAGCTAGTAGTTCAACAGGAAATAATAAGTTAGCTAAACACAATAGAAAATTAGTTGCAAATAAAAGTAATAGGTTGAGGGTATATTATACAAATTGTAGGAGTTTATGTAACAAAATGAACGAACTTAGAGCACTCGTTAGCACAGAAAATATAGACATAATAGCGCTAACTGAAACGTGGATTAATACAGAATCTAGGCATTTTTTAGCAGAATTTGATATTCCAGGATATAGTTTGTTTAAATATGACCGAACAAGTAGGAGGGGCGGGGGTATAGCAGTTTTTGTCAGGAGTACATTAAAAAGCTGTATTAAATCAGGTATTAGACTAAATAATGATAATGAAAGTGTTTGGGTAGAGGTTAACGAAGGTAGTGAGACCATAGTTATTGGAGTTATATATAGACCGCCTAATATGAGTAGAAATGGCGGAAAATCGTTATGGGAGGAAATTAAAATAGCATCAAGGTTTAGCAATGTGTGCATTATGGGGGATTTTAATTTTCCGAACATTGATTGGCAGCACCAAATAGGCGACTCCGATTCAGTAGAGTTTATAGAGGTAGTACAAGATAGTTTTTTATTTCAATTCATAGATACGCCGACTAGAGGTATTAATATTCTTGATTTAGTTTTCAGTAACAATGAACATATGATAAATAATGTAGAGATTGGTGACCACCTAGGAAATAGCGATCATAAATCTATTTATTTTAATATACAATGGACAGGGAATGCTAAAGAGAATACGACACTTATCCCAGATTTCAGAAAAGCCGATTATGGTGGGCTAAGAAGAGACTTAAGGGTGGACCCTATTGTTAAGCGATTAAGTCAGGATATGCCAGAGTTAAACTTGCCACCTACATATAACCAGTTTATTGCTTCACTCCACAATGCTCAAAATAAATATATCCCTAAAAGAAGATTTAGATCGACGCAGAACCAACCAAAATGGATGACTAATAAGCTAATAGATCTTATAGGAAAAAAGAAAGGAATATATCGAAAAATAAAGAAAGGTGAAAATAATTTACATATATACTATCAGACTCTATCAAGACAGGTCAAAAAGGAAATCAGGAAAGCAAAAAGAAATTATGAAATAAGGATAGCCAGCGACTCAAAAAATAACCCTAAAGCTTTTTACCAACTATATAAATCTAAAGTTAGAGATGTAATAGGCCCCCTAAAAACTTCAATAGGAGAAATAACAGAAAATGATTTAGAAATGTGCAGTACATTAAATAGTCAGTTTCTTTCCGTTTTCACTAATGAAAATTTGGCACAGATTCCAGAAGTCAATATGGTATATAGTGATAGTATAGAAAATATGTTAAGTACAGTTAGTATAAGTAGAAATGATGTGCTTAAGGAAATTGACAGACTGAAACCTCAAAAATCGCCTGGTCCTGACGAGGTATATGCTAGAGTATTAAAAGAATGCAGAGATGAGTTAAGTAGTCCATTAGCATTTATATTTAACAAGTCATTAGAAACAGGTTTAGTTCCAGAAGCTTGGAAGCTTGCAAATGTAGTTCCGATCTTCAAAAAAGGTGATAAATCGATAGCATCCAATTACCGTCCCATTAGTCTCACATCAATCATAGGAAAGTTGCTAGAGTCTATTATTGCTAGGAAAATTAGAAGCCACTTAGTAAAATTTAACTTAATAAATTCTTCTCAGCATGGATTCACTCAGGGACGTTCGTGCCTTACTAATTTGCTTAGCTTTTTCTCAGAGGTATATGAAGCAGTAGATAGTGACAAGTCATATGATATTATATATTTAGATTTCAGTAAAGCTTTCGACAGAGTCCCTCATGAGAGATTGATGAGAAAGGTTGAGGCACATGGAATAGGAGGGTCGTTGTTGGGATGGATTAGGTCATGGCTAATTGGTAGGAAACAGAGAGTCAGCATAAATGGTACCAAGTCAGAGTGGGGAGCAGTCAAAAGTGGTGTCCCCCAGGGATCGGTATTAGGTCCCCTGTTGTTTCTTATATACATAAATGACCTAGATTTAGGTATAACTAGTAGGATAAGTAAATTCGCAGACGATACTAAAATGGGGAGATCAATTGATTCAGATAGCGATATAGAGTGCCTCCAAAGGGATCTAGATACCTTACATGAATGGTCAGTAAATTGGCAGATGAAGTTTAACATTGACAAATGCAAGGTATTAAAGATAGGGAAGATGCAAACAAATGTTAAATATAAACTAGCTAATTTAGAATTAGAAAATTCAGACTGCGAGAAAGATCTAGGCGTGTTTGTTAGCAATGATTTGAAGCCTAGAAAACAGTGTATAAGCGTTCGTAATAAGGCAAACAGGATTCTCGGGTTCATCTCTAGGAGTGTGAGTAACAGAACTGCTGATGTTATCTTAAAACTTTACTTGTCATTAGTGAGACCCCATATGGATTATGCTGTCCAATTTTGGTGTCCTTATTACAGAATGGACATAGATTCATTGGAGAGAATTCAGCGTAGAATGACAAAAATGATCCATAATATTAGAAATTTTCCGTATGAAGAAAGGTTGAAGAAATTAGGTTTACATTCGTTAGAGAGACGCAGAGTTAGAGGGGATATGATAGAGGTGTTCAAGTGGGTTAGTGGGATTAACAAAGGGGACATGACAAATGTACTAAAGCTCAGTGATAGCGAAAGAACTCGTACCAATGGTTTCAAATTAGATAAATTTCGTTTCAGAAAAGATATAGGCAAATATTGGTTTGGTAACAGAGTTGTAGTTGGGTGGAATAGGCTACCAAGTGATATAGTGGGATCAAGAACGATAGGGAGCTTTAAGAAAAAATTGGATAAGCATATGGACGAGAAGGGTTGGGTGTGAAGGGGGATCAGCCGGGTTGGGCCAATCAGCGCTCTGCAGACCCCCGTAATCCTGCGTTAATCTCTAACCGGTTTGGTAAGATGATCCTCAGGGTATTAGAGTGTTGAGCCTATAATTGGGCTTTGTAATTGGGGTTGTGTGGGACAGGGATCTGCCTTGCTTAGGCCAATCGGCTTTCTGCAGACTCCCATTTTCTTATGTTCTTAAGTTTTGGCCAAAGCTGGCTCTGATTTTGCGAGTTTGACAGTAACCTCATTTAGAAATTTGGCTCAGGTTTCCCGAAATTGCAAAGCCATAAAACCCGAGCCAAGTTTTGGCAAAACTTGGCTTGGATTTTGCGAGTTTTAAGAGTAAACAAATTAAAGTAGCCTAACCTAATTTAGAATTTTGGCTCATGTTTCCCTAAATTGCAAACCCCAAAAAGCATAATTTTGGAAAACCCGAGCCAATTTTTGGCAAAACTTGGATTGGATTTTGAGAATCGAAAAAAACTAACGAAATGTTGGAAATCGGCTCATGATTTCCCTAATTGCAAAGCCATATAGGCCTAACCAGATTTATCGAAAACGTAGCACTTATTTTAATCATAAATATCCAGTAACATAGACCTAGTACATTGGATACAAGCCTAATCCACACCTAATACCATACCTAGGCCATAGGAAAGCTACTAGAGTCAATTATTGCTAGGAAAATGAGAAACCACTTAGAAACATTTAACTTAATCAATTTTTCTCATCATGGATTCACTCAGGGATGTTCGTGCCTTACTAATTTGCTTAGTTTTTTCTCAGAGGTATATGAAGCAGTAGATAATGACAAGGCATACGATATTATATATTTAGATTTCAGTAAAGCTTTCGACAGAGTCCCTCATGAGAGATTGATGAGAAAGGTTGAGGCACATGGAATAGGTGGGGCGTTGTTGGGATGGATTAGGTCATGGCTAATTGGTAGGAAACAGAGAGTCAGCATAAATGGTACCAAGTCAGAGTGGGGAGCAGTCAAAAGTGGTGTCCCCCAGGGATCGGTATTAGGTCCCCTGTTGTTTCTTATATACATAAATGACCTAGATTTAGGTATAACTAGTAGGATAAGTAAATTCGCAGACGATACTAAAATGGGGAGATCAATTGATTCAGATAGCGATATAGAGTGCCTCCAAAGGGATCTAGATACCTTACATGAATGGTCAGTAAATTGGCAGATGAAGTTTAACATTGACAAATGCAAGGTATTAAAGATAGGGAAGATGCAAACAAATGTTAAATATAAACTAGCTAATTTAGAATTAGAAAATTCAGACTGCGAGAAAGATCTAGGTGTGTTTGTTAGCAATGATTTGAAGCCTAGAAAACAGTGTATAGGCGTTCGTAATAAGGCAAACAGGATTCTCGGGTTCATCTCTAGGAGTGTGAGTAACAGAACTGCTGATGTTATCTTAAAACTTTACTTGTCATTAGTGAGACCCCATATGGATTATGCTGTCCAATTTTGGTGTCCTTATTACAGAATGGACATAGATTCATTGGAGAGAGTACAGCGTAGAATGACAAAAATGATCCATAATATTAGAAATCTTCCGTATGAAGAAAGGTTGAAGAAATTAGGTTTACATTCGTTAGAGGGGATATGATAGAGGTGTTCAAGTGGGTTAGTGGGATTAACAAAGGGGACATGACAAATGTACTAAAGCTCAGTGATAGCGAAAGAACTCGTACCAATGGTTTCAAATTAGATAAATTTCGTTTCAGAAAAGATATAGGCAAATATTGGTTTGGTAACAGAGTTGTAGATGGGTGGAATGGACTACCAAGTGCAATAGTGGGATCTAAAACTGTAGGGAGCTTTAACATAAAATTGGATAAGCATATGGATGAGAAGGGTTGGGTGTGAAGGGGGATCAGCCGGGTTGGGCCAATCAGCGCTCTGCAGACCCCCATAATCCTGCGTTAATCTCTAACCGTTTTGGTAAGATGATCCTCAGTGTATTAGAGTGTTGAGCCTATAATTGGGCTTTGTAATTGAATTGGGGTTGTGTGGGACAGGGATCTGCCTTGCTTAGGCCACATTTTTAGAGTTATTCCCACTGTCCACAATACCCCTATTTTTACCCCACCCAAAACCCCGCATTCCCAAACTCTCCCCTAGATTGTTGAGGTATCGGAATTACAATTAATAATACAAATGCTAATAAATTGTGCTTTCCTCACTTTCTAAATAGAAAATACACACTTACAAAGCATTAACATACACAAATAAAATAAATTAAACATAAAATAGCAGGAGTAGTAGTTATGCAGAATTACCTTAGTTTGGCTTCCGCTTTACGCCTTTAAAAGCTGTCCCAGATTAAGAGATATGACTGTAGGAATCCATAAAAGAGTGAAATTGAGAAAGTAAATGCTGAAATTATGATACAGTAAACCCTGATATTTCGGACTCTTTTTATTCGGAAACCCGCACTTCTCGGAATGGCATAGGCCTCTCGAAGATGTCCCTGTATATCTCGTCAATTTCCGAGTTGGACGGGATTTGTGTCCGGTTTACAATGTTCTCTCACTCGGTTTTAAGTGATTTTAGGATGAATTGAAGCCTGTGCCTTTTAATTATTGTGTTAATATTAATTACTATGTACTGTACTGTCCCTGACAACATAATAAGGTTAGTATTTGTCATTAATATGATGAATTTCACATGTTTAAAAAAAATCCTAATTTTCTCTGGTGACACAGACTTTCCTCTTCTAATTTGGAATTTTCCCTCTCTTAAGTCGGATATAGGCTAAGTCGGACTTCGGACATCTCGGAAAATTTGGCTTCTCGGAAGTGGTCTCCCCCCAATTAATCCGAGATAGCGAGGATTTACTGTATAGGGTATGGTATTCCAGTACAGTATTGTGAACATTCACTTGACGATCTTTCAGAAGAGCTTTTCCTCAAAACCTCCGTTTTCTAATGTTATGATGCGTGATCTCGGAGATGTTTTTCACTCTCCCGAGTCCTGCAGTGCTTGCTAGTAATTTGATGTCTCCTACATAATTTTTAAGAGCAGAAAGGGGTGCAGCCACAGCGTGTGAGGTGAGGTTGAACGGTCACGTTATGGAGAATGTCAGCTCATTAAGTATTTGGGCAGTGTGTTGACACTGTTGAGTAAGTATGGGAGTACTGTACTGTATGGATGAGGAAGTGCGGTAGAGGGTGCAACAGGGGAAGAGGGTTGTAGAAACGCCGAAAGCAGTAACAAGAAGTAGGGTGATCAGCATGGAAGTAAAGAAGTCCTTGCATGACAGTGTGGTATTCCCGACATTGACTTACGGGAACGAAGCATATACGTTTGTGAAGAGACTCAAACCATGAGGGGTGGAAATGAGTTACCGGTACTTGAGAAGTGCGTGCAGAGTTACATAGAGGGATAGCCAGACGAATGAGGAAGTATGAGAGAGGTGTGGTGTGGATGTAGATGTGCTGGAAAGTGTGAAAAGGAACACCTTGAGATGGTTCGGCATTATGGAACGTATGGGTAGCAAGAGAATTACTAAGGGTGTACGAGAGTGAGGTGGAAGGATGGAGTGAAGAAGTATATGAGTGAAGGCGGTGCTGGTTGGGAGGAGGGGCGTCGATTGATTGGGGGCGTTTCGTTCGTGGCCACCCCTCCTGGGATCACGGCATCAGGCAATAGATAGATAGATAGTCTGGCCCCAGGTTAGGTCAGGTTGTCAGGTTAGGCTAATGGAGGTTAATTAATGACAATCAGACAATATTGTCGTCGGAGGATGCGGGTGAGTTACGTGTTTGGGTATTATTCTCCTTTTACACCGGGTCGAAGTTATGATCTCTTATTTAAGATTATGTACAGTAGTAGTTATATCATGTACCGGTACTTCATTGGCATATACTGTACAGTACAGTATGTCCAAACCGTCGGTAATTCATTATAATATACTTTATATACAGTACCGGTACTCCCTAAATCACTAAAAAAAAATGGGGAAGGCTGTACAGTACACTGTACTGTATTTACCTAATTGTATTTACCTAATTGTAGTTTACAGGAGTTGAGCTAAGCTCGTGTTGTCCCGTCTCTCAGTCTACTTTTTATCCAATTTTTTCTTGAAAATATGGATGTTCCTTGCCCCTACCACCTCCTCCTCCAGCCCATTCCATTTATCAATACATCTATAGGGGAAGCTAAACTTCCTGATATCGTTCTTGCAGGTAGGTCTTTTTACTTTGTAGCTGTGGCCTCTAGTTATTCCTGTATCCATAATTAATATATCCTCCCTATCCAGCCTCTCCAGCCCCCGGGTACATTTGTACATCATTATCATGTCTCCCCTCTCTCTCCTCTCTTTTAGACTCGGTAGATTTAATTTGTCTAGCCTCCCTTCATATGGCAGTTCTCTGAGACTTGGAACCAATCTAGTGACTGCTCTCTGGATTCTTTCTAACTTGTGAATATGCTTCTTTAGATGCGGGGACCACACCACTGCTGCATACTCCAATCTTGGTCTAATCATACTCTTCATAATTTTTGCTACCATGGTCTCATCCAAATAGTTCAGAGCAACTTTCATATTCCCGGCCATTGCATACATTCCGCTAAAGAGCTTGTTAATATGTTTCTCTGGCGACAAATTATCTTGTATAATCAACCCTAAATCTTTTTCTTTTTCGGCCTTGCTAATTTTATTATCTCCCATCCTGTACTCCCAATTTGGTCTATTCACACTTCTTCCCATATTTAACACATGACATTTACTTATATTAAATTTCATTTTCCACTTGGTGCTCCATTCGTATATTTTATCTAAATCCCCTTGCAGCTCCTCACAACTACTTTTATTTGTTATTTGTCTCATAATTTTTACGTCATCTGCAAACATTGACATGTAAGAGTTTATGCCTATCGGCAGGTCATTCACGTACATAAGGAACATGAGAGGTGCCAACACAGATCCCTGCGGCACACCACTCTCAACTTTCCGCCACGATGAGTAAGTTCCTCTAATGTTGGTCCTCATTTCCCTATCTGTTAAATAGCTCTCCATCCATTTCAGCAAACTCCCCCTGACACATCCTAGCGTCTCAAGCTTAGATAACAATCTCTTATGTGGTACCTTATCGAATGCTTTGGAAAGGTCTAAGTAGACGCAGTCCACCCATCCGCCTCTTTCTTGGAGTACATCTATCACCCTACTGTAATAACATAGCAAACTGGTAACACAAGATGTCCCTTCTCTGAATCCAAATTGCTTTGGGGTTATTATTTTCTTTCTCTCCAACATTTTCATCCATCTCTTCCTAATTAGCTTTTCACAAATCTTGCATACAATACTAGTAAGTGAAACTGGTCTATAGTTTAGAGGGTCCTCAGGGTTTCCATTCTTGTATATCGGAATGATATTAGCTCTTTTCCATTCAACAGGAACCTGTCCTTTATCTAAGGAAGCTTGAATTATGTCCCTCACTGGCTCCACTAATTGCTCTGCACACTCCTTTAAAACCCAGGCAGACACTTCATCCGGTCCCATAGCTTTCCTTACTTCAAGTCCTCTCATCGCAGATAACAGCTCATCTCTAGTTATTTCAATCTTACTAAGACCACTCTCCAGTACTCCCGCCTGTGGTTCATCAAAACCTTCCTCTCCTGTACTGTAGTATCCGGGCGTACGGTCGTCATGATTACATAGGTCGTAGTTTCGCGCTTTATTTTTTGTCTGTTATTTGCCCCCTGCTGGCAATATATATGATGATGACAATAAGTCCTGTGGGGGGTGAGGGCCTCTTCAACCTATTATTGTATCCCACAGCAGTCAAAATAGCTGGGAACGTAATCATGAGCGTGCAAATATTTTGTGTTGCATTGGTGTTTTAAGATTGTTGGATAATATTTGTTTTGCAATTTCCGACGGGGCTCGTGAAATAACACCTAAAAAAAAACAAAAAAAACAAGGACAGTAAATATAAAATACTTGTAAAAATCGTCCCCGGTGTAAAACTAGAAATGTACCCGTGTTTGTTTATGTCCATTTCGCCATCGCAAGAATTTTTACCAAACTCTATCCCAAGGCCAACAGTATGTACTGGTATGTATAAACTCAGGCATATACCCCATAGCTGGGGATGGTTGACTCGAGACAGAGCCTGAACTTAAATCACATTTAAATTTTCAATTCTTAGGGTCCGGGAGCACTTTCGCGTGCAGCGTTCTCTCGCTCCTTTCTCTGTCTCTTCTAGTAGATAAATTTTACAAGGGGAGGAGGATTCCTAACCCCCTGCCCTAACGGTGAACTGCGTATTTGCTTGGGCCTTTCCTCATTTTTGTTTTTAAAACTAGGCTATTCCAGCAAGGTGTCAAACGAAAGCCGAGTCCTTTCTTTTTAGTCTTTATTGTCTATGCCAGTGGTCTTCATTGCGCGGCTCGCGAGCCAGTGGTGGCTCACAAGAGAGGAGAGAGAGAGAGAGAGAAATTTTTATATTAGTAAAGTCAAGAATTTCAATATAATTTATTTTTACTAAAGAATTTCAATTTAATAATTGTTACTAGTCTTGTTCTATAAATATGTGGCTATGGAAACCCACAAAAATATGTAATTTAGTTCCTATACAGTATATATTTTGTTTTGCTTATCCTTGTGGCTTATTTGCCTTATGGCTTATGTGGTTCTCACTCTGAATATGTCCTAAACTTTCTTGAACTCTCTTGAACAAATTAGTGAATAACACTGGTCTATGCAAAGATAATATTGTGGTTTATAGTTCAAATTTTATCTTTTGATGTGATGAAATGGCCAAAATAGTGCTATTTTCTGGTAATTTTCTTGTATTCCATCTAATTTTCATTCAAGTCTTTAAACAAAATTACTCTAGTTTGACACACTGTATAATTCCAGATTTGGCCTATGCGATATGGCATTAGAAACCCGTACAATATTTTGATTCAGAACGGAAAATGTGTGGGCATTGATGATCTTGCGGACGAGTGTTTATCCTTGCAACCGGAACCCCCGTCCAATGTTTTTTTTTGTTTTTGTTTTCTATGTGAATGAGGGAGACAAAAGGCATAACTGCCTGCAGCGAGTGCCTCCCCCCAGATTTCAAAGAGTGACACGGCCGAAATCAAGGGACGTTCGAGCTAAATTGTCCGGAAAACACAGAGTTTGAAGCAATTTAAGTCATAGGAAGAGGGAAAGACTGATTCTGGGAGAGAGTTCCAGAGCTCAGCAGTTGAATAGAAGAAAGTGAGAATAGCATTTCACTCTTGGGTTGGAGAGTTGCACAGAGTAGGGGTGGGATTGTGTTGCAAGGCGGGTACTACGTACCCTACGTAGAGGAGGTGGTATACACTGGGAAAGCTCCGAGGAACACTGATTATTGTAGTAGCGATAGAATAGGGAGTATTAACTCGGTTGTCTGTAAAATGCTAGAAATATTCACAAGAGACAGACTTGTAAATCACTTAGAGGAAAATATCCTACTCAAAGATACCTAGCATGGCTTCCGTAACAAATGTTCCAGCTTGATGAACTTTCTTGGACTTCTTCCACGATATCCTCAACCTATATGACGAGAGTATAGCTGTAGATATTATATACAGTACCTTGATTTTCAAAAGGCCTTTGACGAAGTACCCCACAAATGGTTATTGATAAAATTAAAAGTGCATGGAATACAAGGGGGAGTGTTGAGCTGGATGGAAAATTGGCTCGGTGAAAGAAAGCAAAGGGTAGTCATAAATGGTAAAGCATCAAAATGGACCAATGTAACTAGCGGGGTACCCCAGAGATCGGATCTAGGGCCAGTGCTCTTCCTAGTTTATATGTATGACATAGATGAGGGCCTCACCTGTACAATCTCAAAGTTTGCAGATAATACAAAAATTACAAATACTGTACTGTACCAGTACTCTCAAACGAACAAGCTCAGTGTGTCCAGACATTTTAATTCTAACGCTTTTTGAATTTGGCTCGCTTTCACTCTTCTAAATTTTAGGGGGCCACTTGTTACAGGCAGCTTTGTCTTTTGTCTGCTTCATAATGTTCACATGGTAAAAACTTAATTCTTTAGACTCGGGCTTTCCGGTCTATGCCATAAAATCGGTAAGGGTTGTGTTATCGTGCGTATCACCTCACACACTGTTATGTTTGTGTCTAATTTGACCTGTTTTTTCTTTCTTCAAAATTAAAGACGTAAATCATCAGAATAACCGTAACCTAAACTAACCTTGAATTATTAATGGAGGATGCAACAACCACACACTCGCAGAATAGCCTATTAGTGGGGGTGTGGGTGCAGCAGCCCCCACTAATAATACAGTACTTGTAGGATTAGGTTTTTATACCATGCCCGAAAGAGGGGTTATGGATCTGCGATCTTACTTTCAACCATTTTGACAATTTTACCAACGCCTAAACTTCGTTTGTTGCAAAAATAGCCTCCCGAAAGTATACCTAGGATGGGAATCGAACCCAAGACCCTTGGGTTACGAGGCAGACACCTTACCAGTTAGACCAATAGAGATATACTGTACCACTTGGCCTGGTTGGCTCGACTATATTTCCACATCTTGTTGTTCAGTTTATGCTAACCTGGCCCTAGGTTAGGTTAAGAATATTTAGATGATTTATGATAATTTCGGACGAGTTTACCCTCGCAACCCGTTTACTCTTGTTATGACACGCAATCTCGAAGGTGCTTTTCATTCTCCCGCAGTACTTTATGGTAATTTAACGGCTTCTTCTATATAATTTTTATGAGCAGCAGGGGCTGGGGGGAACAGCCAGGCAGCCCCCACTCCCAGGTTAGGTTAATGATATCGTTGGAGGAGGTGGGTGAGGGTTTGTTTACGTCCACGAGTCTCCCCTCTAGGCTGCGTTCACATTCGACGGATGGCTCAAGTCAAAAGAAATACCAGATAATAATCTATATACCGGTAGCCTATACTGTAGGATGGTTGTAGTATAACAGGGATAAATGGGAGTGGTAATAATAGCAGTATCACTCCACTGTAGGATGGTTGTAGTATAACGCTAAATGGGAGTGGTAATAGTAGCAGTATCACTCCACTGTAGGATGGTTGTAGTATAACAGGGATAAATGGGAGTGGTAATAATAGCAGTATCACTCCACTGTAGGATGGTTGTATTATAACGCTAAATGGGAGTGGTAATAGTAGCAGTATCACTCCACTGTAGGATGGTTGTAGTATAACAGGGATAAATGGGAGTGGTAATAATAGCAGTATCACTCCACTGTAGGATGGTTGTAGTATAACAGGGCTAAATGGGAGTGGTAATAGTAGCAGTATCACTCCACTTCTACTAAAAATAAATTGCTTACATAATACAGAAATAGTGGTAGATTTTTAGGTCTGGGTTCAATTTTGTCGGTAAATTTTACTATTTAACCCATCAGACCCGGAAGCACTCTGAGGCACCCATAAAAAACACCCCCCGAGCTACCCGGAAGGGCTCTGAGCTTAAAGCCTGTAAGCTTGGTGTGCGAGGCGTCCGTCCGACGCATGTAAACAACAGCCGGCTGGACTGACGCCGCGCATCTCCGACCACAAGAAGGAGTGCGTCGCTTGTTCGTCTGTGCCTGTATGTTATTGTTAAGTATCGAAAAGTAGTGTAAAGTGGCTGTTTTTGCCATAAAGTTATCTCCAATGAAATCATCATCACAACTGAACCAGTTGACTTAGAGAGCTCTACTTAACGCCATTCTACAGGTACGAAACACATCTACGCTTGGGGATGTGCGGGAATGCAGAAGCAAGCAAAATAACAAAGATGCGGTAGCCTAGGCATAGACGTTTTTCGGCCAAACCCCCCGGATTTCGGGGAATATATATGGAATACATAGCCGGGGGTGAAGGGTTAATGCTTTCTTAGTGTGTTTAACCTTATGCTGTGGGTGACGTTCCAGAACGTCCTGGCAAGTTACAGCAATTTGCAGGCTTTAAAAGCCTGTAAAAAACGTAAAAATCAAGTGTCAGTGGGCGGGAGCGTGAGGGGCCCTCCTCCGACCCTCAGAGCACCGAGCGGCTCGCTGAGGTTGACTGTGTCTCGGGCGAGTCTCTCTCTGTCTCTCTCAACAGTGTAGCCAAGCGAGCGAGTGTTACATAATAGCGGGGTTCACGCGTTTCACTGGCACCACTGCGGGTGAACCAGACCACGTACAGGGTCCGTTCTGGTGTCATTTTGAAGCTATTTTCGCCTAGTTTTTGGCAGAATACACTTCATTTAATGCAGATGCTTGATTTATCATTCAGGAGTGCCTGAATATGCCCTAAATAGCCCAAACATAGCCGCAGCCAAAGGGTTAACTATGTGAAACTTGCGGCAAATATATACATAGCTTAACATAGCTTATTAAAAAAGGCTATAATAAGCCTACAATAATAGAAACATAAACAAAGACCATTGCATACCGGTACCTTAAAATTAAATGCTTAGCCCAAGTGTCCAGGATATGCAATATTAATTGCATATCCTGGATACTTGCTAAGCATTTAATTTTAAGGTAAGCAATGGTCTTTGTTTATGTTTCTATTATTGTAGGCTTATTATAGCCTTTCTTAACTATTGATTTAGATCGAAAATGTGTGTGTCTGGGCTCTGGGGCGGGCTGCTGGCCATATGTATTTTTCTCCATAAGTTATGTTATTCCTATTACTGTACGCGAATTCCCAAAATGCACCACGCTTTTCCGTCCATATAGACGCGTTTTGGGGGGTCTGACTGTACTAGGCCGTCGCATGGAGCGATCTGTAGGGTAGGATCTGGCCAAATTTTGCGTCCTACCTTATTTTTTATATATTTTTTTATCTCTCTCTCGGTTTGCCCTTGTTAGATTTGTTTTTGGGTGGGGTGGGGTTTGGGAAGCGTCTCGCCAGCAAAAATAGGTGCATAATTATATGCTTATAACCTCTCTTGAGTACTCTTCTGTAATATACAGGAAAGGTAATGTTAATATTACCTCTTACAATCTAAAGAAGAGAACTGTTACACATCTCCTGCAGGAATGACACATACAGTTGTTGTTGTTCCCCAAGCTGCCTGGCCGAACAGCCCCAAGGCCCCGAGCAAGGCCAAGGCCATAACCGAGCGCCCCCACAGAACCCTCCCTGCCGACCACAATATAGCCTGGGTGACCGAAGCCACTCCATGGTGGGGAGCTGAGGAGGGTGCGGAAACGCCCGGGAAACCAAAGCCCCACCCAGGGCCCTGTGCCCCTTAGCATTTATGGAGAGAAAGTTAAGGGGCGAAGGAAAAATGTGACGCTTTGGCTTCCAATCTTAGTAGATTGGGAGGTCAATCCATGGAAGAGACGCCGTCACTTGAGATTTAGAAAATACATAAGTAAAAGGAACAGTCAGAGTAAGCTATGGGTATGGCAGAGATCGCTCAGATTCTCACTCTGATAGACCAGCCCATCACCACATGACTAGAACCCAATCCTCTCAGCATCAGCTAGGAAAGGCCCTAGAAAGCCGCCTTTGGCGGGGGGATAGCTCCCCTATGTCATCCCCTTTCGGGGTTGGGCACATACAGTATTGGCAAGTAGTATACTGTACGATACGAACACTTCATTATGGACGATAAAATTCACAGATTCAGACCTGGACCTAATGCCAAAAGAATACCAGTAGCCTAAAAGTATGGTTTATTTGTGGGTGCATTTCAAAGTTTTAGTAGTTGTTTAACAATATTTACTATTTTCAAGCAATATTTTAAAGCCTTCCATGGACACTTATCACAGAGGAGTTGACCATTGCACCACCGTTTTCAGTTGATCCATTTTCTTATCATATGCAATTTTGGATGTGGTTTTTTATTCTCCTGCACAGTACAGTGCAGTATTTTGGTTATGCTCACGGTCACAAACATTACGTACGCATCTAATAATGACCGTTATTTTCGAGATTAGGTACTTGTGTTCGATCTCAAAACAAAAGAACTTAAAAACAAAGGCAGTCCATGACAGGGTCGCCCGGAATGACTCCATTTATGACGCGAGACTGCAACCACACGAAACAGTCTTTAAAGTTTTATAAATTTATGTACAGTATGTAGTGGACTTTACCCATCTATCTACTGTATCTATCTATCTATATATATATATATATATATATATATATATATATATATATATATATATATATATATATATATATATATATACTGTATATATATATATATACTCAGGCCCAATCCCCACTTTTTCCTTTTGTGTGTGTGTGTGTGTGTAGGGGGGAGGGGGCTCAAGACAGAGCCCGAATAGGGACAACACATCAGAAAACAATGAACACACAAAAACAAAACATAACTTCATACACATCCTCATAGCTCTTGTAAATTGCAGATGGAAAGCAGTGGAGGACCTACGGCAGATGAACCATTTACAAGAGTTTCTACTGTCTGGCGGACCGTTCGTACCGGAGGTGTTCAACGACAAAAAAAAGTAGCTTATTTGATTTATTTAAGACCTTTCGTGTCATTTAGGTGTCGATTTCTAAAAAGACGTCACCGTATACTGAAAGGGGTACTGTGAACTGGGGCAAATTCGGACAATTTTTGTGTTTTTGTACCATCGAGTCAAGTTTTTAGTTCTATCGAAGATCTTTAGTTAGTATTATACGTGAGGCTGGTCCACTAGTATATCGAGTCATAGCAGCAAGAAAATATTAGATATCTATTATATACTGTACTATGAAATTATATATTGTACTGTACTATGAAAATATATAATTACAGTGGAGCCCCTACCATATCTTCGCGACAGCAATCTTCGCTGTAGACACTAAATAGACTCAATTTCGCTGTAAATGAATCAATCTTCGCCAAAAAATACGAGAAAAGTATGCCGCGGTTTTATTCTTCGCAGCTAATATTTCAATCTTCACGCCGCATTTTCCTGCCTAGCTGAGGCATAAACATGCTGGCCAGCCAATCACAGTCCACCATTCGGGCACCATCTAGCAACGTCATAGCAAAGCAGTCAATCACAGGCATCCAGTAGAACGTCATTGGAAGTAAAATGATTAATTAGATTTTTTCTATAGGTCCAGGAATAATTTGTAGCGAGGTCGGTCCTTTGAGATCAGTGCCTTATAAATTGTCCTTTCCTTCCACGTAAACATTGCGCTATTCGGTGTGCAGTTGGGTCTGAGTGCATTATTAGGTTAATATCCAGTATTGGATAAATAGATATCAATCGTAGTCATGTACTTAACCTTTAACCCCTTCTGTACCGGCGACATCCTTTTAACTATATTCTGGCTGTTATCAGACGATAGTATTCAGTTTATAAAAAGGCCTCCACCAATTAACAGACTTTGAACTATCTTGCATAACCCTCCTCAGCTCCCCGCCATGGAGTGGCTTCGGTCACCCAGGCTTTATTGTGGTCGGCAGGGAGGGTTCTGTGGGGGCGCTCGGTTATGGCCTTGGCCTTGCTCGGGGCCCTGGGGCTGTTCGGCCAGGCAGCTTGGGGAACAACAACAACAACAACCCTTTTTACTACCACCAATCCTTCTTAAGCAACAGAAAATTCTATAAATGTAGCTAAATTGGGATTAAAAGGACATCGCCGGTACAGATTGGGTTAACTGTCTTTGGTGGTTTAATGGTTAGTGTTTAAAATCTGGATGTGGTATCCCTGGTTCGAATCCCGGGAGGATCACATAGTTTCATTCATTTCATTGGGAGGTGTTTGGTGTTGGGAGTGAAATTAATTAGATAGAATTATTATGTTCTCTCCACCAACCAACTTTACTCCTAAACTCGATTAATGAAATTAACAAACACATGTGGCAGTCCGGGGATTCGAACCTAGGATGCTCACACCGAAAATCAACACACTTATGCATTGCACCACGAAGACAGTTTATTAGTATAGGGTCACTATGGTCTATTCATTATATTTAATCTAAAAAAAACTGACCACTAACCTCTATAACTGTGTGTTCTTTTATTTCATAAATTTTATTTTAGTAAGTGTTGTTTCCACATAGCAATTTTGATCAGTTATTTTGCCTTTTATATTGTCTTTGCCCAAGTTTTGGTTTGTTTAGTTTGCAAGTTTTACATTTTAACTCAAAGACTATTCCTTCTAGGTGCTGGCGAGATGGACCGATTGGGTGGCACCGCAAAGGGGGCTGCGGACGGTCGGGGTATTGACTCGGGGGCTGTTGGTCCCCTCCCCCGCTGGCCTCTCAGAGACAGATCTCATCTCTCCCTGGCCCCTTCTTGGGTCCGAACATCTAAAGCGGCTTCGGTCTACCAGACTCGGGACTAATGTTTCTACCATTTGGGAAGAGTCAGACAGGCAATAGGTGTGGAAATTTACAGCCCATTTGTTCTAGCCTATTTTAAGTTCCAGACGGTAGGAGTCAGAATTTCTGGCCTACTTAAAATGAATGGACTATAGTGGGAGTCTGTCCAGTCCAAGGACGTTGCCTTTTAATATCTTAATTTTTCCAGGGCATTAGATCACACGTTTGGGGCCAAACGCTCGATCGCCCAATTATTGCACTAAGTACCGGTATCGTACTACATGATACTGTACTTTTTGTTCAGCTTATAGCAGAGTTCCAAGCAGCTCATTCTTGGGCGCTCCTCTTAGTTAGTCCTTTGGCTGCGAGAATAGTTTGTACTACCTGATCCCACGTCTTTCTTGGTCCACCTCTCCTTGCAACTCTCTCCACGTTCATATACTTGCTTTTCTTGACCCAATTATTGTCATCCATCCTTTTCACATGTCCATACCAACTAAGCCTGCTCTTACGCATATCCTCATTAATAATTTCTTTGCTTAAGCTCCTTCTGTGTTCTACATTTGGGTTTTTGTCGTACATTGCAGACCCACATATCCATCTCACCATCCTCATTTCATTTTGTTCCATCGTATTTATATCTTTCATAAAATTTGCACTAAAGTAGATGACTTTTGGGCTAGAGCTGGGTTACTATACAGACTCTTAGTAGACAGAGGTTATGAGGCAAGTAAATTGTTACATAAATTTAATCTTTTTAGGGTCAATTACTGTGACTATTCTAAAATTTGACACATAATTTTAATCAAGCATTTTTAACGTGAAGTTTCTTGTATAACCTCTGCTTACTTTGTGTCTGTTTGTATTTATTGTTTATCTTTTTCTATTATTAATATTGATGATTTGTTTAATTACTTGTTCTTGTTAAAAAGAGTACTCTTTGTTTAAACATGTTACTTTACCATATTTTGTAATTATTTGTCTTTATATTATATCTATTCATTGTCGATAGTATCAATTGCTTGCTTTTGCGATTTCCTTAGTTTATTTGTACGATAAATGTAGGTTATTTGTAGGGTAGTTATTGATAAGGGTCACTTGAGGCATGCTATGCTTACAGGTACAGTAGAACCTCGCTCTTTCGGACTTCAATCTTTCGGAATTCTCAGACTTTCGGACTAGCATTTCAATTCGGACTCATGGTTCAGCCTTTCGGATTTGTCTGAAAGGCTGAGAAAATGCCTCCATCCTTTTCGGACTATATTTAACTTCGGACTCATGCTTCAGCCTTTCGGATTTGTCTGAAAGGCTGAGAAAAATTAAATCGCATTCGGACCAAAGAGCCGAGTTTCGGACTTGTCTGGTTAGGTGAATGTGTATTCGGACTTATAAACTTCGGACTCATGCTTCAGCCTTTCGGATTTGTCTGAAAGGCTGAGAAAAATTATTTTGCATTCGGACCGAAGAGCCGAGTTTCGGACTTATGAACTTCGGACATAATAATTATTTCAGCCTTTCGGATTTGTCTGAAAGGCTGAAGTGTGAGTTCGGACTTTTGACACTTTCGGACAGGGGTCTCCCCCAATTAGTCCGAAAGAGCGAGGTTCTACTGTACCTACCCGATAGCACTATCGTTAGTGAGTGCTATATATTTATTTTTTTGTAATATTATATATCTTATCAATATTTTTTTTTTGTACTATTGTTAATGTCTGGTCATGTTGCAAATTTGATTTTAAATGAACATTTTAACACTAATTGTAGTTTCTTTTATTCATGCAGAGTTTAGTAATATTTGGCAGAACGTCCCGGACTTCCCAAATTGACTAATTCCCTGAACGTGACGATAGTGGGCTGTTATGTGTGCAATTAGTTTGCTTGGGAACCAGATTAACTTGCTCATGTAGTAATGTACACCCTATGTAGTGGATTGTGTTCTTTCATTTCATAAATTTTATTTTAGTAAGCGTTGTTTCCACATAGCGATTTTGATATGTTGTTTTGACTTTATATTGTCTTTGTCCCAGTTTTGGTTTGACTTTGTTTGCAAGTTTTACATCTTAATATTGATAGGCCAGGTTTCGCTAGCATACACCATCATACAGTACTTCTAACGCATGTACTAGATTAGAAAAGAAAAACAATAAACCAAACCTATGCCTTAAATCACATAGCGGTTTTGATTTAGTTATTTTGTCTTTTTACTGTGTTCGTATAAGTTTTGGTTTGTTTATTTTGCAAGTTTTACATTATAATCTAACATATCCTTAACCTCATACAGGTTTGAGAGCGCGAAATAGAAGATACAACGAGATTGAGTGGTCCCTGTTTTCTGGAATTGGTGAAGATTGACTTGACTGGGACAAGAACTCTATGAAGGAGATTACCAATTGCCTAACTTCAAGAGTTACACTCAATGTGAGGACCAGCATGTACGGTAAGTTTATAGAGTAGTTTTTTTTACTTAATTTTTTTTTTATATGGCTTTCAGTAAGATGCCTTTATTACTTCCATTATGGGTGATGATACACAAAATTATTGCGTATAAAAAATATTTATAGAAATTAAACACGTAAAAAGTACAGTAGCCTATCTCCTTTTTGAATGCCATAAAGCCTTCCCATTTTTTAATTGACAGATAGGCAGAATAGTTTTACATTGTTCATTTTATGATTACTGTAGTATGTATGTCTTTCGCGACTTCCCAAATTGACTAATTCCTTGAATGTGACGATAGTGCGTTATGTGTGCGATTACTGTTGTTGTTGTTCCCTAAGCTGCCTGGCCGAACAGCCCCGAGTCCCTGAGAAAGGCCATGGCCACGATCGGGCTTTCCCACAGAGCTCTCATTGAGTGTAGATTGTGTTGTTGAGGTAAGTGGTTGTGTGAAATGCAGTCTTCTATGATGTGTTTAATGGTATGGGGTGCTGTGTTACATCCCGGGCAGGCGTCGACAACGGAGTCATCCAGTCTCTTCTAATAGCTCAGGAGAGCTGGATGGTGTCCGCATCTCAGCCTGGCCAGGTGGACTCTGTCCTCTCGAGGAAGGGAGGATTTTGGGAGGTCATGCATGCGGCTGCGTGTTGTCTGTGAGTGAGTGGATGGATCGGTGAGAGATATGAGTATGGATGTGCTTCTGGAAGTTGGTTCGGGGTGGGCAGGGAGGGAGAGAGGACAATAATTGTGTGTGATACCGTGTGCTGGGTGTTGTTTTGATATTTCTTGGTGTCTGTGGGTGTGTTGCCATGTAGTTTAGTGGGTGGTCTTGGTTTGTGGAGGCTGCGGCCAGAAATTGAGTGCCTCTCATGTCCAGATGGTCTTTGACTTTGAGGATTTTGGTTTCTTGATGTAGGTGATCTGTGGGTGCAGTAGCTGTGCAGCCTGTAATGATCTTCAGGGCTTTGTTTTGAATAGTCTGTAAGGTCTTATGATGTGTTTCAGCTAGGTTAGAAGCCCAGGCTGGGCTTGCGTATTCCATCACTGATCTTATGTATTGTTTATATACTGTGGTGGTAGTTTCTTTGTTGTGTCCAAATTTTGTGTGAGCAAGTGACCTGAGGGCGTTAAGTCTGGGTGTCAGTTTCTTTTTAATGTTTGTGGTGTGCTGTTTGAATGTCATATGAGTATCATATGTTACTCCTAGGATTTTGGGTGTGTGTGTATGTGTTAGGGGTGTGTTGTTTATGGTGAGTTGAGGGATGTATTCGTGTTCTCCTGTCCAACTTGTGAGCAGGGTTGCGGTGGATTTGGCTGGGGCTAGATTAAGTCTGTTTGTAGTGCACCAGCCATGTAGTGTGTTGAGATAGGGTTGAAGGAGATCTGTTGCTCTTTTTGGGTCATGGTGTGTGCATGTGAGTGTTATGTCATCTGCATAGGAGGCTAAGTTTATTTGGGGCGTATTGGGTGTAGTTATATCGTGCATGTACAGATTGAAGAGTGCGGGCGATAGGATGGATCCTTGTGGGACTCCGTTTGGAAAGTTTCTGATTTTAGATGACTGACCGGCAAAAGATACGTGTGCACATCTGCCTGCTAGGAAGTTGGCCAGCCACCTTTTTGTGTTGTTGTGCATGTTTGTGTTGTAGATTTTGTTTGTTAGGTTGTGGCGGGGTTTGGCATCGAAGGCTTTACTAATGTCGAGTGTGGCTAATAGTGATCTGTGTGGTGGTCTAGCTGAGTTGATGCCGTCGAAAGCTCTTTGTGTAAGGTCTGTGAGAAGTGTTTGTGGAGTGCAGTGGCCTAAAGCCATGTTGTGTTGGAGCTAGGGGTAGGTCAGGTGTAATTAGTTGTAATACTAGGCGTTCCGTGACTTTGGAAGGGGAGCAAAGGAGTGTGATGGGGCGGTGCGAGGAGGGTAGCGTGGGGTCTTTGTTGGGTTTGGGGAATGTGATGATGATACCATGCTTCCAAATGTCTGGTATTGTGTTGTTGTTGTTGTTGTTGTTCCCCAAGCTGCCTGGCCGAACAGCCCCAAGGCCCCGAGCAAGGCCAAGGCCATAACCGAGCGCCCCCACAGAACCCTCCCCGCCGACCACAATAAAGCCTGGGTGACCGAAGCCATTCCATGGCGGGGAGCTTGAGGAGGGTGCGGAAACGCCAGGGAAACCATAGCCCCACCCAGGGCCCTGTGCCCCTCAGCAATTATGAAGAGAAAGTTGAGGGGCAAGGGAAAAATGTGACGCTTTGGCTTCCAATCTTGGTAGATTGGGAGGTCAATCCACGTTAGAGACGCCGTCACTTGAGATCTAGAAAATATATAAGTAAAAGGAACAGTCAGAGTAAGCTATGGGTATGGCAGAGATTGCTCAGTTCTCACTCTGATAGACCAGCCCATCACCACATGACTAGAACCCAATCCTCTCAGCATCAGCTAGGAAAGGCCCTAGAAAGCCACCTTTGGCGGGGGGATAGCTCCCCTATTTCAACCCTTTTCGGGGTTGGGCACCCGCCATCTGGTATTGTGTTGTGTGAATAGCTGTAGTTTGATATGTTAGTGAGTGCTTGTATGCCTTGTGGTCCCAGGTGTCTGAGGTGTATGTTGCTTATTTTGTCTAGGCCACAGGCGGGTGAGTGCTTGAGATTGTTGATGATATGCTTTGTCTGGTGATTGGTGAAGGGTGTATAGTCAGGGTCTGTGGGGAATTGTCTCTTACGTCGGATGACACGTCGGTCGTCTTTGTGAGGTTTTAGGTGGCTGACATGTGAGAAGTGATTGATGAGAGTGTTTGATTATTGTTTACATGAAGGAGTAGAGTCTGTTGTTGTGATTGCAGCATGTGATTGTGTTGTGTTGCTGTTGGAAAGTGTGATGCTGTTTAGTGTTTTGTAGAGTTTTTGGGGTTTGTTTTGTGATCAAGTGTTTGTAGGAAGTTATTCCAATTTAGTTTTTGTTGTTCTTGTATTTTGTTGTTAATTTGGGTGTTGAGTGCTTGAATTTGTTGTGTGATGTCTTGTGTGTGGGGTGCTGGGGGGTGTTTCAGTATGTCGCGTTGTCTGATGAGGTTTTGAATTTCTGGTGTGAAGTTGGGGTTGTGTCTTTTTCTGTTACCTCTTGGAATGTGTTTCTTGTCAGCGTTTTGGATAGTTTTATTGAGTATGTGTCCAGCATTGTTGATGTTAGTGATGGGTGTACTGTTTAGAGTTGTGAAGTTTTGTTCTGTCTCATTTGTGAATGCTTCCCAGTTAGCTCTTTTATAATTGGTGTATGTGTGTTTGTGGCTAGCTGGGGTGAATCTGGTTTTGGTGGTGATAATGATCGGGAGGTGGTCAGAGCCTAAAGTACTGACCACCCTCCAGGATGTTGTGGGGGCGAGTTCTGGGGAGCAAAAGGTGATGTCTGGAGATGATGGGTTATAGAGGGCTTGGTGAGGAATATGGGTATGTTGATGGATGTCGTTAAGGATGATGAGGTTATCGGTTTGGTTTTGTAGTACCAGCCCTCTGTCTGTGTCGGGGATGTCGACAAACCAGGCCGACGTCTTGGCGTTGAAGTCACCACCCAGGATGGTGTGTGGGGTGTTTGTGATGTGTTGTAAGTGTGGTCTGTATTCATTTGGTACTGTAGGGGATGTTTGGGGAGGGATGTATGTGTTTATGATGGTTATGTTGGAGTTGTTGCCAGTGCGTATTTTAATTGACTGTATTTCTGTTGTGTTATCATTTGGGGGGAGGAGGGATTTGGTTTGTACACTGGTTACTATGTATGATATTTCTTTGTGTACCAGGGTGATGAGTCCACTGCCCCCGCCGACAGCCCGGTCTTGTCTGATGGTGGTGAAATTATGAAATGTGGGTGTTTTTATGTTGTGCAGAGTTTTGTTTCTTGTAAGATGGCAATGTGTATGTTGTGTTGTTTGATGAAGTGTGAGAGTTCGTGTTTCTTTGTGTTGATGCCATCTATGTTCAGTTGAAGATTGTTAATGTTAT
The DNA here is from genome assembly GCA_032716605.1 of Paralithodes platypus. NCBI lineage: Eukaryota > Metazoa > Arthropoda > Malacostraca > Decapoda > Lithodidae > Paralithodes > Paralithodes platypus. The sequence continues at coordinate 60,000,295 of CM064572.1, forward strand.
GTGCACGAGGATGGGGTGGGGTTGGGGGTGAGGGAGGGGCTGGGGGTTGGGATGGGTGAGGTGGGGATTGGGGAGCAGGAGATGGGGGTTGGAATGGATTAGGATGGGGTGTGGTGTGTTGAGTTGAGGATGTGGATGGTATGGGAAGGTTAGGTGGGTTAGGGAGGAGAGGTGGACGGGTTTTAGGGGGGGGGGGGGAGTGGATGATATGGGAAGGTTAGGTGGGTTGGGGAGGAGAGGTGGACGGGTTTTAGGTGAGGGATTTGACTGGGAGAGGGAGGGGCATGAGGAACAGGTCCAGGTGTTTGTGTAGTGTTTCTTGGAGGCAAGTGTTGTGCAGGTGAAGTGGGTCCAGTTCCCGCATGAATTGCAGAGAACTGAACCCTTAGTATGGCGACTCGAAGTGATGGATTTTGAGCAAGTTGGACATATGTATGTGTACGTGGGTCCTGGGTTGCTCTCAATGTCTCCGGCTAGAAGGAGTCTTCGAGAAATGACAGCCGGAGAGTCATTTCTCGGTGTAGGAAAAACTGTGTGGTGTGAGAGGTGTGTAAATTCCCGGCGCGACCGAAGGCGCTCCAAGGACCCGTGCCCCCAGGGAGGGGGCAGGGGATGGTTGTGACGGTTTGGCTCCCGAAACTGCTCCCCGCGGCCGGCATCCGGTTTTCCTCCACTGGTCGTTGATTTTGTCTTCGGCCGTGGAGGGTCGGCAGCCATCCGCGGTTGGCAGCCTCGGGAGGTGGCCCCACGGCGCAGACGCCGCCACATCAGGACCAATTACGATTGGCGATTACTGTAGTTTGCTTTGGAAACAGATTAACTTGCTCATGTAGTAATGTACAGCCTATGTGGTGGATAGTGTTCTTTTATTTCATAAATGTTATTTTAGTAAGCGTTGTTTCCACATAGCGATTTTGATGAGTTATTAGTTTGCTTTGGAAACAGATTAACTTGCTCATGTAGTACATGTAATGTACACCCTATGTGGTGGATTGTGTTATTTTATTTATAAATTATTATTTTACTTAAGCGTTGTTTCCACATAGCAATTTTGATTAGTTATTTTGTCTTTTTTACTGTGTTCGTATAAATTTTGGTTTGTTTATTTTTCAAGTTTTACATTATAATTGTCTTTGTCCAATTTTGGTTTGTTTAGTTTGCAAGTTTTACATTTTAATGTAGTACACTGAGGTATATATCCAGTGCTCTAATACTCAAAGCCGTCATAAATCTGGACTTGTACAGTATACTGTACTTGTAAGCAGGTTGTCAAACCGGGACAATCTGTTGTTAAGACTGGAATGATTATGAGAAGAAATACAAGAAAATTAATATGAATTTGGATTGGTTTGGTCATTTTATCACTCCCAAAGACATAATATAAACTTCCAAGCATAAATGTAACTGTGTATATATTGTTATGGTGACTAAATACAAGGGAATAGGCCTCTTTTTTGACACCCAACAGTAGTAACATACTAACTTGCACACACAGTACAGTCGCGCTAATAAGTGATGTCTCGGCACCAAGTATGTTTTGATCAATAATGTGTACCGTTATCAGTAATATCTAAGCATAATTTCTTCATATCGTGTGAAATATACAAACATGTTCCTACACTTGCCCACCCTATTCAACATCTGACAGACATTAATACAGCACAGAGCAAGCCAAACGTAATGACTGGTGGGACATGACTTGTTAGCACGACCGTACATGTACTTATACATTCATACATACGGGTTTAAAGACCGCAACCGTCCACAGTGATATGGTACAATCACAGTACTGCACACAGTGCACAGCAATCACAACACGGTGGCTACAGTCTTTACTGCAGCACAGTACAACATATATAACTAGACAGTCCTAAGTTACTACCAGTGTTGAGGTGAGATGCCATAATGATTTAAGTACCGGTACAGTAATTCCTTACTTCAAGTTGTATTTCCATTTCTGGTTTTGTGTTCTTTTATTTCAAACATTTATTGTGCTAAATCGTTATTTCTACAGTGATTTTTATTGATTCTTTTGTCTTTATAGTGTGGCGTTCCTGTTTTGGTTTGTTTATTTTGGAAGGACTTGTGCAGCAAACTGTACATTACATGTCAATAAAAGGGAAGTTTGGGACTTTTGCTGAGTCGAAATAGGTCAAAAAGGGGACTTTGGGATTTAGGCTGGGACAAAAAAATTATTTCCCATAAAGTACTGGTATGTTATTTCTGTACCGCATTTTTCGGTGACACTTTGCTGTATGTATGTATGTATATAGTGAGGCACATACCCTATTGCTGGGGGTGGTTGACTTGAGGCAGAGCCCGAACAGAAACCTTTTAAGTTCCAATTCTTAGGGTCCTGGACCACTGACGCGATCCCTTACCCCTTTCTCTGTCTCGTTGAGTCGGAGAATTTTACAACACTGCTTTGAAAGGACAAATTAACCGTGTTACCGAAAGCATGACTGTACTGTACTGTAAAAGGATGAAAATCTGTACTTATACACCAGAAGAACAAAGACATTCAAATTTAGACATGGACATAAAAAAAAAAAATTAAGGGAATCTCCTTGTACTCTCTTAAAATTTATGATGTCATGACTTGGCGTTTTTTCTTTACATATGGAATGTTCATCATAAAATATTTAGCAATCTCCCTTGATGTCCACTGAATATTGATAGTACAGTTAGGAGCATAAATTGGGACTCGCCTATTTTACCCTTTCAGTCTGGAGTCGGCCACCCCTTAGCTATGGGGTATTTGCGTGAATATATACATGCATATGTACATTTAACCGTTTCAGTGATTGTGACTTGTTTTTATTTGATTTCAGCTACATTTAGACAATTTGATTAAGCTTAGGAAGGATATGTGGTAATGTAAAAGGATTGAGAGTGTATTAAGCTTAGGAAGGATGTGGTAATGTAAAAGGATTGAGAGTGTATTAAGCTTAGGAAGGATATGTGGTAATGTAAAAGGATTGAGAGTGTATTAAGCTTAGGAAGGATATGTGGTAATGTAAAAGGATTGAGAGTGTATTAAGCTTAGGAAGGATATGTGGTAATGTAAAAGGATTGAGAGTGTATTAAGCTTAGGAAGGATATGTGGTAATGTAAAAGGATTGAGAGTGTATTTACCTAATTGTAGTTTACAGGAGTTGAGCTAAGCTCCCTCCTCCAGCCTATTCCATTTGTCAATACATCTATAGGGGAAGCTAAACTTCCTAATGTCGTTCTTGTAGGTAGCTTTTTAACTGTAGCTGTGGCCTCTAGTTATTCCTGTATCCATAATGATTATATCCTTAAGCCGCTGTCACACGAGCGCTTTTTCCGTCAATTTTCCACGAGCAATTTTGTTCTCGTAATATTTTGGGACTTTTTCGCACTGGTATTGGTAACTAGACTGAAGGTAGATTATGTTACGTGGCTGAATTCTGATAAAGTGTAATTTTTTAAGCTTCCAGACCATAATTCCTCGAAAAAAGGCTCGTGTGACTCCAGCTTTATCCAGCCTCTCCAGCCCTAGCGTGCATTTGTACATCATTATCATGTCTCCTTCTCTCTCCTCTCCTTTAGACTCGGTAGATTTAATTTGTCTAGCCTCCCTTCATATGGCAGTTCTCTGAGACTTGGAACCAATCTAGTAACTGCTCTCTGGATTCTTTCTAACTTGTGAATATGTTTTTTAAGATGAGGGGACCACACCACCACTGCTGCATATTCCAGTCTTGGTCTGATCATACTTTTTATAATTTTTGCTAACCTGTTCTCATCCAAGTATTGGGCGGGTGCCCAACCCCGAAAGGGGTTGAAATAGGGGCCCGCCAAAGGCGGCTTTCTAGGGCCTTTCCTAGCTGATGCTGAGAGGATTGGGTTCTAGTCATATGGTGATGGGCTGGTCTATCAGTGAGAACTGAGCGATCTCTGCCATACCCATAGCTTACTCCGACTGTTCCTTTTACTTATGTCTTTCCTACATCTCAAGTGACGGCATCTTTTCCGTGGATTGACCTCCCAATATACAGTACCAAGATTGGAAGCCAAAGTGTCACATTTTTCCTTTGCCCCTCAACTTTCTCTTCATAATTGCTGAGGGGCACAGGGCCCTGGGTGGGGCTTTGGTTTCCCAGGCATTTCCACACCCTCCTCCGCTCCCCGCCATGGAGTGGCTTCGGTCACCCAGGCTTTATTGTGGTAGGCAGGGAGGGTTCTGTGGGGGCGCTCGGTTATGGCCTTGGCCTTGCTTGGGGCCTTGGGGCTGTTCGGCCAGGCAGCTTGGGGAACAACAACAACAACAACTTTCATATTCCCGGCCATTGCATACATTCCGCTAAAGAGCTTGTTAATATGTTTCTTTGGCGACAAGTTATCTTGTATAATCAACCCTAAATCCTTTTATTTTTCGGCCTTGCTAATTATATTGTCTCCCATTTTGTACTCCCAATTTGGTCTATTCACACTTCTTCCCATATTTAACACATGACATTTACTTATATTAAATTTTATTTTCCACTTGGTGCTCCATTCGTATATTTTATCTAAATCCCCTTGCAGCTCCTCACAACTACTTTTATTTGTTATTTGTCTCATAATTTTTACGTCATCTGCAAACATTGACATGTACTGTAGGAGTTTATGCCTATCTGATTAAAAGACGTCTTTCCTAAGCTGCATAAAATAGTTTAATATTGTACCATTCCTGTTTTGGTTTGTTTGTTTTGCAATTTTTACATTTTGATTGTCGGGATATAAGTCGGAATAGCATCATCCTTATTGAAGTGATTAATATAGTTTTGACTTAGGCTATTGATATTACTGTATATGTTTTCACCAACCAACTTCACTTCTAAACTCGATTAATGAAATCAACAAATACATGTGGCACTCCAAGGACTCGAACCTAGGATACTCACACCGAAATTCCGCGCATTTATGCATTACGCTATCAAGACAGTTAAGGAAATATGCTAACAACATTATAACCTGTACAGATTGGTGGTGGCTTTCAGTACAACCGTTTGGAGGACTACAAGAGGATAATTGTTCAACCCTTCAACTACGGGACCATCGGACGCAACAAAGACAAGTAATGTGAGTGTGTAGGAATGTAGTGTTTACTGTTTATTTGTATTGTTGTTTTGGTGATAATGTAGAGTTTATGTTTACTGTTATTGTAGTGATAGCGTATAGTATGTTTCATAACAGCTGACGGTAAATATCTATGTCCCCATCGTGATTGCTCTGCTTGGCTAATTATGTTTTTAATTAGGAAAAGTTGGCATTAATATGATTTAGATATGTAGGCTAATCGTTTCATATATTTCAATGAAGTAACGAGGGATATGTTGGTAAGGAATTCAATTTAATGCCAGGTGAAAAAAGACTGACAATAGTGATAATTAGTGGATGGACTAGCTGTATACCAGTGTAGAAAAATAGTGCTAAAAAGATACATAAGGGGCCTCCGAAGTTGACAGGTCAATCCTGTAAGTTTAATTACACTGCCACGGATTGTCCTATTCACTGGGGACAAGTCCACTTGGAGATGTTTTATGTATAGCCACCCTCATAAAGAGGAATAAGACATCCGGCAATAGATAGATCGACAATTACAATAGTACTTGCCGCATAATTGTGTTGTTTGCATTCTGTTAGTGATAACTCTGGTGTAGGGCTTTGTTTTGATTTAATAGGCTATCAATCTTTTCACTGACTTGAATTGCTTCAAACTCCGTTTGTCCAGACATTTAGGCTCGAACATTACTTGATTTTGGCCCTGTCACTTTTTCAACTTGGAGGGAGGCACTCGTTACAGACAGTTTTGCCTACCTCATTAAAAAAAATGTTTGAAAAGTGAACGTCTTGCAAATATTCTACTTTATTTGCTATTGTGCTCCCTCAATCTTTGATTTAAAAATAATAATAATACGGTTTAGCCTAGCTAGAAATAAGCCATAATCCACGAACGAAGCTTTGTCATTTTTAGTATGACGGTATTATTAGTATATTATTTAGCTATAAACTTCAGAAGTTCCTATATAAGTTGAGAAAATTGTCTACAGCCAGGTATGCCTAGTTAGAAACCTACAAAATCATTATCATCAGCCATTAGGAGTCCACTTGCTTGACAAAGGCCTCCCTTAACCATGACTCCCGAGACTGCCATGTTACCCCTGCAGTCTTTTCTCTCTGTCTCTTCACCTCCTGTCCGGTCTTCTCCTATCGTCCTTTCCTTCTCTGGGGGTCCAGTGAGTTGGTGTTTTATTCCACCTATTGTCCTCCCCATCTCCACTTCGGCTCTTTAATAGTTTTAAGAATATCCTTGACTTTGGTTTGCTCTCTTCCTATCTCTTAAGTGTTATTCCTAGCATTGATATTTCCATTGCTGTTTGCGCACTTCTAAGCTTATTCTCCATTGTTTTGTTAGTTTCCGATCCATAGATCATGGTTGGTAGCACACACTGGTTATATACTTTACGTTTAAGGCATATTGGTCTGAATCACCTGAATTAATTTTTGGGAACTCAGCTTCGAGAGGATTCCAACGATATGGTCACAAGTTAAAATAGAACAACTTTTTTTGGAAAAAAATAGATTTGGACATGTGGGGATACTTTTGGAAGCCAATGGTGAAATCAGTTTTTAATTATATTCATTTTTGTAGAAATGGGAGCCTATTATAATTTTACTTTAGTTCTCTTGAGCATCCAGTCATTAGATACCTGTTGATGCTTGATTTCCCTTTAATTATGTTGCTCAGGCATAGTTTCCACAATGTTGAGAAGGTCTTTTGTCTTTATATAGTTTGTTTATTGTGCAAATTTTAAATTATAATAATTGATTTTGATTATGGTAATATTTGTCTGATGAATGATAGGCTATATAATTGATTTGTTCCACATAGCAATTTTGCCTTTGTCCCAGTTTGACATTTTAAGTTATTGATGAAACTTTGCTTTGCAATATAGGTATGGCATATTTACTTAGGTCCTTACTATGTTGTATTTCTCAGTACCAATAATTGAGGACTTCTTTTATTTGTATAACTATCAGTATAATGCTCAGGTGGTCCTTACGGTTTTATTTCTCAGTACTAATAATTGAAGCCTTTTATTTGTATAATTATCAGTATATGCTCAGGCACATACTTTCATTAATCTTTACTCAGTTTAATGAGACTCCATATTATTGGTAAATTTATATTCTTGTTAAGTCCATGATTATTTATATGAATCAGTCAGTTGACCATTGTATCCATGAAGTTTGGAATTTTATTAAGTTATTTCCATAGCAATTTTGATTAGTTCCTTTGAGTCTATCTTGTGTAGTCCAAGTTTTGGTTTGTTTATTTTGAAAGTTTTAAATTATAATTTGGCAAAGCCAAATGTTACAAGGTTTATTGAGAAACATAAGTATACAAAGTAAATTTTATTAGTAATAGTAAGTTTTAAAGATTTATAATATTCATGGTCATGTAAAAAATATCCAGTACCCAAAGTTATTTTGCCCTTATTGTTTTTGGAAGTTTTTAATTTGTCATGTCCAATGACTTTTGTCAATGCTGCTTTATAAAGTTATATCAAGAGTTTTATAGTAATCAATTGAAAGTATATCATAGTCACCAATACTTTAAAAATCTATAATTGTTGTGATATTAATAAAGTATTGAAAGTGATCAAATGTTATCAATTTAAAACGGCAGACTTTAGTTGTTGATAATCCCAAAGCCTAATGTTTGTAAGTGATGGAACTAGTTGAGTTACTATAAGTACATTAAGTGAAATATAAGTAGTCCATTGAAAGGTGCTTGAAGACTTAAGTAATTCTATCACAAATAACTTGTAATATTTGGAAATACAGTAAGTGTTTAATACGGATACAGTTCACCTTAGGTTCATACCAAAGGCTGGACGCTGAATATCTAAATCCCATTCAGTAAAGTAAGAGTAAGTAAAAAAAATCAATGAATGGAATTTAGAATTCTGTTAGCTTTGTCACTTTGCAAAATTTTGCCAGTCAGCGCTCCGAACATATCAGAAATGTTGCTGTTCCACTGGACTTTCAAATTTTTCAGTCACCCCCCAGTGACTGATAGCTGGACTTTGCAAAATTCTGGGGGGAAATCGGTCAAAAGTATGGGGGTGAAACTCAAACATTTCACACAGCGAAAACTTTTCTATCTCTAGATTCTTGCTGGCAATAGAACCTGACCAACCAGGATCGGCTCAATTAAACCCTTTCGGTACTTATTCTGACTAGCCTCAGAACTTAATTATTTAGTCAGCTTAGGAAAGAGGTACTTTCTAAGCTGATTAAAATCATCTGATGCTAGCCAGTGACAGTACCAAAAGGGTTAATAGAGCTCATGACAAGCATGGGCTATAGAGGTTAAATTTGGAATGCACATGCAACACAACCAAACTGTCAGAAAGAGACTTTAAAACCAGACAAATAATGAAGGCTCTGAACATTTATAATTTTGCTTCTAGAACATTCAACCACATTACTTAAAATAACTTTGGTTTAGCACTTTCAGTAATGATGGTTCAACATATCTAGAGTTCATAATGATCTTTGCTTGTCAAACTGTTCATTCTAGGTAGCTAAACTTTATATGAGTGTGCAGTATATAAATATGGTCAACTATCACATAACGGCCAAAGAAACTTTTAAAGATTTATAAAGTCCATAAAAAAAAATCTTAGTAAAATATCTGTATATGGTAACAAATTTATTACTTTTATTATGAATGTTATTTATGAAAATAATATTACTTTCTTTGATTAAGTGATATTTTCACTTACCATGCAAACAAAGTATGTATTTTCATAAATGGCATATGCATCGTAAAATAATATATTTTTACCAATTTCAATACTTTACATCGACCAGCTATTTTTAAATCTTTAAGGTATATTGCCAGATTTTTTCCAGTCGGTGATAGACAAACCAACATTTAAATATGCAAACCCAAGATATAAAGTTTGAAACTTACATAAATGCAGCCAAACCATTGCTTACATGATACAGTACACTCTTAAGCAAAAATAAGTACACCAATGGAATCATGAACCTTTAACCCTCATAAAAGAATAAGTCATGCTGGCTAAGGAGAAATTTTATGCACTTAAGGAAAACCTCTAGGAATAAAGTATTAGACTCAGATCCTTCCAAAGCTTAATAAAATCATCCAATAGCCAGAATTAACAAGTCATGCTGGCTAAGAGTAATTCTATTCACTTAAGGAATTCCTTAAGAGCATAAATGCCAAAATAATTCCAAAGCAACATAAAATAAATCAAATATCCAGAATTAACTTACTCATATTTATCAAGGGGCTGATAATCACTCAGTAATTATAGCAGTAAATATATAAAGGCCAAAATTCTAAACCAATTCAAATAGGATGAACTTTGGGAATATTGGCTAGCATTATATTCAGCTTAGGAAGTACCAGATCAATCTCAAGGGTTAATACATTACTATTACCCCTCTCATTGCTCAACAGTCTTCCTAAGCTGCATATAATAGTCTGGTAACCAAAATTAACTTATTTCATATTCCTCAATGGTTTAACTAAAAAGGCTAAAGTAAATAAACTATTACCACACCTATTTCCTAGTAAAACTCTTCCAAAGTTATAGAAATCTCGGTGATTACAAATTATTAATCTTAGTGGCAAAGATATCTGGCTTAATTATAAGACTTTCATAATTGCCCAATATTCTTTACCATTAACATCAACGGGAATCAAGCATGGGATTGTCATAATTTGGGAAGAGTCAGCCAGGGAATAAGATAGAAAACTTTCAGCCAATTTCTTCTAGCCTTTTAGAGTTTCAAGAAGGTTGGCCTATCATATTAAAATACAGAACCAGATTTGTAAGCAGTCAATTTTCTTTGCAATATCAATATAAATACCAATACAAAAATCAAGGGACATTAATATATATCAAAATGCACAAGTACATTTCCATAAACATTTAATCTCAAACTTAGATTTCAGTGGGCATTTTCTATTAATATAACTAGTTCCAACACTGCATACAAATCTTATGCTGTACCCTTAATTACTTTTTCTCCAATAGGTTCAATGGATTCCATAGCACGTACTTATTTATGGCTAAAGCGTATCTCAACGGAATAAATTTTAGAATGTGCAAACTTTTAGTGATGTCAAGTAGACAGTCCTTGACAACATCTACTAAAGTATATAGAGTAAAATAATTTCTACTTTATATATTTTAATTTTTGTATATTTATTAAAGATTATTTTAAGTATCTATTTGTTTAAGTCTCCAATCATCAGGACACCCACCCTACCCCAGCTCTTGAGCAAGGAGTGTATGGTGGTAAAAACTGAATCATTTTGAAAGCATATATAATTTTCCTCTTAAATATACCATGACTTATATTTTCAGAGGAAATTACATTGCCTTCATAAATCAATACTGAATTAGTCTTCAAACATACCAAATAATGCACATTCTAAAAAATCATTCAATTAAAGATTTCATTACTGTATTATGCAGTTTTAGAAAAATATGCATAACTTCTATATCCAGTATTAATAAAGACAACTTTGAGTCGACATAATTTAAAACTTAAATATTGCAAAATTTCTAGTACCGGGGTACTTCTATTTTATTTTTATTTTTTTAGGAAAATTGCGATTAGGCCTGAGTATATACAGTAGATAAATTTTTCCTGCTGTCTCAAGTTGGCCAACCCCACCTATGGGGTATGTGCCGGAGTATATACAAATTCCCAAATTAATTACTTTAAATGCAAAGTATTTTGACAAACACTAAGATTTAATTAAATTTTAATTTCCATTTGGGCTCTGTCTCAAGTCTGCCAACCCCAGCTATGGGGTATGTGCCTGAGTATATACATAACTACCCAATTTCATTACTTTAAATTTTCAGTCTTTGGACAAATGGTCAAATATTCCAAAAATTATATTTAAATGTTAAACTCCCTGTGCGGGCTCAGTCTCAAGTCGGCAAACCCAAACTATGGGGTATATACCAGAGTATAGATTTAATTACTTTAATTTCCAAGTATATTTTGTTATGAATTTCTTTCTATTGAAGTCTCAAGTTGTCAATATTAAAACTCAATCAGAACAATTATGAATCGTCTACAACTGCATCTCAAAAAAGTAAACTTTAATCCTCTATACAAACAGAACTTGCACCTTTAACTTTCAGTATACAATTACTTCCTTTATTCTGGCTAATGGATATTTTATTCAGCTTAGGTAGGGGCTGTGAGAGTTAGGTTGATCTAGTCATTGCCCTTTAGACTCTCCAAGGTCCCTCTTAAACTGCTAAATTTTGTCAAAAAGCCAGAATATGGAAAAATATTGCATTCCAAAAGGATTAACACCATGGGTTAGTGAAATTTTTAGCTCCATGTTAAACAGACAAATAAATAAATCATAAATATAACAAATAAGCCCTTTACAAATGTAGTAATACATTTATAAAATTATGTATGAACTAAACTTATACCAATTGTACTAATCATTCAATAAAACTATGAACGAACTAAAAGCCTATTAATTATACCTAATGTAGTAGTAATTCTATAAAACTATGAACTAAAAGCCTATTGATTATACCTATAACTAAAGTCTAACTTTCATACTGTACTATAGACCAAGGCATCACTATCTCCATCAGTCTTCCCTAGTACCATGAAAGATAATCCTTATTACCATATATACTGTAGGTGCAGTACTGTATTAATAACTACTCTTCTCATAACCTATAACCAAGTTTGAGCCATAAGCAAAAATAACACAAATGTAACCTTCCGATTACAAGTGTTTTAAGGATATATACCGTAACATTTATAACTATTTTTCAATCCTCACCCCTAAATGCAGCTATATATCCCATATATATATTCTCAATTAGAGTTTACGGAAATCTACAATAATCTGCCCACAAATTTACTTTCAGATAACTGGTACTGTACTAGAGTAATAAAGCTAATATTTCTAGCATTTGGGAAGAGTCAGTCAGGGTATCTTATTTTATAGGCAAATTCCTCAGAGCATCAAAGTAACATTTTCAGCCCCAATTATATAGATTACACTATTCTTAGACTGCACTAGACTTAATATAAATGACCAACAGTTACTTTCTTCAGGCTAACATTTGTTAAAGAATTCTTAGCCTTCCAGCCTATTAAACTACTTTTCAAAATGTATAGAGACCATTAATCCACTTTACTCAGCTTAGGAAGGATCTAAAGTTATAAATGGACAATTAAGGTTTGCTTCCATTCCCATAGTATTTTTTAATTATTTCAGGTAATTTACTCTTTACACTATTAGGTAAATCTTTTACCTATGAAGTTCAGGGAAAATGAGCGGTTAAAAGCGTAAAAATACAATAATATAGCGTTTGTATCAAAACTTGGCTCGGGTTTTCCCAAATTGCAAACCCATAAAACCCAGATAGGGAAATTTCATGTTGCATTTTCCCTATCAAGTATTATTGGATCTATGTACACTCGGATACCATAGTCTCTAGCCCACTCATGCTAATTCGTGGACTTCGCCTATATATAAGTATGGAAGTATATCTCTGGAAACAAATTAATTAATATAACTTTCCATAAATCAACTACAACTATAATTTACTTATAAATTTAATTTATAATTTACAAGTTCTATACCAACACTTCACTTAGGGATACTGCATTTGCAACTATAATATATAGTACTGTATATTCTTGAAGAGAGTACCGGATCAAATAAAAAAATTGACTGCAAACTTATGTCAGTTATTTGCCATTAGTCTCAAACTAGAATTGAGTTTCACTTACGCCTAAATTGCGCTTGCTTTATACCATTTCAAACTTTATTGCTAATTGCTATTTTGACAACTCTTTAGTCATTTGTGTTTTGGTTTCTTTTGCAAGTTTTACTTTCAAATTTCTAACTAAGCTGCCAGACTAAAAAAAAAACATTAAAGACTACAGTATATAGACTAATCATTATCATATCTTTTACCAAACTTATTCCTAGCATATTTTACTATTTATAACTAGTCACTACTACAACTAGGTACTTCTATTTTCAGCCTAACGCTATCCATTGAACAATACAGCATATCAAAATGTATAATGGGCTTAAATGGTATATATACAATTCACATCTAATTTTTTTCTTTATTTACCAATGGAGCAAAAAATGTCAAAAACTAACAATAGTGCATTAAAATCGGCGTCGGTAAAATAAATTTGGTTAAAGCTTGGATACTGCACATAAATTCCTTTCCTCAACTATAACTATGTAACTATAACTAACATAATGGATAATAAGTCTTAGGCGTGTGCATAAACCTTTAACTGTCCTGGTGGTGTAATAGTTAAGGTGGCAAAAATCTGTGTGTGATAACCCGGGTTCGAATCCCGGTGGATCATATGTACTTTAATTAATTTCATTGGGGGTGTGGTGGTGAGATTAATAAAAATAAGATTAGGAGTTAACGAAAGCAACTCTAATCAGTAACCAAAGCTCTTTCATTCACTTTTACCTTGCCAAGTTCGATTTGTATAAATTTACTCCGTTAGCAATGTTTACAGAACCCTTACAAACTTAAAATATTTCCAAAACACCAGGATGGAAATTCTTTTAAGTTAATAAACACCTTCAGGATTAGGAAGCGTTCAGTTTATTCGATCATTAGATGCTATTATTCACCTTAGGAAGGATCTATGGATTCATATTTTTTCACCAACCAACTTTACTTCTAAACTCAATGAAAAATAAATGGGGCACTCCAAGGACTCGAACCAAGGATATTACTAAAGCAAATTTAATTAAAAATACTGTACATGTGGCACTCCAAAGACTAACCTAGGAGACACAAATTCTGCACATTTATGCATTACGCTATAAGACCGTTAAAGAATTATGCACAAGGCTACGATATATTAGGTAGATTTGAGTTGCCAAAGACCTTCCTAAAACACAAATTATATAAAGATCGAATAAACTTTATGCGCATCTTAATACCGAGGGAGCCAAGACTCTCCAAACATTGCTTCCGAAGGAATATAAATGATACCAGTGGAACAATTAATACCCCGAAGCTAAGCCTACATTAACAAACTCTCGCCCTCTCCGTTCATCCCTATATCCCGGGCACCTCGGGGGCAGGACCCGACGTTCGGAATCACTACTTAACAACCTTGTTGCGTACTAGCAGGAGACTGTATGAATGACCGTACTAGTTTTCAGGGTGCAGTCGTGGGCCCGGAATATACTCAAAACAAATAAAATAAAATTTCTACAGCTAAAAACATTAAATAACATTAAATTTAAAGTTACCCTGCCTAGCATAATCCCACCCCCTATCTTTCAGAATATACTAACAAAACAATAAAAATAAAAGTAATAAATCTAAGAAGTACCACCCCATTTAAATAAAAGTTATAAATCTAATAAGTAACACCCCATTCTTATCAATTACAAACTCAAATTTACTTTAATAAACTGATGAAAGCATATGGTCCTCCTGGGATTCCAACCCGGGACACCACACCCAGAATTTAATAAACTAATGGCATCATATGATCCTCCCGAGATTCCAAGCCGGGACACCACACCCAGAACATAAGCACCTTAAGCCATTACACCTACAACTTTACTTCTAAGCTCAATAAAATCAACAAATACATGTGGCACTCCAAAGACTTTAACCTAGGATACTCACAAAATTATACTTTAATTTTTAAGTTAATCCACCCACCCAAAACCCATTCTCCCCCGCCCGAGAGATATGCTCCGCGGTTCCAATATTCAATTTGTGAACTCACTTACTGCATTCAATCCCCATTTCAGGGTAGCAGTACTGTACAAGGGGCAGATCCCTTCTCGCACTCCTCCATTCACATTCTGGATAAGTAGATAGGTTACAGGATTCAATTTTTGGCAAGATTCGGAGATCTCAAATAACTTTAATTTTACTTTCATCACAGCTACTCTTAGACAGTTTTATTAAGCTTAGGAAACATCATTACTTATCAAATACGCTTTGATGCCATAGACCCTTCATAAACTTAATAAAATTGAAGGAAAACTATAATAAAGCAGGAATTACAGTCTGGATTTACATTTAGTGAACACTTTTCTATACATTTGTGATAACCATTCACTGAAGTCCCCGATCATTAGGGCACCCACCCTAACCCAGCTATAAGTCAGCAGGGAGTACATGGTGGTCAAAACTGCATCAAATATAATACTTAGCCATTTGGATTAGTGGTCTATTCTTTTTACTGCGTTCCTTTAAGTTGTTGGTTTATTTTGCAAGTTTTACATTATAATTTAAGTTAAAAAGATAGTCCAATTTTCTTACATTTTCCCCAGTTGTGTGGCATTTTTATATCTTTTTATGTAATTTAGAAGAAATCGGCCTTTGGCCGAGCCATTTTTCTACCGAAATAGGCACCAATTTATTTTGAGTGTCTTTAGTATTTATTTAAACCTTTGAGGTCAAAGGAATTTTTCATTAATTTATATTTTTTCACCAAAACTTTACTTCTATACTCAATGAAATCAACGAGACTCTCCAAGGACTCTAACCTAGGATACTCACACCAATATTCCGCACATTTATGCATTATGCTATCAAGACAATTAACATGAAAGGTCATAGTTTAACTTATTACGCTATCAAATCATGCCAAAATATTACAATCCTTCGTAACCGTACCTATTCTTCCATCACTATCACACAACGTTAATAAAATATCCTACTTGTTCCACCGGGATATCATTTTAAAGTTTACCCTGTAAGCATATAATTTGCATATCATAAGCATTCATGTTTATAGAGGATATATCACGTTAGGCTGGATTTAGAGGTTGTAATAGAAATGGGGGAGGGGCAGGGGGGATTCAGGGCGCTACAGGACAGACCGTCACTTTCAACATCAATACTAATATTCGCCGCGCTCCCTTCAAAGTCCGGTACTAACGGCTCATACTTTCTCTAATACTTAAACAGTAGGCTACCATAGTGCGGTTGGGAATATGAACATGATTAGATTAATATCCAGTATTCGAGAATGGATAATACGTCGTAGGCGTGTGCATAAACCTTTAACCGTCCTGGTGGTGTAATGGTTAAGGTGGCAAAAATATGTGTGTGATAACCCGGGTTCGAATCCCGGTGGATCATATATACTTTAATTAATTTCATTGGGGGTGTGGTGGTGAGATTAATAAAAATAATATTATTAGTAGGTTTAGGGATATTTCTTCGAGAGGCCGGTCTATATGATCTGTGCCCCATGAATATTCTTTCCTCTCACTTAAACAGTAGGCTACCATAGTGCGGTTGGGAATATGAACATGATTAGATTAATATCCAGTATTCGAGAATGGATAATACGTCGTAGGCGTGTGCATAAACCTTTAACCGTCCTGGTGGTGTAATGGTTAAGGTGGCAAAAATATGTGTGTGATAACCCGGGTTCGAATCCCGGTGGATCATATATACTTTAATTAATTTCATTGGGGGTGTGGTGGTGAGATTAATAAAAATAATATTACTGATGTACAGGCTGTCCGCATAGGCCCAGAATCTACTAAAAATAAATTACAGTACGCTAAGTCAATACTCATATCCGCCGCGGTCCCTTCAAGGTCCGGTACTAACGGCGGATACTTTCTCGAACATGTACAGACAGTCTTTGTAGGCACAGCATACACTAAAATATTATAGTATGGAAAATTTTCTATCAAAATATGTACGAAGGGTACTTTTTAAGCTTGATTGAAGTCCAGAGCAAACCACAATTTTTCTATCGAAACATTTGTTTTTTTGTAAAGTTGGATTGAAAGTCTAGAGCAAACCAAGACATTTTTCAGCAAACTGACATTTTATCTATCGAAAACAAACATTTTTTTTTTAAAAGTTTGATTGAAAGTCTACAGAGCAAACAGACATTTTTCTATCGAAAAATGCACAAGGAGTGCTTTATTTTAAGCTTGATTGAGGTCTAGAGAGCAAACAAAGTAATACAAAATAAATAAGCAATTAAATACACCGCTCTATAGATAATATTTCTTATATTTTATTTTAAGCCCTGCGAGTCTTTTTCTAGACTCTGTAGTCTGGTTAAACAAACTTAATTCATTTTAGCAAGCATTTTCTCCAGCGATTTTGAAGTTATTTTGACTGTCAAAGTTTTGGTTTGTTTAGTTTGCAAGTTTTAAATATCAATAAGTAAATAAGCAAATAAATAAGCCGTTCTATAGATATTAATAATAAATACAATGGGGAAGGTGACCGAGTATATAGATAAAGATTAAGTACTGTGGGACCAGTTATTACTTTTAACTGTTAATTTGCTAATGCGATGGCGAAGATTTAGGGAACCTATTGTAAAAGAAATATATTCTAATTGAGTGCACGCTCATTTTAATTATTTTATAGCTTTGTAGTTTTAAGTTTAATTTCAGATAAATTTTAATGAGTTTTACCACATACAGTATATAAGGTGAGGTTTCTATTATTTTAAATTTTAAAGTTCTATTAACCCTCTCCGACATGACGCGATTTTGAGCCTATTGGAGATACTTTAAAGCCTTTGCTACCATCAGGGGTATTAAGAAACCTTTAGTTTAGTTACTTCAACCTCTGCAGATGTCTTTGAGTTAGCTGTGGCCAGAAAACTAATTTTGGAGAGGTAATTATAACAGAACTATTGGCAACCTCTTTGTCATAAATGCATGAAAGGGTCAAGTACTGTGGGACCAGATATTACAGTTAATTTGCTAATGCAATAACGAACATTTAGTTAACCGATTTTAAAAGCAATATATTCTAATTCAGTGCACGCTCATTTTATTTATTTTATAGCTTTGTACTTTTAAAAGTTAATTCCGATAAATTTTAATGCGTTTTTCCACATATAGAAGGTGGGGTTTCTATTATTTTAAAGTTATATTAATTTGAACAGTAACTAAGTTTTATATATACAATTTACTTGCTAATGCAATACCGAAGATTTAAAAGGAACATTGTAATTCAGTCCAGTCATTTTATTTCACATTATAAGTTTGTGCTTTTCAAAGCTTAAATTCTGATCATTTTAAATTAATTTTTACAAATTTTTGTTAGTGCGCTTCGATAATTTTAGATTTTAAAGTTACTTTTATTAATATGAACACTACTTAGTTTCAAAGTTAGGCTATATATTTTAATTGCTGTACAAAGTATCCAGACTTAAAGTTTGCTGGATTGCCCACTTTAGATAGAGATTAATTATATTGTTGACTTTTACTTTGCCAGAAACAAGTCCAATTCTATACAAAACTATCCAGCAATTTTAATATTACTTTAGTGAACATTTACTCTTAATTTCATAGTTTTAATTTTCCATTTTATATTTAGCGTGATTTCTATAGCGATTTCTATTAATAATTTTTATTTAAATTTAAATTTGTCCCAGTTTTAGTTTGATTATTTTTAAAGTTTAAAAATTAATTATCTATATAGTATTATTACTTACCGGTAGTTTATTAAGGGGGAGGAGGGGAGGGGGAAGCGGATCATTCTTAACCAACATAGTCAGACTAATTTCAACGAGACTTTAATTTACAACCAACAAATCCAACATAACAAATATATCCTATCTAACTTCACGAACCTTATTGAACAGAAGCGATGTGTGTGGAGAGTTGAAGTAGAGGATTGAAGATAGACTATTGGAGATCCTAGCGACGTTAATCTTCAGACGTTGAGCTTGAAATAATCTTGAGACGTTGGGAAGCTCTTTGTTGGCTGTACGATCCTTGTGCTGTAAAGCGTAGACAAAGGTTAGTGGATTCCATGCTATACAGATGTGGATATACATGCATCAAATTTTAAGACCGAATGCTCCACACATACGTGCAGTTTCAGGCTCTTGTCCTAATGGCGGCGTTCCAGGCAACCCTGTAAAGGGCTGCTTCACTTTTAAATTTTTTGGATTTGAGATCGGCACGTATAGTCTGATCACAAGTTTGTTTTAAAATAATTTCCGATCAATTTAAATGCATGTTTTTCACTTATTTTGTTGGGGCGTTTCGATAATTATTAATTTTAGTCTTAAATTTAACAGATAGCTCAAAAGTGACCGTTCAAATTAACAGATAGCTCAAAAGTGACCGTTCAAATTAACAGATAGCTCAAAAGTGACTGTTCAAATTAACAGATAGCTCAAAAGTGACTGTTCAAATTAACAGATAGCTCAAAAGTGACCGTTCAAATTAACATAGCTCAAAAGTGACCGTTCAAATTAACAGATAGCTCAAAAGTGACCGTTCAAATTAAAGAAAAATAAATCCTACCCAAAGCTTTTACCTGTACTCTAAAATAATAATTTTCATTAAAAGTGACTCTTAATTCTTTACCATCAACATCTATAGCTCCAAAACAATAAGTCAAATTATACCGGTAGCTATAATAACCCATTATGTTCTCTCCACCAACCAACTTTACTCCTAAAATCTGTGATGGGCTGCTCTATCAGAGTGAGAACTGAGCGATCTGTGCCATACCCATAGCGTACTATGACCGTTCCTTTTACTTATATATTTTCTAGATCTCAAGTGACCGCGTCTCTTCCGTGGATTGACCTCCCAATCTACCAAAATTGGAAGCCAAAGAGTCACTTTTTTCCTTTGCCCCTCAACTTTCTCTTCATAATTGCTGAGGGCCACAGGGCCCTGGGTGGGGCTTTGGTTTCCTGGGCGTTTCCACACCCTCCTCGGCTCCCAGCCATGGAGTGGCTTCGGTCACCCAGGCTTTATTGTGGTCGGCAGGGAGGGTTCTGTGGGGGTGCTCGGTTATGGCCTTGCTCGGGGCCGTTCGGCCAGGCAGCTTGGGGAACAACAACAACTCCTAAAATCGATTAATGAAATTAACAGACACATACCGGATTCCAAACAACTATGCAGAACATCTTTAACATTAACATCTATAATTATAGGCTACTATTTGGAAACCATCAGCCAGGGAATGGGTACAAATTTAAAGCTAATTATTTTGCTCTAGCCCTTTTTGAATTACAGACAATGCAACTCAATAAAACTAAAATAATTATAGAATAGATAGAAGGGGAATGGTACAGTAACTAGATAGATAAAACAATTTCTAGCATACCTATAATAAACAGGGTACCGGTATAGATTACTATTATTATAAGACTAAATACTATCTACTGAACTCGATGTTAAAAAAATAAAAAATAAAAAAATCCCAACTTTAGAATTTAGACTTTTCTCCCTCATGAATAGCCCCATTACTTTGGCAATTTTAAGACCTTTTACCCCATAGTCAATATTAAGACTCATTGTGCTATTTAGCCAGCTTCCCCGTCGGCCAATAGGGACTTTTAGGGGGAACCGGCCATATATACAGTCTGTTCCCCGTATCCGCGCCTTACTGGTACCGACTGCGGTCCGCGGATACTTGAAAACGCGGATACGTGGAGTGTATTTAACATAGGTTTCAATGGGAAATTGGCTTAGCTCGTACCTGACCCGGCCATCTTTGACCCTCAAACCATTATTTTGACTTGCATATTTGAGGAGAATACTTATTAATACATATTATGAGATAACTTACCACACAAACTTTATTTGAAATTAGTCATTAGGCCTAGGCTAGCCTTACGCATCGGCATAATTTGCCTGCTTTCGTCAGACAGTCGGTACGCTTGCTCGGTTTTGATGGTCCCGGGCATTTATTGCAATCATGATTACCATCAGGCCCACTGTCCCTATCACTGAATGCTCTAAAGGCCGTAATAAATGCGGGAGATAAGAGGTTCGTGCAGAAAAAAGCTTGTAAACAAGTGGTTTTCAACTTTTCCAACACTGGTCTGAACTGCTGCCTCAGCTGGGACGCTGTGTTGACTTCACGCAAGAATGCAAGATGGCCGACTAAAGCAAGAATCAGGATGCGCACCGACCCGCCCTTTTCAAATCCGTGAATAGCTGGTATTTTGAAGTTTTTTTGCGCGGATGAAGAGTAATGGGATATTTAGGGGTGTCCGTGGATCACTAATACGGGGAACTGACTGTACATAGAAACAATTAAAAAAAAATTTTTTTAGGAAGAGTCTTAGGGTGTATTTTTAAGTTTCAAGGTCTAGGGAGCAAACTATATATATATATTTTCTTAACCCTCTCCGACATGAGACGCGATTTTGAGCCTATTAGGGATACTTTAAAGCCTTTATTACCATCAGGGGTATTTAGAAACCTTTAGTTTAGTTACTTCAACCTCTGCAGTTGTCTTTGAGTTAGCTGTGGGCAGAAAATTAATTTTAGAGAGGTAATTATAAGAGTGAGAGAACTTTCTTATTTCTAATCTGGCAACCTCTGCGTCATGAGTCTCAAGGGGTTAATTAACATTTAAAACTACGAGTAAGCCAAATATTAATCAAACTTTAATACTTTTACTTTCACTGAAACTTTCTATTTTATATTGGGCGGGTGCCCAACCCCGAAGGGAGTTGAAATAGGGGAGCTATCCCCCCGCCAAAGGCGGCTTTCTAGGGCCTTTCCTAGCTGATGCTGGGAGGATTGGGTTCTAGTCATGTGGTGATGGGCTGGTCTATCCGAGTGAGAACTGAGCGATCTCTGCCATACCCATAGCTTACTCAACTGTTCGTTTTACTTATATATCTTCTAGATCTCAAGTGGCGGCGTCTTTTCCGTGGATTGACCTCCCTACTGCCAACCTAAAAGTTGGCAGATTGGGAGCCAAAGCGTCACATTTTTCCCTTACCCCTCAACTTTCCCTTCATAATTGCTGAGGGGCACAGGGCCTTGGGTGGGGCTTTGGTTTCCCGGGCGTTTCCGCACCCTCCTCAGCTCCCTGCCTTGGAGTGGCTTCGGTCACCCAGGCTTTGTTAGTGGTAAGCAGGGAGGATTTTGTGGGGGCGCTCGTTTATGGCCTTGCTCTAGACCTTGGGGCTGTTCCGCCAGACAGCCTGGGGAACAACAACAACTCAATTTACAATACATTTTGTACAGTTGCCCAAATAACTTCTGGTCCTATGTGATCTTATACATGAAATTTTATGTGCACATTAAGATTTATTATGCAGTACAGTAGTTACCTCTGAAGATTACTAAACTCTTTATTCATATTTTTTCACCAACCAACTTGTGGCACTCCAGGGATTCGAAGGATTCTCACCAAAATTCCGCGTATTTATGCTATAAAGATGAATAGTAAACACACAATTTCTTTAATAATTCACTCCAACACCAAACTCCTCTCAAAGAAATTAATGAAACCAAGCAGGTGATCCACCAGGATTCGAACCTAGGTTACCACAGATTTTAAACACTATCCATTACACCATCAAGACTCCAAAACATCACAAGGAATAACTTTGATGGACAACTGTACAAAGACGGCTAAACTTAAAATAAACAAAATACTAACCGTATAGTAGTATTGTAGGGAAGTAGTGGTACTTTAGTCCATTGAAGCTAATAGTAGTCTACTGCAGAGAATATTAGTCCAGTCTTGTAGTAGTACCAGTCCATTGAAGAGAATAGTAGTCTTTTTTAGTAGTAGTAGTAGTAGTACCGGGTAGTCCATAGAATATCATCTTCAATCTAGGTACGATCCTCCTAGGTCTTCTAGCGCTGTAATACAAGTAGAAAAAATATATTAGTTATAAGGTTTCAGTGCCATTTCCTAGCCTAAGATTTTATACTCCAATTTGTTGCTCATGTAGTAATGTACGGTCGCGCTAATAAGTCATGCCACAGCGGTCATTAAGTTTAGCTTGCTCTGTACTGTATTAATGGGTCAGATGTTAAATAGGGTGGGTAAGTGTAGGAACATTTGTATATTTCACTCTACATGACAAAATGAAGCTTAGATATTGCCGATACCACTTTTTGATCAAAACATACCTGGTGCCGACAAATCACTTATTAGCGCGACTGTACTAAGTGGTGGATTGAGTTTTTATTTATAAATTTTGCGCAAGCGTCTTTCACATCGCGATTTAGTGAAGTGCTGTTGTCTATCCAAATAGGGTGTAAATTACTACTCAATGCACTTATTTTACAATCGTATACAAGATCATAACGAGGAACATAACTTCTGTGGGCAACTGTATAAGGATCACCTAAGTTAACCCTCTCTGACATAAGGATCACCTAAGTTAACCCTCTCTGACATAAGACTCAATTTTGAGCCTATTGGGTATACTTTAAAGCCTTTGTTACCATCAGGGGTATTTAGAAACCTTTAGTTACTTCAACCTCTGCAGTTGTCTTTTAGTTAGTTAGCTGTGGCCAGAAAACTAATTTTAGAGTTAATTATAAGAGTGAGAGAACTCCATTTCTTATTGCTAATCTGGCAACCTCTGCGTCATATATGCGTTAAAGGGTTAAATTACCAAACTCATCAAAATACTAACCGATAACTTGTCCTGTAGAGCGGTACATCATGGGGTCCACATAGAGTCCGAATACCATGCATGCCCTACGCTGTATCCAAAACAAAGAGGCTCCTTCCGTAACACCACCATTCCAGACGATCCATACAAAACATGTCGGGCCACAACGCTCCTTCAGTCAGGCACCAACGCTCTGCCTCTTGTCAATTGAAGATAAGATTCCCAAGGTCACCGTACTCTGCAAGAAGAGTAACAAAAATAATTAAGTTACTTCCAAGGATTATGGCATTTGGATTTATATTTTAGAATTTAAAACTTTCAAAATAAACAAATCAAAACTTATACGAACACAGCAAAAAGACAAAACGACTAATCAAAACTTATACGAACACAGCAAAAAGACAAAACAACTAATCAAAATGGCTATGTGGAAACTACGCTTAAAATAATATTTATAAATATGAGGAATAAGACTTTTGTGCACAATTTTGCAGATAGCTTACTTCTTTTTTATCCATTTGGTCTACTTTTAAAGTACTGTACTGCTCAACATTATGGAATTTCGTATGCCAAGCTTTTACTGTGTATTATATTTGCCTATTCAGGCATTTTGAGCCACATTTCTTTACCACAAACTTCCAAAACTCAAAAATAGGTTAAACTTAAAACAAACACTTCAACATATGGCGATGGGCTGGTCTATCAGAGTGAGACCTGAGCGATCTCTGCCATACCCATAGCTTACTGTTCCTTTTACTTATATCATTTCTAGATCTCAAGTGACGGCGTCTCTTCCGTGGATTAATCTACCAAGATTGGAAGCTAAAGCGTCACATTATTCCTTTGCCCCTCAACTTTCTCTTCATAATTGCTGAGGGGCACAGGGCCCTGGGTGAGGCTTTGGTTTCCCGGGCGTTTACGCACCCTCTCAGCTCCCCGCCATGGAGTGGCTTCGGTCACCCAGGCTTTATTGTGGTCGGCAGGGAGGGTTCTGTGGGGGCGCTCGTTTATGGCCTTACTCGGGGCCTTGGGGCTGTTCGGCCAGGCAGCTTGGGGAACAACAACATACTAACCGAATATTAGTCCTGTAGAGTGGTTCATCGGAAACTTTAGTCGCCATCACAGACGCTCCATCATCAGGCCAGAACTGCGTCCACCACACACCAGGCCACAACTCTGCGTCCACTACACCACAACACTGCATCCACCACCAGACCAAAACTCTGCGTCCACCACACCATCAGGCCACAACTGCGTCCACCACACAACACTGCGTCTTCCACCACCACACACCAGGCCACAACTCTGCATCCACCACCAGGCCAAAACTCTGCGTCCACCACACTACAACAGGCCACAACTCTGCATCCACCACACAACACTGCATCGTCCACCACACTACACAACACTGCATCCACCACACCATCAGGCCACAACTGCGTCCACCACACTATACCAGGCCACAACTCTTCGTCCACCACACTACCATCAGGCGACAACTGCGTCCACCACACAACACTGCATCGTCCACCACCACACTACACCAGGCCACAACTCTGCGTCCACCACACCACCATCAGGCCACAACTGCGTCCACCACACAACACTGCGTCCACCACACACCACTGCATCCACCACACTACACCAGGCCACAACTATTCGTCCACCACACTACCATCAGAAGACAACTGCGTCCACCACACACCAGGCCACAACACTACATCCACCACCAGGCCAAAACTCAGCGTCCACCACACAATATTTTTTGTTTCTTTCTAGACTTCCTTATCCCTAATTAGAATTTCAAACTTTCAAAATAAAAAAAATAAAAACTTTGATAAACTCGGTAAAATTACAAAACTTATCAAAATAGATGTTGAAACTATAATATTTAGCTTTAGTTTAGAGATTTAAAAGTATCTGCCCCAGAACTACGGCGACTTTGAGACCTTTTCTGCAATTTAGGAGGAACCTGCCCTAAGATGGGGCATTTTTCTAATGAAAATTGCACAAGTTCACCTCTAAGGGAGTCTTTGGAGAATTTTTAAAGCTTTATGGAGAGTTGGCAAAGAAAAATAAAGAACATTTATATACACAGAAATATCAAAGTTTTTTCAACTGAATGTGGAAAATTACAAATTGACAACTTACAACTTAAGGCTGCACCACTTGAGGGCAGAATCCGACGTAGGGCAGATTCAGACACAGGGGCAGAGTCCATCAACACACCACCGGAGAAGAGCCGACCGACAGCATCGGTACATTGAGGCGATTCATTCGTGGCCACCACCTCAGGGAATCTGGCAATAGATAGAAGTGGCGCACTTAAGCTGTTCTCCACATACACTTTTCAATAAAAATAGAAACAAATTATATAAAAAATGTGGAATGGGCCGGAGTAAATAGAACAGACACTAAATATTATTCAAGCAGACTTTAAAAATAATACGATACTCTTATATGTCCGGGTTTTAAGCGACCAGAATAGGTTACTTGCATTGTATACCACCTGTACCTTCATTAAGTTTTATGCGGCAGATGCGTAAGAAGCAATATATACATAAAGCGGTAGGTAAAGGGTTAAGTTTTATCCAGAGGTGGGCGCGCTCCGGTGGGACCGGTAATGCGGTAGCGCTCCGCGCTCATCAGACATAAGGTAATGCGGCAGCGCTCACGCGCTCCTTTTGTCAGCAGACCCGATGCGCTTCCCGCTCCGCGCTCCCAAAAATAGGTATATAAAAAACAAAACAAACTCCTTCGTAAGCTGTAACTTGCCCGGAAGGTTTACTTTGCGTTATCAAAAGCCAAAAAAACAAAAATAACAAGTTAACAACTGTAACACTGTCAGTCTGTCACTATCATAGTATCACTGTATCACAGTTCACTAACACTGTACGAACGGTACGATGACTGTACACGATAATGACGTTCTTGTACCTGTTGTTGACAGGAAAAATCGCCTCCGGAGCGCCAGAAAGGAGCGCGAATTTCTAGCTGCACTCCCCGCCTGCACTCAGATTTCAGAATTTTGCCGCTCCTCGCTACTCTATATTGGTAATGCGCACCGGATCACAGAGCGCAGAGCGCCAAATGGCGCGCACCTGCCCACCTCTGGTTTTATCCTACAGATACATATTAAGCCAAGGTTAGTTTTTATCCCACATACTACAGATACATGGTAAGAGACTATATGTTAAGCAAAGGTTAGTCTTTTCACACATACTACAGCCACATGTACTGGATACTAAAGATTACGTACCAGCTAATAAGGAAGAGTTAGTTTAGTATCCCATGTACGGTACTGGTACATGGGATACATACTACCTGGTAGGTAAGGGTTAGTTTTGTATCCAACGTACTGTACATTCCAGTTCATTCCAGCCGACTATATTGTTTTCAAAGTTCAATTTCCGATAAATTTAAATGTATTTTTCCAAATTTTGTTTAGGGTGTTTTAGTTTCAATATTGTTTTAATCTTTAGTTATTGATTTAAACAGCAAATTTTGAGTTAGTTTTAAAGTCTCAAATTTTAATTACAATCTTAACCCTTTCACGCACATATGATGCAGAGGTTGCCAGATTAGCAATAAGAAATAGAGTACTCTCATTCTTATAATTACCTCTCCAAAATTAGTTTTCTGCCCACAGCTGACTCAAAGACAACTAACTGCAGAGGTTGAAGTAACTAAACTAAAGGTTTCTAAATACCCCTGATGGTAACAAAGGCTTTAAAGTATCCCCAATAGGCTCAAAATTGTGTCATGTCAGAGAAGGTTAAATACTATGCTATTATGAAGATTTGTTAAATTAAATCATGAAAACTATGCAAGATCATATTTATCCATTAAGTACGGTACTGTACAATATCAAAATTCTCTACTAAAGTATTATATTTGCCGTCAGCTGAAAACAAACTATAGGTCTAAATTGTTGTTGTTGTTGTTCCCCAAGCTGCCTGGCCGAACAGCCCTAAGGCCCCAGGCAAGGCCAAGGCCATAACCTAGCGCCCCCAAAGAACCCTCCCTGCCGACCACAATAAAGCCAGGGTGACCGAAGCCACTCCATGGCGGTGAGCTGAGGAGGGTGCGGAAACGCCCGGGAAACAAAGCCCCACCCAGGGCCCTGTGCCCCTCCGCAATTATGAAGAGAAAGTTGAGGGGCAAAGGAAAAATGTGACGCTTTGGCTTCCAATCTTGGTAGATTGGGAGGTCAATCCACGTTAGAGACGCCGTCACTGGAGATCTAGAAAATATATAAGTAAAAGGAACAGTCGGTAAGCTATGGGTATGGCAGAGATTGCTCAGTTCTCACTCTTGATAGACCAGCCCATCACCAATTGGTCTAAGTTAGTTAGGTTAATGCCTTACATATACATACTATACTACTATGTCTTAAACCCTTCACTACCGAGCATTACTTTTTCTATTATTTCCAACATATTTAGAGTTTTATATATATCTAAGGAAGGATCTATGGTAGTTAAACAGGGGACTGGAGATACTTTGAAGCCTTTTAATTGCTTCATGCCCTTCCTAAGCTTAATAAACCCGTCTAATCATTGCCAGAATACAATGGAAAAGACTATTCGGTATTGAATGGGTTAATACGCATCTACATTCTCAAACTTTAACGGTTAGTAAACAATGCAACTAATCTATTAAGATAGATAAAACTACTCAAAATTCAGACCTAAAAGATATATTTACCAATGAAAATAGTAAAAATTATACATAAAAATCAAAAATATAATAATGGGAAAAGTGGGGAATGGGGTAAATACCAATAATAATTAAAGTTTGTAGGCTCTCATATACACAAACTAGCATAAAAAAAAAATATATATATATATACTGTGTGTATATATATATATATATATATATATATATATATATATATATATATATATATAAATAGGAAAAGTGGGGATTGGGCCTGAGCATAGATAGATATAGATAGCATAAATATTTTTACCAATGACAAAAAAACATTAAAAATACAGTTTGTAGGGTTTTTCTTTGCATACACAAACTATCATAAATATATTACCAATGACAAAACAAATCAAAACAACAAAAATGAATAAAAAATAAAGTTTGTAGGCTTTCATTATATACACAATTAAACTAGCATTAAATATAACTCACCCGATTGTCCAACTTTTATTAGCTTGTGAAGGATCTCCCACACAAGATTGTACCGGTACCGGGTTGTTAGACACATCCATGGTGTAGCATCGTCTCTTCTTCACTGCTGGGAGTACGTAATCCTAAATTACAAATTATGTGAAAAATAAATAAATAATACTAATCAATAAATAATTAATGGAACAGTAATAAACTACTAGCAATTTCTGACTATAAAGTAATAAAGTTGGAGCTGTAGACACCAAAGTTAAGTAAAAAAAAAAAAGCCAAAATACATTTGTGGTGTTCAAATATAGAAGTAACACCCCGTTCTTAATTTAACTAATCAATTACAAACCCCAATGTCCTTTAATAAACTAATGAAAGCATATGGTCCTCCCCGGATTCCAACCTGAGACACCACACCCAGAACAAAACTACCTAAACCATTACACTGATCAAAATAAGTAAATTTAACCATAATCTCTTTTAGACTTAATTTCAATCTAGTCCCAATTACTTAATCCTCATACTTATTAACCAATGACTAATACAAAGTATATTAAGATTAATAATAAATTTTCAAGTTGCATATGAAGTGCCATTGGCTCTGTTTTCCCTATTCGGGCTCTGTCTTGAGTCTGCCGCCCCCAGAAACAAATAAAAAAATGGGAAATGGGCCTCAGTAAATATATTTATTTAGTAATTTTATATAGCAAGGATCATTGCATTCGAGTGTTGCCATTGGATACAGGATGGGTTGAGGGAGACAGCAGCAGCCCCCCCCAGATCCCAGCTGTGGTGCGACTCTTAAATGTTGACCAAATAATAAACGGTCAATATTTACTTGTCACACCACAGCTGGGATCTCATTTTTAACGGTAGTTTTGGGTTCCTATCATGCTATGCTTCATTGGGTCAATATACAGGAGGCGCTACAATATAGGTAGCAAAATTCTAATGGTAGTTTTGGGTTCCTATCATATGCTTTATTTCTATATACTTATTATCCCCGGGAAAGAAACAAAAAATCTTGGGTTTTTTATTTTTTTATTTTATTTACTTTTTTTTTTTTTTTATTAACCTAACCTAACCTAAATGTATTTGGGGGCTATTAGGTTAGGTTAGGTTAGGTTAACCCTCTCACGACCATATGACGCAGAGATTGCCAGATTAGCAATAAGAAATAATGTTCTCTCACTCTTATAATTACCTCTCCAAATTTAGTTTTCTGCCCACAGCTAACTCAAAGACAACTGCAGAGGTTGAAATAACTAAACTAACGGTTTCTAAATACCACTGATGGTAACAAAGGCTTTAAAGTATCCCTAATAGGCTCAAAATTGCGTCAAGAACGTGAGAGGGTTAATGACCAAAACAAAAAATTCCAAGAAAATAAATGAAAAATCCCAAGATTTTTTTTTTTTCCCGGGGATAAAAAGTATATAGAAATGAAGCATATGATGATAGGAACCCAAAACTACCATTAGAATTTTGCTACCTATATTGTAGCGCCTCCTGTATATTGACCCTTCATTGCTATATACTTTTTATCCACCGGATTTTTTTTTCTTTTTTTAGCATTAGCCTAACCTAACCAAAAAACCTAACCTAACCTAATAGCCCCCAAATACATTTAAGTTAGGTTAGGTTAATGCTAAAAAAAATAAAAAAATAAAAATAAAAATATTTTCCGGTGGATAAAAAGTATATAGCAATGAAACATAGAATGATAGGAACCCAAAACTACCATTAGAAATCACTTATTAGCGCGACTGAACACTAATGACTTAAAAGACAGTGGCAGTGACATAGGGGCCTAGCCCGAATTTTAGTGCGAAACATTTCCAGACATTTGACGGCCCCTAGGCTAGGCTAAATTGAAAGTTGGCAATGTTTTTTCTAGCCTGAGGCCTATTTACCCTATATTTTGCCAAAGTATTTTTTGGTTAAAATTTAAGACAACCCGGATAAGAGCCCTATCGATAATTATCAGTGTTCTAGAAGTTTCATGGACGATACTATGTTGGTGTACATTTAATTACAGTCGCAAATTCACAAGTGAAATACGAAACTGTTGGATTGTTCACCGATAAACAGGGAACGTGAGCTGGGTTTAGACCGTCGCGTACCCATAAACAGGGAAGGGAAGGGTTTTCGGTTAGGTTAGGTCAAGTTAGGCTAATTTTGAAAATACTAAAATGCGATGGGCCTCGGTATTAATCAACACTGTCAATATACAGGAGGCGCTACAATATAGGTAGCAAAAATTCTAATGGTAGTTTTGGGTTCCTATCATCATATGCTTCATTTCTATATACTTTTTATCCCCGGGAAAAAAACAAAAAATCTTGAGTTTTTAATTTTTTTCTTGGATTTTGTTTTTATTTTTTGTATTAACCTAACCAAAAAACCTAACCTAACTTAACCTAAATGTATTTGGAGGCTATTGGGTTAGGTTAATGACCAAAACAAAAAATCCCAAGTAAATAAAAAAATCCCAATTTTTTTTTTTTTTTTTTCCCGGGGATAAAAAGTATATAGAAATGAAGCATATGATGATAGGAACCCAAAACTACCATTATAATTTTGCTACCTATATTGTAGCGCCTCCTGTATATTGACCATCAACACTAGCCTATAGGCCTATCAAAGAAACAAACTCAAATCTAAAATTAACTATTAAAAAGGCTGTCCAGTCTTCAATTTGATAAATCTACAGTTATACTACCCCTATTTTGTCGCTATTCTGTTGGTACTAATGGGTTAATATTATTAGTAGTCGACTTAATATGGTTTGATGATGCGGAAATGTATATTTGACTTTTAATAAATACATTGAAGTATTACAAACCTTCGCGAACCCATAAACAGGGAACGTGAACTGGGTTTAGACCGTCGCGCACCCATACACAGGGAACGTGAGCTGGGTTTAGACCGGTCGCGAGACGGGTTAATTTTCGGTTAGGTTAGGTTAGGTTAGGTAAGTTAGGTTAGCTTAGGCTAATAATAAAAATACTAAAATGCGACGGTCCTCTGTATTAAACACTATTTCAAATAAAAAATAAAAACAAAAAAATTACCTGAAAAACTCTTATCTGGTTGGTGATAATTGTTATCAAAATAAGTTTTTTCCATTTTCCGCGTCTGCTGAACCATCCAAAAACACGCTAAAAGGCGTGTTTTGAAGGGGGGAGGTGGTGGGGGGTAGTGGGGGAGGGGTAGTATAACTGTAGATTTACCTTAAATTTTTACCTATTTTTTCCACATAGGCTAGCGATTTTGATAAGGTTTGGAAAGTTTTACATATATAATAGTCTAAGCCATTCGCGACGGTCTACGCATATCCAAGACTGAAGTTATATTAAATTTGTATAACAAAACGTAAATATTGATGGCTCTGGAGGCCGGGTAACAAGACAAAATACATAGGCTACCCTATAAAACAATGAAATTCAATAAATACAAAATAAATGAAATTACCTAGGCCTAGCCAATAACGATACCGGTTTGGGCAACAATGTTTAGCCTAGGCCTAGGCCTATTAAAAAAAAAAAAAAAAAAAAAAAAACAGGCCTAGCCTAGGCCTATTAACCCGTACAGCCCCAGCGACGCGCCTGACGCGTCGGCGATGTATGAAACGCACAGCCCCAGAGACGCGCCTGGCGCGTCACTCTAATTGCGCCGACCGTAACCTCAGGTGTAGCGACTCATGAGGGCTCAGATTTGTATGGGAACTGTGTACGTATCCCACGCAACCGTGCCGATGGTTGAAAACTCTCAAAGTCCACGTGCGTGCGCGTGAGCGCGCAATAACCTGGTTTTTTGGGGTAATTGCCTTCAATTTTGTACTCATGTAAAATACGTTTTCGGGGGCTCTGTAGGACCATTCTTTAAGCTTTTTGAGCGGTTTTTCGTGGTTTTTCCTTCATTCCTAACCCATTCGCTATTGTTTCTGGAATAAAACAATTTTTTGAAAACCGGCCGGGTTCTGGTGAACAAACATTACAAAACTAGCCGGGGCTGGACGGGTTAAAGAGAAGCCTCTTATGATTTATCGTCTGGCCTTTTTTATGTTAATTAGCGGGCTCTATAATAGCCTAGTCTACATATATTTTAATGGCCACCAGTGAATATAGATCCACTTTACTAGTTAATGGAGCATGTTGATGAAAGACAGGTGCTAGGATGGTAAGATAAGGCACAACAGGTGGAAGTGATGGCGGCGGCCATAGCCTATGGACTAGCCTATGTACCGTCTCGCCATATGTAAATTCACTGGTTCATATAAGAGTTCATAAATTTGAATGGCCACTAGTGAATATAGATGGACTTAGCTGATTAATGGAGCATGTTGAATAATGACAGGTGCGAAGATGATTATGTAGATCGAGAACTATGGTGGAGGTGATGGCGGCTTGCCGCTTGGCTGGGGTTGGAGGAGTGAGGCCCTTTATAGGGAAGAATCTTCGAACGTCAACTCGGTAAACAAATGAACCTTCGACATGCGCAAGAATTCTTGATCCAGAAGTCATTAATAAAAATGTCTTACTTTATACCTATTCAAAAACTAATTACCTTCTAGAAATTCGGATAGTTACAGTAATTAAATTACAATAAGACTTCAGGTGATCAAACAATTATTTAAGCCAGCACACCGCAAATCGAAAGTCAGGAATAGCAATTTTCCGAAAAAAAAATAAAGAGTATAAATTAACCATGTAAAGAACGCGCACATCAGTTAAAATAGGCCTTCAGAGGCTATTATCATTTAGGATTATTAAGCCAGCACACCGTAAGTAAAGAATAGTCAGAAATAGAGGGCCCTTTAAAGATTAAAAATTCCCGAGTATAAAATAATTAAATAACTATAAAAAACTCACACATACGTTAAAATCGGATATTATTTTGAATTATTAAATCAAAATAGTTAAACATTGAAAGTTAATTTAAAATAGGACTTAGAGTGTCAAGACTTACGATCGTATAGTGGATATTGGTATATTTCTATATATTTACCCAGGCACATTGCATTTTTGTTTTCTTAAGACAGTAATGCGAGTTTCATTATTAGCCTAGGCCCTAAGGAGAAGCCTCATATCCTGGCCTTTGTTTATGTTAATTCACAAGCTGTATGATAGCCTAAATCTATTTTAAATGACAAGCAGTGAATATAGATTGACTTAGCTGGTTAATTGAGCACGTTGATGTAGGACAGGTGCTGGGATGGTGAAGATATAGCGGGCTATATGGCACAGGCACAACAGGTGAAACTGATGTCCCTAGAGTACAAAATAATTAAATAACCTTGTCAAAATCACAGACACTACGAGAAGACTTCACGGGCTATTATGATCCTGGATTAAGCAAGCACACCATAAATACAGAATACCGATAATAAAAAGATAACTAGTCACTAGAGTATAAAATCATAAAAAATATCCTTATCGGGAACGAAAACACTCGTTATGGAGTCCAGCTAAAAAATAACCCCCTCACCTGGCCCGTCCTGGTAGATGGGCTGGTGAGCTGCTGATTGGCTGATGGGCGATGACGTGGCGCTCTCTCATTGGTCGAGCTCCTCCCCACCTCCAGCCTCTACCCCCCTCCCCGCCCAACAGGATATGAGATTTAGCGCGCGCTTTTTGTTTAAATCACCCCACCCCCACCTTCCCCCTTCCCCTCCCCTTTTAACTGCGACCCCCGATCATCCCCACCCCTGACCCCCTCCCCGAGAGGATACCCTCTCTCTCTCTCTTTGTTCAGTCGCCCCCCCTCTACCCTCCCCTCCTACCTGCGACCCCCGATAATCCTCCACCCCCTGACCTCCTCCCCAACGGGATACTCTCTCTCTCTCTTTGTTCAGTCCCCCCCCCCCCCAACCCTTCCCTTCCCTTCCCCCATGCCTCCTCCACTTTCTCTCTCCCGTTGCCTTCTTTCGTTGTTCCGTTCCGTTCCTCCCCCGCCTTCCTCCTTCCTCCTCCTTCTCTCGCCCCCGCCCCCCCTAAGTACTCAGTCCCCCCTGTCCCTTTAATACTCGCTTTTCTGGACCCCCTTCTCCCTCATGTTTAGCATATTATAATATCACCACCCCACCAATTAACTTACAAATATAGGCTACCTAATTAAGACTTTCTATACCAGTGACGTCTGCTATATTTTGGTCTAGACATAACTAGACGATTATCTGCAGCTTAGGAAATATCTGTGGTAGTTAAAAGGGTCGACTGATATAGTTCGAAGCCTTATAATTGCTAGAGATCCTTCCTAAACTGAGAAAAATTGACTAGTAGTCGCCACAATAAAATTAAAATGACGTCGCCGGTACAGTACGGGTTAATGAAAGCAATCACATTAATTAATACATGTGGTACTCCACGGATTCGAACCTAGGATACTCATACCAAAATTCAGCGCACTAATCATTAACCCCTTCTGTACTGTACCGGTGACGGCCCTTTCACATTATTATGGACCCTATTACACGATTATATTCAGTTTAAAAAGGTCCGCTAGCAATTAACAGGCTTTGAACTATCGCATTTAACCCTTCTTACTACCACACATCCTTCTTAAACTGCACAAAATCTTCTAAATATGGCTAGAATTAATTGAGATAGACGTCACCGGTACAGTCGCGCTAATAAGTGATGTCTCGGCACCAAGTATGTTTTCATCAATAATTGGTATCAACAATATGTAAGCTTCATTTCTTCATATGGAGTGAGATATACAAGCATGTTCCTACACTTACCCACCCTTTTCAACATCTGACAGACATTAATACAGCACAGAGCAAGCCAAACGTAATGCCAGCTGAGACATGATTTATTAGCGCGATCGTACAGGAGTTAAGTTATCAAGACAAGGTTTGTAAGATTAGCTTATATATGGTTATATAAGATTATTAGGCCATGAATTAGCGAAATATTTAATTTCAGTCATGGTTAGATACTTTTATGCAGCTTACGAAGGTTGTATGGGCGTCAGAAAACTATAGTTGTGTTAGTTTATATTAATTTAACCCTTCTGTACCGGCGACGTCTTATTAACTTTTTTTCTAGCTATATTTAGACGATTTTATGCGGTTTATAAAAGATCTGTGGTAGTAAAAAGGGTTAAGTGAGATAGTTCGAAGCCTTTTAATTGCTGGAGGCCCTTTGTAAACTGAATAAAACCGTCTAATCTAGCTATATATTTAGACGATTTTGTGCGGTTTAAGAAGGATCTGTAGTAATAGAAAGGGTTAAGTGAGATAGTTCGAAGCCTGTTCATTGCTGTAGGCGCTTTGTAAACTGAATAAAATCGTCAAATCTAGCTATATTTGACGATTTTATGCAATTTAAGAAGGATTTGTGGTAGTACAAAGGGTTAAGTGAGATAGTTCGAAGCCTGTTCATTGCTGGAGGTCCTTTGTAAACTGAATAAAATCGTCAAATCTAGCTATATTTGACGATTTTATGCAGTTTAAGAAGGATTTGTGGTAGTACAAAGGGTTAAGTGAGATAGTTCGAAGCCTGTTCATTGCTGGAGGCGCTTTGTAAACTGAATAAAATCGTCAAATCTAGCTATATTTGACGATTTTATGCAATTTAAGAAGGATTTGTGGTAGTACAAAGGGTTAAGTGAGATAGTTCGAAGCCTGTTCATTGCTGGAGGTCCTTTGTAAACTGAATAAAATCGTCAAATCTAGCTATATTTGACGATTTTATGCAGTTTAAGAAGGATTTGTGGTAGTACAAAGGGTTAAGTGAGATAGTTCGAAGCCTGTTCATTGCTGGAGGTCCTTTGTAAACTGAATAAAATCGTTTAATAGTAGCCACCATAAAATTTAAAAGACGTCCTTTTCATTTTATGGTGGCTACTATTAGACGATTTTATTCAGTTTACAAAGGGCCTCCAGCAATGAACAGGCTTCGAACTATCTCACTGAACCCTTTTTACTGCCACAGATCCTTCTTAAACTGCACAAAATATTCTAAATATAGCTAGAATAGACGATTTTATTCAGCTTAAAAAGGGCCTCCAGCAATGAACAGACTTCGAACTATCTCACTTAACCCTTTCTACTACCACAGATCCTTCTTAAACTGCACAAAATCGTCTAAATATAGCTAGATTAGACGATTTTATTCAGCTTAAAATGTGCCTCCAACAATTCACAGGCTTAGAACTATCTCACTTAACCCTTCTTACTACTACAGATCCTTCTTAGGCTGCATAAAATCGTCTAAATATAGCTAGATTTGACGATTTTATTCAGTTTACAAAGGCCCTCCAGCAATGAACAGACTTCGAACTATCTCACTTAACCCGTATGACCACATGGAACACATAACATCGTACATATAATACAGTAAACACAAGCAAGGGTAGAACAGCTCTCACTGCCTATCTTAAATGTGTGATAAGTAAAGCTGGTATCACACGAGATTTTATAGTCAACATTTTTCTGGCAACATTTCTGGATTATTTTACACTGGTATCGGAAACTAGGCTGATGATGGATGAATTTAGGTAGCATAAATATTGCAAATGTTGACCTCACAAGCTGCCAGACCAGTTTTGAGGGAAAAAGCACTCATGTGGTGACTTAGTGAAATGGCTGGTGTTAACGAGAGCGCTACCTCTTCCCATATTCTCCAGCTTTGTCTTGCCTTGCAAGAAAGGATGGAGATGTGGAGAGAGAGGTTCAATTTCTCAAGACGAAAACCTTGCCTTGAAAAGTTAACTCGGCAAGAGTTGAGTTATCGGGCGTATCACCTGCCTCTGACTGGGTAGGCTATATCCTAGTGTGTACTAGCCTATACCCCTTTGAAAGGACATTAGCCTAGCCTAACAATGTTTTATTGGATGACAAATATAGCTGCAACGCGTTCCGTTGACAGCGAGCAAAAAATTGCTTCGTGCGAGCGCTTTGCTAGGCTAGCGGAACGACATTGCTTCCTCACTCTGCTAGGCTAGCAAAGCGAGCAGCCAAAAGAGGTTGCTAGGTCGACCTAGCAATGAAGGTGTAAATGATTGTGTTTTCCCTATTTCCACACTAACTGGCCTACTTCATGATTAATAGTATTGAATGAGTATAGAGATGAACAGCAGTTACTAATTCTTGATTATAAATAAAAATATTTTACATCATGCCCACCCGACCTATAGAATGCTGCCACAAATATGTTATGCCTACACTGCAACATTCTCAATTAAGACGTCCATCTTTCTTCCTATGTGTAGCCTATATAATATTACAGTTGGCATCGCCATTATAATTGATTCATTTATATATAGGCTACTATATGAAAGCAACACTAGTCATTACCTATCAACAGAATCATATTACGTAGGCTATATCGGACAATACTGCCCCAGGCCATCACGGTACACTCTCAGTTAACAGGCCGCCAGACTGAATATTATGTATAAAAACAATGTTAAATTATTCTGAGCCTGTGTGTCAATGGTTGGACGGTTTGAATAGGCATATGTCGGAGTGTGAAGCCACTCATACTTGTCTGTGAGGTACCGAGTCTTGACATAACGAACTGGCGTAGGACAACCTTTACGATATACGTGAAACATAAACAAATATACTGTAACCTGCAAGTTGTGTCACTTTTAAAGATATTCTAGTGATTGATTTGTATGACAGATAGCAACATTATCGAAGTGGTGGCTGTGGAATTGTGTATATTGAAATGTGTATGGAACAAACTTTTAACAAACATTACGTATGCAATGCAGAAATAAATTTAATAAAGACTGGTAGCCTACATTACAAAAGTAGCCTACCATCACGCCTGAGTTTTCGCAAAATAACTTACTATGAGCGATATCGTCGACATTTAATGTAATCTGTACAATACTATTAACGCCTTACGAGCGGGCCCGTAAGGAATTTCTACTACCCGCCAAGCGGGTGGTTTTACCCTAAATGGCCCTGTTTCCGTGCTCTTTTTTATGCATAAAAAAAAGAGCCAGAGCATAATACAATTATGTATCCCTGAAAGGGCGTTAATTCAGCTTTCCAATGACACCACAACCATTCTCCTACAACCACGCATTCTGAAATGCTAGGTTTTTCCAGGTTAAATAGGAATGGGAATTCTCCCCAGGCTACCTTTAGGATCAACCTTTCCTGGTACCTGGCGCGGGGTACGAACCTCTGAAGGGAATTTAACCCCACTAAAAACCCACAGGTTTTGAGATGCCTTGGGTGGGGTTCGAACCCTGGTTAGTGACGCACCACCATCACCACCAGGCCCGCGCGCTAACCCACTGTACTACCACGGACGTACTAAAAGTATAGCAACCTTAGTCCGATTTTTAAGAACCAGGTGATAGTCTTGTGGTGTTATCACGTGATGAGTTTATTGGACTTACCATCTACGACTATTTTACGCTATACCTGACGTCAACTCGGGTTAGTATTATTGTGGGTGCGGGACATTTTCGAGGGCATTACACGTTCTCTTACAACGATCGTGCAAGACGTAGGAAAAATCCCTAAAATACAGTAATGTCTTGACATAATACCCTGTGTAGTGAGGGAGGGAGGGTGGATGTATGTGGAGTAAACGTCAGTAGGCCCGCGGGAACCGTGGCGAACGGTCAGAGCCTGACCTACGCTCCGCCCACCGCTTGTCTCTCTCTGAGGCAATATTGCTCCAAAATTGCACACGGACTTAACCCTCTCACGACCATATGACGCAGAGGTTGCCAGATTAGCAATAAGAAATAGAGTTCTCTCACTCTTATAATTACCTCTCCAAAACTAGTTTTCTGCCCACAGCTAACTCAAAGACAACTGCAAAGGTTAAAGTAACTAAACTAAAGGTTTCTAAATACCCCTGATGGTAACCAAGGATTTAAAGTATCCCTAATAGGCTCAAAATTGCGTCAAGAACGTGAGGGTTAAGTCGGGGCCCCGCTCTTTGGGCAGGTGTTCTCTATACGGACTTAAGTCGGGTCCCGCTAAAGAACGGTTAAAGGTCAAATCTGGGTTTACTTTACCCTAGACTTATATATACTATATAATTATAATGAGAGCCTATTAGAATTTTAAATAAAATATATATTTAATTTTTAAACTATTATATAAGTCTAGGGTAAAGTAAACCCAGATTTCAGTGGTAGTAATTCATAATTAAAAGTTTAATAGTTTTTAATTAGTCTCACCATTATAAGTTTTTTGAAATTTGGGTATACTTTACCCTACACTTATGATTACACTAATTTAATTGTTAAGAACTTTAAAATTATAATAGGCTCCAATATCTACAAAAATGAATATAATTAAAAACGGATTTCACCATTGGATTCAGCGCGTCGTGAGGATTCCAAAAGTATCCCCACATGTCCAAATCTATCGTTTCCAAAAAAGTTGTTCTATTTTAACTTGTGACCATATCGTTGGAATCCTCTCTAAGCGGAGAGTTCCCAAAGATTAATTCAGGTGATTCAGACTTATTATAACCCCACAAAACACAAACAAAATCATTTGTCCTTACAGTATAACAGGCTATAAGCTTGAAAGCCTATTAAGCTTGGTCTGAACGCCGTGCGTCCGACGCATGTAAACAAAGCCGGTCATTGCGTCACCGCACCTCCGAAAACAAGGAGACGTCGGATCAATGTTGTTGTTGTATGATATGACGAAATTAGTGTCTGAAAAGCTCCGATATTGTCAACATCGCGGAAAAATTCGCTCCACGGAAATCGTCATCACAACTGAACCAGTTGACTTAGAAAGCTCTACTCAACGCCAGTCTACAGATTGGAAACCGCACTACGTTTAGGGATGTGTGGGAAATTCTAGCACTTAAAATAACAAAGATACGGTAGCCTAGGCCTAGACGTTTTTCGGCCAGATCGCCCGGATACGACCTCCGTCCTTTTGTAAGGCAGCCCGGGTCGGAAGGGTTAAACCCAAGGTTTATTGGAAAAAATATTTTCGATTCTGGGCGAATGGCTGGGCGAAAATGAAATCTACGACCATGTGTAGAAGCAGCTTGGCGAGAAAAACGAATGGCACCAGTTAGAATTCTCTAGGACTTATAGTTTGGGCTACAGAAGACTTTTAAAGTCCAAAAAATGGTCCCAATGTAGAGAGCTGCTGCCACTCCTGACCATTAGAGGGCTCCCTCCCCACCTTAATCCGGGAACTGCGGGAAGACTCTTAAGAGTTCCCCCGACGGACTGCGGGAAGACTCTTAAGAGTAAGGCTATTAAAAAATCCATTTAAAACACCCCCCAATTTGTTTTGTTTTTGTATTGCCCCTGGGCCATGCCAAATATCACTCCTCCACCTCCCCTCCTTCAGTTATCACCTATTTTCCCTGTTATTCCCTTATTCTGTGGTATATTTTCATGCTAACATTAGCGAGTTGCAAGCAGGGCATTGTCATCACTGTTAGCAAGCGAGTGCAAGAGAGAGAGAGAGAGAGAGAGAGAGAGAGTATCGATCGACAGTCTCTCTCCAGATGTGGGGAAAAGTGGTGGGAAGGGAGGTTGCCTCAGCCATACATTATGTAACTCCCGGCCTGTATCGCCGATTTTGACCATCCAAACGCTGTTTCCACTTGTTTTATTGTTGTAACAGGTTAATACCTTTATAATCAACCTATAATAGGCGCATATGGATAAGTATTAATGCTATTTATGGTAAAATAACCATGTTAGTGATGGGAACAGCTCAAATACGTCAGCACAGGAGTGTGGTGTCTCATACCCCCCATGCGCACTTCAGAGGTTAAAGGGAAGTGTGTTAGGAGTGCGATGACCTATGCCTCGGAGACGTGGCCAGTTAAAGTGGAGGATATCGATAGAATAGAACGCAATGAGGTGAGAATGGTGAGATGGATATGTGGGGTTAATCTCATGGACGGGGTATCGACCGAGTAATTAAGAAGGCGTCTGGGCATTAGGAGTGTCAGTGAAGTGATGCGCACGAGCCGACTTGGTTGGTTTGGACATGTGGAGAGACTGGATGATCAGAACTGGGTGAGGAAATGCTGGACTGTGAACGTGGGTGGAGCTGCGCGTAGGGGTAGACCTAGAATGACATGGGATTAGGTACTCCAGTCCGATCTCAAAATAAAGAACTTGACTAGAAAGGCAGCCCTTGACAGGGCCGCCTGAAAAGCCGCCATTCAAGACGTGAGGCTGTAACCACATTCCCTGTGGACAAAATGGTCTTTAAACTTGTATGTATGTGTATGTATGTATTTACCTTATATCCATCAAGAAGGCCTCCATCCACTTCAAACACTTCCCCCCAATGTTGTAACTCTTAGCTTTTCCTTATCAAAGGCCTTCATAAAATCACAATATGTCACATCAACTGTATCTCCCTCTTCTAGAATATGCGTCCATTAACCTCTGAAGTGCGCATGGGGGTAATTAGACACCTCTCCCTGTGCGCATGTATTTGAGGTGTTTCCGTCACTAAAATATTCATTGTACCATTAATAGCATTAATACTTATCCATATGCGCCTAT
This sequence comes from Paralithodes platypus, assembly GCA_032716605.1. Classification (NCBI taxonomy): domain Eukaryota; kingdom Metazoa; phylum Arthropoda; class Malacostraca; order Decapoda; family Lithodidae; genus Paralithodes; species Paralithodes platypus. The sequence goes on from CM064572.1 coordinate 60,042,355, forward strand.
TATGGGTTGATTATAAAGTTATTAACCTGAAACAACAATAAAACGAGTGAAAACAGCGTTTGGATGGTCAAAATCGGAGATATAGCCCGCGAGTTGTATAATGTATGGATGAAGCAAGCTGCTTTCCCGCCAATTTCCCCCAAGGCCACTGAGACACAGTCGATCGATACTCTCTCTCTCTCTCTTGCATTCGCTTGCTATGAGTGATGACCACACCCTGCAACCGGATTTCTAATGTTAGCACGAAAATATACCTCAGAATAAGGGAATAACAGGGAAAATAGATGATAACTGAAGGAGAGGAGGAAAGTGGGGAAGGAGGGGAGGTAGAGGACTGAGATTTTGCATGGCCCAGGGGCCAAAAAAAAAAAAAAAAAAAAAAAAAAAAAAAAAAAAATCTATGTCAAAAGTTGATTTTTTTTTTCTCTGACTCTTAAGTCTCTCCCCGCAGTCCGCCGGGGGAACTCTTAAGAGTCTCCCCGCAGTTCCCGGGTTAATCCATAACTTTTATTAGTTGAAGAACTGTTGACCACCCAGGCAAAAATCCAAACTGTTTCTTGCTAAAAAGTTTATGTAATTTCATACATACCATAATGTCTTCCCTAACTATTGTCTCCATCATTTATGAGTATTTTGAATCTTTGCTAAATGTAAGAGATGTAAGAGAAGCAGTGGTTGATGGAGATAGGTTACCCAGGCCACCCAGGTGGCAGGGAATGAATGAAAAGTCTTCATGCAATTTCTTTTATGTATTTAAGATATTTTAAGATGCTTATAGGATAAACAGAGGATATTGAGATCATATTTCTGTATATTTGATATGCCATCCAATAATCCAGCATATTTCTGACAATCCAGCATGACCTTTTTTTTTTTTTTTTTTTAGATTGCAGGACTCTTACTGTACAATATAATATTATCGCCACCTGACCCTACATTTCAGTAAGGCCATTCCTTAGACCTTGGCTTTACACTTCAGCCCATAAAAGATATTCATTCTCAACTAGTCATTCATCTGGGTTGCAGTTGTTGTTGTTGTTGTTCCCCAAGCTGCCTGGCCGAACAGCCCCAAGGCCCCGAGCAAGGCCAAGGCCATAACCGAGCGCCCCCACAGAACCCTCCCTGCCGACCACAATAAAGCCTGGGTGACCGAAGCCACTCCATGGCTGGGAGCCGAGGAGGGTGCGGAAACGCCCAGGAAACCAAAGCCCCACCCAGGGCCCTGTGCCCCTCAGCAATTATGAAGAGAAAGTTGAGGGGCAAAGGAAAATGTGACGCTTTGGCTTCCTATTTTGGTAGATTGGGAGGTCAATCCACGGAAGAGACGCCGTCACTTGAGATCTAGAAAATATATAAGTAAAAGGAACAGTCAGAGTAAGCTATGGGTATGGCAGAGATCGCTCAGTTCTCACTCTGATAGAGCAGCCCATCACCGTCTGGGTTGCAGTAGTACCATCTCATTAACTTTGCAAACTGTAAGATAGTAAGAGTAATTTTAAGCGATTGTGAACATGCAAGAAAGGTTATAATATCAATGGTATACAATAAATTTTATTTATATTGAACATGACATTACTTACAAAATGTTTACAAAAATAAATCAAAAGCTTTCTTGTATCACTGGACTAGACAACTGAACAAACTCTCGATGTTCTTGAGAAAGACGATACAACACTAAACAACATTAGTGGAATGAAATAGTAGGACGGGTACCATTAAGGCACTACAAACTTCTTCATACATACCAGTACATTATGGTACTTAATGTGAACAGGTACTAACAAAAACTAAATTCAGTTTCATAAAAGGAAAATATTCATACAACAGAAAAAACTTAACAGGATTTGTAAAGTGCTTCTTTACTTGGAAACAAAGGAATGACTTTTTGCCAATAGGTATATTACTACCTATAGATATAAAGTAATTCAATAAAACAAATTTGAACATACATAAATTAAACCTGTATCACTGAAATAGATAGCACTGACAATAGCATAAAATCAAATGGAATGGGCTTAGATGAAATATTTTATTGAAGAATAGCATAAAATTATTTTTCTTTCTTCTTTAGCTTTGTACCCTTTACAAAATTTCAATAACCCTCAGAATAAAATGACGAGGAACATTAAGAATGGATAAAAATGAATGAAAACATCAATTATTAGATTTTTTTCAGTAAAATTAGATTAAAATAACCATAATCTATGAAACAACAATTATTAAATACTGGCAACAAAGCCCAATATATATAATATGAGTAAAGGGTCTTTTTTTTTTTTTTTTCTTTCTTTTCTTTTTGTATATTATAAAAATGATAAAGTGCTATTACATCCAACAAAGAACATGACAGAAGTAGAGATGAACAGTGAAGAGAGCTGGACTGGCTGCACTCCTACTACACCATCTTCCACATCCAGGGGCCCGTTACCACATAACCTGTAACAGTACATAGGGTTATAGTTTAAAGATAGGGGAAGAGGAGGTTAAGTCCCGTAATATTAAACATCCCCTTCGTTTCCTCACAAACAACCCTTATGACAGGGCCGTTCCTTCGCGAGGTATTATTTAATGCCCCCGCCACCTTTCCTTTCGTGCGGGACCCTCACCCGCTCACTTTGTTATGATGGTATGCCGGAAGAGGATTTGTAAAGTTCGCATATGCGTGGTTGTAGTAACGCGGTTTATTCAAACTCGTGAAGGTGCTCAGACAATATTTTGTCTCTCATTGAACCTGTTTAGCTCTTATTGGGTCAATAAATGTATCAAGGAATAAAACAATTATTCCTCAAGGGGGATAAACGAGCCAACTTGACCACTTGCAAATTTTGAGCAACTGAACTGAAGTTCAAGCTGTAGGTTATACATTGACATTTAGCTAAGATACAAGTTTAACCCTTCTTGCCCGGGCTCGCTTTCCAAAGGACAGCATTCAGATCCGGGCGATCTGGCCGAAAAACGTTGTAATATGCCTAGCCCTAACTTTGTTATTTTAACTGCTAGAGAATTCACACACATTTCAAAATGTAGCCCTGTTTCGTATCTGTAGACTGGCATTGAGTAGAGCTCTCTAGGTCAACTGGTTCAGTTGTGATGACGATTTCCGTGGAGAGCATTTTTCCGCGAATTTAGCAATATCGGACAATAACAAACACTAATCTTGTTCAACAAAAGTCCGATTTCTCCTTCTTGGTTTTGAAGGTGCGCGTCGCTCCGACCGGCTTTGTTTACATACGGTTCGACGCACGCCTTTCAAACCACGCTTAATAGGCTTTCAAGCTTACGGATTTTAAAATGACACCCGGGCTCCTGCCCATCTGCCACGGTGTCATTTTAAAATGCTGCCCGGGCAGGAGGGGTTAGTTGCTATTACAGTATACAGTGTACGTTTTCCCATACGGAGGGTGGTAGCTAATTTCTGAAGACATCTGGCAACTCAGGCAGCCATAGGCTCCCGCTCTGAGGGGAGTCACAGTGACCAGTACGCACGCAGACACATGAGAGAAAGGTGTTTTTGTCGAGCGCTCCGAGTCAATGCCCCCTGTTGTTGTTGTTGTTGTTGTTCCCTAAGCTGCCTGGCCGAACAGCCCCAAGGCCCCGAGCAAAGCTAAGGCCATAACCGAGCGCCCCCACAGAACCCTCCCTGCTTACCACAATAAAGCCTGGGTGACCGAAGCCACTCCATGGCGGGGAGCTGAGGAGGGTGCGGAAATGCCCGGGAAACCAAAGCCCCACCCAGGGCCCTGTGCCCCTCAGCAATTATGAAGAGAAAGTTGAGGGGCAAAGGAAAAATGGGACGCTTTGGCTTCCAATCTTGGTAAATTGGGAGGTCAATCCACGGAAGAGACGCCGTCACTTGAGATCTAGAAAATATATAAGTAAAAGGAACAGTCAGAGTAAGCTATGGGTATGGCAGAGATCGCTCAGTTCTCACTCTGATAGACCAGCCCATCACCACATGACTAGAACCCAATCCTCTCAGCATCAGCTAGGAAAGGCCCTAGAAAGCCGCCTTTGGCGGGGGGATAGCTCCCCTATTTCAACCCCTTTCGGGGTTGGGCACCCGCCAAATGCCCCCTGTTAATTCGTACTGTGCCTTATTTAGAGCTTCCACTCATCCCATGAATTTTTCAAATGGGTAAAACGAACATGAATAGTGAGCAAAAGGCCCGGATTCTTGCCTGGGCAGTTGAAAAACTACCCACATGTGAAATTATGTGTCATACAGGGAGGTCTAAAGCTGCCGTTAACAAATATATGGTGTAAAAATATGTCCCAAGAACTTAAAAAAAATGTCAGATTCCATGCCTGGTCAACTGCAGATTATCATTGATTCCAAGTAAAAAGGGATTCATGACAAAATATTATAGTATGAAAAAATCACGAGTTTCATTTCTACCCATTTATTAATGAATATTCTGTTGCTGACAGCTGAGGGGTTGATATAGCCTTCCCCTTCAAATATATATTGAGAAATTTATAAGGGGGATTAAAACTATGACGGTGTAGTAACGAGGTTACCTCAAGAAGGCGGGGTAGGACTTGCTTACCGTAACTATGGTAAGGTAGGCCACAGAGGTGCGTTTTTGAGTGAACTTTGCCCAATACCTTTAATCTTACGCAGATGGCAATACCTTTAAACCCATTGGTTACGATACTGCCATTTCCACTGACTGGTTAAGAATAAAGGGAGAATCATGCCTGATTGATGATAAAGAGGGTACCGTACCTGGAGGAGCGGGGTAGTATCCTGATGGTGTGTGAATGGGCATAGTATCCGGCTGAGTCATGGTGGAGGTGTCAGGGTGGGGGGTGAGGGGCAGCATAGCAGGGTGCTGTGGGGGGGCTCGCTCTGGCTCCATGTAGGTCATCAGTGGAGGGGAAGCCAAACCACCGGATCCAACACTGCCCCCTGAGGCTACCTGTTCACTCAACAAACTCATTACATTAAAATCACAATTGAACAATACCAATTTCCATTGATCTTATCTGGGAGAATAATTTAATCCCCTAACAGCCTCTTTCCTAACTCCTAACTGGAGATTTTTAATATACCGGTACATCAAACTGTATCTATTTTATAGTTGTTGTTGTTGTTGTTGTTGTTGTTGTTGTTGTTCCCCAAGCTGCCTGGCCGAACAGCCCCAAGGCCCCGAGCAATTCCAAGGCCATAACCGAGTGCCCCCACAGAACCCTCCCCGCCGACCACAATAGAGCCTGGGTGACCGAAGCCACTCCATGGCAGGGGGCTGAGGAGGGTGCGGAAACGCCCGGGAAACCAAAGCCCCACCCAGGGCCCTGTGCCCCTCAGCAATTATGAAGAGAAAGTTGAGGGGCAAGGGAAAAATGTGACGCTTTGGCTTCCAATCTTGGTAGATTGGGAGGTCAATCCACGGAAGAGACGCCGTCACTTGAGATCTAGAAAATATATAAGTTAAAGGAAAAGTCAGAGTAAGCTATGGGTATGGCAGAGATTGCTCAGCTCTCACTCTGATAGACCAGTCCCATCACCACATGACTAGAACCCAATCCTCTCAGCATCAGCTAGGAAAGGCCCTAGAAAGCCGCCTTTGGCGGGGGGATAGCTCCCCTATTTCAACCCATTTCGGGGTTGGGCACCCGCCCTCTATCTATTTTATAGTAATAATATTCATAATTAATCATACATTCCAATAAAGTCATAATTCAATAATCAATATATAGACAAGGCAATTTCTCCCATTAAAATTAACCTGTGTCACAGGTACTGTACCTACCCGATAGCACTATCGTTAGTGAGTGCTATTTGTATTTTGTACTATTGTTAATGTCTTGTCAAGTTGCAAATTTGATTTTAATAGAACATTTTGACACTAATTGTAGTTTCTTTATTCATGCAGAGTTTAGTAAAATTTACCAGAACGTCCCGGACTTCCCAACTTGACTAATTCCTTGAACGTGACGATAGTGCATTGTTATGTGTGCGATTAGTTTGCTTGGGAAACAGATTAACTTGCTCATGTAGTAATGCATACTTATGTGGTGGATTGTGTTCTTTAAATTTTATTTTAGTAAGTGTTATTTCCTAATAGCGATTTTTATAAGTTATTTTGCCTTTAAATTATCTTTGTCCAAATTTTGGTTTGTTTAGTTTGCAAGTTTTAAATTTTAATTGTAGAGTAGCATTCATACATGCTAATATAATGAGCAACATTACCGTATCATGTCGTTCATACTTATGCTGGGGTAAACAAAATTTGTATTTAAGTCTAATTCAATATACTGTACTATGAAAAAGACTTTCTGACCTGTGATGCGAGGCTATCAGAGCTAGATTTTCTTGAGCCCATATGCATGAGTGGCTGCCCCTCATACTGGTGTGTGCTGTTGCGGTGATGGTGATGTGGCGGAGTGTTAGGGTAGTTGTGGTGTGGGGGGTTGTGGTGTGGGGGGTAGTGATGGGGTCCATTGTGGTGGTGATACCTAGGTCCTCCCCCTCCCCCTCGCCCTGCCGGCCCCCCTCCCCCGCCCCGCTGGAACCTCGGCGGCAGGGGGCGCTGCTGAGGGCCCAGTCCTCCGCGCCCACCTGGACCACCAAACCCACCACCTATAAGAGATACCTAATTAGTACAGTACAATCAGGTCTCGATATAAGCACATTTCATATACACAGATTAGTTTGGACACGGTAACCCAAAAAATTCCAAAGTTGGCTACAACACAGAATTTGTTTTTATATACGCAGACATTTGTGGGCGACAGGGGTCCTGCTGCAACTCCGGGTCGGTGCCGGAACGCCCGGGTGATAGCAGACGACACAAAACAGAGAGTGTGGTTTACTTACTTTTTTTTTTTTTTCTATATTCCAACTACTCCCTCTCGGGCATAGGCTGAAAGCCTGTACATTCCACCGCTCAACACGGTGAAGCCCGTGAGGTCTTGTTCCAGTCTGGGGAGTGAGACATGTGAAGCATCCATCATGGCTCGAAGCAGCTCCATCTCTGAAGCGGCTGGTTGCTTCGCTCAAGTGCTTCACCGTCTCACCCTCCAGACTCAGACCCTCACTCTCAGAACGCCACCTACGTTGCAGGATATTGTGTGCCTGACACGCAAATAGGTCAATAGCAGGTCCAAAACCGTTCTTATTGAAGCTGTTATTGCCTGCCTGACACGCAAATAAGTTTTTGTTGGTGGTATAATGTCAGCTTAAGGTAGACTTAAGGCTCAAATAGGGAACTTTGGGAAAGTGGCTGGAACAAATTGAATTAATTCCCATGGTGTTTGCAGGGTGATGACACGCCGATGGTGGTTGCCTGGCAGTCTAGGTTGTGTGGGTGAGGCGAGATTCGAGTGCTTGCTTGTTGTTTGGATTTTAGTTACATAGACACCGACATTACAGTTGTAATGTCGGTGTCTATGTTACTTCTTTCGTGGTGAGGTTTCTTCAACGTTGAAGTGGTGCCTGGGTTGGTCTCTATATCTCCGCAGCTAATTAGAGTGTGGCACAACAGGTGTTTTAACAAGTTTTGACCAGTTTACTAGCTGAATCGCGGCATCTTTCCCATGTATGTACCTGACCAGGCAGGAATGGTAACAGAAATTTAATTTGTACAGTATGTGATTTCTGTATGGCGAGGTCCCTCAATACTTGTTTAGTGTTGAACTTATAGAATAATTTTAGACCTTACTACCTTAGGAGATGCATTAAGGGGACATGGGCTGGTTTTCTAGACCACTTTCACCCTCATGTTTAGCCCCATTAGTTTTCAGATGTTAAGATGTTTGCCCCTTTAGTTAGTCGATTTTAAGACCTTTCGCCCCATTTCTAAGTCAATATTTAGACCTTTCGTGCTATTTAGGTGTCAATTTTTTCCCTGGCAAACGATAGTGAGCCTGTAATGTACATTTTTCTACTGAAAAATGTACAAATTAATCTAGAAGGGGGATCTAATGGATGTTTTTTTAAATTTGATGGAGGTCTAGGGAGGAAACTAGAAAAATAATGAATACATGCAAAAATCGCCTAAAAAGTGAACCATCCCCCCCCTTAAGGGGACCGACCGGTTAATTTAGGCTTAAAAAACTCGAAATCCTGAAAACACCAATAGCTGTTTACTCAACAAGAGTCAACATCCCTTCATAAGCCAGTGAAATGTTATTAGTGAAAACCCATTGGAAATAGTATTTTTTTATGTTTTCCAAACTTTTCCTGTAATTCTAAAAACGTTATATAGCGAACTTTGAAATTAACATGCTCAGTAACTACTGGTCGTACGAGGAGCATACCTATATAAATCGAAAGAGCGTAAGCTACTCTACAACCTACCATACGCTTTATCTTCTACTTTGCCATGTTCCCGCATAAAATATTGTAAATCTAAAAAACAAAAGTAAATTTTTTCACCTAATGACCTTAGACTTTCACCTGTTTTTCTCAGAACCTATATTGCCGCACTATCGGATGTTATTTTACAGTTATTATTGGACCTATAGGAATGGTGTATATACCATTGGAAAGGTAATTAAAAACACTAAAAGGCCTATAAACCAAATTTACTCTAATAATTTAAATTTTTTCACAATATGTCGTCAAAGTTGTAATTTTTGTATAAATATATTCGCCTGAATCCGTCATCACCTAAATCGAACAAATACACAAAATATATAAAATGTGTTTTATAGAAACTATAGATACACCTTTTGTGAGTTGTTTGATCACATAAAACATGTGCTATGGGGATTTCTGTAGGAGTTATCATTTTCTGCAGTACTATGATTTTCAACATTTTTTTACCTAAATTGCAAGAAAAAAGCAAAAATAATTTTTTTTTTTTTTTTTTGTTATCTAGTTTTATGGTCATATACACCTGTGCCAAATTTCATTTAAATTGATAGTAAGACCTGGAAGTAGCGTAATTATCCGGTCGGTCCCCTTAACCCTCCAGCCCCGGCTATGTATTATATATATATTCCTCGAAACCCGGGTGTTTTGGCCGAAAAACGTCTAGGCTAGGCTACCGTATATTCGTTAATCAGACTGCTTCCCGCATTCCCGCGCATCCCCAAGCGTAGCTGTGTTATTTACCTGTAGAATGGCATTAAGTAGAGCTCTCTAAGTCAACTGGTTGAGCTGTGATGATGATTTCATTGGAGATAACTTTATGGCCAAAACAGCCACTTTACACCACTTTTCGATACTTAACAACAACATACAGGCACACACGAACAAGCGACGCTCTCCTTCTTGTGGCCGGAGATGCGGGGCGACGGTCCAGCCGGCTGTTGTTTACATGCGTCGGACCGACGCCTCGCACACGAAGCTCACAGGCTTTCAACCACTGGGCGTTCAAGATACCATCCGGGTACCTGTTATATGCTTTTTTATGGGCGTTCAAGAGCCCTTCCGTGGTGAGAGGGTTAACCCGCTGAGCCCCAGCTAGTTATTAATAAATGTACCACCAGGGCCCAGCAGGTTTTGATTTTTTTTTTTATTCCAGAAACAATAGCGAATGGGTTAGGAATGAAGGAAAACAAAAATTGGTCATAAAGTGCAAAAAATGGTCCTACAGAGCCCCCGAAAACGGATTTTACAAGAGTAAAAAATTGAAGGCAATTTCCCCAAAAAAACATGTTTTTGCGCGCTCACGCGGTTGGACTTTGAGAGTTTTCAACCATCGGCATGGGTGCGTGGGATACTTACACAGTTCCCATACAAATCTGAGCCCTCGGGGTGCCATAGGACCGGAGTAATTAGGACTGGACCGGCCAGGACGCAAACGTTGCGTCGCTGGGTTCTGGTGATCGAACATTGCCGACGCAACACGTGCGACGCTGGGTCTCAGCGGGTTAAGTTAGAATTGGCTAGTGGGTGCGTACCTTGGAAACTATTGTTGTGGTGGTGTGATCCTCGATGGTGACCAAAGTTGTGAGGTCCACTGCCCCGTCCTCGGCCCCGGGGGTAGAAGGGTCGCTCTCTCCCTAAATCACGACCATCACCCGGATGCTACACAAACATAAACAGATATACCTCTCTTTAATATGTGTATATGTGTACCTGTATATATGCAGAGTGTCAAACCAGGTCAACTTTGTTTTAAGGCTGAACTGAATATGAGAAGGAATACAGGAAAATTAACATAAAATTGCATTGGTTAGGTAATTTCATCACTTCCAAAGAAATAAGAACTGTAAACCATAATTTTAGCTTTGCATATACTGCATAGTACTATAATAAAGACAAAAAAGAAAAGGCTCAGTTTTCATCTCTCACCTTGTATATACTGTATGTAGTGATAAACCAAACTTCCTTCCCAACATTGCTATGAGTGAAGTCAGAGCCAAGGCTATAGAAAGGTTGAACACCTGAACTACTGAAATCCTGCCATCCCTGTTTTGATGCAGTTATACATGCATTCCAGAGGTGGGCACCGCAAACAAAAATAGACTTTCGCAAATGCAATTCCACAAATTGTAACTATTACCTTACACAATCTCAAATCCGCAAATCTCTTTAAATTCGAGGTTCCGCAACTGTAATTATTTTTACTAAAAAAAACAAGGGTGTCATTAAAATCAATCGCTACTGTAAATAAAAAAACTTATGTACTGTACTGTATTATAGATTATAATAATAATAAAACTATTTGTCAACAGCCTACTGGGTAGAAGCCCTCATAAGACTGGGATTATAGATTATAGAATATAGATAATAGAATATTATAGATTTGCACTTCGACAGAACTGTTGTATGTATGTATATACTCAAGCATATACCCCCATGGCTGGGGTGGCAGACTCGAGACAGAGCCCAAACAGAAACAACATTTAAAGTTCCATTTCTTAGGGTCCGAGACCACTTTCTCGTTCCCTCACCCCTTTCTTTGTCTTGTCTAGTAGGTGAATTCAACATGGGGAGGAGGATTCCTAGGCTCACATTCCTGAAGTAGAAAAAGTAGTACCGGTACAGGAAAAGAGACGGACAGAAACGGCTAAGGTTGGGTAGAGGATGCCAAACATCAATCTGGACAGGTCACTTAGGTTTACTCCAATTATTTCAGTACATTTTGATAGAACTTTTTTAAATTTAAAGATTCCCTTAAATTTCTCCTTTTCAATACTTATGTTAAATTTGGGCCCTACATTTTCTAACAAATATTTGGTATTCCTACGGGTGGAAATGCTAGCCTTTTAATTGCAGATTTAATCTTTGCTTGCTTTAGAATTTAAATATATAAGACTTAGTTGACAGTAGCAAAAAAGATAACATACCAGAAAAATTAGCACTTGCTACACTGTCAAGTAATGATAGTAGATATATCTACGATATTCTTGTTTGTAATGTGTTAAATTTTAATAAAGTCGCTAAAATACTGTATCCAAATTCCAGCCCCCTCACACAAGGAAATGTTGGTGGTTGGGTTGGCGACCCTCCCCCGAAACAAGCTTGAGAATCAAATTAAATTCCTCGGAATATAAAGGTGTTTCATATTGGCCATCCCCTCAGGGATGAAGGCGTCTGGCAATAGATTTTTTTTTTTTTTTTTTTTTTTCTATATTCCAACTACTCCCTCTTGGGCATAGGCTGAGAGCCTTTACACTACACCGCTGAACACGGTGAGGCCCGTGAGGTCTTGTTCCAGTCTAGGGAGTGAGACATGCGAAGCACCCCGGCTCGAAGCAACTCCATCTTCTGAAGCAGCTTCGCCTCTGCGCTTCACGGTCTCGCCCCCCACACTCGGACCCTCACTCTCAGAACGCCACCTATTGAGCAATTAACTCACTAGGCATTGCCCCCTGTAACATATTTTGAATATGGGAATATTCATACAATGCTATTTAATCAGGGAACAATGAGGGTATTTTTTTGGCATTTCGGTGTGCTGTGGTAATGCACTGGAACTAGGTACAGCACAAATTCCATCCCAATAATATCTTCCCATTGACATATTGGGATTCGAACCCGGGTCCATTGGATTACCAGTCCAGTGGCAAGACCACTCTGCCACACCTCCCCTAAGATAGATATACTTCAGAAGGTTGTTGTTGTTGTTGTTCCCCAAGCTGCCTGGCCGAACAGCCCCAAGGCCCCGAGCAATTCCAAGGCCATAACCGAGTGCCCCCACTGAACCCTCCCTGCCGACCACAATAAAGCCTGGGTGACCGAAGCCACTCCATGGCGGGGAGCTGAGGAGGGTGCGGAAACGCCCGGGAAACCAAAGCCCCACCCAGGGCCCTGTGCCCCTCAGCAATTATGAAGAGAAAGTTGAGGGGCAAGGGAAAAATGTGACGCTTTGGCTTCCAATCTTGGTAGATTGGGAGATCAATCCACGGAAGAGACGCCGTCACTTGAGATCTAGAAAATATATAAGTTAAAGGAACAGTCAGAGTAAGCTATGGGTATGGCAGAGATCGCTCAGCTCTCACTCTGATAGACCAGCCCATCACCACATGACTAGAACCCAATCCTCTCAGCATCAGCTAGGAAAGGCCCTAGAAAGCCGCCTTTGGCGGGGGGATAGCTCCCCTATTTCAACCCCTTTCAGGGTTGGGCACCCGCCCACTTCAGAAGGTTAACTTACATAGTGTGGTGGAGGGAAGCCAAGAGGTGTGGATTCTGGCAGTAACGGAGGGTAGGCCTGGTGTGGGGGCCCAGGTGGTGGTGGTTGGGGTACAGGGCTCGGCATTGGCTGGGGGTTAGGCATCATCTCACCCGTGTACCCAGGATTCCAACCACTTACTGCTATCATCTGAGGGTAACCTTCATTACCTGTAAATTCACAGATTAATTATTAGCATGTGTATACTGTAGTTGTTGTTGTTGTTGTTGTATATTGTGTATACTGTAGTTAAATAAATATATGCAAGATTCAGTTTAATGCAATTACAAATAAATAATATTGACAAAAGTTATAATGGTTTTCTTGCATTCCTGTAAAAAAATATTTGCCAAATAATCATCAATATTCATATCACTAAGTAATGTATGTATATATATACAGTACTCAGGCACATAGCCCATAGCTGGGGGTGGCCGACACGAGACAGAGTCCGAACAGGGACAGCACAACACAACATAAAAAACAAAGTACAATTTCACACACATCTAGGTCGCCCAAGAGAAGACCTAGAGACCAAGGATCACTAAGGGCCTCCAGCACTCTCATGGCCCCTGACCTCAAAGTAATCTATCTATCTATCATCTATTACCTGACACCGTGATCCCCGAAGGGGTGGCCACGAACAAACTGCCCCCATGCACCTGTCCCCAGTCAGTCGACGCCCCTCCTTCCAACCAACACCGCCTTCATCCATGTACTTCCTCACTCCATCCTTCCAATTCTCTTTCGGTTTACCTCTCCCTCTCTGTCCTTCCACCTCGCTCTCGCACACCCTCTTAGTCATTCCCTCGCTTCCCATACGTTCCATATGGCTGAACCATCTCAAGGTGTTCCTTTTCACACTTTCCAGCACATCTACCTCCACACCACACCTTCTTACTGTATATATTATAGAATGATCAGGAGCCAAAATGACATATATCAGCTTCAAAGTTACATAGACTCTATGAAAGAATGGTCCGAGAAGTGGTTACAGTAAACCCTCAGTAATTTACTCTTTTTACTTGAAAATCTGTACTTCTCGGAAAAGCGTCGGCCTATCGGACAGTTCACCGTAGATCTCGGGCAAAATTCCGAGTTGGACAGGATTTGTGTTCGGTTTACAGTGTAATAATCTACACCATTCACAAGATAACAGTGAATGCTTCCCTTCACCTCTCTGTTTTATCCAATTTCACACATAATATAATTATGTACTTGAAATAATACTATAGACCCTGAACTCTAACGGCAAAAGCGTACTCACCAATGAAGATGTGTAGTCTATCTATCTATCTATCTATTGCCGGACGCCTTACTCCCCTTACGAGATGTGTAGTGAAGTAGGTAAATTTCCAAGTTTGGGGTAATTAGAATGTAAAACTTGACGGTTTTGCATACAGAGGCAAGTTTTTTTTACAGTGTTTTGTATTTTACTTATAATGAATTTGCGACGGTAATTACATATACACCAACCAAGTATCGTCCATGAAACTTCTAAAACAATGATAATTATCGATGGGGCTCGTATCCGGGTTGTCTTCAATTTAAACCAACAAACTCACTCGTGAAATTATTATTACCCCTGGGGGTAAAGGGGCCTTCACATTTAGTGGAGAAAAAAGAATATGCCCAACGTATCCTACTGCGTGTCATAGCTACTAGATGACTAAAGGGTGGATGGCGAAATTCCAGGCCAATGGTCATTCTATGCAGTAAAGTCTTGTTATGGTACTGTCATATTATGAACAGTGTTGTGGCTGGTATGGTGGCGATAGTTCCTGCAGGACAACTTTGTTGAATCTTGCTGAAGTACTGTTAGCATTATGCCAGCATCAGCCACAGTGATAACATATTTTACCCTACAGTACACTAATTTAACCTATGATGCTGACCTGGCACTGGGGACGACTTTGTGTCTTCTACAGTGGGTGTGGGCATGACAGGGATCTGGTAGCCCCACTGTTGGTTATACCCGTAGTTACCGTAGCCCCCGTACATCATTGGCACGTGATAAACCTGAAATAAAAGTCTTAGGCATTATCCTTTCAGGAATATTAATCATATTGTTTTATCCGTGTCATACAGGACCCAGGCGTAGTGATGCATAACTTTGCTGATTTATGTTTGTATCAGTATGATAATTTGGATGAAATAAAGAATGGATCAATGAATAATAATAGAACAAATCAAAATATTAGTAACAGCAATAGAAACCCAGTAATTGGCCCAATGTCTGCCTCACACACTATACACAACAATGGGTGATTGGGCTAGCAACCCTCCCCCGAAACAAGCTAGAGAATCCGAATTGCTTCCATGGATGCGATCCATTCATAGTCACCTCTTCGGGTATAGATACTTCTGTCAAAGGATACTCCAACCCACCTCAAATAATTTAATCCACAACTCCAACCCCACAACCCTAGTGCAGAGCCTCTTCTCATGTGTACCAATACAGCCCACTGAGTTCTAACATTATAGCTCAGCAGTTCCTTACATTTCAGCAGGGTGTCAGACAGGGACAATTTTGGATTTAAGACAGGAATGAAATTGATGAGAAATGCAGGAAAATAGATATGAAATTACAACGTTTTATACATTTTATCATTTATATAAACAAAGGACTGACTAAGAGGGATTCCAAGGACTGAGCTGCCTAGAACACTGCTATAAGGTGAACTGAAAGACTCAACTACAGTACTCACATGTAGATCATCATACTTAATGTATGTATGTATAGACTCTATAAAACAGAACTAACACTGTATATTAACCCTCTCCGACATATGACGCAATTTTGAGCCTATTAGGGATACTTTAAAGCCTTTATTACCATCAGGGGTATTTACAAACCTTTAGTTTAGTTACTTCAACCTCTGCAGTTGTCTTTGAGTTTGCTGTGGGCAGAAGACTAATTTTGGAGAGGTAATTATAAGAGTGAGAGAACTCTATTTCTTATTGCAAATCTGGCAACCTCTGCGTCATATGAGTCTGAAGGAGTTAAACAGACATGGGGTAATAGTTGTTGTTGTTGTTGATGCTGTTCCCCAGGCTGTCTGGCCGAGCAGCCCCAAGGTCCTGAGCAAGGCCCAGGCCATAGATAATTACAAGGTAAGTAATAGATCATAATAACAGAAACAACAACTATTTATTCCACAATACACTATTAAGGAGGGTGACCTGCTTTTTCTTATTTCTGTCCTTTTCTCTCTTTCTCTGGCTTGTATCCATTCGGCCCCATTCAGCCAACTATTTTAAGACGTTTATCCCCATCTAGGTGTCGATTTCTTCCTGGCGAGCGATAGCGAGCCAGCATTATATGAAGAAATCCGGCTTCGCCGGAGAAATGTTTCTATCGAAAAATGTACAAATTTAGCCTGCTGTCAAACAAAAATCAAAAATATGCTGGCTCGCTACCGCTCATCAGTAAAAAATTGACACCTGGATGGGGATAAACGTCTTAAAACAGTAGGCTGAATGGGGCCAAATGGACACAAGCCAGAGAAAGATAGAAAAGGACAGAACAAAAACAGCTCACCCCCCTTAAGGGGACCGACCGGTTAATTTAGGCTTAAAAAACTCGAAATCCTGAAAATACCAATAGGTGTTTACTCAACAAGAGTCAACATCCCTTCATAAGCCAGTGAAATGTTATTAGTGAAAACCCATTGGAAATAGTTTTTTTTTATGTTTTCCAAACTTTTCCTGTAATTCTAAAAACGTTATATAGCAAACTTTGAAATTAACATGCTCAGTAACTACTGGTCGTACGAGGAGCATACCTATATAAATCGAAAGAGCGTAAGCTACTCTACAACCTCCCATACGCTTTATCTTCTACTTTGCCATGTTCCCGGGTAAAATATTGTAAATCTAAAAAACAAAAGTAAAAATGTTCACCTAATTACCTTAGACTTTCACCTGTTTTTCTCAGAACCTATATTGCCGCACTATCGGATGTTATTTTACAGTTATTATTGGACCTATAGGAATGGTGTATATACCATTGGAAAGGTAATTAAAAACACTAAAAGGCCTATAAAGCCAATTTACTCTAGTAATTTACAAAATTTCACAATATGTCGTCAAAGTTGTAATTTTCTATAAATATATTCGCCTGAATCCGTAATCACCTAAATCGAACAAATACACAAAATATATAAAATGTGTTTTATAGAAACTATAGATACACCTTTTGTGAGTTGTTTGATCACATAAAACATGTGCTATGGGGATTTCTGTAGGAGTTTATCATTTTCTGCAGTGCTATGATTTTCAATGTTTTTTTTACCTAAATTGCAAGAAAAAAGCAAAAATAAAATATATATTTTTTTTATCTAGTTTTATGGTCATATACACCTGTGCCAAATTTCATTTAAATTGAAAGTAAGACCTGGAAGTTTGTAATTAACCCGGTCCCACTAACCCTTCAGACCCGGAAGGGCTCATAAACACCCATAAAAAACACACCCAAGCTACCCGGAAGGACTCTTAAACACCCATGAGCTCAAAGCCTGTAAGCTTGGTGTGCGAGGCGTACGTCCGACGCATGTAAACAACAGACGGCTGGACCGACGCCCCGCATCTCCGGCCACAAGAATGAGTGCGTCGCTTGTTCGTGTGTGCCTGTATGTTATTGTTAAGTATCGAAAAGTAGTGTAAAGTGGCTGTTTTTGCCATAAAGTTATCTCCAATTAAATCATCATCACAACTGAACCAGTTGACTTAGAGAGCTCTACTTAACGCCATTCTACAGGTACGAAACACATCTACGCTTGGGGATGCGCGGGAATGCGGAAGCAAGCCAAATAACAAAGATGCGGTAGCCTAGGCGTAGACGTTTTTCGGCCAAAACCCCCGGATTTCGGGGAATATATATGGAATACATAGCCGGGGCTGGAGGGTTAAAGGGGACCGGGTTAATTACAAACTTCCAGGTCTTACTTTCAATTTAACCCGTGGAGCCCCGGCTAGTTTTGTAATGTTTGTTCACCAGAACCCGGCCGGTTTTCAAAAAATGGTTTTATTCCAGAAACAATAGCGAATGGGTTAGGAATGAAGGAAAAACCACGAAAAACCGCTCAAAAAGCTTAAAGAATGGTCCTACAGAGCCCCCGAAAACGTATTTTACAAGAGTAAAAAATTGAAGGCAATTACCCCCAAAAACCAGGTTATTGCGCGCTCACGCGCACGTGGACTTTGAGAGTTTTCAACCATCGGCACGGTTGTGTGGGATACGTACACAGTTCCCATACAAATCTGAGCCCTCTTGAGTGGCTACACCTGAGGTTACGGTCGGCGCAATTAGGGTGACGCGTCAGACGCGTCTCTGGGGCTGTGCGTTACATACATCGCCGACGCGTCAGACGCGTCGCTGGGGCTGTACGGGTTAAATGATATTTGGCACAGGTGTATATGACCATAAAACTAGATCAAATTTGTTTTTATTTTATTTCATTTTTGCTTTTTTCTTGCAATTTAGGTAAAAAAACGTTGAAAATCATAGCACTGCAGAAAATGATAAACTCCTACAGAAATCCCCATAGAACATGTTTTATGTGATCAAACAACTCACAAAAGGTGTATCTGTAGTTTCTATAATTTGTTTATATATTTTGTGTATTTGTTCGATTTAGGTGATTACGGATTCAGGCGAATATATTTATAGAAAATTACAACTTTCACGACATATTGTGAATTTTTTTAAATTACTAGAGTAAATTGGCTTTATAGGCCTTTTAGTGTTTTTAATTACCTTTCCAATGGTATATACACCATTCCTATAGGTCCAATAATAACTGTAAAATAACATCCGATAGTGCGGCAATATAGGTTCTGAGAAAAACAGGTGAAAGTCTAAGGTAATTAGGTGAACATTTTTACTTTTGTTTTTTTAGATTTACAATATTTTACGCGGGAACATGGCAAAGTAGAAGATAAAGCGTATGGGAGGTTGTAGAGTAGCTTACGCTCTTTCGATTTATATAGGTATGCTCCTCGTACGACCAGTAGTTACTGAGCATGTTAATTTCAAAGTTTGCTATATAACGTTTTTAGAATTACAGGAAAAGTTTGGAAAACATAAAAAAAAACTATTTCCAATGTTTCACTAATAACATTTCACTGGCTTATGAAGGGATGTCGACTCTTGTTGAGTAAACACCTATTGGTATTTTCAGGATTTCGAGTTTTTTAAGCCTAAATTAACCGGTCGGTCCCCTTAACACCTTACGAGCGGCCAAGGCGGTATATTTGACCGTGCCGCACAGCGTTTTTTTTTTTTTACCATAAATGGGGTTGTTTCCGTGCTCTTTTTCATGCATAAACAAGACCCAGAGCGTAATACAAGTATGTATCCTTGAAAGGGCGTACATTGAGCTTTCCAATGACACCCGAACCATCCTTCTACGATCACTAGTTGTCTTGCAACGATCGTGCAACCGAAGGGCAAAATCGCTAAAATACGGTAATTTCTTTATATAATTACGTATGTAGCGAGGGAGTGAGGGTGGATGTAAGTGGAGTAAATCTCAGTAGGTCCACGGCGGCCGTGGCGAGCGGTCATGAGGTAACCCATGCTCCTCCAGTCACTCGTCTCTCTCTCAGAGCCAATATTGCGCCAAAATTGCACTCGGACTTAAGGCGGGCCCCGCCACATATTCCAAATTTTTCGATTCAGACTTAAGTCGGATCCCGATCTTTAACCCGGGAACTGCGGGGAGACTCTTAAGAGTTCCCCCGGCGGACTGCGGGAAGACTCTTAAGAGTAAGGGAAAACAAAAATCCATTTAAAACACCCAAAAAAATGTACTTTTGTTTTGTTTTTATTTTTTATTTTTTTGTCCCTGGGCCATGCCAAATATCACTCCTCCACCTCCCCTCCTTCCCCACTTTCCTCCCCTCCTTCAGTTATCACCTATTTTCCCTGTTATTCCCTTATTCTGTGGTTAATTTTCGTACTAACATTAGCGAGTTGGTAGCAGGGGGTTGTCATCACTGTTACCAAGCGTGGGAAAGAGCGAGAGAGAGACTATTGCGGAACAGTGTCTCTCCAGACAAGGGTAGGGGTGGAGGGCAGGGAGGTTGCCTCAGCCATACATTATGTAACTCCCGGCCTGTATCGCCGATTTTGACCATCCAAACACTGTTTCCACTTGTTTTATTGTTGTAACAGGTTAATACCTTTATAATCAACCTATAATAGGCGCATATGGATAAGTATTAATGCTATTTATGGTAAAATAACGATGTTAGTGATGGGAACAGCTCAAATACGTCAGCATAGGAGTGTGGTGTCTCATACCCCCCATGCGCAGCCGAGAGGTTAAGGGTTAATGTATGCATGGGCCTATTTTATAATATATTATACACAAACAGACTGACCAACCCATTATAGTCTGTTCATTCTAGGTTGGGCTTCTGCCCGTAAACTCTAACCTATGTAACTAAAAAAGGGCTAGAGCAAATGAGCTATCAATTTCCACACCTATTCCTTAGCCAAGTTTTTCTATTTGGTAAAAATATTAGCTCGATTACTCTAGTCCTTCTTGAGTTATGAGAGGTTAGAATTTCTGCCCAACCTATAATGAACAGACTATAGTAGAAGAGTCTTCATTGTATTTATACAGTATATGTAATAGTAATAGATGACCAAGTACTAGTAATAGTAATTGATGATAACTAAAGTAAATGTAATAGTAATATAATGGAGAACAAATCAAACTACTGTATTAGTAATAGAAACTCAGTAATTGACCCCATGTCTGATATTGAATAACAACTATAAAAAAAATACAGAAATTTGGTTTTGAACAGGCTTTGAATAGTCTTGTTGACTAGGGTAAAATTCAAGAACATATAAATTATCCTTACCATATAAGGGGACATTCCTTGGTTCATCTTCATGGCTTCTGTGTCTACAGGTATACCTGCAAGTAAATAGAAATGAACTTGAACACAAAATTCATTACAGTAAATTTAACAACATTTAACAAATGTGTTCTGAATATATATATAATGTATGTAAGTATCTATATATTCAGGCACATACCCCATAGCTGGGGGTAGCCGACTCGAGACAGAGCCCGGACTGAAACAACAAAATAAAAGAAAAATAGAAAATTCACACACATCTAAGACCCAGAGACCAAGGACCATGAGGGGTCCCCACAAAAAGATTCCCCCAGGTCCCAGATCTCCTGTAGAGGTTCCGGTCACAGCAGGCAGACATGCCCGCCCACATACTTCCAGGCAGGGCCCTTCCTATATACAGTATACCGGTTTCCCAGGTCGGGCGCCTGACAAAAATTATTATCTAATTCAACTGGCCCCCGACCACCCACTCCTTACTACCGCATTTTCCCGCATCTATTCACTATTCAAAAGTAATCTCCACTCATTCCTATTCATCACCACTTCTCTTGTCTGTTTTTCAGTCATCTTTCTATCTTTCAATTCTTTTTTCATACCATCTCCCCATCTCCTCCGAAGTCTTCCTCTCAATCTATTTTCCCTTGTTTCTGACTCATATATTCTCTTTGTAAGCCTGACATCACCCATTAGGTCAACATGCCCATACCTGCATACCACCCTTCTTTCCACTCTGGCCGATTAGGGGTTCAGGTTGTCCCACTCTTTGATCTCTACGCGTCACTCCACACATACAGTACTCCTCAAGCAGCTCATCTCCATCACATCCAACCTTCCTTTGATCTCTACGCGTCACTCCACACATACTCCTCAAGCAGCTCATCTCCATCACATCCAACCTTCCTTTCTCTTGTACTGTACAATCAGACACCATGTCGCAGCCCCATACATCATTGTTGGTACAGTACAGTCCCTTGGTACATTGCACTTTTAGCTTTCATTCCAAGATTTCTCACCTTCCACATACTTCACATTGCTCCAAAAACATTCCTTCCCTCACACACTCTATGTCTTACCTCCATTACCACACCTGCATCCCTGCTTATCACTCCTCCTAGATATTTAAAACACTCCACTTCTTACAATATTTTCCCATCCAGTTGTACATTTAGATTTACCCTACAAGCATCTTTATTACTTGACTACTTCCTTTAATGTGACGATAGTGCGTTGTTATATGTGCGATTAGTTTGCTTGGGAAACAGATTAACTTGCTCATGTAGTAATGTACACCCTATGTGGTGGATTGTGTTCTTTTATTTAATAATTTTCATTTTAGTAAGCGTTGTTTCCACATATCGATTTTGATAATTTAATTTGACTTTATATTGTCCTTGTTCCAATTTTGGTTTGTTTAGTTTGCAAGTTTTACATTTTAAATTACATACTGTCAGACCCCCAAAAATATTACATGAGTGCTTTTTCCAGCAATTTCTTTCAAAAAAAATAGGGAATCTTTTTAATTGTATTCTGAAGTCCCTGAAACATCAGGGCACCCACCCTAACCTAGCTCTTGAGCAGGGAGTGTATGGTGGCAAAACAAAATCCATAAAACAAAAACAAAATATATATATATACTGTATATATAATATATATATATATATATACAGTATATATATATATATATATATAATTATATAAATAAATAACAAAAATATAAAAATAGACTGAAATTCATCATGTTAGGTAGCTAAAAGCAATTTATACTAAATATTTCATTGCAAGACCAGAAACATTAAAACAAAACAAAAAAATTGCTACGTGACCCTACCTGAAGACATTGCTTTACCCCACTTGTATTCAGTACATTTTCAAAGAGTCCATGGAATAGTTATTGCAACTGTTTATATATATTTTCAAAAGTAATGTTCCAACTGACCCTGGCTAATGAGATCCCAGCTCTCTGTTGTGTTGTGAGGAAGGAGAGCTGTGATGGTGGTAGAGGCGGTGGTAGTGTTAGCGGCGGTGACAGAGGTGGTGATGGTAGTGGTAGTGATGGTGGAGGGAGGGGAGGAGAACTCAGAGGGAGTACTGTTGCCTTCACCAGTCGGCACCGGGTTCAGAACCTGCCAGAAGATGCAACAAGGAATTATAATATGTCTCCGTTTATTTGCCAACAATAAACCTTTTCCTTCTATTGATGGTACAGTTGCATTTTTGACTGATGCTCATACTAAATAATAATAATAATCAGTCTCACTCGTCTGTCTGTCTGTCTCTGTTATTTTTTTGTTATATTTTGTACTATTGTTAATGTCTTCTCATGTTGCAAATTTGATTTTAAATAATATTTTGACATTTAACATGTAGTTTCTTTATTCATGCAGAGTTTAGTAAAATTTGCCAGAACGTCCCGGACTTCCCAAACTTGACTACTTCCTTTAACGTGACGATAGTGCGTTGTTATATGTGCGATTAGTTTGCTTGGGAAACAGATTAACTTGCTCATGTAGTAATGTACACCCTATGTGGTGGATTGTGTTCTTTTATTTAATAATTTTCATTTTAGTAAACGTTGTTTCCACATAGCGATTTTGATAATTTAATTTGACTTTATATTGTCCTTGTCCCAATTTTGGTTTGTTTAGTTTGCAAGTTTTACATTTTAATTAATCTTAGATCTTGGGAGGCAAACTAAAAATATATTGCTCAAAAATGGCAAAAACAATAAAAATCCTCAATAATAGTTAGTATAATGTAAAACTTGCAAAATAAACAAACCAAAACTTGGACGAACACAGTAAAAAGACAAACAACTAATCAAAATCGCTATGTGGAAACAACGCTTAAGCAAAATAATAATTTATAAATAAAAACACAATCCACCACATAGGTGGGGAGATTGTAGGCACCAATCGATCAGGGCTAGACCCAGGTGAGGTTATAGGCATGTGATAAAGAGTCGCTGGAACTCCTGTTTCATTTGCTTGGCCTCTCTTACTGATTTTCTTTGTGCCTCATTTACACTGAGAGCAATCCAGCTAGCTCTCACAAACACCTCCTCCTCCTATCCACTTCACTACACTAAACATGCACATCACACTTCATTCCTCCACACCAAAATTAAAAAAACACAAAATGATGAATTTTAGCCCAGCCTCGGAGTCCCCAGGGGGGGGACCATAAATGCCCCCTCACCCGACCGACCATACCCTGACGACCCCACACAATTACCTGGACCTCGGCCTGTTACTCTTTCTATTAATTTCTGCAACATTCGCGGACTTTCCTCTAACTTTCACTCTGTTGAGCACCATCTCTCCTCCTACAAACCTGATCTTCTCTTCCTCACCGAAACCCAGGTGTCTGTAGCAACATCCAGCAACCCCTTCTCTGTATCCTCCTACTTTCTCTATCCTAGTTTCAAAGCCAAAGGCGGATGTTGTGCATATGTGCACAACAAACTCACTTGCTCTCGTGTTTCCGATTTCGACTCCTCTGAATTCTCAACTTTATGGCTCAAACTTTCCTGTTATTCTCTTACTAAATATTTCTGTGCTGTCTATCTTTCCCCTAACTCTACCAACTTTCCTAAATTCTTTGACTATCTAAACTCTACAGTGGAACACATTCTATCCATTTCTCCTTTCTCAGAAATCTCCATCTTAGGAGATTTCAACGTTCACCACCGCCAATGGCTCTCCTCTCACACTACTGATCCACCTGGTGAACAAGCCTACGTCTTTTCTATCCTAAATGACCTAGAGCAGTTAGTTCAGCAACCCACCCGTATCCCGGATCGCATCGGAGATCGGCCCAACATTCTTGACCTGTTTCTAACTTCTAACCCTTCTTCTTATACTGTCGATCTTTTCTCTCCTTTGGGCTCCTCCGACCATAAACTTATCTCTGTCACCTGTCCTATCTCTCCAGTACAGCCACCCGATCCTCCTAGCCGGCGGCGCTTGTGGCACTTTGGCGTTGCCGACTGGGAGGCTCTTCGGCAGTACTTCTTTGATTTCCCATGGAATGATTTCTGCTTCCATGGCCGAGGACCCGAGGAGAGTGCTGAACGCATTACCGAGGTAATCCTATCGGGCATGGAAGCATACATTCCATTCTCTTTCTCTCAGACTAATGCTAAAAAATCTTGGTTTACTCACGCCTGTTCTACTGCTGTCCGCAATAAGGAGGAAGCATTCAAACGGTACCGACGCCTTAAAACTCAAGACTCTCATTCTTCATATGTTTCTGCCCGGAATCAAGCCAAATCTGTTCTTCGACTTGCCAAACACTCTTTCATCAATAATAAATGCACTGAACTATCCAACTCTAGCTCTTCCCAAGCTTTCTGGCATCTAGCCAAAAACCTCTCCAACAATTTCTCTTCCTCGTCTTTCCCTCCCTTTCCCACTCTGATGGCACAACCATCACTTCTTCCTCTGACAAAGCTAAACTCTTCGCTCAAACTTTTGCTAGAAACTCCACCTTGGATGATTCCGGTGCTATTCCTCCCTCTCCGCCCTCCTCTCTCTTACTTATGCCTAATATCCTAATCTCTTCTAAAGATGTACTTTCTACCCTCTCTGGGCTTAACACTAATAAGGCGTACGGTCCGGACGGTGTTCCTCCTGTTGTTCTCAAAAACTGTGCTTCCGTGCTGACTCCCTGCCTAGGCAAACTCTTTCGTCTCTGTCTATCCTCTAACGTCTTCCCTTCATGCTGGAAGTTTGCTCACATTCAACCTGTCCCAAAGAAGGGTGACCGCTCTCAACCCTCCAACTATCGTCCAATTGCTCTTATCTCTTGTCTTTCTAAAGTTTTTGAAACTATTCTTGCTTCCAAATTTCTTAAGCATTTCTCTTCTCATAATCTGCTCTCAGATCGCCAGTATGGCTTCCTTAAGGGTCGCTCTACTGGTGATATTCTTTCATATCTTACTAACTCTTGGTCATCCTCCTTTCGGGACTTCGGTGAGACTTTTTCTATTGCACTAGACATATCGAAAGCCTTCGATAGAGTCTGGCATAAATCTTTAATTTCTAAACTACCCTCCTTCGGTTTCTATCCCTCCATCTGTGCCTTTGTCTCTAATTTCCTTTCCGGCCGTTCCATAGCTGCGGTTGTGGATGGCCATTGTTCACTTCCTCACCCTATAAACTCCGGTGTTCCTCAGGGCTCTGTCCTATCTCCTATTCTCTTTCTAATTTTTATAAATGATCTCCTTAACTGTACCTTAATTCCCATCCATTCATACGCAGACGACTCAACCTTACACTACTCCATTAGTTTTTCAGAACGCCCCAGCCAGCAATCCCTCAACGACAAACGTAATGAAGCCATAGAACTCTTAAATTGTGATCTAAATACTATTTCCAATTGGGGCAGAGAAAACCTTGTTAACTTTAATGCTTCCAAAACCCAATTTCTCCATCTATCTACCCGTCAGGATCTCCCAGCGGACTATCCCTTATTCTTCAACAATACAAAAATCAACCCTTCATCTTCTCTCAATATTCTTGGTGTCTCTTTTTCTTCTGCTCTCATTTGGAAGGACCATATTACCAGTCTTGCTAAGGCAGCCTCCCAGAAGCTGGGTGTGCTCGACCGCCTTAGGGGGTTCTTTTCCCCTGCACAGCTTCTTGCTCTGTACAGGGGCATAGTGCGCCCTTGTATTGAGTATTGTTCACATGTGTGGGGAGGTTCCTCTCACACCGCTCTCCTAGACAAAGTTGAAAGGAAGGCCTTTCGTATCATTAACTCCCGTCCACTCACCAACTCTCTGCAATATCTCTCTCGCTATTCTATCGCT
The DNA here is from genome assembly GCA_032716605.1 of Paralithodes platypus. Lineage (NCBI taxonomy): Eukaryota > Metazoa > Arthropoda > Malacostraca > Decapoda > Lithodidae > Paralithodes > Paralithodes platypus. The sequence continues at coordinate 60,068,611 of CM064572.1, forward strand.
ACTATAATAATCAGTGTTCCTCAGAGCTATCCCAGTGCATACCACCTCCTTTACGTAGGGCACGTGGTACCCGTCTTGCAACTCAATCCCACCCCTACTCTGTGCAACTCTCCAACCCAAGAGTGAAACGTTACTCTCAAACTTTCTTCTACTCAACATCTGAGCTCTGGAACTCTCTCCCAGAATCAGTCTTTCCCTCTTCCTATGACTTAAATTGCTTCAAACTCCGTGTGTCCAGGCATTTTGGCTCGAACGTCCCTTGATTTTGGCCCTGTCACTCTTTCAACTATGGGGGAGGCACTCGCTATAGGCAGTTATGCCTTTTGCCTCACTCAATCACATAGAAAAAAAAAAAAAAAAAAAAGGGTGTACATTACTACATGAGTAAGTTAACCCCTACTGTACCGGCGACATCCTTTTTATTTTATTCTGGCTACTACTACTCGATTTTATTCAGTTCAGGAAGGATCTCTAGCAATAATAAAGCTTTGAACTATCTCAATCAACCCTTTTAACTACCACAGATCCTCCCTAAACTGCATAAAATCATCTGAAAATAGCTAGAATAAATTATACCACACGTCGCTGGTACAGGAAGGGTTAATCTGTTTCCACAAATCCACATCTGTGAATGCAACTAATGTATGAGCTTGTCACTTTATACAGAGCTACACTGATTTACGGAGATCTCTATATTATTATATTATTTAGATAATGGGCACTGGTAACTTCACCTACATAAATGTTAACAAGAAACAATAATATATTTAAAAAATACTGTACAAAACATAAAAACACAAACAATACGCTCAATGTAATGTCTTCGTGGTGCAATGCATAAGTGTGTTGATTTTCGGTGTGAGCATCCTAGGTTCGAATCCCCGGACTGCCACATGTGTTCGTTAATTTCATTAATCGAGTTTAGGAGTAAAGTTGGTTGGTGGAGAGAACATAATAATATACTGTATCTATCAATTGCCAAATTCCTCAGTCTTTATTAAAATAAGATCACCTTCATAAATATGCATACAGGTCTCCTTCATTATCCGATGCCCCAATGTATGATATTATTATAGGGTTTTAGGTGTTTGGGTTTGGGGTTTGGCTTGTCCTAGAACACATCCCCATTTACCCCATTAATTTTAGGATTCGCAATTTTTCTATTGAAGATTGGGTTTTCAGGAATGTAACCCAATCATAAATCGAGGGACACCTGTACATACTTTTTGTCTTTATACATACTGTACATACATTCACAAATATAAAAGCCAAGTGATCCACACGAGGTGCGGATGTTAGCCTACTCAGACCACACAAGGTGCAGTTTCAGTATTACAATTTAATAGGAACATTCCATGCATGCAAAAGAGTTAACATAAAAGCAATAATAAACATATAATCTTCCTCTCAAAAATGTAAACCCAAAAACCCCACTATCTAAAGAGGGTCTCACCTGCACAAGTCCCGGACTGGGGTATGGCGGGGGTACAGTGACAGTGTACATGGGGCCTGTGATGTGGGATGGTGGGGGAGGGCATCCAAGCTGAGGTACAGAACAACAATACAAGTGCATCAACAAAAGTAACAAGCAAATCAGGAAAGGCAAGCAAAATGTTTACTAAAAATCATAAACACAAGTATTCTGTTTACCATACACATAATCACAATCACAAGGTTAGCTATACATAATAAACACAAGCACAAAGATTACTATGTATTGTATTATGTGATATGAATACCAAAATTAGTAAATATCAGAATCAAATGCATTATACATATAATAAATCATAAAGACAAGCACAATGTTTACCACCATAAACACAAGTAAAGCATTAGCCAATAATCATAAATACAAGTGCAACATTTATTATAAATAATAATAATAATAATCTGGTCTTTCATTTCTCGCAAGCACCAGTTCTTCCAGAGGAATTCACTAGCGCTCGTAACACATTGCACCACAATCAAGAGAAGTGTGGTGCAGTTCACCTGTAGTTCAAGCAACAACTATCTAACATGGCAGCAGTTAGAGTCTGTAACGACCTGTCACTGTGCCACTTGCAAGATCATAACTCCTACAGAAGAGAAAGGTTTTCAACTGTTTTTTAAAAGAGTCTATGGAGTTCAGCTGTCTAATTGATAAAGGCAATTCATTATATAACCTAGGAGCCACGAAAGAAAAGGACCGATCAGAGAAAGAGGACTGCTGGATAGCTACCGGTTCATCAAGACGCAGCATATCATCACTGCTTCTCAGGATCGCACCAGAATGTGCCAAAGGGCGTCTCAAGAGGTCAGCAAGATACTTAGGGTCGCCAAATATAAGTGCCTTAAAAGTCATAAGACACAACTTAAACTCTATCCTAGCTTTAACTGGCAACCAGTGCAGCTCTATCAAATATGAAGAAGTGGGGGTTCTTGGAGGTAATTCAAATATGAGTCTCGCTGTTCTATTTAGTATGGACTGAACTTTTTGTAGCAAGTAATTAGGAAGGCCAACCAATAAGGCATTACAATAGTCCACACGTGAAAAGACAATTGAGTGAATCAATGTTAGAAGACAGCGCTTGTTAAGAAACCGTCTCACTGAATACAAGTTTCTGATTTGGAGATTACACATTTTGATGACCTGATTGATGTGATTCTCATAGTTCAATTTAGAGTTGAAGTACACTCCAAGGTTTCGCACTGAGCTTACTGGGTGAAGTTGAGAACCTCCTATATCTAGAGTCACTACATTTTCAGCATCATTTCCCCTTCTATTTCCATGAATGATAATGATCTCTGTTTTGTCTTCATTCAGTATGAGTTTCCACTTTGCCATCCAGATCTTAATGTCAGACAATAAAGATTCCATTTTGGTCTTAGTATCATTAATGTTTTCTATCTTCACATACAACTGAGTGTCATCAGCGTAAAAGTGATAGGCAACACCATGAGCATCTAGCAAGGATGCCAAGTTGCTAGTGTAAACTAAAAAGAGGATCAGTCTCAGAACCGATCCCTGAGGAACTCCAAACAACAGGGGGGCTTGGTCAGAGATGGTATGGCCAATCACCACACGCTGAAATCTATCTGATAAATATGATTTGAGGAGCAAGAGTGTTCTTTCACGAACACCGTAAGAGTGCAGATCTTTTAACAGTAGGTCATGGTCCACTGTATTGAAGGCCGCAGAAAGATCCAACAAAACCAAGAGAGACGCCTTCCCGTTGCATGTGTTCTCCACGAAGTCATTCGAATCTTACATAAAGAGGTCTCAGTTGAATGGTATTTCCTATATGCAGACTGAGCAAGAGGAACAGCTTTGTTCTGTTCAAGCAATGGTAACAATTAATCAAGTATGGCCCACTCAATTATTTTTGAAAGAAATTACAAGTTTGAAACAGGCCGGTAATTTGACATATCCTCAGCATCAAGTCCAGGTTTCTTTAGAAGAGGCACCAATAGAGCTTGTTTCTCAGATTGAACAAAGTTACCCTCCATGAAGCATCTATAAACAAATATAATAAATTAAAATGTAATACACTCGACCCTCGATTTAACGGACTAAATGGGACCGTTACTAGTCCGTTGCATGAAAAAATCCGTTGCTGGGTATTGTATTCATATAAGGGGGCCAGAAATCTATTAATAGGCCAAGGCCTAGGCTATAGATACTCACAAAACCTCAAATGAGCTGCTTGGATAGCGAGAATATCCCAGGTAGGCTATATATAATAAACTTATATTAACCAAGTAGGCCTAATCTTGACCAAATCGATTCATATCTCTTGTGTAATGCTTTGTTTACACTTTACTGGTCTGACGAACGAGACACACACACACACACACACACACACAGTGACTACAAGTCCAAAACTACTTTTAATATTAGCTAGCCAGACCAAGAAATGGTCTAACCTAGCTTAGATAATATATCAGGAGGCAAAAATCACTTTTACCTTGTGAATGGTGAAGACTAGAATGTTCTACCTGTAGGCTATATCAAGTGTTTTTCGATTGAGCAAAATAAATAAAAGTACCGGTAGTTCACAAGGTAAAAGTTATTTTTGCCTCCTGATATATTATCTAAGCTAGGTTAGACCATTTCTTGGTCTGGCTAGCTAATAATAAAAGTAGTTTTGGACCCGTAGTCACTGTGTGTGTGTGTGTGTGTGTGGCGGATCGTTCGTCAGACCAGTAAAGTGTAAACAAAGCATTACACAAGAGATATGAATCGGTTTGGTCAAGATTACTTGGTTAATATACGTTTATTAAATATACCTGGGATATTCTCGTTATCCAAGCAGGTCAGTTGAGGTTTTGTGAGTATCTATAGCCTAGGCCTAGGCCTAAGAGTCACTCGCCCTGCCACTTAGTGGACAAATTATCCAGCACCGGACATTTGGTCAGGTTCAGATGGATTGTCCGCCTACAGACTGAGTCCGTTAAATCCGAAATCCGTTGTATCGAGGTCTGTTAAATCGAGGGTCGAGTGTACTTGCAAAACAAACTAAACCAGGAAATGCATAATATAAAGACAAAAGAAGTTACCAAAACCTATCTATCTATCTATATACTCAGGCACATACCCCACAGCTGGGGGTGGGCGACTCGAGGCAGAGCCCCAAAAAAAAAAAAAAATCACAGATTGAGGAATGAAGAAATACGTAGAGAGAGTGGGGCAGCAGGAATATTTGTCGGCCAGAGTGGACAGAAGGGTGCTGAGATGGTATGGTCATGTTGAACGAATAGAAGATGAAAGGCTTACAAAGAGAATATGTGAATCAGATACAAGGGGAGGTAGAGGGGTAGGAAGACCTCCATTGAGATGGAGAAACTGCGTAGGACAAGCGTTGGAAAATAGAGGAATGACTATAGATCAGGCAAGAGAAGTGGTAATAATAGGAATGAATGGAGAATGCTAGTGAATAGATGAGTGTAAAAGCAGTCATTTGAGAGAGAGGGTCATGCGCCAGTTGGACTAGATAATAGTCTGTCAGGCGCCTGGCTGATGTCCCTGTTCGGGCTCTGTCTCGAGTTATCTAGTCCAACTGTCGCCTGACCCCCTCTCCCAAATGACCACGTGTTCACTCATCTATTAACAAGCATTCTACATTCATTCCTGTTTATTACCACATCCCTTACCTGATCGGGTGATCTCGCCAGCACCTAGAAGGAAAAGTAGTACAGGAAAAGAGACAGACAGAAATGGCTAAGGTAGGGTAGAGGATGCCAAACCTCACTCTGGATAGGACCAGCCTTCACCCTAAAAATTAGTGTTGAAATGTACAGTAGAAATGGCTAAGGTAGGGTAGAGGGTGCCAAACCTCACTCTGGATAGGACCAGCCTTCACCCTAAAAATTAGTGTTGAAATGTACAGTATCTTGAATACTGCACACATTGGTACTAAATCAATTTGGAGGGGAGATACAGACAGCGAGATGATCGAGAGATACCGGTAGTAGTATGGTAAAGGTATGTCAGAGGGATAGTGGGATGATGTAAGGGTCGGTAGGGGTGACATAGGGGTAGGAGTGTAATGTTAACATACCTGTGGTGATAGTAGGGTGGGTTGGGGTGATGTAGAGGTAGAAGTATAATGTTAGCCTACCTGTGGTGCTGGTAGGGGTGGTGGTGAGATGTAGGTAATGGTCTGGTTCGTGTGGTACATAGGAGCCGCCGCCACCATCTCACCATTAGGGGTTGTCAGCGCTGGGGATTGGCTTAATGGCTCAACCTAAACACACAATATACCAAATAAATTATATGATACAGCTTAAGTAAATATAACATATTCAAAGGAATCTTTTAAGAAAATACTTCTTAAACTAAAATCAAGAATGTGACTCACTAATTACTAGAAAAGAATATCTAAAATAATAAAATACTGATTCTACCCTAAACAGGGAACCCCCGCTTATCCGGCAATCAAATGAACGGAATCCTCCAAACAATGGCAAAAGTTCGGGGGAATGAGAAAGTTACGGGGGAGGAGGAGGATAGTGATGAAGAAGAAGACATGGCGCCACCAGCCTCATTCACTGAAGCTCTCTCAGCTTTGGATTCATTCATTAAGTTCTCAGTCTAAACCATTCATGAGGGCCCAGGATGTGATGATCCTATATCGAATGAGGAATGTTGTCATCGATGCACGCCGTAAATCAGTCAAACAGACTGATATTGAAAGCAGTGGACACAATTATTGAAGTGATGAAATACTGTAAATCAATAATTCATATAATCAATAATAATATATAATCCATATTCCATAATCAATAATCAATAGTTGAGCAGGAGTAAACAAGCTGAAGCCATAGTCGCCAGTATGGCAGGCGCACAATTGAAGGAATCCTGGACAATGTCCCAAAACCCGTTTTTTTTTTTTTTTTTTTTTACCTCAAATGAGATCCACTTGATGTACAATTTTCTAGTCTTCACAATTGGCAAGATAACAGTGAGTGCTGTATTTTACTACAGTATATAATTAACCTAGTTTAGGCTATTATTTGCAAAGATATGAATGTCAAAATCACAAAGTTGACAGAAAACAGCCAGATAACAGGAGTCCAAAAGTTCATACCCCGTCTTTGGACGAGAGTAAATGAACAAGTAGGTCTGTAGTCATAACATATTCATGAAGTACCACTATAATCAGTGTTATTACTCTGTATGGTATAGTCTTTCTGTCATTAAATTATTAGGAGCTTTAAGTGTGAGTGACAATGGCAAGTGATAAACAAAGTTGGTGTTTTCTATTGTCATATCACATGAACAGATTCAATAGCATCCACATAGCATAGGTATTTAAAAACCCTAAATTGTATCATTACAGTATATTGCACATTACCATACAATAAGCTCTTCAGTATAGCAGGGTGGCAAACCAGAACAATGTTGTTTAGGGTCTGGAGTGAGTGTGTGAGTGAATACAGGAACATTTGCATGAGGTTGTTGTTGCTGTTCCCCAGGCTGTCTGGCCGAGCAGGCCCAAGGTCCCGAGCAAGGTCAAGGCCATAACCGAGCGCCCCCACAGAACCCTCCCTGCTTAAAACTAAAGCCTAGGTAACCAAAGCCACTGTAAGGCGAGGAGCTGAGGAGGGTGTGGAAACGCACGGGAAACCAAAGCCCCACCCAAAACCCTGTGCCCCTCCGCAATTATGAAGGGAAAGTTGAGGGGTAAGGGAAAAATGTGACGCTTTGGCTCCCAGTCTGCCAACCTCTAGGTTGGCAGTAGGGAGGTCAATCCACGGAAGAGACGCCGTCACATGAGATCTAGAAAACATATAAGTAAAAGGAACAGTCGGGGTAAGCTATGGATATAGCAGAGAACGCTCAGCTCTCACTCTGATAGACCAGCCGATCACCACATGACTAGAACCCAATCCTCTCAGCATCAGCTAGGAAAGGCCCTAGAAAGGCGCCTTCGGCGGGAGGGATAGCTCCCCTATTTCAACTCCTTTCGGGGTTGCATTGCTTTGATCATTGAATTACTTTCAGGGACATAATGGGAACTATGAAGCATAACTTAAACTTTCTATATTGAATAATAATGACTATAAAAAAAGAGTATGCATTACCAGTAAGCCATTATTGTCAGTGATGGTGACAGGTGAGTGGTGATGGTGGTTGTTGTCTCCTTCCCCTGCTGCTGTTACTTGGTGGCTCTCTTCACCCATACCAAACATGCCACTACCGTTCACACGACATTCAGTCTGTACCAACATAAAACGTAGAACATGGTTAGACTTACCACTTGTTTTCGTTAAATTTTATACAGTACAAAGATTTACCAGCACGTATGATGGTCCCTTGTGGAAGACACCTCAAAATTTGGCTATGAAATATTCACAAAATACAAATTAAATTATTTCTAAAAATGAATCAACAACGCACTATCGTCACGTTCAAGGAATTAGTCAAACCCAAACCACAGTTGTTGGCTGTGGGCCTAGCCTTTGCCCAAAGGGGTTTGACCTACAAGGCAGCAGGTAAAAGGGTTTGTATAAGGTTTACTCTCCTAAACAGGTTGCCGACTACGGCTGACGAGTCCCATCCACACAGATTTGATAAGGTTGTCTCCCCTAAATGGGTTCTGACCAAGGCTAACGAGTCCCATCCACCCATTAGTAAAAATCTGACTAACCTTAGGAGTAGAGGTGTCATCGAACTGGGATGGATTTTCTTCTATTCCGGTATCACAGTGGGGAACTTCTTTATCCCCAGATATAACTTCCAACTGTAAATAAATGAAAGCACAGTGAACAACTCAATGCTCAATATTCTACCTACCTACAGTATTGCCAGATGCCGTAATCCCCGAGGAGGGGATGGCTGCGAATAAAATGCCTTCATATGCTTCCATATGCTAAAGCAACTCACTCGATTATCTACTGTAGCTTGTACTTGTTCATGAGGGAGGGAAAACATTTATCCTATATACTGCATATAACTTTCTTATACTGCCGTATGAAAGAAAATAAACTTATTTGCATTAGCAGTACAGTTGTTGTTGTTGTTGTTGTTCCCTAAGCTGCCTGGCCGAACAGCCGGCCATGGCCACGATCGGGCTTTCCCACAGAGCTCTCATTGAGTGCAGATTGTGTTGTTGGCGTAAGTGGTTGTGTGAAATGCAGTCTACTATAATGTGTTTAATGGTATGGGGTGCTGTGTTACATCCCGGACAGGTGTCGACGACGGAGTCATCCAGTCTCTTCTGATAGCTCAGAAGAGCTGGATGGTGTCCGCATCTCAGCCTGGCCAGGTGGACTCTGTCCTCGCAAGGAAGGGAGGATTCGGAAGGATGGATTTCGGGAGGTCGTGCTTGCAGCTGCGTGTTGTCTATGTGTGAGTGGATGGATCGGCGAGAGATATGAGTATGGATGTGCTTCTGGAAGTTGGTTCGGGGTGGGCAGGGAAGAAGAGAGGACAGTATTTGTGTGTGATACCGTGTGCTGGGTGTTGTTTTGATATTTCTTGGTGTCTGTGGGTGTGTTGCCATGTAGTGTAGTGGGTGGTTTTCGTTCGTGGAGGCTGCTGCCAGGAATTGAGTGCCTCTCATGTCCAGATGGTCTTTGACTTTGAGGATTTTGGTTTCTTGATGTAGGTGATCTGTGGGTGTAGTAGCTGCCCAGCCTGTAATGATTTGTAGGGCTTTGTTTTGAATAGTCTGTAAGGTCTTATGATGTGTTTCAGCTAGGTTAGAAGCCCAGGCTGGGCTTGTGTATTCCATCATTGATCTTATGTATTGTTTATAAACTGTGGTGGTGGTTTCTTTGTTGTGTCCAAATTTTGTGTGAGCAAGTGACCTGAGGGTGTTAAGTCTGGGTGTCAGTTTCTTTTTTGTGTTTGTGGTGTGCTGTTTGAATGTCATATGAGTATCATATGTTACTCCTAGGATTTTGGGTGAGTGTGTATGTGTTAGGGGTGTGTTGTTTATGGTGAGTTGAGGGATGTATTCGTGTTCTCCTGTCCAGCTTGTGAGCAGGGTTGTGGTGGATTTGGCTGGGGCTAGATTAAGTCTGTTTGTAGTGCACCAACCATGTAGTGTGTTGAGATAGGGTTGAAGGAGATCTGTTGCTGTGTTTGGGTCATGGTGTGTGCATGTGAGTGTTATGTCGTCTGCATAGGAGGCTAAGTTTATTTGGGGTGTATTGGATGTAGTTATATCGTGCATGTACAGATTGAAGAGTGCGGCGATAGGACGGATCCTTGTGGGACTCCGTTTGGAAAGTTTCTGATGCTAGATGACTGACCGGCAAAAGATACGTGTGCACATCTGCCTGCTAAGAAGTTGGCCAGCCATCTTTTTGAGTTGTAGATTTTGTTTGTTAGGTTGTGGCGGCGGATGGCATCGAAGGTTTTACTAATGTCGAGTGTGGCTAGTAGTGATCTAGCGGAGTTGATGCCGTCAAAAGCTCTTTGTGTAAGGTCTGTGAGAAGAGTGTTTGTGGAGTGCAGTGGCCTGAAGCCATGTTGTGTTGGAGCAAGGGGTAGGTCGGGTGTAATTAGTTGTTGTACAAGGCATTCCATGACTTTGGAGGGGGTGCAAAGGAGTGTGATGGGGAGGTGTGAGGTGGGTAGCGTGGGGTCTTTGTTGGGTTTGGGCAATGTGATGATGATACCATGTTTCCAGATGTCTGGTATTGTGTTGTGTGAATAACTGTAGTTTGATATGTTAGTGAGTGCTTGTATGCCTTGTGATCCCAGGTGTCTGAGGTGTATGTTGTCTAGGCCACAGGTGGGTGAGTGCTTGAGATTGTTGATGATGTGCTTTGACTGGTAATTGGTACTGCAGTACAGTAAATTACATAGGTTACATTATATTAAACTACTGTACACATCCAGAAAAAAAGGAATACAAAAATAATTAATAAAATATTTATACTCTTTTAACTGTCAAGGGGTAGAACAAATAAGTTAAAAACAAGTCCAAGCGGAATATAAGTCTGTGCAGTCGTGTTAACTTTAAGGCACGAGGTGCAACGCACAGGATGAAACATAAAAGGGCCATTGATGATATGTAAGACAAATGGTTAGGTTAATATATCTATTTATAATCATGTGCAGTTGCATGAAATGATTTCACACTTTATGTCACACTTTGTCCACATAGCGATTTTGATTACGGTAGTTGTTTTGTCTTTTTACTGTGTTCGTATACGTTTTGGTTTGTTTATTTTGCAAGATTTACATTATAATTATAATTTATGTCACTCTTCATGAAACAAAGACCTGATGTAACTAAACTCAAACAATTTTCTTGTGAACCTCAAGGGGTTAACTTCGCATCTCAGACATTTTGGTCTTTATTACGTTCCAGATTGGAAATCAGATCTTACTTTGTGGTAAAAATTAAACTATAAGTACTGGAAAGCCACAGATTCAAATTCGCTTATAAGACTTTTATTACAAATTTAAGTTATTAAAGTACAGGGAACCCTCAAAGTACGCGCAATTTATCTACGCGTAATCAAAGCTACGCTTGAACCACAATTGAGGCAACAAATCGAAAAGTACGCTCAATTATTCAAATGTACGCGCCGAGCGAGAGTCGATTCGTGTATGTTGGAGAGTTTCGGGCGGCCATATTGGCGAGACACCGGGCCCTCCGACGTCGTCACCGTTGACTGTGGAGAGACACAGATCTCCCGTCCCAAACTATTATGTATCTATTAAAAGACTGTTCTTCGTTTTTCATTGCATGTATCATTTATTGAGCAAATGCAATCGGAAATGGAAAATCTGTTTCTGTTCAGGAGTTAGAGGCGAGATTGTTTACACTTCTTGAAAGTCGCTTCAAAGCTTACTGCTCTCCCCTGGCTAAATTATGTGAAGCCAATTCCTTAATATGTGTATGAGTTATTGAACTATCTCACTTGACTTGTAGGCTATATGAAACAATATACAGGGTGTATTACTTTTCGACTCAAAACTTTACCAGTAGGCCTAGGCGGCTAGGCCTATTATTTCGGTCGATCCGTTTCGGAACTTTCGGGTGCAGCGCTATCGATCGATGGCGCAGATCCATAACATCGGCGTTGCTCAACCACTACCAATGTGAGTTAATTTACGTTTGTGTCTTATTTTTATACATTAAATGTATTTTGTGTGGTAGATTAGGTTATAAAAGCATATTTGTAAGTAATATGTTATATACAGTCCATCCTCCTACAACGCGAGTTTAGGGGCGGCACTGCGCCTCGTGTTGTAGGTATTTCGCGTTGTAGGAATAACACTTTAAATGGAGATAAGGATGTTGTTTTTGGAGGCAAGAAGATAACATTGCATTGAGGGTGGAGAGTTTACAGGTAGGCAGGATGGCAGGGGGCATTATCCATTAGCAAAATCATCTTAAAATCCAATGTGCATCGATGTCATCGCGCTGTAGTTGGGGGGGGGGGGTCGCGCAGTAAGAGGAGGCGCCGGATTTGAAGCACTCGGCAAGGCCATTTCGCGTTATATGTTTTCGGCTCGGGTTATAAGAGGTTTAGGTAATTCGGGACCCCCCCCCCCTCGTGTTGAAGGAGGATCTCGTTGTAGGAGCTCGTGTTATAGGAGGATGGACTGTATTTGTGGTTTTTAGGTGATGAAAGTTAGAAATAGTACAACTTTCGGTCGGACCCAGACCAATACCTATTTTCCCCATTTATATTTAACCCTCCAGCCCCGGCTATGTATTATATATATATTCCTCGAAACCCGGGTGTTTTGGCCGAAAAACTTCTAGGCTAGGCTACCGTATATGTGTTAATCTGACTGCTTCCCGCATTCCCGCGCATCCTCAAGCGTAGCTGTGTTATTTACCTGTAGAATGGCATTAAGTAGAGCTCTCTAAGTCAACTGGTGAGTTGTGATCAGCCACTTTACACTACTTTTCGATACTTAACAACAACATACAGGCACACACGAACAAGCGACGCTCTCCTTCTTGTGGCCGGAGATGCGGGGCGTCGGTCCAGCCGGCTGTTGTTTACATGCGTCGGACCGACGCCTCGCACACGAAGCTCACAGGCTTTCAACCAATGGGCGTTCAAGAGCCCTTCCGGGTACCTGTTATATGCTTTTTTATGGGCGTTCAAGAGCCCTTCCGTGGTGAGAGGGTTAAATCCCATGTACGCGCAAACGAACGTACGCGCTGACAGCACAGTACGCATCCCCCGCGTAGTTTGAGGGTTCACTGTACTATACTAATAGTTTGAGGGTTCACTGTACTATACTAATAGTTTGAGGGTTCACTGTACTATACTAATAGTTTGAGGGTTCACTGTACTATACTAATAGTTTGAGGGTTCACTGTACTATACTAATAGTTTGAGGGTTCACTGTACTATACTAATAGTTTGAGGGTTCACTGTACTATACTAATAGTTTGAGGGTTCACTGTACTATACTAATAGTTTGAGGGTTCACTGTACTATACTAATAGTTTGAGGGTTCACTGTACTATACTAATAGTTTGAGGGTTCACTGTACTATACTAATAGTTCTTTATGAGTAACATAATCTATATGAATAATTCGTAAATGTATAAAATTCCACTCATAAGTATGCATACATTTTGCGAGGCTCTGTCCTAAAATAAGTCAAGTTAGGTTTGCTAGTAGATAATATATTATGCTGTATATTTTATTTGTAACACGAGTAATAAGGGTTCAGGAGCTTTTGGTCTCCTGAACCTGCATGGGATCTGCCTTGTGTGGACCAATCGGCTCTCTGCAGACTCCTCTTTTCTTATGTTCTTATCTTCTTATGTTGAGAAGCAAAATACTAAAAGCAACTCAGATAATGAGAATAGCAGCCTTTTGAAATGTGAAAGCAAGGTCTGAGATTGAATGTTGAGTGGTTGAACTGTTACGTCCTGGGATATATAAACACTGGGCTCTTTCTATTGGACTAGGTATGCGGCAACAAGCAACAACGGAAAACGCTAGATCCAACCCTTATCTATAAACCCAGGCAACAAACCACCCTAAACCGTCAAGAGTCCTGCCTGGACAATGAGGTATCCTATGACTCGGTTACAGGGTGCACGCACTATAGACTGCTGATAGACAAGCAGGCTATATAAAAGATCACACAATTAAGTTGACTTAAAGCTTCAAGGAAAAGATAGATAACGGGATTAAATTGCAGAAACAATTTAATAACAAACTAGAAGAAAGTACATTTAATGTTACGTTAATTAATACAACTAATCACCCCTGCGTGAAAGAAGGTGAAAGCAAACAGTCCTCAAAACATCGTACAGGTAGACAAGATGCGGGTCTCTAAACTGCATGCGGCTACTGTAGGATCTGATGCTTAGCAAAGAAAGTACGTTACGGATTTAGAGAACTCCTAACTCATAAGCAGGAATAAATACTAGTGATAGGACATACAGTGTATAATGGCATAGGTATAATTAAATAAAGGCAGCAACTCGCAACATAACCACATACAGGTGTGCTTCTCACTCTTAGTCAGGCAAGCCTGCTCGGACAGAGTCTCTAAGCCACACCCTGACTCACAATGCTCACAAAAACGGTAAACTGTGGCACAATAACAAGCATACAGAGATAATAAACCCCTAGCTGTTAATCTGCCAGGTGGCAGAGGTCTAGCCGGAAGGATATAGGCTTCGGATACCCGGGCTGAGCCACCTGCTCTAGCCTAGGGACGTTCCCAGGTCTGTGCGCCAAATTACTCTAATTGAAAGGGTGCTCTCTTGAGAGACTCAGATCGCAAGTATCTGACTCTCTCCTGGCGACCCTAAAACAAAAGCAAGACGTGCTAGCGCAGTGCTGAGTGGACTAGGCAATGGCCCTCACACAACACAACGCTAGACACACAGGGACACAGACAAGAAAATGCCCCCAGACTCCCACGGGTATCCTAGTAAAGTCGTGCGGGTCCACGGGACTCGCACCAGCAGACTTTACTTAAAGGATCGCAAAAAGCCTCCCCTCCGGTCTAGCCCCTGCTAACCTGACACAAGAACACACTAGCAAGCATGAAACCACCAAATATGAGACAACAAAAAAACTTCCTAGGTCTCATTAACAATTACATCCCTGCATAAGGCCCAAAATCCTATCTAGTTATCTGAGAGCTCGTCGTTAATACAATAATAGATATAAGGTCTATCAAGGGGATGGGATAATTAAATAGATTGGTGAAGTAGTGGAAAGAAGGTATACAAAGTAAGAGAGAACGTTTCTAAGTGGGGTTGAGAGGGATAGATATCAAGGGGGTCCGAAGGGTACGACAATGAGGTGAGCTCTGAGTCTTGAATCTGTCTGGACCCCGCCCTAGGCATGCAGAATACATCCCAGACTTGGCAACACTCAACACAGTTGCCTGGTCAAAATCCTCTACCCCGTGCGTGAGTCGAAACTAAGCCTAACGTTGCAGTCAAATGCATGTGGCAGCGCTTCAGGCTCGTCCCAAGCTGGACTCTCCGCGCGAAGCAACGTCCCAAGCCGGTCTCTCTCTCCCGCTCATCTCTTCCCGCTCTCACTAGACTTACATCTTATATATTATAATGAAACAATCAACTATCGAGAATAAAATATACTAAGATGCGTTGGTTAAGAATAAGGGCAGCTTCAAGCTGTGAAACAACATAAGAATATCCCAGACATTAGTTACATTGTCGTAGGATATATACTAAGGGAAAGCCTGCCGGCCGGCTGCCACCAGCCGGTTTCTAAACGGCTGGGCAGCCGACGCGCACGCATACCCGCACGTGGTTACTATGCAGAAGCGTCACAGAATGGATAGAGAAATGGGAGAAGGAAAAGAAAAAAGCATATGGTCTTAAATAAAAACAAAGTACAGTAGCCATGGCAATCCTTTAGCTTGGGTTTCCTAGGAGGAAGATCAGAGATGATGATGATGGCTATAATAGTGGTTTGTGAATGTTCCATACCCCATGTCCAGTGACCCTGACCTCCTGTTGACCCCCGGCACTCATCACCTGGTGCAGCTCCTCCAAAGTCACCTCACGCGGCCCCACACCGTAAACACCATCACTCTGAAAATTAACACAACGCTTTGGTAACACAATCACTATTACAGATAATTATGGTATGGTACTCAAATAAAAATCACTTACTGTTAGCCATACTACAATAAAGACTTAAGGGGACCATCCGCCTTTTACTCCCAGGGTGTCGGTGAACTTCCTCTGATTTAAATGAGATTTGGCATACGTTTAGAGGACTATGAGAGCTAATGTTTGGTACCATCAGGTTGAAAATTAGTTTTATAGTTTTTTATATATGTCAAAAATTAGGGTCAAAATTAGACAAAATTACACACTACAATAATTGACACAGTACTCAAGAATCTAGTGTATTGTCTTTCTTTTTGTGTTCAATCAACTCACAAAAGGTGTTTCTACAATCTAGTCAACCATTTTTTGTATATCTCGTCTAGTTTAATTTTTGCCTATATATTTTTAGGTTGAAAATTTTTCACTTGTTTTGCAACTTTGAAGATGTGCTGTGCATGAATGGGGGTGGCTAAAAGAATTCCCCCAACTACTTTATAGAGTTTTTTATGGGCTTTCCAATGGTATATGAATCTTTACTGTATGACAAGTTGTTTTTCGATTATGTGTATTTCCGAGTTGGAATTTTTTTTCATTTTCGTGTTGAGAAAAAGCCTCGCAAACTTCAAAAACTGTTTTTCAGTAGAATAACTCTAGTCCTATTACAGGAAATGTATTTTTAATTATTTCTACTTACATTTTAGTAATTTATACATATATATTAGTCCTATTACATGAAATGAATTTGTACTGATTCCTATATAAAAAAAAAAAATTTATACATTTATATATTAGGCCCATATTCAGCCTGCGAAAGCTTTATATAAAGCTCGAAATAATGCACTTAGAAGTGATTTTCGGCATTTAACTTTTACAGACAGGTTGAGGGAATATATAGCCAGCCTTCTATGTATAAAAAAATAAAAATAAAAAATTTAAATTTACGATTTTTGGGTAAAAAAGGCGGACGGTCCCCTAAACCCCTACAACACGGAAGGGCTCTTGAACGCCCATAAAAAAGCATAAAACAGGTACCCGGAAGGGCTCTTGAACACCCAGTGGTTGAAAGCCTGTGAGCTTCGTGTGTGAGGCGTCGGTCCGACGCATGTAAACAACAGCCGGCTGGACCGACGCCCCACATCTCCGGCCACAAGAAGGAGAGCGTCGCTTGTTCGTGTGTGCCTGTATGTTGTTGTTAAGTATCGAAAAGTAGTGTAAAGTGGCTGTTTTTGCCATAAAGTTATCTCCAATTAAATCATCATCACAACTCAACCAGTTGACTTAGAGAGCTCTACTTAACGCCATTCTACAGGTAAATAACACAGCTACGCTTGGGGATGCGCGGGAATGTGGGAAACAGTCAGATTAACAAATATATGGTAGCCTAGCCTAGACGTTTTTCGGCCAAAACACCCGGGTTTCGGGGAATATTTATGTAATGCGTAGCCGGGGCTGGAGGGTTAATATACTGCCAATCAATTTTGTATCGTCTTCGTAACATCACTGTTAGCCACAAAGCTTGATAAATTGTGCTTCCGCTTCCTGACGTCATATAGAATTGTAGAACCAGTGTTGTATTCACGCAATATAAGTCCTGCTTACACCAGCATCCATCTTCTTCTATCTATCTATTTATTGCCTGACGCCGTGATCCCCGAAGGGGTGGCCACGAACGAAACGCCCCCATGCACCTCTGTCCCCAATCAGTCGACGCCCCTCCTCCCAACCAGCACCGCCTTCATTCATATACTTCTTCACTTCATCCTTTCACCTCTCTCTTGGCTTACCTCTCCCTCTCTGTCCTTCCACCTCGCTCTCGTACACCCTCTTAGTTATTCTCTCGCTTCCCATACGTTTCATATGGCCGGACCATCTCAAGTTGTTTCTTTTCACACTTACCAACACATCTACCTCCACAGCACATCTACCTCCACACCACACCTCCCTCTTACTTCCTCATTCGTCTGTCTATCCCTCCATGTAACTCCTCACGCACTTCGCAACTTATTTCCACCCCTCTCACTCTTGGTCTGAGTCTCTCCACCAACGTCCATGCTTCGCTTCTTACATATCTCTATTTTTCTGCTTAGGCGTAAGAACAATCCACTTTGAACCTGATGTCATGGGTGTTTTTGGAGGCACCATTAGACAGAAATTCGGTGATACAATTTTGGACGCTACACACAAGTTGGAGAAGTGTACAAAAGAGAGGGAGTACAAAGGAAAGACTAAATGAAAAGTGGATGGAACTCAGAAAGATGGAAGAGAGATAAGTAGAGGATGAATGGCAACAGTTTAACCCTCCTGGCCCGGGCTGTATCTCCAAAGGACAGGGTGGGCTACCCGGGCGATCTGGCCGAAAAACGTCTAGGCTTAGGCTACCGTATTTTTGTTAATTTTAACTGCTAGAAATTTCCCACGCATCTATAAATGTAGTGCGGTTTCCAATCTGTAGACTGGCATTGAGTAGAGCTCTCTAAGTCAACTGGTTCAGTTGTGATGACGATTTCAGTGGAGAGCATTTTCAGGCGATGTTAGCAATACGACGATCTTTTCACTACTGAAACAACGACATACAGACATACAATAACAAACGAGTCTTCTCCTTCTTGTTTTCGGAGGTGCGGTGACGCAACGATCGGCTTTGTTTACATGCGTCGGACGCACGGCATTCAGACCAATCTGAATAGGCTTTCAAGCTTAAAAGTCCTGAAAGGACACCCGGGCACCTGCCCTTATTTCGTGGTGTCATTTTAAAATGACAACCGGGCAGGAAGGGTTAAGGAAGGAGTGAAAGCAAGTGCAAAGGAAGTATGCGGTAAAAGGAAAGTAGGAGGCAGATGTATCAGGAAGGAAAGCGAGTGGTGGAATGATACGGCGAGAAAGGCAGTTGAGGAGAAGAGACAGTGTTTTGAGAGGGTTTTACAGGATTGTAGTGTTCAGGTATGGGAGAGGTACAAGGATAAAAGGAGAGGCAAAACGGAAAATTAGAGAAGCGAAGAAAAATGCAAACGAATGGTGGGGTCAAAGGTTGAGTGAGAATTTTAAGGAACGAAAGATGTTCTGGAAGGAGGTAACTAGAATAAGGAAAGGAGGACAAAAGAGGGGAGAGTCGGTGAAAGATACAAATAGAGAGTTGCTAGTGGAAGGAGTTCAAGTAAGGAAAGATATGCTGAGTATTTTTAATCTTAGCTAAATGTAAGAGATGGAAGGGAAGCAGTGGTTGATGGAGATAGTTTACCCAGGCCACCCAGGTGGCAGGGAATGAATGAAAGGATTGGGAAAAATAAGGTGAAAGAAGCAGAGAGACAAATGAGAGCGGGAAAAGCAGAAGATATGGATGGTGTTGCTGTGAGTGTATTAAGAAGGGTGGAGATGTGATAATAGATTGGTTGGTGAGACTCTTCAATGTGTGCTTTGTTATGTCAATGGTACCAATAGACTGGAGGAGTGCATGTATTGTGCCGTTGTACAAGGGGAAGGGAGACCAGGAGTGGGCAAGTTATAGAGGTATTAGTTTATTATCAGTGGTTGGAAAGCTGTATGACAGGGTGTTGAGAAAAAGGAAAATAAAGGGTACGAAAGCTGCAATAAAAGAAGAGCAGTGCGGTTTTAGGAGGGAAAGAGGGTGTGTGGATAAGATTTTTGCAGTAAGACAGCTATGCGAGAAGTATTTAGAGAAGCATAAGGAGATAATTTGGGCTTTTATGGATTTGGAAAAAGCGCATGATCGAGTGGATCGAGAAGAAACTTGTTAGGTGCTAAGGATTTATGAAATGGGGAAAAATGTGTTAAGAGCAGTTAAGAGATTTTATAAAGAGAGCCGAGCGTGTGATTGAGTAGGAAATAATGAGTTGAGTGAATGGTTTGAGATAAATGTAGGTTTGCAACAGGGATGTGTAATGTCACCGTGGCTATTTAATGTATATTGGGATGATGTGGTGAGGCAGATGAAAATGAGAACTATGGGTAGAGGATTGGGTTCGGTAGGAAAAATAGTAGAGATTGGGAGTTGAATCAGTTGTCGTTTGCTGATGACACAGCGTTAGTGGCAGATTCTGAGGAGAAACTGCAGTGAGTAGTCAAAGAGTTTGGTGTGGTTTGTGGGAGGAGGAAGCTGAAGGTGAATGTCAATAAAAGTAAAGTGATGGTGTGTAATAGGGGTGATCGTAGGGTGAATCTAGATGCGAGGCTGGATGGGGAAATACTGGAACAAGTAGAGTGTTTTAAATATCTAGGAGGAACGATAAGCAAGAATGGAGGTATGGAAATGAAGGTACAGTGCACTTCCAGCATTCGCGCCTAGGTCGTACCGGCCCCCTTTCGGACTAATCGGGGGAGACCCCTGTCCGAAAGTGTCAAAAGTCCGAAAGGGCGGAGTCCGAACTTCACACTTCAGCCATTCGGACTTGTCCGAATGGCTGAAATAATGTCCGAAGTTTATAAGTCCGAATACACATTCACCTAACCAGATAAGTCCGAAACTCGGCTCTTTGGTCCGAATGCGCTTTAATTTTTCTCAGCCTTTCGGACAAATCATGAGTCCGAAGTTAAATGTAGTCCGAAAAGGACGGAGGTATTTTCTCAGCCTTTCGGACAAATCCGAAAGGCTGAACCATAAGTCCGAATTGAAATGCTCGTCCGAAAGTCTTGGAATTCCGAAAGGGCGGGGATTTACTGTAGTACCAGGGGGGCAACCAGCCCCTACCATCTTGCCTTCGCAGGATGCATGGGGCTTAGTTGCACACTCACAGCTCGAAGCAGCCCCATCTCTGAAGCTGCCTCGCTCCAGTGCTTCACTGTCTTACCTCCTAGACTCGGACCCTCACTCCCAGAACGCCACCTATGAATCACTAGGTATTGCCCCCCTATACCATATTTTTTAATATGGAAATATTCGTACAGTGCTATTTAATCAGGGAAAATTGAGGGTATTTACTTGGCGTTTCGGTGGGCTTTGTGGTAATGCACTGATACTAGGTACAGCACAAATTCCATCCCAATAATATCTTCCCATTGACATATCAGGATTCTAACCCGGGTTCATTGGATTACCAGTCCAGTGGCAAGACCACTCCACCACACCTCCCCCTATATGGTGTTAAATGTGAAAACTTAGTACAGTACTGTATATACTGTATTAGTATATAATATATGATACATATAGCAGATTCATATTTTTCCATTAATAATAAAATAAATCAAATGCCCAGTTAAAAAATATTGAGTATACACTGATCATATGTATGTATGGACTGACCATATTTGGAAATTGGATGTGTACATATGTATTTACTGACCAAATGTGGGGGTGGAGGGATGGTAGGGCAGTAAGGGAACGGTTCTCTGGCAGGACTGTGAGAATAACCATTGTTGTTGTTATTGTTGTTGTGACCTCTTGGGGGATAACCTCTGCAATAGAGAAAATATAGGTAAGAATAAAATCCAATAAAAGCATGAAAGGTAATTAGTTTGTAGGCCAGACTGAATTGACCACTTGCGAGTTTTTGGCTATAAGGAACTTAGAGGCATAGACATTGATATTGTGTTCTTTTATTTAAAACATTTATTTTATTAAACGTTATTTCCACATAGCGATTTTGATAAAGTTCTTTTGCATTTATCTTGTGTCATCCCAGTTTTGGTTTGTTTATTTTGCAAGTTTTACATTATAATTTAGCAGAATTAATAACTAAAATATGGTCATAGTACATTTATAAATACATACAGCCAAATTCATCATACTTTTCTATCTATCTAAATGCTACATTATTATTGTATTTCTATTCCATATCAATATTTATGGCTCCAACTTCCTTATAGCCTGAAAATCGCAAGTGGTTAATTCGGTGCCATCCAAGAGGGTTAATAATTGTAATAATAATCCATAAGATACTGTTCTTGTTGTACAGATGAATATTTGTGTTAATTACCTTTATCAATGAGTATCTACAGTAAATCATTAGAATTAGTTAATTAGAGTATTGCTGAAAATGATACCCTTTTGGACGTTAATAATGTGAAAATTCTGAGTCTGGCTCATGGAGTAATAAAACAATATTTGGAAATAGGAAGTAAAATAAAATTATTAAAGGTACTCTCCAATTCTATAACAATACACATTTTAGCAATGCCTCTTCTATAAATTATATCATAGTTAATGGGGGTTCAAACAAGATCACAACTTCATATATTTAAATCTTAAAACAAATTGCTGATTTGAAACTTTTACTTCATTTTGAGACCCTTGGTACTAGTCTACAGAACAGTACTAATAAAAGGTACTTTACACTTCCTCAGATGTTATATATTGTTTATCTTTGGGAGAAAATATGCGAATAAATATATAAATAAGTAATTAAAGCAGTCATACCTGCATCTCTGAATCATGGAAGCACATTCTTACGTCATTACTGTCTTTTACTTTCAAATGTGAAAATATCTTGACCACATACATAACATAATTTGTGGTAAAGTATTTATCAGAAGCTGCCAGATCAGAATTGTGGGGAAAAAAGTGTGAGGAAAAGCGTTCATGTAAATCGGCCTTAAATTAGGCACTACATTCATGTTACTAAATTAAAATTAAAATGTAAAACTTGCAAACTAAACAAACCAAAATTGGGACAAGGACAATATAAAGTCAAATTAAATTATCAAAATCGCTATGTGGAAACAACGCTTACTAAAATGAAAATTATTAAATAAAAGAACACAATCCACCACATAGGGTGTACATCACTACATGAGCAAGTTAATCTGTTTCCCAAGCAAACCAATCGCACATATAACAACGCACTATCGTCACGTTAAAGGAAGTAGTCAAGTTTGGGAAGTCCGGGACGTTCTGGCAAATTTTACTAAACTCTGCATGAATAAAGAAACTACATGTTAAATGTCAAAATATTATTTAAAATCAAATTTGCAACATGACAAAAAAAGAGAAAAAAAAAAAAAAAAAAACATACCCGGAATTCTTTCATAATTATTGACAACTGTTAAATACAGTAGTATTGTATATGGTGATTATTAACTCTTTCTATCAGATAATGCCAAATACTCCAGAATACTGTATCTAACCTAGGGAGAACCGGTCAGACTTAGAGGGTAATTTTAGATATTCCTTGGCCCTAAATTACTACAGGTTCTTCCTGAATAATGTATAATCCTCAGGCTGTAATATTAATAAAGTATACAAATAATTATCTGTTTGAAATATGCAGAAATTGATGCATTGGCTTATTTAGGTATTTCTAGAACATTTCGTCAGCTAGTAATTGTTTTAACTGTTACAAGTGTTGATAAGTTTTACATGTACAGTAATCTACTTCTTTTTACACAAAGTTTTTTAAAACTACAACTACAATACATATTTCAATATTAACAATGAATGTCATAATTTTTTCCTGTATTTTCCATAATTTTTTCCTGGTTCATATATCCATCTATGATTTCTAGAAATGGTATTGAAATAACATAAAATAACTACATAAACTCCCAATCTTACAAAAATATTAACATACAATCAGAAAATCACATACCTTGCTCAGAATTTCACAAAACAGTACTGCAGAAACTAAATAAGCAAAATGGTGTAAGATAGGAGAGAATACTGGTATTACATTGAAAGAAATAAAAAACACCCACAAAAATTATGTTAATGTTACAATTTGTTATCAATTATTCACTGTACAGTCACACAATATTTTGTCTTACTTTCATAATTTCAACTTTAGTTAGCTCTCTACTAAAAATATAATAATGAAATCCTTAACCCATAAAGGGCAGGCATAACTTTAGTGTTTCATAATTTTTAACCCATTTTATCTCTGTAAAGGAAGGAATATGGAAAACTTCAAGTAGCTTATGATGAAGCATGGGATCTTTTCTGTAAAAATATCAAATATTCATCTGTAGCTTTCTTCATATTCCCATGGCAATGACTTGAATATTTGGTTTTGGGTTATTGTGTGTGTATTATAAGATCAACAAAGCATAGAGAATGCCTGGTTGGGGTGAAAATCACGACTCACGAGAGAGCATAAGGGAACACTTCCATCGACTTTGAACAGACTTACACTAAAGCTGTTTGAGTGAGTCTCTCTCCTCCCTCTGGATGCCATTCAAGGCATTAAAAAATGCCTAAGCATTTCAGACATTGTCTGCCCTTTAAGGGTTAACACACAGGAATAAAGCATTTATATCAAGTTCGCATCTTTGTTTAATGTTTATTCTTATATCAAGAGAAAAATAGATAAAGTTGTGGAGGTGATTCATGACTTTTGAGCAAGACTACAAACGAGCTACATCAAATTAGGACTTATTGTATTATGGGGGTTTTCCTCATTCAGGGAAGTAATCTGTGGTAACCCACACAAATGCAGTATCCCATGTAGCATTGGGTTAATAACTGCAGGCTCCAAAGAGCAATGAATCGGAGATAAGCGCCACAGCAACACGCTGAAACGTTTGCCCATAAACTTTTACTTATTTGTATTTTTTTACTCTGTTATATTCATAAAACAAGGATAGTCATAATTTTTTTTTTTCCTAACAACTTTTTGTAAGAATATTTATGGTCTCTCTTGTATTGGTATTGACCACTCGACTTAAGAGTGCTTAATTATTTTTAACATCGTTCTTAACACTGATAAAACCCCAAATGAAATTAATGAAAGCATGTGATTGGTGGCAGATTCTGAGGAGAAATTGCAGCGAGTAGTCAAAGAGTTTGGTGTGGTATATGGGAGGAGGAAGCTGAGGGTGAACGTCAATAAAAGTAAAGTGATGGTGTATAATAAAGGAGCTCGAAGGGTGAATATCTAGATGTGCGGCTGGATGGGGAAATACTGGAACAAGTAGTGTTTTAAATATCTGGGAGGAGTGATAAGCAAGGACACGAGGCAAAACAGAGAGTATTTGAAGAAAAGAAAGTTTTCGGAGCAATGGGAAGTACAGTATGTGGAAGGTGAGAAATCTCGGAATGAAAGCTAAAAGTGCAATGTATCAAGTGATAGTTGTACCAACAGTGATGTATGGGGCTGAGACATGGGCTCTGAAGGCAAAAAAGAGAAGAAAGCTGGATGTGATGGAGATGAGCTGCTTGAGGAGTATACGTGGAGTGACTCGTAGAGACAGATTGAGGAATGAAGAGGTACGTAGGAGAGTGGGACAGCAGGAACCGTTGTCGGCCAGAGTGGACAGAAGGGTGCTGTGCTGGAAACGAGGTCAACAAAGATGGAAGGACAACATCCGTGAATGGACAGGAATGAGCTTCGCTGAGTCACAGAGAGCGGTGGAGGACAGGCATGGATGGAGGAGGGTGGTGGCTGAAGCTGCATTAGTGCCCCAACGACATCGAAAGAAGTCACAGGATAGGTGAAGGTGAAGGTGCTGATATGGACATGTTGAGCGAATAGGAGACGAAAGGCGTACAATGAGAGTATATGAGTCAGATACAAGGGGAGGAAGATCTCTGTTGAGATGGAGAGATTGTGTAGTACAAGCATTGGAAGATAGAAAGATGACTGTAGAACAAGCAAGAGAAGTAGTAATACATAGGAAAGAATGGAGAATGCTTGTGAATAGATGAGTGATAACACGGTCGTTGGGGAGAGGGAGTTGGGTGCCAGTTGGACTAAATAATAGTCCGTCAGGCGCCTGGCCCGGGGAGCCGGTATATATGAAGAGTCATGCCTGGATGTGAGGTGGGCGGGCATTGTGGTGTGCTCCGCTGCGTGTCTGCCTGCCGAGACCGGAACCTCTCCGGGAGGTGTGGGGCCAGGGAAATGCTGGAGGCCCCTAGTGATCTTGGGTCTCTGGGTCTTCTCCTGGACAACCTACATGTGTGTGAGTTTAGATTTTGTTTTTATGTTGTGTTGCGTTGTCCCTGTTTGGGCTCTGTCTAGAGTCGGCCACCCCCAGCTATGGGGTATATATGCCTGTGTATATACTGTACATACATATATGTGATTCAGACCTAGGATATCACTTACAGAACTTACACGCTTTAACCATTACACCATCAAGACAGTTTTAAGTACAGCACATGACCACGATTGATATCCATTTATCGAATATTGGATATTAATCTAATCATGTACAGTACTGTACCCAACTGCACTATGAATAGCCTAATGCTATTTCCCCATGAATTTGTCAGAAGTAATCATATGCTTACCACTAAAACAATCAAAACTTTCACCAACATGATGAACAAATATGCATACTGTACTTCCAGACATTTCATAGATTGATTGATCTATTTAGTATTATGTAATAATGGACAAAATCTATAAATCTAGATTATCTTTTTAGATGTAATTACCTGACCTTCATGTGTGGCTATCCGCTCAGGGATCAAAAGTTCTGGCACTAGATTGATAATAACCTAACAAATGAGACAGCTCAGAACAGGGCTGCCTGGAAAGTTAGTATAAAGACTTGAAACCTTACCCATTATGGATCACTGTTTTGAAAGTGAATGTAGTAGTCTGTAGGAATGATCTCTGGTAGGCAAAGGACTAATGGGTGTTACTAAAAAGTCTGAATGTATGTTGCTTCAATGACAACACCAAGAAAGCATGAGTCACCTTGTATGTACCCTATGACAGACGTCAAGGTTGTAGTCGATATACAGCTAGCTTATAGTCACCATGGGGTAAGATTATGGCATTATTATGGCCAGATGCCTATTCTGTCATTAACCCACATGTGCCAATCCACTTGCCAGGATGTGGTAGGCTGGTGGTAAAGCTAAAGAGCTGGACCCAACATGGTTGTCAAATGCCATAAAGTTAAAACAAACTGGACACAGTTATATTACTGGTTGAGCCCAACAACATATTGGATAGTTGCAAGTAGTATTTTTACACTATACTGTGGCCCATAACATTCACATTGTGTAAATAAGTGTCAAGTGAAATGCTGAAGTGGTAATTTGTAGCCAATTATTATGCACTATATTATATTACTCATAAAGTATAAATCCTTGCTGTTCTATACACATTTATTAAAAGACTGATTCAGAAGAATTACGGTATCAGTCTAACAAGCAGCTTAGGGAAAAAACCCCAGATAGATCCGTATGTCCTTACTGTTACCCTGGCCATAGTTCAACCACCCATCATGATGCTCAATAGTGCAACTGGCTAGCTGACCTGACACACTTTCCAGGAATACATTTTTAGACCAAAACCTTGACCACAGAATCAGATAGTATTATACTGTAAAATCCTTTTGTAAAGTTTTCTTCTGGTACACTAAGCACCCCATTAAATGTATGGCACACTGGTACTTTATTAACCCTGCATACTGATAATTAGAGAACTAACTAAATACATGAACTGTACAGGTAGTCCAGTCCATTATGTGGCGATCAGGGGCATGTTCTCCACTGAAATTACAAGTCAACACTGTTAAAGGACATTCCCTCCTGTCATCTCTACCAGAAATAAGAGAGGAAAAAAAAAAAAAATTACAAAAGTCAGCTTTCCTGTACTACCATTCATGCAACAAGCCCTCACCTACTACCAATGATGAAGGAAGGATTCTACTATAGTCCATTTTTTATTTTACCTGCCGAACTTGCACTTGGTCGCTTCGGTGTTTAGAACTACTTGGAGCTGATTGGCTGATGGGTCTGTATCCAAATAAAAAATTTCAGTTGCAAACACAAAAATGCATTAACACAGTACCGGTACCATAAGCCAACCACCTCAAAATAAGTTATGTAGCCCAAAGGGAGCAAGCGCAAGTTCACCGGGTAAAACAAAAAAAGTAATAATAAAAATTAAAAAAATACAGTGATGCACCAACTTTCGCGCGTAATTGGTGTCGAAAAATTGCCGCTAAACTCAAAACCGCAAAACTTGGAATTTTATGGAAATTAATGTAATTGGTTCCAAGCCTGACCAAAAACTCGCCCTCAAACACACTTTTCCCTATAAACACCTTCTGGAAACGCCTTAAATCATAATTATTAACACATAGAATAAGAGAACAATAAATTATAATAAATTACCTTACCTGGAGCGCGTTCGGTAAACCTATCGCCGATTCGTCTGATAGCGCTTGATAGAACGGTGTTTCGATTTCACTACCGAACGACACAGATCGCCGATCGGTCTGCCAGAGCTTTGTAAACAATAACAATAGCCCTTTGACCCAAGAAAGAAGAAGACATCGCAACAAGAATTGTTTATTTTTCGCCTATTTTTCGTAGTGTGTTTAATATTTACATAAATTGTATTCAAGAAGGGGAAACACGATACGCAATCTATATTATTAGCAATATAATAACTTTAAATGGTTTGTTTACATTCTCGTCGATCATCGATCGACCTCCGAGGACCGATCGCTCTGATAGCTAAAACAGCAATCGTTTTCGATCGCCGATTCGTCAAATCGGCGACTATCGCGTTCGCTAGAGCTATCGGCCCTAAACGATAGGTCTACCGAACGCGCCCCTGGCAAGGTAAAGTACGATGTTTAATGGAGTCCATGAGCATAGGGTATTTGAGGCTGATGGAGAGGCTACTGTGCCCTACCACTGTTGCCACCACTAATCCCTCCACCACCACGCACCTCTTCAGCAGTTGCACTTTCATGTAACAAAGCACTTTTATGTGGAGCTTCTGTTGTGCTTTCCCTTTCTTGTTCTTCAACAAACCCAGCAAACTCGTCATCTTCCATCACCTCATTTAAGGCGTCTTCACTCGGCTCCACACCGTGTTCATTTGACCCCTCAACTTGCAATGGCCGTTTAACTTCTTGAGGCCTCATGTAGCGAGTATTAACCCGTACAGCCCCAGCGACGCGTCTGACGCATCGGCGATGTATGTAACGCACAGCCCCAGAGACGAGTCTACGCGTCACCCTAATTGCGCCGACCGTAACCTCAGGGTGTAGCCACTCAAGAGGGCTCAGATTTGTATGGGAACTGTGTACGTATCCCACGCAACCATGCCGATGGTTAAAAACTCTCAAAGTCCACGTGCGTGCGCGTGAGCGCACAATAACCTGTTTTTTTTGGGGTAATTGCCTTCAATTTTTTACTCTTGTAAAATACGTTTTCGGGGGCTCTGTAGGACCATTCTTTAAGCTTTTTGAGCGGTTTTGAGCGGTTTTTGGTTTTTCCTTCATTCCTAACCCATTCGCTATTGTTTCTGGAATAAAAAAAAAAATTGAAAACCGGCCGGGTTCTGGTGAACAAACATTACAAAACTAGCCGGGGCTCCACGGGTATTAAGGGATTGTTGACCTTCCCTTTTTTCATTGAACATTCTTCACACAGTTTTTTTGGTTGTATCAAAACCAGCAATAATTTGGTTTCATTGTCATTGGTGCCACTTCTTAGCACCCACATGATATTCTCGCTTTCGTTTTACACCCTTACATAAAGATGGCTGTCTCTTTTTACCATCCCCATCCCCCCCGGGCTTCTCCCCACTACCACTGAGAGCACAATATTGTAGAACTGACCGGGAGAGGCGACGCACACAAAAACAGATGGTTAGATTCACAGATACGGCGGGAAAACTGGAATGTCATTCAAGATGACGGAGAAGTGACGATTGATATCCAGGGCTGCGGCAGGCAGTTTGAAAGTATTCCTCGGCCAAAATTTTAGCGCGAAGCTCGAGTTCTTTTTTAGCGAAACTTGAAATGGGGAATATTTGGAGGTTGACGCGAAACTTGAAATCGCGAAACAAGATGTCACAAAAGTTGGTGCACCACTGTGTAGTCATGTAATTTCCTGACTGTTGCATGATTTATGCCCTCTCATCCATGGTATACAAGGCTTAGACAGTCAGGCATAAACAAAATATATAAACATAAGCATAATATCAATATTATAGGATGCTCACCCCTATGAACACTACCATGGATGTATGTATATACTCTGGGAAGGTGCCAGAGTATATACATACATCCATGGTAGTGTTCATAGGGGTGAACATCCTATAACGTTGAGAAAAATTCAACATCATTGACTTTTTGGGAATTGAGTCACAGGTATACAAGGCTTAGACAGTCAGGCATAAAAAATATATAAACATAAGCATAATATCAAATGTAAAACTAAATGTAAATAAAAGTATCCCTTAACATAACTGCAAATTTTATATACTGCAATATAAATGCAAATTTATCATGCCTCCAAAGATACTGCACACTGTAATTATCCAAAACAACTTCCTAGGTTCCATACTGCATTTCAACTTTCAGCATATTCTAAAGTATTTCTTTCATAATAATACAAGGCTTTCACATTTCAAAACAAAAAAGTATAATGAATACAATACTGTAGATCTGTTCAAGAGCCAACAAATACTGTACCAAAGATATTTCATAATAATTATAATATATCCAATTATATAATCATACCACACAAAGAACTTAATGTGGTGATCAATAGCTTTAGTTCATCTTTTACTGAAGAATGTAAAGAAGAAATAAAGCAATGATTTGAAATAATATCTTTTGAGAAATTTATTAAACTTTTTATATAGCATTTCCAGAGATGTCAGCCATCATTAAAAACAGAGTACTGTAGTTACAAGGCAGAAATCAATACAAGAAGACATTGAATAAACTTAAATATATAAAAAAAAGGTAACTGTACTGTATAGTGTTTGATAACAGATAATGTATTTAGTTTAGCAGAGACAGAAATACATGGAAAACTTTAGGAACGCAACAGCCGCGGGCCGTGACATGGTCGGTAGCGAGTCTTACTCTTGATCACAGGGTCGGCAGTTCTCCCCAGGCCATAACTAGACGTAAAGAGTTTGGCCACTCAGGTCTAGCGATTCGTGACAAATGTCCAGTAAAGTCCCTGTAACAAGGGCACGCCCTAGCCCTGTCAATCAAGGAAGTGTACGGCGTTAAAAATGCATCTGCATCAATACAGTAAAATATTCCCGGTCTTATGGATCCTAGGTTTCCGAAAACCCACGACTCTCGGACCAGGTACCAGTATAAACTTTGCCTCTCGCTTTTGGACAAGCTCCGAAAAAAAAGGTAAAATTTAAAAAGTTTATGGTAATTGTCTGAACAACAATAATCAGTCCGAACATCTACCTTTCTCTAGGGAATGTCCAGTCTTCCGATATCCAGTTCCGATAAACACCCTAGTCTCTCAGACTACGGCCTGTATTCCTTGATAAACTATATCGTCGTCGGCGGTAAATATTACAAGTTTGCCATATTTCTAGTCAGTCATTATGATACGTTTGTTGTAAGTGCAATGAAAAATACTGTACTTGAATATTATCACACTACTGTACTTAGAAGTTGGACTAGATAATAGTCCGTCAAGCGAATGGCCCGGGAGCCGGTCTATGTTGTTGTTGTTGTCGTTTCCTAAGCTGCCTGGCCGAACAGCCCCGAGTCCCTAAGGAAGGCCATGGCCACGATCGGGCTTTCCCACAGGATTCTCAAGGAGTGTAGATTATGTTGTTGGCGTAAGTGATTGAGTAGAATGCGATCTTCTATGATGTGTTTGATAGTATGAGGTGCCGTGTTGCATCCTGGGCAGGTGTCGACGACGGAGTTATCCAGTCTCTTCTGGTAGCTTAGCTCAGAAGAGCTGGATGGTGCCCACAGCCTGGCCAGGAGGATTCAGAAGGATGTTGTGAAGGGTCATGCTTGGAAGTAAGGTGGTCGGGCATTGTGGTGGTGGGGGATTTGCTGCGTGTCTGCCTGCTGAGACCGGAACCTCTCTGGGAGGTCTAGGAGCAAGGGAATGCTGGAAGTCCCTAGTGATCCTCGGTCTTTGGGTCTTCTGGGCGACGTGGATGTGTGTGAATTTTATATTTTGTTGTTTATGTTGTGTTGTGTTGTCCCTGTTCGGGCTCTGTCTCAAGTCGGCCACCCCAAGCTATGGGGTATGTGCCTGAGTAAATACATACCGGTACATACTTGCATGCATTTCTAACAACTAGCATATCATATTGATTGGCTATAAATACGGAAAAACTATCGTAATTACCAGCGACAATGATAGGGTTTGCCTAGGAATACAAGACAAATTCTGAAATACCAAAGTAAAAGTTTAACACACTGAGATGTTTAACTATTCCAGAGTCTCCCCTTCGATTAATCATAAAAAGAGGGATTATATTGTACAGCATAGTGAGCATCCGACACTCTATATGTCAATTCATTCATGTTTACCTACAGCCTATTCAATATAATTAGGTCAGAACTCTTTAACTGAAAAAGGACTAGATAAATCAAGCTAATATTTCTACCATTTGGAAAGAGTCAGCCAGGAGATAGATGTGGAAATTTACAGCCCATTTGCTGTAGCCTTTTGTGAGTTACAGACTATAGAGGTAAAGATTTCTGGCCTAATTATAATGAACTTACATTTATATTCCAAAAACACACAGCATCATTAGTCTGCAAGTCTACGGATTATAGTTTAAGGGGACATGGGCCGCTTTTCTGGACCACTTTCTCCCTATGTTTAGCCCCATTAGTTTTCAGATGTAAAGATGTTTGCCCCATTAGTTAGTCAATTTTAAGACCTTTTGCCCCCTTTCTACGTCAGTATTTAGACATTTCATGCTATATAGGTGTCAATTTTTTCCCTGGCGAATGATAGTGAGCCTGTAATGTTGGAAAAGCCGGCCTTTGGCCGGTACATTTTTCTATCGAAAAATGTAAAAATTAATCTAAAAGGGGGATCTAATGGATTTTTTTTTAAATTTGATGGAAGACTAGGAAGGAAACTAGAAAAATAATGAATACATGCAAAAATCGCCCAAAAAGTGAAGCATCCCCCTTAAAATAAAACACAGGTACTAGTAAACAAAAACAAAAATAGTTGTTGTTGTTGTTGTTGTTGTTCCCTAAGCTGCCTGGCCGAACAGCCCCGAGTCCCTGAGGAAGGCCATGGCCACGATCGGGCTTTCCCACAGAGCTCTCATTGAGTGTAGATTGTGTTGTTGGCGTAAGTGGTTGTGTGAAATGCAGTCTTCTATGATGTGTTTAATGGTATGGGGTGCTGTGTTACATCCCGGGCAGGCGTCGACAACGGAGTCATCCAGTCTCTTCTGATAGCTCAGGAGAGCTGGATGGTGTCCGCATCTCAGCCTGGCCAGGTGGACTCTGTCCTCGCGAGGAAGGGAGGATTCGGAAGGATGGATTTCGGGAGGTCGTGCATGCAGCTGCGTGTTGTCTGTGAGTGAGTGGATGGATCGGTGAGAGATATGAGTATGGATGTGCTTCTGGAAGTTGGTTCGGGGTGGGCAGGGAGGGAGAGAGGACAATAATTGTGTGTAATACCGTGTGCTGGGTGTTGTTTTGATATTTCTCAATAATAGTGTAAAAATATACTGTATGTAAGTTATAAGAATGAACTGAAGACACATAGCAAAACCAAAGAAATATGCAATAATTTTGTACTTCTGTTGGTAGCCAAAATGCACCGACGCAATCTAGTGGTGGGGAAAAAGGTTGGTGGATACTACAGTAACTAGGTAATGTTGTAATAAAACAATTACGAGAGCTTTGTAAATATTATTATTTCATTATACAATCTATATTAAATTGACAGAATTTACAACACTTTCTTTAAGAAGTAATAAAAATATGAAATGACCAAAATCTATACAGTACTCAAGTTAGGAAGGATTCACGCAAAGAGGATTTTGTAAGGGAGGCAAAAGTATTTAATTAAAATTCTAAAAGGAACTTTTAATTGTAAAGCATTAAAACTTATCCAGTATAATTATTAGGAAGGGTTCACTATCCACTTCACTGTTATTTTCAATGGGTAAAAGTGGGAATAAGCCTCTTGGTTTGTGTTCTATTATTTCAAAATAATATTTTACTAAAGCGTTATTCCACATAGCGATTTTGATAAGTTCTTTTGTCTTAGTATTGTGTCATCCCTGTTTTGGTTTGTTTATTTTGCAAGTTTTACATTATAATTGAAGAATATGTTGAATATTCTCACCAATAAATTATTTTCTTAACCCATTCCATTTTAAAATTACTATTTTATGACCACTACCAGATATTTTGTTAATTACGGGCCTCTAGGAGTGAAAGGTTTAACGAAGACTGATGCTACGTTGGTGTAAACTCTGTCGTACATTCTTTACTTTTTACCTAAAGAGAAAAGCTACTGTATTTTTGTCCTATATTTTGTATGTATTGTCTCGTTCTTATCAATCATTACAAACCCCAATGTACTTGAATAAACTAATGAAAGCATATGGTCCTACCGGGATTCGAACTCGGGACACCACACCCAGAACATAAACATCTAAACCATTACACCACCAACACAGTTTTAAGAACAGATAACAGACCAAAATAATAGTGAATCTTATTGAATAAACATCTAAGGAATAGTTGCTAAAGAGCTTACTATAGGTTCTAAAATCTACAATACCAAGAAAATGTGGTGAAATCTCGAAAATTACACTGCCAGGAAAGAAATAGTATAAGTCTCCAAAATTACAATGACAAGAAGTCACTATTAAGAAGGTGCCACTGCACCTAAGTGTCTTAATGGAATATGCTGAACTTTGAAACACATTGAAGGTTATAAGAATGGAGTCATCTTTTCAAATTAACCTATCTTTATAACCTGTCAAGATAATCATCATTCATTCTAGATTCTGTGCCTTTATTCTTCCATCCCAAGCTTGCTGGATAATGAATGTGTTGATATTGATGATGATGATGATGTGGATAAAGTAAATGATAAAAGGCAAGGGTATATTTTCCAATTGTGGAGAATGTACAATATAATATCCCCATAAACAGTAGTGATGATGATGATGAGAGATTACAGACAATGATAATGATAAAAGGCAAATTTTTATTTTCCAACAGTGCAGAAGGATTAATCTAAAATTTCCAGAAATAGAGATTAATATTATGCTATAAACACTAGACTACAGGTACTTAAAACTAAAATTAAGATTTTCTTAAAAACATTGTGCCATTCTAATAAAGCCGGAGTTTGGGAAAGATCTCACTTATTAGTCCTCCCCTTTTAACCCACTGAGCCCCAGCTAGTTATTAATAAATGTAAAACCAGCCGGTTTTGAAGATTTTTTTTTTCCAGAAACAATAGCGAATGGGTTAGGAATGAAGGAAAAACCACAAAAAAACAACCAAAAAGGTCAAAAATTGGTCCTACGGAGCCCCCGAAAACGGATTTTACAAGAGTAAAAAATTGAAGGCAATAACACCCAAAATTCCGGTTTTTGTGCGCTCACGCGCACGCAGTTGGACTTTGAGAGTTTTCAACCATCGGCATGGTTGCGTAGGATACTTACACAGTTCCCATACAAACCTGAGCCCTCTAGGTGCCATAGGACCGGAGTAACACTGACGCAACTGTTGCGTCGCTGGGGTTTAGCGTTACATACATTGCTGATGCAAACGCTGCGTCGCTGGGGCTCAGTGGGTTAAAGATTAGAACAAGGTCATGTTCAAATGTCGTTGCATACCTCCATAATTTCAACTTTGATTATCAATCCAAAGAAAAAAATCCTGAGGACACATAAGCAAAGCCAATATATAATCAAAGACTTGTTCAGTTTTGTCAAGTACAGGTCTCCCTCACTATCAGATGCCCCGATTTACGATATTATTATATTTTTTTTAGGTGTTTGGGTTTGGGTTTTGGCTGGTCCAAGAACGCATCACCATTTACCCCCTTAATTTTAGGGTTCGCTATATGATTTTTCTAATTAAGATCGGGTTTTCAGGAACGTAACCCAATCGTAAATCGAGGGAGACCTTTAATTTTGTTTTTCCTTACATCAATAATGGAGGATGAAAATAGGGTGTGGCAAGTGACTAGCATGATTGTGTAAGGTAGAGTACCCTCAGGGTTAGTCAATGGGCCAGATATAAAAATGACAAGAGTTGATACCATCCAAGCGGGACAAACTTTCAGCATAATATCCAATAAACGGCTATTGAATGACATGGAAACTCATTGACTAAGGTTATCATATTGAAATAACATCTACACAAAAATAAAAAAAATGTAGTGTAGATAATAATTGTTGTTAAAATCCCTCTTTTATGCGACCAATTTTCACTCTGGCCCATGAACTAGGTAGACCGAGGAAGAATTAGAGGGAGGTATTGCAATATTATCTCCAGACCAGGTCATTGAATAGGGACATGACCCAAGATTGTGATGCATCAAGAGTTACCATAATTTTACATAAAAGACCAACAAATGCTACCATGGATATGGGTCTATATACATGTAATAGAAGAGAGGAAATTATAGTTGAAATTAAGGCGGAAATAAATTACAGTTGAAATTAAGGTGGAACACGACTTGAAAGCGTGACAGCAAAATTGCACAAAAATTTCTTGACACATCCTTCAGATAGGCTTTAACATCCTCTTTTAATCAGGGCAGAATATCTCATTCACACAATTAGGTGAATAGAAAAGGTTTATAGTTTTTCTTTAGATGTGTTCAGAGTAAATTCCGCTTACAAGAGGGAGAGCTATAACTGAATCCGAGGAATTGAAACATGACTCTTGAATGTGACTGTGCAAAGTGCTCAGGAGTCTCACCCTACAAAATAACTCAATCATCCAGGCTCCACTTCAGAAGACAAGCTCTAGATGGAGGAGCATTTTACTTAAAGAAGCATCATTAAAAGATTCTTGCTTGCTACAGATAAGACTTATTTACATAAACACTATATTCAAACATCTTACTCCTCTTATTCAGACAATCCACATGGCTTAAACAAATTCTACTCTGTAATAAGATAAACCTCACTTACTCAGATAAGTCCTTCTTCGTCCAGTTACCTCAGTACCACCACAAGGCTAGGCTATATCAAGTAAACTCTATATCAAGAATAAGAGATGAGACTTTCTTTATCCAATAAGTTCTATACCAAGACAATATCTTATCCAATATCAGATTATGATAATCTCTGAACCAAGATATTATTCAATAATAACATTGTACTAAGCCTCACTTACTTTTTTTCATCCAGTAAGCGTTATACCACAAGCCAATATGCTATGCTAATTCGTAATATCACTAACCCACAAATTAACTTACAATTCAACCTAATTAATCAAATAAATGAAATTAATGATAGTCAAACTTACAATGGCGATAAGACAGGTCTCACTTATATCCAGTAAGATATAAGAAAGCCTTACTTATATCCAGTACCGCCATTAGGACAAGAGACTGAAACTGCACGTATGTGTGGAGCACTCGGTCTTAAAATTTTATGTACAGGTATGTATGTATGTAAGCTATAAGGCAGGTCTCACTTGCATAGACGAGCCTCACTTATATTTAGTAAACTTCAAGATGGGCCACACTTTCTCCGACAAGTTAAATTCTAAAAATACCTCACCTACTCCATCGTCGCACGTGTCTGTCACTTACTTCGAAGCATAACTGTTGTGGTGGTTGTGGTGGTGGCTCTGGGGTGTCCGGGCCCGGGGGGGGTTACTGTGGAGGGTGGTGGAGGTGGTGGGGCTACCGGAGGAGCGGCTCCAATATCCACCACAGTTGTTGGCTTGGTTCTGAGGGAGGAGAGGGTGGGACATGGTATTAGACATAGCTATTACTGGAACTGGGATACCAGTGCTGGCTATAACATTTTTGACCAAGCCGAGCAGACCAACACAAACACAACAGACCACCAAGGACACAGGATTAAGTAATGAATGCTAGCTCTGATTCATGATAGGTAAAGTTTGACAGCTATCATCATTATCTCTTATGCTATGATGCTCCTGGGAAACTCGCCAAAGAATATCCTAAGCAGAAACGCCTCCTACAGTAGTTCTATAAGCGTAAAGTTTTCTTCAATAGGTATGACATGTGAAAAATAGGGTTCTGGGAATCTGTACGATTAGCTAAGGTATGGTTTATTCTCAAGTTTTAGATGATCTCATTAGGCCCCAGTAGCTTTTATATCATCAACAAGTATGCATTCAGTGTACTGTTCGTTGTCCTTTAATAAATATGGCACGCACAGTACAGGTACTATATTGTGTACTGCCAATAATATTATTATACTGTGGACTGCCAATATTATTATACAGTAACTATAGAAATCCAAAGTTTTCTTTTTACAACTAATATTAATTTAACATTCCTTTTCAGATGAATTTAAACCAACTAAAGTCACAGGTTATTAGATTAAAATGTAAAACTTGCAAACTAAACAAACCAAAATTGGGACAAGGACAATATAAAGTCAAATTAAATTATCAAAATCGCTATGTGGAAACAACGCTTACTAAAATGAAATCTATGAAATAAAAGAACACAATCCACCACATAGGGTGTACACTACTACATGAGCAAGTTTATCTGTTTCCTTAGATCTGATTAGAAACAGATAAGGATGTTCAAGGAACTTACAATTACAATGACTATGCAAGGTTGTTGGCAAACTATTTACAGTACTTTAACTGTACATTCTCTGAAGTAAAGAAACAAGGCTATTTATCAATTTGATAAAGTTTTCCTTTGTAAACTATATAATGGATATAGGTTAGAATCCAGGGAGGATCACATGCTATCATTAATTTCATTTGAGGATTATTGGTTTTAAGAACGATAATTAAAAATAATATATTAATTAATATCGTTCTTAACACCATTATCCACCAAATATAGGTTTACACCAACTGTTATTTAATTGGAGAAAATACTAGAAATGCTTCACTACTACTGTATATTCAAACAACTAACCAGAATATTAAACAGCAAGCAATTATGTTTGGATAGTATTAGAGAAGCTTCAAATCAAGTATTAACATTATATTCTAGAAGTTAAATGCATAGCAAACTATTTCATCAGCATTGCATAGCATATTGACATAATTACATTACAGGTAGTAGTAGTGCATGAATTACACCTCAACATGAGGTTTTGTTGCACGTAAATTGTTGCATAAATTTAATCTTTTTAAGGTCAATTATTGTGACAATTTTAAAATTTGATATCAATAATTTTAATCAAGCATTATTAACTTGGTTTCTATTATAACCTCTTCTTACTTTTTGTCTGTATGTATTGTTTATCTTTTTCTATGGTTACTATTAATTCTTATAATTAATTGATCTTGTTAAAAGAGTACTCTTTTGTTTAAATCTATTGTGCCTTCTTCATATTTTCAAATATTTATATTTATTATATTGTATCTATTCATTATCGATAGGATCAATTGCTTGCTTTTGCGATTTCCTTAGTTTATTTGTACAATAAATCTAGGTTATTAGTAGGGTAGTAATTGTTAGGGGTCACTTGAAGAATGCTATGCTAACAGGTACCTACCCGATAGCACTATCGTTAGTGATTGATATATGTTTTTTGTACTTTTGTTGATATCTTGTCAAATTGCAAATTTAGCTTAATATAAAATGTAGTTTCTTTATTCATACAGAATTTAGTAAAATTTACCAGAACGTCCCAGACTTCCCAAATTGACTAATTCCTTGAACATGACGATGGTGCATTGTTATATGTGCGATCAGTTTGCTTGGGAACCAAATTGACTTGCTCATGTAGTTGTGTACACCCTATGTGGTGGATTGTGTTCTTTTATTTAAAAATTATATTTTATTAAGCGTTATTTCCACATAGCGATTTTGATTAGTTCTTTTGCATTTATCTTGTATCGTCCCAGTTTTGATTTGTTTATTTTGCAAGTTGTATTATAATTTGCTAGTTAGAACACAAATTTAACCCTCTGACTCTAAAAAAATGAATTATATTATCTGGCGTTTGCTAAAATAAGACAGTGAAGTTAAAAAGTTGACAATATTATATTTTTCTGTATAGTACCTATAGCAAGAAAATAAAATTATAAAAAATCTTGTCGACTAAAAGGATTGAGCCTTATATTCTTAAACAACTCTTTCCTTTCACAGCCCTGTTAATGGAAAAAAAAAATGAAAAATTCTATTACATTTTAAAAACGGGAATGTTAATCTGGGTTTAGAGAGCTGTTGCCACTCCTGACCATGAGAGGGCTCCCACCCCACCTTAACACTTTTTCTGCGGGGTGTTTTGGGCTATTTAGGGCATATTCAGGCACTCCTGAATGATTTATCAAGCATCTGCATTAAATTAACTGTATTCTGCCGAAAACTAGGCGAAAATAGCTTCAAAATGAGACCAGAACGGGCCTCGTATGTGGCCTGGTTCACCCGCAGCAGTGCCATAGAAACGCGGGAAACCCGCTATTTGTTAGCACTCGCTCGCTTGGCAACACTGTTGTGAGAGGCAGTGAGAGACCCGCGCGAGACACAGTCTACC
Source organism: Paralithodes platypus (assembly GCA_032716605.1). Taxonomy (NCBI): domain Eukaryota; kingdom Metazoa; phylum Arthropoda; class Malacostraca; order Decapoda; family Lithodidae; genus Paralithodes; species Paralithodes platypus. The sequence continues at coordinate 60,108,428 of CM064572.1, forward strand.
TCAGTGGGCCGCTGGCTGCTCTGAGGGTCGGAGGTGGGCCCCTCACGCTTCCGCCCACTAACACTCGATATTTACGTTTTTTACAGGCTTTTAAAGCCTGGAAATTGCTGCAAATTGCCAGGACGTTCCAGAACGTCACCCGCAGGGAAAGGGTTAAAAGGAAGGTGTATACCTCGTGTGTTAGGAACGCGATGACCTATGCCTCTGAGACGTGGCCGGTTAAAGCGGAGGATGTCAATAGAATGGAACGGAATGAGAAGAGAATGGTGAGATGGATGTGTGGGGTTAATCTTAGGGACAGGGTATCGAGCGAGGAATTGAGAAGGCGTCTGGGCATTAGGAGTATCAGTGAAGTGATGCGCACGAGCCAACTTGGTTGGTTTGGACATGTGGAGAGAATGGATGATCAGAACTGGGTGAAGAAATGCCGGACTGTGAACTTGGGGGAGCTGCGCGTAGGGGTGGACCTAGAATAACGTGGGCTCGGGTACTCCGGTCGGATCTCAAAATAAAGAACTTGACAACAGAGGCAGCCCTTGACAGGACCACCTGGAAAGCTGCCATTTAGGACGTGAGACTGTAACCACAGTCTCTGTGGACAAACGGTCTTTAAACTTGTACGTATGTATATCTGTATGTACTTTCTGTAAACAACATTCATCCTCATAGTATTTGTTCGGTATCAGGCGCTACAAAGTGAAAGAATTGGTTAAAAAAAAGAAGTGTAAGGCATCTGTTATTTACATTCCTTTGGGTTTCAGATATCATATAAAATAATTCGGCAGCAGTTACACAAGTTAAGTTCTTAAGGAAAAAGAAATGGCCAAAGAGGAAAAAAAGTACTATTACTGATGATAAATATAATAACTAAAACCACGAGTAAAAAGGTTAAATAATATTCTCTATTATTGTTAGTAAAATACTACTGTACCTACAAAAAATTAGTGAGGATGCATGCAATGATGTAGTTTTTAACGCCATACACTCCCTTGATTGACAGGGCTAGGGCGTGCCCTTGTTACAGGGACTTTACTGGACATTTGTCATCAATCACTAGACCAAGCTGTCCAAACATTTGACATCTACCAATGGACTGCCGACCCTTTGATCAGCAGACAGACGCGCTACCGACCATGCCATGGCTTGTGTCAAAAAATTAGTCGAGTTAGATAATTAGTGCAAATTTAGTATAATGATATATAATTGTTAACCCCATTCAGTACAATCTTGACTTTTTTACATTTTATTCTGGCTAACATTAGAGGATTTTATGTAGCTTAGCTTAAGAAGGATCTATGTCATTCAGATGACTTATTGAACAAATATTTGCCCCTTCGAGCCTTAACCCTCCAGTCCTGGCTACGCATTACATAAATATTCCCCAAAACCCGGGTGTTTTGGCCGAAAAATGTCTAGGCTAGACTACCGTATCTTTGTTATTCTGACTGCTTCCGCATTCCCGCGCATCCCCAAGCGTAGCTGTGTTATTGACCTGTAGAATGGCGTTAAGTAGAGCTCTCTAAGTCAACTGGTTCAGTTGTGATGATGATTTCATTGGAGATAACTTTATGGCAACAACAGCCACTTTACACTACTTTTCGATACTTAACAACAACATACAGGCACACACGAACAAGCGACGCTCTCCTTCTTGTGGCCGGAGATGCGGGGCGTCGGTCCAGCCGGCTGTTGTTTACATGCGTCGGACCGACGCCTCGCACACCAAGCTCACAGGCTTTCAACCACTGGGCGTTAAAGAGCCCTTCTGGGCAGCTGTGGTATGCTTTTTTATGGGCGTTCAAGAGCCCTTCCGGGAACAGAGGGTTAAAGGAAGATTCTCAGCTAAAGAAAATTGTCCAATGGTAACAACAATAAGCCGAAAATTACATACATGTAGTGTTGAAAAGGTTAAAGTACATTTTGAAAGTAAACTAATTAATCTAACTCAACTGATTTTTAGTACAGTACTGACTTTGTTATGAATATAATGAACAGTACTAATTGGACTGCCAAGTTCAAATTTTGGGTAATGATTAATGATTAGTGAGCAGCGTAGTATTCAGGGAGTGTCACACGAACGCTTTTTCTAGCAACTTTCGATCAGCAATTTTTCCTGGCAACACTTAGGGCATTTTATAAATTAGTATGGTTAATCCCCTCAGTATATAATGATGCAATTTTTAATTAAATTCTGGCTATCAATAGATTTTTGTTTCCAATTAGGAGAGGGTCATTAAGAGTTTGCACCTATTTGATTCCTAGTGATTCTCCTTTCAGCTGAAGAAATTTGTCTATTGTAGAAAACTGTACTGTATCATCAAACGGTAACCTCATAAACTGAAGAGATCAACTAAACTGTACAGTAGGTAGATTATTTTGGTGGCTAAAAACTAAAAAAAAAAATTTCATTCAGTCGCTGTCAAAATTGCTGAAAAACTTGTGGGAAAAAGCAGTGGTGTGACACTGTGTCTATGACAAGACTCTTCTGTCAGTGTAAGAGGCTCCCCCAAGACTTACATAATATCTTACAGTAGGAATTTGACATAAGGTAACTACCTCGCGCATCTGCTTCCCCTTCTTCTTGCTTCTTCCGCTGGCTGTGCAAATAAAGAAATACATTATTCACATCTGCTCATTAAAATATATGACTAACAATTTGGCTAAGAATATCGAAATAATAATAGGTTTGTAAATATCTTCCCTAACTTGAAATAATAATCATATTAAGATCTTTGAATACATAAATAATTGCATACCCAAAACATCCAAGCCTGCTAATACGGATCTCATCACTGATACTTTAGATAGCAAGAGTTAATACTGTATATTAAAGGTAAATTAAGAGTTAAGGTTAATCTAGATTAGGTTAATTTAGGTAAAAATAATCTAAAATGGTTGCCATAAATTAGGGTACCAGTAAGTATATTTAGGTTAGGACAGGAGGGTAAACTGAAACTTTTAACAATGGAAGCAACCAGTCAAACATTCCTTAACACGGGGCTGTTTGGCCAGGCAGCCTAGGGAACGACAACAAAAACACCATTTCTCAACTTACAATACTCTGGCTCGGGGGGCAAGGGAGCCTTCTGGTAATACCCTGTGAGTTTCTTATAGCTGGGGACACTGCTCACCACGACACCCCCTCCAACACTCCCTCCTCCCCCCACCGGTGGTCCTCGGCCCTGCTGGTGCCACGGTGACCGAGGGGGGGAGGGTGGAACCTTCTCTAGCGACTCGTACGGCACCTTCATCCTACAAAGAGTAAAATAATCAAATTAATTCACATCAACGCAATCAAAGAAAATTATACATACTTTTCATTAACAATCTGCATATCTATATCAATTTTTTGTTAACTTAATCATTTACGTTACATTGTATGAGGGGGATGGAATTTGGATAAATTAATTTAGTGACTTGATTAAAATCTAACATATTACAGACAAGATTATCATTGAGATATCTACTATTATTACTTAACAATTTAGCAAGTGCTAATTTTTCTGGGATGTTATTTTGCTTACTACTGTCAATTAAGTCTTATATAAATTTAAATTCTAAAGCAAGCATGAATGAATCTGCAATTAGAGAACCAACCTAATGATCCTTCACCTTGTAGATTCTAATACAAATATCTTATATGAACTTTATAGCGCATTATGGGAAGTCAACCTAGAGTGAACAAAAAAAAATGTTCGCTTATGTTTGCTCTGTATGTTGTCTGGCAATAGGTAGATAGATGATTTTTTGTAACCAAACAGTTTCAAGAGGCTATTCACTTTTGTTCAAATTTTTCCGTCCAACAAAAAGCAAACAGAAATTATTGTGAACTTCTGGGTGGCATACCAAAATGTGCCAAAAATTATGTATCAACTTACCTAGCACCAATCTCCTCTATGAAGACATCAACTGGCCCCTTATTTTCCGTCATCTCTTGAATGTGCCCATGAAATACATCTTGTCTCTCGTCTCCCGGCTTAGAATCATGATTATCTGAATTACCTGGAGATGAAAGGAGAATACATGCTAATAATTTACTATTATAATTATATTATATTATATACTGGGCAAATGCTCAGTTAAATCCCTGTAAGAAGGGAGTGAACGACGTTAAAAATTTAATCAAGAGAAGGCCATGTGTGTGATCTTACCCAGCTGCTGTAAGCAGCGCAATAAATATAATATAGGATGGAAATGTTGTAGTATGCTCTGACATTGTTGCTGAGATGATAAAATCCTCAGGTGACATAGGAGTGAGATTGGACACTAAGCTAAATAGCTAATAAACTCTGAAACTAGAGAATTCCAGATGAATGGCATAAAAGTGTACTATGGCCTCAACGACCACCCTACGGATCTAGTCGGCCAAACCCTCATCGAGGCAACCCCTTGATGCCTTATTTTGTCCATCAAACTTGGCATCAGGTTTCTTCTTGGCCATGACCTTGAAATCATCGTCATCCACATAAATACAACTGACGTGGAAGAATGTGTCACAGGAAAGCAGCCTAACGATTTAACCTTCACTATCATTGGCGATGGGCTGGTCTATCAGAGTGAGACCTGAGCGATCTCTGCCATACCCATAGCTTACTCTGACTGTTCCTTTTACTTATATATTTTCTAAATCTCAAGTGACGGCGTCTCTTCCGTGGATTGACCTCCCAATCTACCAAGATTGGAAGCTAAAGCGTCACATTATTCCTTTGCCCCTCAACTTTCTCTTCATAATTGCTGAGGGGCACAGGGCCCTGGGTGGGGCTTTGGTTTCCCGGGCGTTTACGCACCCTCTCAGCTCCCCGCCATGGAGTGGCTTCGGTCACCCAGGCTTTATTGTGGTCGGCAGGGAGGGTTCTGTGGGGGCGCTCGTTTATGGCCTTGGCCTTACTCGGGGCCTTGGGGCTGTTCGGCCAGGCAGCTTGGGGAACAACAACAACAACAACCTTCACTATCTATCACCTTGCCGCACATGCTTGGCTGCAATCATAAAATAATCTATCTATCTATTGCCTGACGCCGTGATCCCCGAAGGGGTGGCCACGAACGAAACGCCCCCATGCACCCCTGTCCCCAGTCAGTCGACACCCATCCTCTCAACCAGCACCGCCTTCACTCGTATACTTCTCCACTCCAGCGTTCCACCTCTCTCTCGGTTTACCTCTCCCTCTCTTTTGTGAGATAGAAGGCAAACTCATGAAGGAGGTAGCTGGAATTAAGGAACAATTAAAGCAAAGAGACAAAGAAAATACAATTCTAAAGAAAGAAGTTTCTGAAGGAAGAAAAGAAATAGAAGAGTTGAAAAAGGTAATAGATAGCCTTAGAACTGAAGCTATTGAGAGAGTGGCAGCCATTCCTTCAAACACCAGCACAAATTATGCAGGTGCAAATAATCAAAATAAGAATGTAGTGCCAGTCAAGGAGGCAACAATTGAAGCAGCAACTACAGAAGAGGCTGTGATTCCTGCTAGTGACCCTCGCTATGCTTGGAGAGAGGCCACAAACAAAAAGAAAAAAAAACAACAGACAGGAATATGAGGTTAACTTTTTTTTTTTTTTTTTTTTTTGTGAGAAGTTTAACCAGACCACTGAGCTCCCCAAAAGAGCTCCCATAGGGCTGGCCATATGAGGTTAATACCTCAAATAGATTCAGTCAGAATTCTAGACCAAGCCAAAAGTCAGTATGACTTCCCTAAGTCCTCACAGAACAGAGGAAAAAAGAATTGTCAAGTACAGAGTGGGCAGTGAAATGTTAAGCCTACTATGCTTCATTCAAACAACAAAGGGACCAACCATGTCAAGCAGGTTTGGTCTCGTTAGTGACAAAGAGAGAAAAATAAATTTGATTGGGGATTCTCAGGTCAAGTTAAGTTAAGTCAGTGTTAAGTTTCGCCGAGATGTGAGAAAGGTGAAGACCCTCGCAGGTGCAAGGATTTCCCAGATCACAAAGGAAGTGGAAAAAGTCTGGTCCAAGACTAAGGGAACGGCAATAATAGCCCAGGTCAGTGGTAATGACTTGTTTCTCAAAAGAAATAAAGTCGGTGCTACAGAGTCAATAAGATGAGAGGTCATGACTCTGGCTGATGAGCTCCGACTCAAGACAGACAGAGTGAAGTGATGCGCATGAGCCGACTTGGTTGGTTTGGACATGTGGAGAGAATGGATGATCAGAACTGGGTGAAGAAATGCTGGACTGTGAACTTGGGGGGAGCTGCGCGTAGGGGTGGACCTAGAATGACGTGGGCTCGGGTACTCCGGTCCGATCTCAAAATAAAGAACTTGACAACAGATGCAGCCCTTGACAGGGCCGCCTGGAAAGCTGCCATTTAGGACGTGAGACTGTAACCACAGTCTCTATGGACAAACGGTCTTTTAACTTGTATGTATGTAGAGGCATGATACTTGGTATTTTGCCCAGGATGTATGGAGGAGATTGTGCTACCAGCAAAGCAATAGGCTTAAATGGTAGGTTAGTTGACCTGTGTACCCAGAAAGGGGTGAGATTTGTGGACCAATTTGATCAATTCTATGGGAAGCGCAACCTCTACCTTCGCAACGGTGTGCACTTAAGCACTAGCGACTACGGCTAATTTATTTACACTTGTTCAACTATTGATTATTGATTATGGGTTATTAATTATATCGATTATTACTTAATTTCACCATTGTAACCATTCTTAAGTCACCATACACTGCTTTCATGCATCGATTGGGACTATAGAAAAACAATATATACTTGGTTGCTTGAGAGACTCACTCAAACATGAGTCAGCTGACTTATTGACTGTGTGTGCTTGTTCTTGTATGCTTCGCGGACCGCCTGCCAAATAATCCAAACTTTCTCTAGTGCGGTTTTAACCCTTCCTCCCCGGGCTCGCCTTCTAAATTACAGCACAGAGAGCCCGGGGGATAAGGCCGAAAAACGTTGTAATAGGCTAGCCCTATCTTTGTTATTTTAACTGCTAGAGAATTCACACATCCCAAAACGTAGCCCTGTTTTGTATCTGTAGAATGCCATTGAGTAGAACTCTCTAGGTCAACTGGTTCAGTTGTGATGACGATTTCCGTGGAGAGAGTTTTGATGCGATGTTAGCAATATTGGACAATAACAACACTTGTTCTTGTTCTCCAAAACAATAACAACAACAGTCCGACTTCTCCTTGTTTTTGAAGGTGCGCATCGCTCCGACCGGCTTTGTTTACATAATGTTTGACGCATGGCTTTCAAACCACGCTTAACCCGCTGAGTGCCAGCCAATTTTGACGGTGTGCTTCTGCCAGTGCCAGAGTTTTTTTTTTTTGGGGGGGGGGGGGCCTAAATCTATCAAGTTGAGAGAGAAAGGAAGGATAATGGTAAAAAAAAACACTCCCCTTACATAAAACATACATAAAATTTTAAGACTGAGTGTTCCACACATAAGTGCAGTTTCAGTCTCTTGTCCTAATGGCGGCGTTCCAGGCAACCCTGTTAAGGGCTGCTTCACTTGTCAAGTTCTTGGATTTGAGATCGGCGCGTATAGTCCGATCCCAGGTCTTCCTCGGTCCACCCCTTGGTGCAGCTCCCTCCACAATCACAGACCTGCATTTTTTCACCCAATTTTGTTCATCCATTCTCTCCACATGTCCATACCATCCCAGTCTACTTGTACGCATCACCTCGCTAATACTCTTTATACCTAAACGTCTCCTCAGCTCAACATTTGTTATTCTATCCTGTAGCCTGGCCCCACACATCCATCTCACCATTCTCATCTCATTACGCTCCATTCTGTTGACATCCTCTATTTTAACGGCCCATGTTTCTGAGGCATACGTCATTGCACTTCTAACACATGAGGCATACACCTTTCCCTTCAGGGGGAGAGGCATTCTTTTCATGGTCAGGATTGGCATCAATTCTCTGAACTTCCCCCAGCCACACCTTGTCCATTTTCGCCAGAAATCAGGTCCCCGATGGTCCCGAAAGTAGCTGAAAAGACACTATAGACTACAGAGACTTTTATGGTATCGGAATGTATGGGTAGGAGGGTGGTGGGAGGGTGGTTTGGGGGATGGTGGGGGGAAGGTAAAAGCGTAATTGACTCATGTTACAAATATGAAGTCGATTGGTGAGGTAGTTTCGCCACCACGGATTTTCCTTTTTTTCCTTATCTTCGTACAGATACGCTGGAAGTGGGTGGTGGGAGGCGGTTGGGGGTGTGGTGGGGGGAAGGCAGAAGGGTAAGGGACTTGTCACACAAATATGGAACCGATTGGTGCAGTCGTTTCGCCGCCACAGATTTTCCTTTTTTTTCCTTCTGACGGGACCGACAGTCAGCGAGTGGGTGGGAGGAGGGATTTGGGATTTTTGTGGTGGGTAGCCAAAAGGGTAAGGTACATGTGGTAAAAATATGAAAGCCATAGGTGCAGTCGTTTCGCTGCTACGATTGTTTTTCGGCGAGGACGTATATATACGTCCCTGGCACTGGGCGTGACAACACCCTAGGACGTATATATACGTCCGGGTTAATAGGCTTTCAAGCTTACGGATTTTAAAATGACAACTGGGCAGGAGGGGTTAAGCCATGTAATAGCCCTTAGGCTTCACGAAGGCCATCCAAGCTACGAGGGTTAAAGGGAAGGTGTATTCCTCGTGTGCTAGGAGTGTAATGACATATGCCTCGGAAATGAGGTTGGTTAAAGTGGAAGAAATTAATAGAATGGATCGGAATGAAAAGAGAATGGTGTGAGACGTATATGTGGGGTAAACCCCAGGAATGGGGATAGAAGTATCAGTGAGGTGATGCATACGATTAGGTTAGGTTGGTTTGGACACCTGGAGAGATATGAATGTGGGGGGAGCTGCACGTAGGGGTAGAACTATAAAGACATGGGATCAGATACTTCAGTCCAATCTTAACATAAGGAACCTGACATCCCAGAAAAGGCCCTGGAGCGATGCCATTTAAGACGTAAGACTGCAACCACACTCTCTGTGTATGAAGCGGTCTTTTGAACTTGTATGTATGGGTGGATGGGACTCGCCGGCCTTGGTTGGCAATCTATCTAGGGGAGTAAACCTTATACAAATCAGAATTGCTTACCTAAGGGTGAAGTAGGTTAGTGGATGGACTAGCTGCACACCACTGTCCCTTATACAAATCTGTACTGCTTACCTAAGGGTGACGTAGGTTATTGGATGGACTAGCCACACACCACTGTAGAAAAATAGTGCCAACAGCATCCATAAAAGGCCTCCGAGTCGGATGGACCCTAAGTTAAGTGGTCAATCATGTAAGTCCTTGACCCCTTCAGCACAATGACGTCTTTTCTTCTTTAACCCGTACAGCCCCAGCGACGCGTCTGACGCGTCGGCGATGTATGTAACGCACAGCCCCAGAGACGCGTCTGGCGCGTCACCCTAATTGCGCCGACCGTAACCTCAGGTGTAGCCACTCAAGAGGGCTCAGATTTGTATGGGAACTGTGTACGTATCCCACGCAACCGTGCCGATGGTTGAAAACTCTCAAAGTCCACATGCGTGCGCGTGAGCGCGCAATAACCTGTTTTTTTGGGGTAATTGCCTTCAATTTTTTACTCTTGTAAAATACGTTTTCGGGGGCTCTGTAGGATCATTCTTTAAGCTTTTTGAGCGGTTTTTCGTGGTTTTTCCTTCATTCCTAACCCATTCGCTATTGTTTCTGGAATAAAACAATTTTTTGAAAACCGGCCGGGTTCTGGTGAACAAACATTACAAAACTGGCCGGGGCTCCACGGGTTAAATTTTGGCTAAAGTTAGAAGATTTTATGTAGCTTAAGAAGGACCTATGTTATTCAGAGGCTTTATTGAGATCGTATTTACCCCTTTGAGTCGTAGAGGTAGATTATACGCTGAAAAACTCTAATGGTAACCAGAATTAGCTGAAAATGTTGTCATCGTGCTATAAAGATTAAATAAACTGGCAAGGGTTGTCCTTCTCACAGGGGACAGGTCCACTTAGGGGCGTTTTACGTACGGCCACCCTCATAAAAAGGAGTAAGGCGTCTATCTATCTATCTATTGCCTGACGTGGTGATCCCCGAAGGGGTGGCCACGAACGAACCGCCCCCATGCACCTCTGTCCCCAGTCAGTCAACGCCCCTCCCCCCAACCAGCACCGCCTTCGTTCATATACTTCCTCACTCCCTCCTTCCACCTCTCTTTCGTCTACCTCTCCCTCTCTGTCCCTCCACCTCGCTCTCGTACACCCTCTTAGTCATTCTCTCGCTCTCCATACGATCCATATGGCCGAACCATCTCAAGTTATTCCTTTTCACACTTTCCAGCACATCTACCTCCACACCACACCTCCTCCTTACTTCCTCATTAGTCTGTCTATCCCTCCATGTAACTCTGCATGCACTTCTTAACCTCTGAAGTGTGCATGGGGGGTATGAGACACCACACTCCTGTGCTGACGTATTTGAGCTGTTGCCATCACTAACATCGTTATTTTACCATAAATAGCATTAATACTTATCCATATGTGCCTATTATAGGTTGATTATAAAGGTATTAACCTGTTACAACAATAAAACAAGTGGAAACAGCGTTTGGATGGTCAAAATCGGCGATACAGGCCGGGAGTTACATAATGTATGGCTGAGGCAACCTCACTTCCCACCACTTTACTCCACCTCTGGAGAGAGACTGTCGATCGATACTCTCTCTATCTCTCTTGCACTCGCTTGCTAACATTGATGACAATGCCCTGCTTGCAACTCGCTAATGTTAGCACGAAAATATACCACAGAATAAGGGAATAACAGGGAAAATAGGTGATAACTGAAGGAGGGGAGGTGGAGATGTGATATTTGGCATGGCCCAGGGGCAATAAAAAAAATTAAAAATAAAAACAAAATACATATTTTTTTTTGGGGGTGTTTTAAATGGATTTTTTTTCCCCCCTAACTCTTAAGAGTCTTCTCACAGTCCGCCGGGGGAACTCTTAAGAGTCTTCCCGTAGTTCCCGGGTTAAGTAATTTATTTCCACTGCTCTCACTCTTGGTCGGAGTCTCTCAACCAACGTCCATGCTTCGCTTCCGTAAGTCAGTGTCGGGATTACCACACTGTCATGCAAGGACTTCTTCACTTCCATACTGACCACCCTATTTCTTGTTACTGCTCTCAGCGTTCCTACAACCCTCTTCCGCACTTCTTCATCCATAGTCCCATCGTTACTCAATACACTGCCCAGATACTTAAAAGAGTTGACGATCTCCATAGCCTGACCGTTCAGCTTCACCTCACACTCTGTGACTTCACCCCTTTCGAAGACCATAACCTTGCTCTTCCCCGCATTTACCTTCAAATTCCGTTTTTCGCACTGTTCCAAACTCATTTACTAGACCCTGCAACTCCCATTCATTATCACTCATCAGAACTGTATCATCCACAAACAGCAGTATAGGTAGCTTCCACTCAATTCCCTCCCTTTTCAGCGATACACCAACATCCACTGCTCTAATTAAAAAAAACAAAAAACAAAAAATGTATGTACTGGTATGTAATAAAGTTGCTACAAAGATCATGGTTCTTACCTTGTCTTACAATGTGATTTCTCATATTTTCAACCTCTTTCCTATTGGGCAGTAGGTCCAACTTGATGAATACCTTAACACCGGCCTGGAAACCATTGATGTCAATTGGTCCATAACGCGCCTCTGTAATAAGAAATGCTAAGCTCTTGTATTGCTGGATATGCTGCTCATTTAGTCACTGACACAAATTAATCCCCAAAGCACACAATTTGGGCTCTGTTACACATGACTGCAGAAATGATTATATGAATAAAACTGAATTAACTATTTGCGTATAGAGAGAATGTTTCTAGTTATTTAATTAGTCAAATTTTAGGAAAGAGCTAAATTTATGTGTAGGCTATGTTGTGAAGCAATGGAAGCATGTGTTAAATAGAAAAAACCTAGTGGTTATTTTTAGGCATTAAAGTGCCACTTGGCTATACAGTACAGGTATATTGTTTTAAGACATTAAAACAATAGCTAGGGCTACTGTAGCCTAGGCCAAGGACTAATTTAGTCTTTTTAACTCATTTCAAATGGCATTTAAAGGCTGAAAATTGAATGTATTGAGAGGCCTCGGAAATGTTTTGTTGACAAATATATTTGCCTATCATATAATTTTCAGTTGTTATGGAGTTAATAGAAGCCTATAAGGAGACATGCAGTGCTTTAGTATCTTCAGAATTAGATAAAAAACGAAATCATAAATTACTGTTAGGCTTGTGGGAAAAATCTATTCACTTAACATTGTTTCGGTTAAAGTCGCGTATTTCTCAAACGTATCTACGACGTTAAAATGAGAAGTTAATGTAGAAGTAAGTCTCCCTCACCTCTTCTGACTGTATTCCAAGCATCAAATTCAATGTTTCTATATATATCGGGATCCAAAGACTTGGCCACTTTGTACGGGAATGGAGGGATCCCGTGTCCTAACAACCCTCGCACGTCGTCAGGATGGATATCCTCTAGGCTCTTCTCCTCTATGCTGGTGCTGCAAGGAAAAAATTAAAGAATTGTCAATTGGGAACGATTATAACTATAGTCCATTCTTTATAAGTAGGCGAGAGATCTTAACTTCTACTTTATTGTCTGTAACTTAAAAAGGGCTAGAACAAATGGGCCGTAAATTTCCACACCTATTCCCTGGCTGACTCTTCCTAAATGGTAGAAATATTAACTCTATTACTCTAGTAGTTTGTGAGTTATGGAGGATAGAATTTAAAATCTCTCGCCTACTTATAATGAATGGATTATAGTAGTTGCATGGGATCTGCAGAGGGCTGTTCTCGGTCAGCATGATATACGAGGATCTGGTCTTTCCACGTAAGTGTCAACTTTTGGTGCAAAAATCAAATTACTTAATTTAACAAAAATTAAACTCATTAATTCTTAAGATCTCTAGTTTCTGGAAATGTATGATTCTTTCAGCGGTTATTATTATTATAATAATAATAATAATAATAATAATAATAATAATAATAATAATAATAATAGTTCTTAAAGCTAGCGCATGCTAAGCCAGCTAAGGATAGCCCAATAAGGCCGATTAGGCGTATTTCCATTGGGGTCCTGTACTACTACCCCATCCCCTTGCTCATGAGGGACGGTAACAACTCAGTGCTTGTGAAAAACCTTTAATGCGCCGAGCGTGGGCGCGATCCTGGGACCTTCTGGGTGGAAGTCCAAGACGCTAGTCACTACACCAGCGAGCCCCTATTAGTTAGAAACATTACGACCAACTATATACAAGTACAGTATATCAAAAGGACTGTAAAACACCCAATCAATTAACTATAGTATTTTCATTTGCATATCACAGAAACAGTATGTATGTACTGTATGTATGTATGTATGTATGTATTTATTTATGTATGTATGTATGTATGTATGTATGTATTTATGTATGTATGTATGTACTCAGGCCCATTCCCCATTTTTTGTTTTTTTTTTTTTTTAGACTGTACTGGCAAGTTTAGCATATGGTTCAACTAGTCTCATGTATTTTTTTAAATCCTTCCAAGTGCTGTGGATTCTATACATTATGAGTTTGAACATTGAAACTCTCCGGAGTACAAACGTTACGGGAAAAAGAAAAAAAAAACATGTTTTTTTGCTCCAGGGGCCTCAGATTTTATGAATACTTTAACAAATTTATTCTCTTTTAGTTTTCATATACCTTATTTACCATAATATTGTAACTTTTTACTATAGCTCTGGTTGAGCAAAATGTGCATAAATCATTCCTATATTGTGTAATGGTTGTTCCACGGACAAAGGAATGAATGTTACGATGCTGTTTTTTTGCTACTTTAGTATACACTATATTTGGTTCTTTTTGGGGATCTGTAGGTGTTGTATGTGTGTTGAAGGCGTAGGTGTTGTTATGGGAGTGTAGTAGTAGTCGTTCCCAAGGCTGCCTGGCCGGACAACCCCGAGCTCCAAGGAAGGCCACCGCCGAGACCGTGTTTTCCTACAAGGTGTGTGTGTTGAAGGGTTAAGTATGCTGGTGTGTGTGTAGAAAGTGTAGATGTGTGTGTGTGTGCTGAAGGTGTAGGTGTTGTGTGTACCGGTATGTTAAAGGTGTAGACTGTGTGTATGTTGTTGTTGTTGATCCCCAGGCTGTCTGGCCGAGCAGCCCCAAGGTCCCGAGTTAGGCCAAGGCCATAACCAAGCGCCCTCACGAAACCCTCCAAGCTTTACCACTAAAGAATGCCCAGGTGACCGAAGCTGCTCCCAAGCGAGGGACTGCGGAGAATGCAGAAACGCCCGGGACACCGAAGCAACTCCCAGGGCTCTGTGCCCCTTAACAGTTATGAAGAGTAAGTTGAGGGGCAAGGAAAAAAAGGATGAGATCTGTCTCTGAGAGGGCAGCTGGGGAGGGAATCATCAGCCCAGGGGCTTACACCCCTGGGCCAATGCCCCCACCGTCCGCAGCCCTCCTTGCAGTGCCACCCAATCGGGTGATTTCGCCAGCACCTAAAGAAAAAGTAGTACAGTAAAAGAGACAGACAGAAACGGCTAAGGTAGGGTAGAGGATGCCAAACCTCACTCTGGATAGGACCCACCTTCACCCATGTGTGTATGTTGAATGTGTAGGTGTTATGTGTGTGTGTTGAAGGTGTAGGTATTGTGTATATGTGTTGAAGGTGTAGGTATTGTGTGTGTGGGTTAAAGGTGTAGGTGTTGTGTGTGTTGAAATCCAAAAACTTGACAAGTGAAGCAACCCGCCATTAGGACAAGAGACTGAAACTGCACGTATGTGTGGAGCACTCAGTCTTAAAATGTTATGTGTGTATGTATGTACTCGGGAGACAAGATCCCCAACAAGCCTGGACTGGGGTTGTAATCATGACCCCTGGCCCTCTTTCTCCTTTTGGGATTGGTGGCAATTTTGATACTTATATATGCTTCCAGGTCGCAAAGCCAGGAATCCTGCCAGCTGGTTTACCCTCATGGTAGCTGGAAACCTATAGTAAATTTATAGATTACTACAACTTCAGTACTCACTTCTTATCAGCATCGTCCTGGCTGTTGTCCCTGGAGATACTGGTGCCAAGGACCTTCTCCACCAGGGCCCCGATCTCCTTCATCTCAGTGCTGTTGGTAGAGTCCCGGCGCAATGAGGCATACTCCTTGTCATGCAACATCGTGTCCACAGCCAGTCGCACATCCTTCAGTTGGAACACACGCGAGTACAGGAGGTCGTAAACTAGGGCTGCCAAAGAGGGATTAAGTACATTAACTAAGGCTGTGAAAGTAGTTAAGAGAAAACATGAACTTGGCCCGTGGAAGGAGAGAGTTATTGTCATCTATAGATATTTCAATACGATATACCTCTCTGCATTGTCTAAAATCTACCAGGTGTTTTGAAAACTGGATACTGTAGTTTAAGCAAAAAATAATCCCCCAAGATAATATATAAAAAATATATATTTTGAAAACTGTAAATCGTAGTTTAAAACAAAAGTAACAAGTAAAATTTAAGAGAAGCAATATACAAATTTACTACCTCAATTACCATTAGACATTCAGTAAATTTCAATATAACTTGTATTTTATGTAGATTGAATATTATACTTTCATCATTTCTGTAATGCCAAAAGATGAAATGAAGATGCCCAAAATAGCAAGTATTAAAGGTGGCATCGGATAGTGAGGGAGACCTGTATATACAGTATACTGTATATAAAACCTAGGTTAGGCCATTTTTTTGCGTACAGTATTTATAAGCACGCCAAAATCTAGAGAATTTCATGTCTCACCCGGATCAAGCACTGGCGGGAAGGTTTAACCCACCGTTTGGCGAGGGTTAAAGCATGGTAGTGATATATTTTAACTATTTTATTACGTAAACAAAAGCGGCAAAGGTGAGACTCAGGTTTAGAATCCTGCTTGAAACCGATCGATATTACCGGTACATCAGTATACCGGCAAACAAAACACAATAGATGTGAGATTCACAAATCGGTTTGGTCAAGTAATATTTGCTAAAAAGCTTCAAATCAAACTCTTCCGAGGTATTTCAGTAGCGAAGCTGATAATGTTATGAGTCTTATACAAAATCAGTGAAGAAATAAAGTCACAAGAGTCTAGAGATATGACAAGGAAAGTTAACAGAAAGATAGACTAAGGGTATACTGTACCATAAAACGTCCCGTCGTACAACGGCTATATAGAAATGCCAAGGGATTGGTGGTTATATTTTTAAGGGTAGGTATTTTCAAGATAATTTGTGTTAACTTAATTTTGTTTTCATGAAGGTAGTTAGAGAAAAAATAAGAACACTAGCTCATAATGAATGTCCTTATCTCAGCTACAAATAGACATCAAGAAATCCCTGTCGTTATTCAATTTTCATGTGACGAGTTGATTAAAGGTATTTTAGGCTATCTGGGCACTCAAGATGCCTAAGAAGGGTACAGAAGAGATATGGTGAGGATGAAAGGCATGGAAAAGAATGAAAAGGGACTTCTGTCGACTGTAACCACATTCTCTGTGGACAAAACTATCTTTAAACTTGTATGTATGTATGTTGGGAGAGTCGCTCCCACACCAGATGCTACTCGAGACAAGAAGAGGGCTGGAAAATATATGGTCAGCTGCCTTTTAGATGTTAATTTATTAAATTTATGGTTCCATATCAGAATATTTCCCACATAACCAATAGTCCAGAATGCTTGACAATCCAACAAGGCTATGGTCCCCTGCCCGCCATATTAGAGGATAATTACTTAGTTAAAAAAAAGGGACCATTAACGACACAAACTTACATTGACAGTATCCACGAGTGACAGCATCATCCTTTTTATAAATTATGTCATAATGGTTTCCATGGGTATAACTCAGCATCAGGACTTGGATATAGCCGTTTTCTGTGGCTCTATAAGGTGGTCTACCAATCTCTTGATATATTAAAAAGTCCACTCTGGAAATAGAAAATGAAATCAATTAACATAAGATATTACTATCATAAGCAAGTAAATAATAAACTTCATCATTCAATACAAAATTATAACTGATATAGGCTCATCCACTTACCCTATAAAACCCATATAAAATCACAGAAGCACTTATCTGATAAATGGTTTGGCATATTATAAATTTACTGGTACTCCTTTCAGTAAAAGTAGTGGTAATGATGAAGGAATTGAATGCCCGGGACCATCAAAACAGAACAAAGGCCAATCAAGCGTGCCTACCGTGTCGGACGAAAGCCGCGGAAATATGACAAAGAGTTAGGCTATGCTTAATATGACAATGATTTCAAATTAAAAAAAAATAAAATACTTACTAAAAAGCAGGGATCTCTAGTTTGTGTTTGTAGACCTGGAGAAGGCCTTTGCAGGGTGCCTAGAGATGTTGTTCAGTGGGCTATGAGGAAACTTGGTGTGGTAGAGTGGCTGGTGCGTGTGATAATGAAGATGTATGAGGATTCGCGAACTGCGGTGAGGGTGAAACCGTGAAAGGTGTACTGAGTGAGGAGTTCACAGTCCGTGTTGTGTTCATCAGGGTCCAATGTTAAGCCCCCTCCTCTTTATTATGGTCTTGTAGGCACTGTCTAGATATTTTAGACCCAGACTCCCGTGGGAACTGTTTTATGCAGACGATTTATTCCTAATAGCTGACAAGGGAACTGTTTTATGCAGACGATTTATTCCTAATAGCTGACAATGTGCAAGATGCTGAGGCCAAATTCAGAAGATGGAGAGAGGGCATGGCGAGCAAGGGTTTAAGAGTTAATATTAACAAACCCAAGGTTATGCATTGTAGATTGAGATGAGGCAATGTGGAAAAGAGCGGTGTATACCCATGTGCAATGTGTGGAAAAGGTGTGGGTGCTAACTTGATTCGGTGTAGCGTCTGTCGATGTTGGGTGCAACATGGGAGTAAGCGCTGTAGTAGAATAAAAGGACCACTGCCAAAGGATAAGTCAGAAACCAAGAAATTTGAGTGCGTAGTGTGCAAGGGCGAGCTTGTGTTAAATGATGATCCTGTGGCTGTGAATTTTGGAAATGAGTCATTGTAGCTGGTGGACAAGTTTTGTTACCTAGGAGATACCATCTCTGCCGGTGGTAGGGCCGAAGCTGCCACTGTCACTAGAATGTGATGTGGCTGGGGGAAGTTCAGAGAACTGCTGCCAATTCTGACCATGAAAAGAATGCCTCTCCCCCTGAAGGGAAAGGTGTATGCCTCATGTGTTAGAACTGCAATGACGTATGCCTCAGAAACATGGGCCGTTAAAGTAGAGGATGTCAACAGAATGGAACGTAATGAGGTGAGAATGGTGAGATGGATGTGTTTGGCCAAACTGCAGGATAGAATAACAAATGATGAGCTGAGGAGACGTTTATAAAAGGTATAAAGAGTATTACGAGGAGATGCGTACAAGTAGACTGGGATGGTATGGGCATGTGGAGAGAATGGACGAACAAAATTGGGTGAAAAGATGCAGGTCTGTGATTGTGGAGGGAGCTGCACCAAGGAGTGGACCGAGTAAGACCTGGGATCGGACTATACGTGCCAATCTCAAATCCAAAAACTTGACAAGTGAAACAGCCCTTAACAGGGTTGCCTGGAATGTCGCCATTAGGATAAGAGACTGAAACTGCATGTACAGTATGTGTGGAGCACTCAGTCTTAAAAATTTATGTATGTAGTACAATAATATGAAAAAGCAATTGACTTACATTTTTTCAATAAAAATTAGGAAATACTTTTATGTCTGTTTGTAGCACTCACTTGAAGCAGCGAGACATGGCGAGGATCTCTGTGTGCCCCCCCCACTCACGGCTGTCCTGAAGCTTATACACATGGTGATCCACAGGCTCTTCCAGGAACTGGTGGAAGCAATTACATTTTATAATATATAATATAATATAGTAGTACAGACAAAAAAATGTTGTTACATTTACTAAGTTGTTGTTGTTCCCCAAGCTGCCAGGCCAAACAGCCCCAGGGCCCCAAGCAAGGCCAAGGCCATAACCGAGCGACCCCACAGAACCCTCCCTGCCGACCACAATAAAGCCTGGGTGACCGAAGCCACTCCATGGCGGGGAGCTGAGGAGGGTGCGGAAACGCCCGGGAAACCAAAACCCCACCCAGGGCCCTGTGCCCCTCAGCAACTTTTTTTTTGTGTTTTTTTTCTATATTCCAACTACTCCCTCTCGGGCATAGGCTGATAGCCTTTACACTCTACCGCTGAACACAGTGAGGCCTTGTTCCAGTCTAGGGAGTGAGACATGCGAAGCACCCCGGCTCGAAGCAATCCCATCTCTGAAGCCGCCCGTCAATCCACGGAAGAGATGCCGTCACTTGAGATCTAAAAAATATATAAGTAAAAGGAACAGTCAGAGTAAGCTATGGGTATGGCAGAGATCGCTCAGTTCTCACTCTGATAGACCAGCCCATCACCACCAAGTAATAGTATAAGATAAAGTCACACCTCAACATAGTAAAAGAATTAACAAATTTAAATAATTTTAAATAATATTTTGACATTTAACATGTAGTTTCTTTATTCATGCAGAGTTTAGTAAAATTTGCCAGAACGTCCCGGACTTCCCAAACTTGACTACTTCCTTTAACGTGACGATAGTGCGTTGTTATATGTGCGATTGGTTTGCTTGGGAAACAGATTAACTTGCTCATGTAGTGATGTACACCCTATGTGGTGGATTGTGTTCTTTTATTTAATAATTTTCATTTTAGTAAACGTTGTTTCCACATAGCGATTTTGATAATTTAATTTGACTTTATATTGTCCTTGTCCCAATTTTGGTTTGTTTAGTTTGCAAGTTTTACATTTTAATTTAAACTAGGGCAGTAGTACGCTCAAGTCAACATGCATTTTCCTCTTTAACTGTCTGTATCTCACAATCATATTGAAGCACACTTTTAATACATAAAACATACAGTTTCCCCTTGAAGCAGAGGGAGAGATCTCTTCTCATCAATACTGTAGTGATACTTATTTGAATTTCTTCCACCCACTATTGAATTGGGCGGGCACTGTGGTGTGCTCCGCTGCGTGTCTGCCTGCGGAGACCAGAATTTCTCCGGGAGGTCGGGGGAAGTGCTGGAGTACCCAAAGTGATTCTGGTCTCTGGGTCTTCTCCCGGGTGACCTAGATGCATGTGATTTTTATTTTTTTTCCCTGTTCGGGCTCTGTCTCAAGTCGGCCACCCCCAGCTATGAGGTATGTGCCTGAGTATATACTGTACATACATTCACTATTGAATCTCACAATACAACTATCTACTGAGTCCAGCACTTATCATGTCTGCCAAATATCAGAATTTAACATTAACACTCCAGAGACAACCCCAATGTTGACTCTTTCCCCCCCCCCTAGGGTCAGCTTGGCAGTTCCCATGGCATGTATCATTCGGGTTTGGCACCCGAAGGGAAGTAAAGCCGGTATTACACGAACACTTTTTCACTCAACATTGGTCTGGCAGCTTATGGGGGTCAACATTTAAAATATATCTGTTACCTAAGTTCATCTATCAGCAGTCTAGTTTCCGATACTAGTGTAAATTATTCCAGAAATGTTGCCAGAAAAATGTTCATCACCAAATGTTGACTAAAAAAGCTCTCATGTGATACCGGCTCAACCCTTCTTGCCCGAGCTCGCCTTCCGTAGGACAGTATTGAGATCCGGGTGATCTGGCCGAAAAATGTCGTAATAGGCCTAGCCCTATCTTTGTTATTTTAACTGCTAGAGAATTCACACACATCTCAAAACGTAGCCCTGTTTCGAATCTGTAGACTGGCGCTAAGTGGAGCTCTCTAGGTCAACTGGTTCAGTTGTGATGATGATTTCCGTGGAGAGTTTTGAAGCGATGTTAGCAATATCGGACATTTTCAGACACTAATCTTGCTTACCTTAACCCTTCCAGCCCGGCTGTCCTTTTCTAAGGACACCGCGGCAGATGGGCAGGACCCCGGGTGTCCTTAGAAAAGGAAGTAAGCTTGAAAGCCTATTCAGCTTGGTCTGAAAGCCGTGCGTCCGACGCATGTAAACAAAGCCGGTCATTGCGTCACCGCACCTCCGAGAATAAGAAGGAGACGTCGGATCAATGTTGTTGTTGTGACGTCAGACGAAATTAGTGTGTGAAAAGCTCCGATATTGTCAACATCGCGGAAAAATTCGCTCCACGGAAATCATCATCACAACTGAACCAGTTGACTTAGTGAGCTCTACTCAACGCCAGTCTACAGATTGGAAACCGCACTACGTTTAGGGATGCGTGGGAAATTTCTAGCAGTTAAAATAACAAAGATACGGTAGCCTAGGCCTAGACGTTTTTCGGCCAGATCGCCCAGATACGACCTCCGTCCTTTGGTAAGGCGGCCCGGGGCGGGAGGGTTAAAATTAAATGCTTAGCAAGTGTCCAGGATACGCAATTAATATTGCGTATCCTTGACACTTGGGTTAAGCATTTAATTTTAAGGTAAGCGATGGCTATTGTTTGTTTCTATTATTGTATACCTATTTATAGCCTTTCTTCACAATTAATTATTGATTTTAATCGAAAATTGCCGAAAATGTGAGTGTCTCAGGCGGGCTGCCGCCCATATGTATTTTTCTCCATAAGTTATGTTATGTGATTTTAATTTTAACATAGTAAACTTTGCTTTCATGGTGATTGGCTGGTCTATCAGAGTGAGAGCTGAGCGATCTCTGCCATACCCATAGCTTACTCTGACTGTTCCTTTTACTTATATATCTTCTATATCTCAAGTGACGGCGTCTTTTCCGTGGATTGACCTCCCTACTGCCAACCTAGAAGTTGGCAGAAGTTGTGAGCCAAAGCGTCACATTTTTCCCTTGCCCCTCAACATTCCCTTCATAATTGCTAAGGGGCACAGGGCCTTGGGTGGGGCTTTGGTTTCCCGGGCGTTTACGCGCCCTCCTCAGCTCCCTGCCTTGGAGTGGCTTCGGCCACCCAAGCTTTGTTAGTGGTAAGCAAGGAGGGTTTTGTGGGGGCGCTCGTTTATGGCCTTGGCCTTGCTCGGGACCTTGGGGCTGTTCGGCCAGACAGCCTGGGGAACAATAACAAAAACTTTCAATTTCGGCGACCTATTATCAGGCAAAAATGGAATAGGTGAGCGCTATTTTTCCACTATCCTTCCTTTTTCATCTAACATGACAGATATAGCCAATAAATATAAATGGTAAATCGGCCGGCCCTGGGGTTAACACACGGCTGATAATTGGTCGGCACTCTGCGGGTTAAAGATCCAAAGTCCGCTCTACCGTAATTATATCTATGTTCCTTGTGTTCTTCTCTTTCATCACTTGAGTACCCAACCAAACCTTCCATTTCAATCACGAAATGGTCACTTCTTCCCAGAGGACACAAATTTCAGGGTTTGCACTTTGCACATCCTATGGGTCCTTGGAGAAGATCTATCATCTCCTCTCACTTTTGTGCTTTCCTTGATATGTTGGGTCAGTAAATTTTCAGTTGCTAAATATGTTATATTTCCTAATGAATTTACATTGTTACTTGCATCCATGCCTTCCCAGTCTACTTCTTTACAGTTGAAATCTCCAGTTAGCAACAATCTATTTCTTCAATGTAATAACTATGTTGGGGCATTAACTATTTGCTGTTTTAGTACGTAATAGTCCCCCCCAAGCTCTAGCTTGGGGTGGCATATAGACCACTGAAATATATATTTTATCATTATCCTCTCCTTCAATTTCAATATCTTACTCTTCCCAGTGCTGGTATCAATGTTTATCTTCTTAGTCTTCATTATTATACGAGTCATAATCAGTATACCCCCACCCCTTCCTCTATTGGTTATAATTACTCCACAACCTAACACCCAAGTCTACATCCTTACCTAATTATGTCTCTGATAAGCAGATCACATCAGGGTATTTTTCCCTAATGTGATCTCTTAATTCTAATTTCTTAAGAGATTAGTCCATCAACATTATTGTATATTATTTTAACCCAGTGAGACCCAGCGTCGCACGTGATGCGTCGGCAGTGTTTGATCACCAACTCCCAGAGACGCATCACGTGCGTCCGACATATTAAAATCAGTTACGTGGCTCGTAAGGTAGGAAATGGCGGGAGAATAGGAGGGGGAGGTACCGTAGTGTGTGTGGGAGCCGGGCCGGTAGGTGTGAGCGGGCCAAGACAGCCGCGCGGCTGGTGGTGGTGGGCTTAGTGGGGATACTTTACACCCTTAGTTCACCGCCACTTTGAACCTTCATTACTCCGGTCGTATGGGAGCTAGAGGCTTGAGATTTTTGTGAGACACTCCTTAGGATGTATGCCGTACAATGCCATACTTAGTTTTCACCCTAGTGCTCCCGGGCGGGTGGTCATGCGGGGGAGACGAACTTTCGACCCCCCCCCCCCCCCAAATGACCGAGGTGATTTTTTTTTTCATTTCTCACCATTCTCTTCCATTTTGGCTCAACAATTTTTTTTTGAGGCCCCCCCCCCCCCCCCCAAAAAAAAAAAGTTCCGAGGTGATTTTTTTTTTTTTTTTTTTTTCATTTCTCATCTTTGTCTTCCATTTTAGCAAACAAAAAAAAGAAGTGAAAATGGCTTGGGACTGGGGTGAACAAAATATTATAACTAGCCGGGGCTCAACGGGTTAACAGACTTAGCACTTTGATTTCCTTTTTTTTTTATCTAGTGACATAACGTCCATGCGATCGATAACCAGCATGATGCGTACATAGTATGTGTGGGGATTGCTGGTGTTACTCTTGCATACTAGATGGCAGATTTGCTTCACTTCAAATCTCCGATTTGTGCACTATAAACATACCTCGCGTAATATGTTTTAAGTATACATTGGACCCCCTGCTCTCGTACTAATGTTTTGTGGTCTAAGAACTCGCATATAACGAGAATGGACTGTACCTGCATTTAAAGCAAGTATAAAATAAGTTAAGTCATCAGAATGGAATGTAATGAGATGAGAATGGTGAGATGGATGTGTGGGGCCAGGCTGCAGGATAGAATAACAAATGTTGAGCTGAGGAGACGTTTAGGTATAAAGAGTATTAGCGAAGTGATGCGTACAAGTAGACTGGGATGGTATGGACATGTGGAGAGAATGGATGAACAAAATTGGGTGAAAAAATGCAGGTCTGTGATTGTGGAGGGAGCTGCACCAAGGGCTGGACCAAGGAAGACCTGGGATCGGACAATACGTGCCGATCTCAAATCCCAAAACTTGACAAGTGAAGCAGCCCTTAACAGGGTTGCCTGGAACGCCGACATTAGGACAAGAGACTGAAACTGCACGTATGTGTGGAGCACAGTAGCCGCACTCAGTCTTAAAATTGTATGTATGTATGTATGTATGTATGTACTGTAGTATAAATATACCAAGATTTATGACAAAAATTAAGTTGATGACTTACTGGTTGGAAGTCCTCCTTGTGTAGCATCATGTACTCGAGACATATGGTCCTCACTGACACATGTTTAGTCTGTGTCATGAACACCTGCAAAATAATGTACAAAATTACCAGGCTATAGTATAAATATGGAAGTACAGTATTATTTACTAAATATCAATGGCAAAAAGGAGCTATAAGTTCATCTAACAACTCAGTTGACCTGTCACACTTTCTAGCATTAAGTCAGGATAATTAACTCCTGTGTCCAGACACTGACTTCAATATACCTTGAGTGGGTATTTGTTACTGGCAGCACTGCCTTTTGTCTCCCTCATACAAAATTACAAATACTGTAGGGGGAAACAAACTATAACCCTAAGGGATAGTCAGGATATTATAGCCCTGTAGTTGGTAGCAGGGTGATGCTCCCAACACTCCCACATGGATGCTAGAGGTGTTGGAGAGGGGGCTCCCACATTACTGCTGGGTTGGAATAATTCCACTCTCAATATTTCAGTTCTGATGAGTGAAAGTTGCAATGCTGCGCCGAGTGTGAGAAACGGAACCTGAAGGTCAATGTGATAAAGATTAAGGTTATGGTCTTTGGGAGGGATGCAATCAGAGAGTGCAAAGTGATGTTGTAAGGAGAGGCAATAGAAAATGTCAGCTCATTTAAGTACTTGGGCAGTGTGGGAATTTGAAAAATTAAGTGCTAGAGAGGGTACAGCAGGGGAGGAGGGTTGTAGGAATGCTGAAAGCAGTGATAAGGAATAAGGTAGATAGCATGAAAGTAAAGAAGTCACTGTACGATAGTAAAGTAAACCTGACATTGACGTACAGGAGTAAAGCATGGACATTGTTAGAGAGACAAATCATGTGTGACAATGAGTTGAAATTAGTTACTTGGAAAGTGCATATGGATGTGCTGGAGAGTGTGAAGACGAACACCATGAGATGGTTTGGAGATGTGAAACATTTGGAGAGTGAGAGAATGACTAAAAGAGTGCATGAGAGTGAGGTGGAAGGACAGAGATGGGAGGAGGGAGGGCACAGATGGAAAGGCAGACCGAGGAGATGGAGGAATGGAGATGACAGGTATAGGCCTATGAGTGAAAATGGTGTTGAGTGGGAAGAGGGGAGCCGGCTGATGGATGACAGATAAAACATGGAGGAAATTAATCAATGGCCAATTCCATAGGGATCAAGGCATCTAGAAATAGAATTTTCCACTGGGTGACCAATGATTATGTGCGCAAACATATCAGTTATGCATGCATATCTCAGTCTTTTAAAGTTAATTATCAATTTGTTTTAATGGATTTTAAGCAGATCCTCTACCAACATGTATTTATCACTTGGAAAATTTCAGAGGTTCCTTGGGACAAACAAAAAGTATGATACAGACTTTCACACAAAGGATCAACACTGATTATTAAAAAAAAAAAAAAAAAAAAAAACACACACATACATTCATACCGGTAACCAAGCAGAGCTACATAATAAGTATTTCAATATACCAAAATCTACAGTATAGTGTCCTACATAAGTAACACTCATCGTCTGGTCCTATGCTGAACCCAAAGCAGGGGATACAATTTCAGAATTTGTTCAAAATCTATTCAGAGGTGAGGGTGAACTAAGGGAATGGAGAATAGAAGGCAGAGTAGAAAACAGTAATGGGCTAGGAATGGGATTGGCTTATAATTGTAGCCTACCTAACTTATCAAAATAAGGGTGTTTTGTGGTGCATTGGTTAGAGAGCTTGACTCACAAATGAGAAAACTATAGTTCGATCCAACCAAGGTGAGATACCGGTACATGGCCTGTATCCTCACACCTGATGCAAATCTAGTAGCAAATAGGAACCTAGAGTTAATGGATATTTGTAATGTCCCATCCAGATAGGTAATCTCTGGTGACCCGGACAATGTGCAGTATTGAACTAATTGTTGAAATATTGTCTGAATGAGTGATAAGTTAGAAAGCTAAAGGTAATCAAAGGAATTTACTTTTTTTCACTTAGAAGATCGAGCGGAGATTGACACCTGGATGAAGAGTGTAAGAAAACTAACTTGAAGTTTTTTCAAACATTAACCTCGGTCTTTCAGAATTTGTCCAAAACACTGATGTAAGAGTCAATACCTATCTATCTATTGCCTGACGCCGTGATCCCCGAAGGGGTGGCCATATACTGTATATCAAATTTTTTTTTATTCCACTGTACAGTACGTTGGAGTCAAAGTGTCTCGACACATGGAGCTTGAAGTAGTTTAAGTCATATGATGAGGAAAGACTGATTGAGGGAGAGAGCTTTCTGAATAGAATTAAGACTGGGAAAATCAGTTCACTCTTGGGTTAGTTTGACAAAATAGAGATGGGAAAACTATATGTTGAACGGCGGGTGCCTTTACAGACAGCTCTGATTTTCAGACTTGGCCCTGTAGACTTAAAGGAGAGTCTGAACCAAAACAAGCTGTCCTGATATTTTGATAAGTTCTTTTGCATTTATCTTGTGTCATCCCAGTTTTGGTTTGTTTAATTTGCAAGTTATACTTTATAAACTCACCTTAGCCAAGTTCAAAAGACTGGTGAAGGAATAGTCAGGATTATTACCTGCCGTAGTCCTAACACTTCTTATTCTGTATCTTATAAAGTTTTACAGTACTGTACAAGGTTATAGTCCATCAGATTAAAAACTGTCATGATAATTATGATATAAGGGAGATTATAGACTGCACAGCATTTTGTAACACAGAAATGTAACAAAAGAGATAGTACTCTGATTAGTTTAATTAATTGCAGATTCAGTTGCAAATACCTGTACTTAACTTGAAGCTTTGTGATTAATAAACACAATCCGACTGTATTCAAGGTAAAACACAATGCTTGTCATTTGTTTTTGTACTAATACAAAGCCTCAGACTTCCCTGTTACACGGTGGTTGGCTTACCTGTTCGGCCACAGCGCGGAATAAGCAGGATCCATCTCGAGCCACCTGTTTACGGTACAGACCCTGTGACTCCAGCCACTCATCGAACGGGTCAAATGCACGACTGTTTAACCGTCTACGCATTCTGAGGAAAGTACAATAGTGGTATTAAGTAGGGGATGCCATTTATCCATTCATAATATATTGGCTATCATTAGTATAGATGGTAATATTCACTTTAGGAAAGACCAGTGGGGTTTTAAGGACTTAATTGATAAGTTCCAAGAGATTTTTCCAAAGCTGATTAAAATTGTCTTGTATTAGCCCTGGAATAAAAGGAGTATGGTGATGGCACCACTCTAAAGGAGGTGTTATAAATGGCTACACAACCATCATCCCAGTTTTCCAGGTTATTTGTTTGTAGACCTATTCCTAAAATATATACAAATTGTCCAATTATGCCATTTGTACCTCAAGGGGTCACCCGAGATGCAAATGGCATAAGTTTTCATAATGTGCTGTCAGAACACTGCAAACACATAGTTGTCATAATCCATATTAAAAAAAAAAGAACATTTTGCTAGTTTATCATATAGCCTAGATCAATATAAAAATCTGTTATCTGGAAATCTATCAACCAGAATGACCCAACAACCGTAATTTGTGGCAGTGGAATAAATATTATCAAATACAGTTGTACACCAACTTTCACACCTGTATTTTTCGTTTTCACCAACCAACTTCACTTCTAAACTAAATTAACGATATCAACATATACACGTGGCACTCCAAGGAGTTGAACCTAGGATATTCACACCGAAATTCCGCGCACTTGTGCATTACGCTATCAATCTGAATCAATATTTGTGTATTTTATGATTCCCTAACCCTTGATCTACAACTGTGATGTACAGTATATAACATGCAACTGGCCAATAAAACACCTACCGTAAACTGGGAAAATTTCGGACTGCGGTGAAAACTTCGGGCAAGAATGTTAAGTTCGGGCGTACCACCAGCCTTGTTTACACTACGCGTAGTGGAGTCGATCTTTGCCATCATGTTCCCGTCTATTTTGACTGCCTTTGGATACAATAATATGTTGCCCCCCTCACCCCCCCCCCCCATGACATATTGTCATCATTATATATATTGCCAGCAGGGGGCAAATTACCAAAAAAAAAATCGCCGTCAAAATGGACGCGAACTTAACCACGGCGATCAACAAATATAAACATGACGGCGGCGGACCTTTGCAATCATGTTCCCGTCTATTTTGAATGCCATTGGAAAAAATAATATGTTGAGGGGGGCTTTGCCCCCCCCCCCATGATATATAATTTCTTACAGTAGATCCTCTGGAAAAAGGCAAACTAGGCCTGTGTATCCAGCTCAGTACCAGTACTGTACAGTACTTGCACTGCTGGGCGGGTGCCCAACCACGAAAAGGGTTGAAATAGGGGAGCTATCCCCCCGCCAAAGGCGGCTTTCTAGGGCCTTTCCTAGCTGATGCTGAGAGGATTGGGTTCTAGTCATGTGGTGATGGGCTGGTCTATCAGAGTGAGAACTGAGTGATCTCTGCCATACCCATAGCTTACTCTGACTGCTCCTTTTACTTATATATTTTCTAGATCTCAAGTGATGGCGTCTCTTGCGTGGATTGACCTCCTAATCTACCAAGATTGGAAGCCAAAGCGTCACATCTTTCCTTTGCCCCTCAACTTTCTCTTCATAATTGCTGAGGGGCACAGGGCCCTGGGTGGGGCTTTGGTTTCCCAGGCGTTTCCGCACCCTCCTCAGCTCCCCGCCATGGAGTGGCTTCGGTCACCCAGGCTTTATTGTGGTCGGCAGGGAAGGTTCTGTGGGGGCGCTCGGTTATGGCCTTGGCCTTGCTCGGGGCCTTGGGGCTGTTCGGCCAGACAGCCTGAGGAACAGCAACAACAACAAAACTTGCACTGCTGCGGTCGTTCACGGTGTTGGCGGCGGCGGCAGCAGACGCAACAATTTTTACAATTCTGTGTTTTTGCTTTATAATCAAACTTCAAATCTTGTCTTCCCCATGCTTTATCAAGATTACTTTCACACTCCCTTATTGATTCGGAATCGACTACATACTGGGGCAGTGCGTTCCACTCATTTACCACTCTATCAAAATGAGTTCTTTGCCTTCTCAAGCCTATTTCTTTCTTTGTAAATTTTCTTAGAGTGTACTAGCTTGCTAGCTCTCCTCTGCACTTTTCCCACTGCTTTGCTTCTATATCCTTTACCGGTACCATATATGAAGCCCACACCTGGTTCGCATAT
Organism: Paralithodes platypus; assembly: GCA_032716605.1. NCBI lineage: Eukaryota > Metazoa > Arthropoda > Malacostraca > Decapoda > Lithodidae > Paralithodes > Paralithodes platypus. The sequence continues at coordinate 60,138,079 of CM064572.1, forward strand.
TCCAGGTGCGGCCTAACCAGCGCTGTATAGAGATTCCTGAAGATTTCTTCGTCAAGTGACACAAATGTCCTCCTTATCAGCCCTACAATTCTATTGGCTTTATTTATCTTTTCCGCTAAATGTTCTGAGAAATTTAACTTATTGTCTATCACTACTCCTATATCCTTTTCTGCATTCACTTCCTCCATCGCTTCATACATACTGTATCCTACCTTGTCTATCTTGCTTGTCCCAATCTGCATGTACAGTACTTGCATTTTTTTGGATGAAAAGGCATTAACCAATGCTCAGACCATCCCTTCATGCCCTCCACATCTCCTTGAAACAAACCCACATCTTCCTTACTCCTCACTTTTCTATACAGCTTAGTGTCATCCGCATACAGGTATACCTCACTTCCATTAGTTATAACTTCAGGTAAGTCGGTGATAAATATAACGAACAGTAGTGGTCCCAACACAGATCCCTGAGGTACCCCACTTGTAATTTCCCTCCACCCCGAGCCTATTCCATTCACCAGTACCTTCTGTCTCCAATCTTTCAGGAAGGCTTCTATCCATTTCACACATTTCTCCACTATATTATAGCTTCTAACTTTCTCTATTAACCTTTTATGTGGGACCTTATCGAACGCCTTCATAAAATCGCAATATACCACGTCTATTATATCACCATCCTCTAGAATTTGCATCCAATCATCTACCACCTCAATTAGCTGTAGTACCGTCGACCTCCCCGGCAAGAATCCTATTACCGTTTCCATTAGTTTACACACAACACTTGTCAAACTGACTGGTCTATAATTTCCTGGGTCATTTCTCTTTCCCTTCTTAAATATAGCTGTTATGTTCGCCTCTCTCCAGTCCATCGGGATTTGTCCAGTATTAAACGATACCTCAAATAACATTTTCAATGGCTCTACCAACATCTCACCTCCTTCCTTTATGATTCTTGGGTGTATCCCATCCGGTCCCGGGGACTTACTTCTGTTCATTTTTTCTATAGCCCTTCTTATTCTAGCATGGGAAAACTCTATTAGTTCTAGTGCCTGTGCCTGTTTGATGGGAATAGTAGGCACTGCATCATCCGACTCCACTGTTAGTATCCCCCCCCCCCCCCCCCCCCCCCCCCCCCCCCCCCCCCCCCCCAAAGTATTTCCCCAGCACCTCTGCTTTCTCCTTATCAGTCTCCGCTCTACTCCCATCATTCAACCCCCCTACCAGCTCTGGGATCCCTACTCTTCTTGTTAACTTTTCCTGAATGTACTTCCAGAATATTTTTGGATTATCCTTCACATTTCTAGCAATCTCTCTCTCCCTCTCCTTCTCTCCTTGTCTCCCACCTTATTTTATTGTTTATTTGTCTGCGTTCCAGATCCACTTCTTTAGCTTCTATACTAGACCCCCTGTTCTTTTTTAACAATTTTAGTCTTTCCCACAATCGTTTCTTTCTTCTAATCAATGTCCAAAGCTTTCTTTTCATTGGCAATTCTGGGTTCGGTCTTTTCCTCAATTTTGTTTTATCCTTATATTCCCTTACTGGTACACTTTTGGATACAGCATTCTCCAGTTTGACTCTAATTTTCCTCCACATTCCTTCAGCGTCTTCACCGTTCAAGTATTCCCCCCAGTCAATGTCCAAACACCGTCTCAGCAGCTCATAATCTGCTCTATCATACATTTATATTTTTTTATTACTTCTATTATCCCTCTCTGTTTTAATATTGCAACTAAAGCTTATACAGGCAGTATCATCATCATATATATTGCCAGCAGGGGGCAAATAACCGAATTAATCGCCGTCAAAATTGACGCGAAGTTAACCGCGGCGATCGCCCTATGTAAACATGACGACCGTACGCCCGGAGTCTACATCCATCCCAAAATGTGTAAACTACCATGGGAGAAGGGGACTGCACCTGATGACTGGAAGACAGGTATAATAGTCCTCCTGTATAAAGGTAAAGGGGAAAGAGGAGTGTGTGGTAACCACCGGGGAATATGTCACACCTTGTCAGACGGCATCAGTGTTTTCAGGTTATTTTCTTGCCTCCGAACAGGCGAACATCACATGAAAGCTCCAGCCACTTGACCAGGAAATTATAGCAAATTGTAAACAAAAATTCTATGGGATGTTGCACAAGAAAATGCGGGAGAAGACAGACAACCAGGTGGAGTTGCAGGAGATAGAGGCAATGGCAAGTGACAGTGAAGCACACCAGGCAGGATCAGACACAGAACAGGCAGAATCAGCAGAATATTGTGTCCATAAAAAATTTCAGGAAAGACTTTAAGATAAAACATGCTGTGGACTACTTCTGTGAAGCATGGACAAAAATAACTGAAACCACTATCAAGCATGCATGGACACCTCTCTTCCTGCACTTTACTAGAGGAAGGTTTTGACGAACCACAGGCGGGAGTACTGGAGAGTGGTCTTAGTAAGATTGAAATAACTAGAGATGAGCTGTTATCTGCGATGAGAGGACTTGAAGTAAGGAAAGCTATGGGACCGGATGAAGTGTCTGCCTGGGTTTTAAAGGAGTGTGCAGAGCAATTAGTGGAGCCAGTGAGGGACATAATTAAAGCTTCCTTAGATAAAGGACAGGTTCCTGTTGAATGGAAAAGAGCTAATATCATTCCGATATACAAGAATGGAAACCCTGAGGACCCTCTAAACTATAGACCAGTTTCACTTAGCCTACTAGTATTGTATGCAAGATTTGTGAAAAGCTAATTAGGAAGAGATGGATGAAAATGTTGGAGAGAAAGAAGATAATAACCCCAAAGCAATTTGGATTCAGAGAAGGGACATCTTGTGTTACCAGTTTGCTATGTTATTACAGTAGGGTGATAGATGTACTCCAAGAAAGAGGCGGATGGGTGGACTGCGTCTACTTAGACCTTTCCAAAGCATTCGATAAGGTACCACATAAGAGATTGTTATCTAAGCTTGAGACGCTAGGATGTGTCAGGGGGAGTTTGCTGAAATGGATGGAGAGCTATTTAACAGATAGGGAAATGAGGACCAACATTAGAGGAACTTGCTCATCGTGGCGGAAAGTTGAGAGTGGTGTGCTGCAGGGATCTGTGTTGGCACCTCTCATGTTCCTTATGTACGTGAATGGCCTGCCGATAGGCACAAATTCCTACATGTCAATGTTTGCAGACGACGTAAAAATTATGAGACAAATAACAAATAAAAGTAGTTGTGAGGAGCTGCAAGGGGATTTAGATAAAATATACGAATGGAGCACCAAGTGGAAAATAAAATTTAATATAAGTAAATGCCATGTGTTAAATATGGGAAGTGTGAATAGACCAAATTGGGAGTACAGGATGGGAGATAATATAATTAGCAAGGCCGAAAAAGAAAAGGATTTAGGGTTGATTATACAAGATAATTTGTCGCCAGAGAAACATATTAACAAGCTCTTTAGCGGAATGTATGCAATGGCCGGGAATATGAAAGTTGCTCTGAACTACTTGGATGAGACCATGGTAGCAAAAATTATGAAGAGTATGATTAGACCAAGATTGGAGTATGCAGCAGTGGTGTGGTCCCCGCATCTAAAGAAGCATATTCACAAGTTAGAAAGAATCCAGAGAGCAGTTACTAGATTGGTTCCAAGTCTCAGAGAACTGCCATATGAAGGGAGGCTAGACAAATTAAATCTACAGAGTTTAAAAGAGAGGAGAGAGAGGGGAGACATGATAATGATGTACAAATGCACCCGGGGGCTGGAGAGGCTGGATAAGGAGGATATATTAATTATGGATACAGGAATAACTAGAGGCCATAGCTACAAAGTAAAAAGACCTACCTGCAAGAACGATATCAGGAAGTTTAGCTTCCCCTATAGATGTATTGACAAATGGAATGGGCTGGAGGAGGAGGTGGTAGGGGCAAGGAACATCCATATTTTCAAGAAAAAATTGGATAAAAAGTAGACTGAGAGACGGGACAACACGAGCTTAGCTCAACTCCTGTAAACTACAATTAGGTAAATACAATTAGGTAAATACTTGAAACTTGACCAGCAGGACAAACATACTGCTGTTCTGGCTCAAGAAACAGCGGCCAGTACTAGCTGTGCCAGGGTACTCGGACGTGATTGAACAAGAAATGAAAGAACTAGTGGATGGTCACGATCAACAAACTATCGAGGAAATTATTGGGGTTGACGAAAAGCAAGAAATCAGACAAGAGGAAAGAGAAATTAGAGAAGAAGCCGAGCCAAATTAAGCTACAACTAAAGACCTGTCAGTCGTTCTGGGAAAACTTGGAGAATGCCAGGAAACACTGCCGGGCATCAGCTTTGACTCCTTTGAGAACCGCAAAACTGTCATGCTCCATCTATAAAAAAATCACCGACATTGTGAAGGAGTGTTTCAGAGAGAAGATCAACACCAGACAGCAATCCCTCATAATGAATTTCCTCAAAAACGAAAATGCCTGCCATGCCGTGAGGAGACTAGGCTAGGCAAGCAATTGTCAATGACCAGGATCCAGACGAACCAGAATCTATTCCCGTTCCAGTCAACCCCAATGCATCACAACTCTTCGATGGATTCTTTGAAGACGGAAATGAGGCATGGAGGATCGAAAATAATGCCTGTTGTCAAGGCCTGGCAGTAGAAATCAAGAGTAATGATGAGACAGACGTCCCACTCCAGCCCCGGCCAAGGGTAGGCCACCACCCACCTACCCACACATTTGACTTCAATAAACAAACCAATGAAACGATAAAAAGATAAAAGTTTGGCTGAGCCGAAAAAGTCATGGGGAAAACGTTTTTTCAGAGGCTTGTAAATTACAGTACTTCCAAACATTATATATTGATGAAAATTAACACAGAAAACTATAAATCCATGGGAAAATTAGTGACATTAATATAAACATATTATTTTTTTGTCAGTTTCCGCGTCTGCTGAACCATCCAAAATCACGTTTAAGGCATGTTTTGAAGGGGAGAGGTAGGGGGGGGGGGGATAGTGAGGGAGGGGTAGTATACAGTTACTGTAGATTTATACTAGTGTTTACTATACCCCTTTGAAAGGACATTAGCCTAACCTAACAACCTTACCTAACCTATCCTAGTATTATGGGTGGGGGCTGCCGCCCACACACCCTCGCTGTTTGACATCTTTGGGCAAGAATGTTAAGTGCGGGCGTACCACCAGCCTTGTTTACACTACGCGTTGGGCGGGTGCCCAACCTTGAAAGGGGTTGAAATAGGGGAGCTATCCCCCCGCCAAAGGCGGCTTTCTAGGGCCGTTCCTAGCTGATGCTGAGAGGATTGGGTTCTAGTCATGTGGTGATGGGCTGGTCTATCAGAGTGAGAGCTGAGCGATCTCTGCCATACCCATAGCTTACTCTGACTGTTCCTTTTACTTATATATTTTCTAGATCTCAGGTGACGGCGTCTCTTCCGTGGATTGACCTCCCAATCTCCCAACCTAGAGGTTGGCAGATTGGAAGCCAAAGCGTCACATTTTTCCTTTGACCCTCAACTTTCTCTTCATAATTGCTGAGGGGAACAGGGCCCTGGGTGGGGCTTTGGTTTCCCGGGCGTTTCCGCGCCCTCCTTAGCTCCCTGCCATGGAGTGGCTTCGGTCACCCAGGCTTTATTGAGGTAGGCAGGGAGGGATCTGTGGGGGCACTCGGTTATGGCCTTGGCCTTGCTTGGAGCCTTGGGGCTGTTCGGCCAGGCAGCCTGGGGAACAGCAACAACAACAACAACACTACGCGTAGTGGCGTCGGACCTTTGCCATCATGTTCCCGTCTATTTTGACTGCCTTTGGATACAATAATATGTGCCCCCCCTCAAACCCCCCATGACATATTGTCATCATCATGTATATTGCCAGCAGAGGGCAAATAACCGAAAAAAATCGCCGTAAAAATAGACACGAAGTTAACCGCGGCGATCGCCATATGTAAACATGACGACCGTAGGCTACGCCCGGAATCTACATCCATCCCTATCTTTGACTTAGATTTTTGGGGATGGATGTAGATTCCGGACGTAAGGTCGTCATGTTTACATAGGGCGATCGCCGCGGTTAACTTCGCGTTTATTTTGACGGCGATTTTTTCGGTCATTTGCTCCCTGCTGGCAATATATATGATGACAATATGTCATGGAGGGGTGATGGGGGGCAAAGCGCCCCCTCAACATATTATTGTAGCCTATCCAAAGGCAGTCAAAATAGACGGGAACATGATGGCAAAGGTCCGACGTAACTACGCGTAGTGTAAACAAGGCTGGTGGTACGCCCGCACTTAACATTCTTGCCGATTTTTGGTGTATTTGTATGTGAAGTGGGTATTAGGACTATTTCAATTTGTCGATAACGAAAATCCTCCATGCGGACTAGCCTAGCCTAGGCCTATATGGAGAAAAATATGGCGAATCTATTGGTGCCTATTTTCCCTAATAAATTGTTTCTCATAACGCTGCAGTAGTGTAGTTTAAAATAACCGAATAATTTTGATCACATTTTAAAAACCCGATATTAGCCTAGGCCTAATGGAAAAAACGCAAAAGTTTGGCTTTTCCAGAGGATCTACTGTAAGAAATCACTCCCAGTCCCCAGAGCTCCCTCACTGTTTACAAACGTCTTGAGTATGGAGTAGCCTATAATCGATATTTACCCCTTGCTGGCAACATACTGTAGATGATGATTTCAACACCTGGCCCAGGTGTTGGGTAAATTGTGTCGTTACCGGCCGTGGGATAGGCTAGCCTACAATAATGGGTCGAGGGATATGACTTATTGTCATTATCATATAGGCCTAGGCCCTATAGGCAGGGGCAATTTGGTAAATAACAGCAATCAAATCAGACGCGAATGTAACTGCGAGCGTGCGACTATGTAAACAAAGTGGACAGTAGGCTATATAATAATAATAGCCTAGGCCTAGTCCTAGCCTAAGTGCTGAAACTCTTGGATGTCACTGTTGTCATACGGTAAAAATTTAGTCTACCCAGATTTTGACTTAGGCTATGCTATTAGGCACATAAAGATCGTTGGGACTACTGTCAGTCCTAATGATAACCTTTTCTACCGGATATTTTATATTTTGGTAGCGAGTGTAGGCTAAACTGGAACCACTTCGATCACACCTACACAAGTTAAAGTAGGCTACAACTGTACAACCACATTTATTTATTTCACCGCCCATAAACACACCATTCCACCATATATAAACTAGGCTACTCAAAAACAGGCTAAAAGTAGACAAGCTTGAATATACAATCGAGGTGGGATAATTATTTACATTGGGTGAAGGAAGTGGTCATATTGTGCCATGACGAGCTGCTCCCTCCACCACCACCACCACCCGCCTCTCCGTTCAGGCCCGTGACACTTCTTACACACACATTTTCAAGAGTTGTTCAAAACGACGCCTCCAAATACAGCTTCTGCCGATGTCCTTGCACCACTAGGGACATGTTGGAGGAGTTAGATGTTGTGGGAAACCTTTATATATTGCAAATTTCCATAAAAACATGTACTTACCTCAATCATGTGGCGTTTCTTGTTTCGTGACGTCACGACACCTGAGTGGCCAGAGGATTTTACATCTATATTCAATCAATTATTCTCTAGTGTTTGTATTGATTTTTTTAAGCTATAGTTATAATTTATGAGCTATAAATACTCAATTACGCCGATAAAGTTGCAACATAAGAAAATCGAATAGAATATTGAATAGTTCCATGCCGTAGACGAAGTCAAAACAAACCATTAAACCAAGTCGGTGCCACCCGGCATGTACTGGAATACCTTTTAAAGTATCGTAGTATTTCATAATTGACACTTTCAATATCTTACAAATGCTAAGGAACACCTTCTGAAGCGTGTTTGCGTCGGTAAATTGCTAAGTTATTCATTTATAACGCCTCTCTACTAGAGTTGCATTACGAAAAATATTTGGCAATACTGCTTGATCCTTTCGCTGTCATTTATCAAAGAAATTGTAGCCTATTATTTCATAAGTTTTCCCCTGCAATACATATTTTAAATCACGTTTCAGGGAACATTAATATTTAAAGCGAGTTTATTTTTGCTTCACCTCACAATGCAACATACTTGCATACCAAAGGAATCCCTTGAAAGGCACCAATTTTGAAAGTGTAATATATAGATATGGCTGACACGTGAGTAATTTGAAGAAAGCGAGTTCTTAGTTTCTATTTATCATCATTAATCCCAAAATTACAGCCCAAATACCTTCTATATATGTAAGTCCCCTGCTCCCATTGCAGAGGATCTTGACCTTTAATTGCAGGTCACGCCCTGATGCGAGAATTGCCTCACAGAAAGGTGAGCACACACACGTGTAAAGTAGCTAAAAAGGCTAAAAGGTTTTGGGCATATATCTTGAAATACGACCAGAGGAAAAATACACACCGAAACGGTGACGAAATCAAGAAGAATGACAAGGAGAGACAGGATCGAAGTAAGTGCATGAAGAGAGCCGCAGTACAACAACGACCCGAGTCCCTCGTCGCCCCAGGTCCCTTTATCACTCAAGTGGCCATAACAGACAGTGCAGAGGAACTACAGATAAACAACACCATAAGAGTGGCCGCAGTACAACAGCGAACTAAGTTCCCCTATAGCTTCTAACAAGGGGTCAGCCAAAACTGCAAGTATCAGATCCGGAGGGACTTAACACACCTCACCACTGATGAGGTCCAGTGATGAGCTGCCCTTGTTCCCTTCAAATTTACTACTAGTGATATCTCAACCAAGGCTGTGACCATTTCAGCTGGCAGCTGATATCACTGGAAGTCAGATTGGGGTGGTGATCAAATAGTTCTGCAACTTAGCACCGTCAATAGGTCGAATATATGTCATTGGCCCGATTTTCCCCCACCCTCCCGCATTGGCTAGATACTTGTTCTGGATATAGTCCTCATAGTAGCTTGAGAGCCTGGTGCTTACTTGGAACGGCAAGTTTAAATGATCCAGGAATCAAGAGTTGGGAACTCTCTCCCAGAATCTGTCTTTCCCTCCTGCTATTATTAAATATTGCTTCAAACTCTGTGACTGTGTGTCCAGGCATTTTGATTAGAACGTCCCTTGATTTTGGCCGTCACTCTTTCAACTATGGGGGAGGCACTCGCTACAGGCAGTCCTGCCATTTGTCTCCCTCACTCACATAAAAAATAAAATAGAAATAAAATAATTGCTATGTGGATGTCATTGGCCTACATTGCATTTATATATGGAATCGACACTGCTCTATCAAAGTACTGCCAATAGCCTATATATAGGCTCAAAGACGGGAAAAGATAGTTCCGGTTGTTTGAACAGGGATGGATTTATAGGTTTGGACTGCTGGATGTCATTGGCCCAGTATTCCCCTACAAATAAATTCCGGTGAACTTTTCCTCCCACCATAAAGCAGCTCGCTACTTGTGTAACCAGTGGGGACCCGTAGAACAGCCACCACACCGAAGAGCTGTATTCCCGTATATGTGACCATTGCAGTACTGCTACTATGGGACCTTCCAGCCACCAGCCGAGAAGTCGATGAAGGACCAGAATCCAATAAGAAAAGTGTTAGCTTTGTAGAGGCTGTATTACAGACCTCGCAATCCCTTCTAATTTGATTAGGCCTCAAATGCAGAGGACCAATACACACACATATCCTAGACTTCTGCTTCATATATCGTACATAATTCCTATTGAGGTTAATTCTGTATGTAATATAATTCAGTGCTAGACCATACATACACCAAGTGATACATGTAAAATCAAATTACCGAAGTGACACCTTTTCCTTCTTTTCTTGAGTAACCCCTTAAATATTGTGATTTTCTCTAAAAGATTGAGGACTGAGTGACCTTTAACCGTGTCATGACTGACCGATATATTGAAGACTGCATGTTTGAGTACTTCTTTTATGCTATTTGATGTGTATAACTTAACCTATTGAGTACAATGAGTATCCCATATAATTTAATTGATTAAGTAGTTTCCTATTTCAGAGGAACTCGATCGTTATCTGTGTAGGCTATTTATGTCATCGAGAAGAAGTCAGCAAGCTGTACAATAATATTATATCTTGTCTTACTAAGGCTAGTGACATAGTATTTCACAAGCATAACAAAAATTACTCTTTTAACAAACCTGGGTGGAATGACCATGTTTCAGAACTATACCAGGCATCCCGAGATGCTCGTAGTGTATGGCTGGATCATAACAAACCGAGACAGGGACCCATTTTTGACATGTTCACCAGACTAAAGGCTAGATGCAAGTATGCAATCAGATATATAAAAAAACAATGAAAATGTATTAAGAAGAGAAGCATTGGCCAAAAACTTTGCTAGCAAAGACACATTGGCCTTCTGGAAGGATATTCAAAAATGCATAATAGCTGCACACCTCTACCCGTTAGTGTAGATGGGATCTCTGGTACTAATAACATAGCCAATCTTTGGAAAACACATTACCAAACTTTGTTTAACTCTGTTGGGCACCAAGGAAATACCATTGCTGCTACAACAGAGTGTAACAAAGAAGAAAAATATGACACAATTAAAGTTACAAGTGAAAAAATCAAGGCTGCAATAAGTAGGCTAGATGCTAACAAATCCTGTGGTTTTGATGGTATATATGCTGAACATTTGAAGTACTCCTCCACTCTCCTCTTGGAGAAACTCAGCAGTTGCTTTACCAGCTTTCTAATCCATGGTTTCCTACCAGAATCTATGATTTCCGTTACCTTGATACCAGTAATTAAGACAAGGCTGGCAAAATTACATCAAAAGACAACTATAGACCTATTGCCCTTGCCAGTATTGTAAGTAAGATACTAGAGTTAATCATTTTAGACAGAATCTCAGTGTATATCTCAACTAATAGTAATCAATTTGGTTTTAAAAAGAATCATGGTACGGACCAGTGCATCTACACTCTGAAGGAGCTAGTGGATGGGTACATCAAAATGAACAGCTCTATTTTTGCATGCTTTCTTGATGCTAGTAAGGCATTTGACAGAGTCTGCCACAATATCCTGTTTGATAAATTAGCAACAAGGGGAGTGCCATCCTATATACTGAGAATCTTGAAGTACTGGTACGCCAATCAAACATTTAATGTAAGATGGGGTAACATTATTTCGGATTCCTTTACAGTAACCAATGGAGTGAGACAGGGTAGTATTCTCTCACCTTACTTATTCAATGTATATATGGATGAATTAAGTGATAAATTGAATAAAGAGCAGATTGGATGTTATGGTGGGAATAAAATCATCAACCAGCTCATGTATGCTGATGATCTGGTCATTATTGCACCGTCTTCTGCGGGTCTGAGCAAACTTCTTGATATATGTGAATCTTTTGGTAGTAAACATTGTGTTAAATTCAACCCACTGAAAAGTGTTGTTCTTATATTTAGATCAAAATTACTGTATAAAAGTAAACTGACAAATTTCTCACTCAATAATCAAATTATTCAAGAAGTAAACAAAATAAAATACCTGGGACACATTATCTCAAACGATTGCTCAGATGATGCAGATATCGGCCGTCAGCGCAGACAGCTATATTTACGAGGTAACACCATCTTGAGAAAATTCCACATGTGTAATTGGGAAACTAAAGTCACTTTGTTCCGGACATATTGTTCCTCTATGTACACGGCCCATTTGTGGTGGAAGTATAAGAGAGCCACCATAAATGGTCTGTGTACATCCTATCATAATATACTCAAGATGTTCATTGGTCTCTCTAAATATGAAAGCACTAGTATGGTGTGCACACTGTTGGATGTGCAGTGCTGTTGGGCTGTCATCAGGAGACTGGTGTACAGCTTTTCGCAGCGACTGCAATCCTCCAGTAACACGCTGATTGTAGCTCTTTGGTCTAGTGATCATATCTATGAATCCCGTATTATATCTCACTGGCAGAAGCTGCTGCACACATAGTATGTACTGTAATGTAATATATAGGTCTAATTGAACTATGAGCAATGATCTGTGCAATAGGTGTTAACCAACATTGAGCAATAGCCTTAGTTAGCCTATCTGTGTTATATTGTGACAAAATGTGATATGTGCTCTATTCTGTAAATAGGCCTACTGTATTTTTTATTTTATTGTGTCTTTATTAATATATCTTTGTGTATAATTATTATCTGTGCTCTGACGAGAAGTGTATGTGATATGGACCATTAGGTCGTACTGTATTTATACTGTATCTATCTTATGTGTCTGGAATAAAGAATTATTATTATTATTATTATTATGTATTAATGTTATATTGTTCTTGCAGGTCTGTAATCATTATTGCTAATTTAGCCATATTTTTCATATGTACGGTAAATAAATCAGTATTAAATGTTGTCTATGTCCTGTTGCATGTCTATATACTTATCTTGTGTTAGTTTCACTCTCCCAGTTGAGTAAGAACCCCTAAACCAGTGTCTCTCAAAACCAGTTAACCCCTCGAGTACCAGAGACGCACCTTATGCGTCGGCAATGTATGTAACGCTAAACCCCTGAGCCGCATAGGGTGCGTCGCAATTAATTACTTCGGTCCTATGGCACCTAGAGGGCTCAGATTTGTATGGGAACTGCGTAAGTATCCCACGCAACAATGCCGATGGTTAAAAATCCTCAAAGTCCAGCCCCGTGCACGTGAGCGCGCAAAAACTTGTTTTTGCACGTTTTTGCCTACCCATTTCCCCATGTTAGTTCCGGCTTTCGGGCGCCACGTAGGACCCCTTAATGACCTAGGGGATCGTTTTTTTGTGGTTTTTCCTACATTTCTAACCCATTCCAAGTGTTTGCTGGAAAACATTTTGTTTTGACAACCTGCCGGTCCTGAAGTGTACATTTATATTATTTGTAGGTAGTAGGGGTAGGCAGCCCCGCCCAGGGAAGTACTACCGCCAAGGTTTCGGGAGACTCAGGGAATAGCCTGAATTCCATTTTCTCTCCCAGGCCTTGGTAGCTGGATACATATCTTTCTGCCTCACACATCAGGGGTATCAGGAAAACCCTCTTTATATAACATACACATCCAACTTCACGACATTGCCCTACATTGCTATCCTCTATCCATAAAACACTACTCTTCCCACTACATATCATACATGTAACACCATACACCTTTACCTAATAAATATGGCAGTACAATTGTTAAGAGCAAACCTGGTGGTCCCTCGGATATCCACCCCCGGCAGGGTTGGGTCATTGACACAGGGCCCTCCCGGTCGTCATCATGCGACTGTGTCAAGAGCATTGCAACGTCCCATAGCTGCTCGTCGGTGCAGCTTTTTCTTTAGCAATATAAGGGGACTTCACTCTAACATCAATTCTGTACACCAATTTCTTCAAGCAGAATCCCCTACTCTCCTTTTTTTGACAGAGACTCAAGTAACATCCACATCTGACACGTCTAGATTTAATTTTCCAGGTTATCAACTGCTCCAAAATTTCAGACCTAAAGGAGGTGTATGTTGCTTCGCAAAATCTGAAATTGCCCTGGAGGAGGTTACTAGTTTCAATTGTCCCTATTTTGATTATTCTATATACAAATTAATTTCTGCTGGTAAATTTAAATACATATGTTGCATCTACCGTTCCCCAAATACTCCTCCAGAGCAAAGTCTTTTTGATTCTCTGTCCTCACAACTCAGTGTCCTCAACTTAAATGCTTCTTCTGAAATCACTGTGTTGGGTGATTTTAATGTCCATAATGTTGAATGGCTCACTCATTCAGCCAGGACTGATGATGCTGATCTTGAATGTGAGCTATTTGCAGACTCATTTAATCTTACTCAACTAGTCAACCTACCCACCCGTGTACCAGATAATCCTAATCATAATTCCCACCTACTGGACTTATTTTTAACAACCAATTCAGAAAATTATGATGTTACAGTGAGGTCCCCGCTTGGATCTTCTGATCACTGTCTGATACAGGCCACCTGTCTATCACCTACCACACCTTCCCACTCTGAACCTGTTTTGGTGACTAAATGGCATTACGATAGGGCAGACTGGGAGGGTCTTCAAGGTTTCTTTATTGATATTACCTGGACCTTTTTCTTTTCTAATGATGTACACTCCACCTTGAGCCACATACAAGATTTTGTAAAAATTGGAATGGAAACTTTTATTCCTCATCAAAAGTACAGTAAAAGATCTAATTCACCTAAATGGTTTGACCATAATTGTGCTAGAGTAACTGAACAAAAAGCAATAGCCTACAATGCATACACAAGATCAAAAACTCATGAAGCCTTTAATTACTTTAGAAACATCAGAAATCATGCCAAAACTGTATTAAACCTAACTAAATCAAACTTTCTCCACAAGCAGGCAAATAAACTTCTAAATAATCCAAATGATAACAAAATATTTTGGTCTACTCTTAACTCATTTAAATCCAACTTCACTACTGCTTCATCCATTCCACCATTAAAATCTCCGACTGGCAATCTTGTAAGTGACCCACGAGGTAAAGCTAACCTTCTTGCGGATATTTTCTCCACCAACTCAACCTTAGATGAAATAAATCAAGATGTCCCTGTACTTAATTTTAATTCGCCTGAAATTCCCTCACTTAAGATCCACACCAGACATGTCAAAACTATCCACTCTTGGTAAAGTCTTTGAAATTATATTAAATAATCACATAATTAAGCATCTTGAGAATAATAAATTAATCAGTGATAGGCAATATGGTTTTAGACGATGTCGATCAACTGCAGACATGCTTTGCCTTCTTACGCATCAAATCAACCAAGCTACAGACCAACATGGTGAAACACATACAATAGCACTGGATATATCAAAGGCATTTGATAGAGTCTGGCATCAATCCTTATTGTCGAAGATGTCACACTACGGCCTTGCATCATTAGTTCCACTAATTTCTTCTTATCTTCATAACAGAAAAATACGTGTAATGGTAGATGGCCTTTATTCTCAATTTCACTCAATAAATGCTGGTGTTCCCCAGGGATCAGTTTTGGCCCCAATTCTGTTCCTCATTCATATCAATGATCTCATATCTACCACTCATAATCCAATACATTCCTACGCAGATGACTCAACACTCCACAGTTCCTTCACATTTACCAATTCTTTCACCCAACCCGATCTTATAAATTCAAAAATAAACACTGCAATTTCTCTGAACCAGAACCTTTCTAGAATTAATGGATGGGGACAAAAGAATCTAGTTTCCTTTAATGCACAGAAAACCAAATACATTCAATTTTCTAACCGACAGAATCTCACTGACTCCCATATATTTTTTAATGATGTAAATATTCCCACTTCCCCTAGTATTGACATTCTCGGTGTAACATTAACTACTAACTTGAGCTGGACACATTATGTTAGAAGCATTGCTAAGAATGCCTCTAAAAAACTGGGACTCCTGTACAGAGTTCGAGAATTCTTCACTGACGAGCAGTTGGCCGTGATATATAAAAGTCATGTGCGTTCTCAGATGGATTACTGTTCACCTCTGTGGGGTGGAAGTGGAGTGGTTGCATTGAGGCAGTTGGACAAAATTCAAAATAAATCTATTAGATTAATCAATAACCCTGCAATCACACAGGACCTTCCTACATTGTCCATACGAAGAAACGTTGCATCCCTTGCATTATTCTACAGATATTTTCACAGCAATTGTTCCGAGGAACTTGCTTCAATTGTGCCGCCTCTCCACATCTTTCCCCGTAGAACTAGGGCAGCTGAGAGCGCCCATGAATTTACACTTTCTCCTCCACAATGCAGAACTTCTGCTTATCAGAATTCATTTATCCCCAGAGCTACTACTCTTTGGAATTCACTTCCCTCGAATTGCTTTCCACAAACTTACAATCTACAAATGTTTAAATCCAGTTGTTACAAACATTTTATGAATGGAGGATGCCTTTAGGCACATGGACCTTTTTGTTTTATCTGTGTTTTTCCTTCCTCCGTTCATTGTCTCTTACAAAAAAAAAATATATATATTGCCTGGTGCTCAGTGTGTTAAAAACCTGGTATAACATTTCGACCTGCACCAAGACTTTTACTGCTCACTGAACATCAAGAAAAATAAGCTGAGAGGAAACAGAATAAGAGAAAACGGAGAGAATGGTAAGAAGACGAATGGGAGGAAAGGAAAATAGAGAACGGAGAGCAAGAACCAAAGACAACACCACCTAGACTCAACTCGATACAGGAAGTTTCCCCACCACCAAAACAAAGATGCCACAAGCATCACAAGTCGACCAAGAAACACCGCATCCGCAAAGAAACACGGAGAGAAAACGACCCAAACATCCGGACGCCCACCAAATTCAAACGCGAGCGCCCAGACCCTTCTCGCTCTGACAGCAACCACCAGGGTTGTGCCCGTGCTGTAGGGGTCGACCTAAAGACCCCTAAAAGTGACACCTCCCACTGACGTCCCTCTTCCGCGCAGATGCCTCACCCGGACCGTCATCGCCAATCCTAAGACGTGCCAGGCCAAACCGACAGAGGGCAGACTGGGTGAGGTGGAGTAGCTGCCATCCTCAAGGTGAAATGTGAATGCCGACACTGGTCAGTGCAAACAAACATCGCCTAGCCCAACTCAACCTCCCGGTCCAAATATTGTCTGGTCAGGCATTGGTCATTACCTTTCGATAGTGACTCGGAGCTTTCTGATGCTGTCCTATGCCTAAAGACAGTACAGGAGGAATTACACTCTGGTAGTATAGTCGGTAGTACACTGGTACGAACGATTCATCCTGTTGTGTAGATCCTGGGTTGAGACTACCGCCTAGACACTGGTACGTTGGAGTGGTTAACTTAACCTGGTCCTTGAGCTTTAGCTCGCCGCTGGCAAACTGGATCCGTGTGGCTTGTTAGACCCAACCCCTACTGAGAAATTGTTAGGTGGACGGCACACTGGTCTGAGGCTCCGAGCCCTTAACGGATTCTCTGGCCTTCGCCGTCCTCCCTAAAACTTAGGTAGAGGAAGTTGTCCAGGCCTAAGGATACTCCCCTGCTTGAGAGAGGAATTATCAGGTAGATAGGAAACAGGTTCGTGCTCCCCTTTAATTTCTCTACCCTTCAGGCTTAGGCCCATGTGAGCAGTAGGACACTGGTCTGTATGCAATCCGAAGCTCGAGTACAGTATATGAATAGGGGCCTTCAATCTATAGACAAGCTTGCCAGATGTCACCAGATTCTTTAACACCTAACGAGCGGCCTAGGCGGTAAATAATATGTAGCCACCAGTGGGGTGTTTTTACCCAAAATAGGGCTGTTTACGTGATCATTTTCATGCCTAAATAAGACCCAGAGCGTAAAACAAGTATCTATCCCTGAAAGGGCATAAACAGAGCTTTCCAATGACACCCCAACGATCCTTGTATGACCGCTAGTTCTCTTGCAACAATCGCGCAACACGAGTGCAAAAACCATGTAATTCGGTACTTTCCCTAAACAATTCACTGTGTAGCGAGTGTGAGAGGGTGGAGGAGGGTGGGATTCATGTCAGTTGGTCCACCGCGGTGGTCTGGAGCAGTCATACGCTCGCTACTCTCCTGCCACCACTTGTCTCTCACTCTCAGCAACATTACGTGCTGAAAATGCCACACGACTTATGTTGTGAGCCGCCACATAGTCCAAATTTCTTTCACTCGACATGATGCGCGCCGCTAAAGAAGGGTTAATTTATCATAAATAAAAATTAAATAATGAAATGTGAACATTGCTAATGGTTACTATATCTCTTCTGTTGTGATTTCAAAACATCAAGTATAATTTTAGATTCATTTTTCCTACATTATGGTGTGTAACAGATACATCTCATGGATAGCCTATATATTTTATTAAGCACATTTGTATTTTGCATTGGAGAGTAGAGTATTGTACTGTATACATAAGATGCTGATTGGTCGTTGATTGATGTGTGTTGATAAAGTTGAGACATCTTGATTATTCCATATTCATTATTAAAACTCTAAAATTGTAAACAATATTAATGATAATGTGATAATCTAAAGTGATACACGAACCCTGAGAGCTAAAATATATCACATATAACACATTAATAATGTTATACCAGGTTTTACTGGGGTTGTATCGACTAATTAGGTAGATTCTTACTCGACTGGAGAAAATGAGACCAACACGAACACAAGTACGAAGGTAATAGAGGATAATATAACACAGAGTACAAACATAGATTGTTCTTATTCGACAGTAATATATGATTAAAGGTACAATGTTAAATCAGACATGGATAGGTAATTATGTAACAGCCCAATCGAGGATCAAATAGGCGCCTCAAAGCGGAGATGTTGGGCAGGTTCCGACGGTCTTCGAAGATGCAGCTGCGTTGTACTCCCGACGACGTCCTGGTCTGTGGTGGTGATCCTGCCGTGTGACGGTGGCAGAGTTAGTGAAGACTTCCTTGAGGATCTTCTGAATAACTTTGATGTTGGGGTCTTATACGAATACTAGCCGTTTCACCAGCGTTTTATGCTCTCGTATCGTAGGACTTAAGTAGGGAGTCGTTTCACTAGTGTCTTACCGTTCTTATGCCCTCCACTACAAGTCCTTGACCTAGACTTCCTACAGGAGTCTTTAGAAAAACTTTGATGTTGGATCTTGGGTTTATACGAGTACGAGCCGTTTCACCAGTGTCTTACGCTCTCGTATCGTAGAACTTGGAGTAAGGAGTTGTATCACCAGTGCCTTACTGTAAAGTCAGTGAAAATAGGCTAGCTTAAACAGAATTGGATGCGGAAATACCTAGAGCCGACCAGGCTAAGTGGGATATCTCTATTGGTCTAACTGGTAAAGTGTCTGCCTCACAACCCAAGGGTTCCGTGTTCAAACCCCCGCCAGGGCTTGATATTTTCGGGAGGCTATTCCCGCATCTAACGAAGTTTAGGTGTGCTGGTAAAATTGTTCAGATGATTGAGAGTAAGATAGGAGCTCCATAAATCCTCTTTCGGGTATGGTGTAAAAACCAATTCCTACAGGACAAGGAAGGGGATAGGAGAGTACAGTGGGTGTAGTGAGAACTTGCTTGGGTTGGGTTGTGGAGTTGCCGGCCGCTCAAGCGAGTTGCCAACTGGGCCGTTAGTGTGCCTGTGTAACACGAGGTGCCTTGTATGTGCACCGCTCAGTGAAGTTGACTCACCATTCCCGTTTGTCTCTCTCTGACAGACTCACGGTCGTTTCGGCTCAGGCTTGTTCCTCTCTGTTCGGAACCTTCGCTTCCCGGACGGTGAAGAAGTGTAAATTCAGTGAAAATAGGCTAGCCTAAACAGAAATCGGATGCGGAAATACCTTGAGCCGACCAGGCAAGTGGGATATCTCTATTGGTCTAACTGGTAAAGTGGCTGCCTCACAACCCAAGGGTTCCGTGTTCAAGCCAGGGCTTGATATTTTCGGGAGGCTATTCCGCATCTAACGAAGTTTAGGTGTGCTGGTAAAATTGTTCAGATGGTTGAGAGTAAGATCGGAGCTCCATAAATCCTCTTTCGGGTATGGTGTAAAAAACAATTCCTACATTACACCCTCCACTATGAGTCCTGACTTAGAAGGAAGACATTTCACCAGTGTCTATGCTCTTCCAACCAGTCTTACTGTTTTTGTAGGTTTACTAAAACTAGAGCGCTTGGTCAGTACTGCATACTCTAGCCAAAGTAATTCCGGTATCGAGGCAATGTAAAGATGTTGGGTGGTCACCAGTGTGGTCCAACAAGGATACGAGCAAATCCAAGATACCTTCGAGAAATGCGTCGAGTAGTTACACCAGTGTCTTACTCCCCCAAGGCAATTTCTCGGTTAACAGGCCCAAGTCTTCTGGTTGTCAATCCGACCTGTGTGGTATTGATATCCTTCCAACTCTACTGATGATTAGGTGGGCTGAGGTAGTCTTACCATTACCGTCGTTCTCCTCGGTGGGGCATTTCGCGGATAGAGGGGCGGCTGTGCATGGAGGAGGGTCTCGGTCGATTTCGGTAGCCCTTCTGGGAATCCCCGCCACGGTGGTGGTGCGTCTCAGGGCAAGAAGGGCGTGTGGTGTGTTGAGCTGTATGCACTATTCTTTCCCCACGATGTCTTGAGTGGCCATCTCTGGTTTTTACATCATTGTCTGTTGGCATCATCACAGGTACAGTACGTTCTTTCCTGGGGTCGGGGGAAGTGCCTTGGTAATACATGCGATCCAAGCAAAGCGTGGTGAGGAGGCTCTTGTGCCCTTTTGTCTTGGTGGCGTGGTAGCAGTGGTTGTTGTTGTTTGCGGGGCCTCATCTCCTTCATTCCTTTTGTTCACGCTTTTCTTCCCTATCTCAGTTAATGTCGTCCCAGTTTTGGTTTGTTTATTTTGCAAGTTTTACATTATAATAGGGGAGAAACTGTAAAGAACAGCACGGCAACCAGTGGCGGATCCAGGGGGGGGGGGGGCCGCCCCCCCTTAGTGACCAAAATTGCGCCCTTACATCTCATATATACTGCATTTTATCTGAAATACAATACATATAAAGAATATTGTGTGAATTATGGTGCCCCTTATGTATATCAGCCCCCCCCCCTTAAGCCTGAGCTGGATTCGCCACTGACGGCAACCCTCCACCCTTAACTGTTATATTGTGTTCTCTCTTTCCTCCTTTACTTCTCTATACCTCACCTCTCCAATCTGTCTATCCCCCCTCATCTTTAACTTTAATTAACTCTTTGAAGATTATTGCACATTTCAACCGTTTATTCTGACTATCAATAGACGATTTGTATACAGCTTATGAAGGATCTGTGGGAAAATATAGGAGTAAAGACTATCTAAATTAACCCTCTGACTTCTAAATACCCATCCTAATCTGAATGAAATATAATATATAGCCCGAAAACAGAACATAAATGCGTCATCGTATCTTTTAAGGGTTAACTATAGCTTGTAAGTCTTATATATATATATACACAAGACTTACAAGCTATAGTCATTATTTAATTTTTATTTATGATAAAGTAAAGAATCTGGTGACATCTGGCAAGCTTGTCTACAGATTGAAGGCCCCTATTCATATACTGTACTCGAGCTTCGGATTGCATACAGACCAGTGTCCTACTGCTCACATGGGCCTAAGCCTGAAGGGTAGAGAAATTAAAAAAAGAGCACGAACCTGTGTCCCGTCTACCTGATAATTCCTCTCTCAAGCAGGAGAGTATCTTTAGGCCTGGACAATTTCCTCTACCTAAGTTTTAGGGAGGACGGCGAAGGCCAGAGAATCTGTTAAGGGCTCGGAACCTCGGACCAGTGTGCCGTCCACCTAACAATTTCTCAGTAGGGGTTGGGTCTAACAAGCCACACGGATCCAGTTTGCCAGCGGCGAGCTAAAGCTCAAGGACCAGGTTAAGTTAACCACTCCAACGTACCAGTGTCTAGGCGGTAGTCTCAACCCAGGATCTACACAACAGGATGAATCGTTCGTACCAGTGTACTACCGACTATACTACCAGAGTGTAATTCCTCCTGTACTGTCTTTAGGCATAGGACAGCATCAGAAAGCTCTGATTCACTATCAAAAGGTAATGACCAATGCCTGACCACACGATATTTGGACCGGGAGGTTGAGTTGGGCTAGGCGATGTTTGTTTGCACTGACCAGTGTTGGCATTCATATTTCACCTTGAGGATGGCAGCTACTCCACCTCACCCAGTCTGCCCTCTGTCGGTTTGGCCTGCCACGTCTTAGGATTGGCGATTACGGTCCGGGTGAGGCATCTGCGCGGAAGAGGGATGTCAGTGGGAGGTGTCACTTTTAGGGGTCTTTAGGTCGACCCCTACAGCACGGGCACAACCCTGGTGGTTGCTGTCAGAGCGAGAAGGGTCTGGGCGCTCGCGTTTGAATTTGGTGGGCGTCCGGATGTTTGGGTCGTTTTCTCTCCGTGTTTCTTTGTGGATGCAGTGTTCCTTGGTCAACTTGTGATGCTTGTGGCATCTTTGTTTTGGTGGTGGGGAAACTTCCTGTATCGAGTTGAGTCTAGGTGGTGTTGTCTTTGGTTCTTGCTCTCCGTTCCCTATTTTCCTTTCCTCCCATTCGTCTTCTTTCCTCTCTTCTTACCATTCTCTCCGTTTTCTCTTATTCTGTTTCCTCTCAGCTTATTTTTCTCGATGTTCAGTGAGCAGTAAAAGTCTTGGTGTATGTACCTAATTGTATTTTACCTAATTGTAGTTTACAGGAGTTGAGCTAAGCTCGTGTTGTCCCGTCTCTCAGTCTACTTTTTATCCAATTTTTTCTTGAAAATATGGATATTCCTTGCCCCTACCACCTCCTCCTCCAGCCCATTCCATTTGTCAATACATCTATAGGGGAAGCTAAACTTCCTGATATCGTTCTTGCAGGTAGGTCTTTTTACTTTGTAGCTGTGGCCTCTAGTTATTCCTGTATCCATAATTAATATATCCTCCCAATCCAGCCCCCGGGTGCATTTGTACATCATTATCATGTCTCCCCTCTCTCTCCTCTCTTTTAGACTCTGTAGATTTAATTTGTCTAGCCTCCCTTCATATGGCAGTTCTCTGAGACTTGGAACCAATCTAGTAACTGCTCTCTGGATTCTTTCTAACTTGTGAATATGCTTCTTTAGATGCGGGGACCACACCACTGCTGCATACTCCAATCTTGGTCTAATCATACTCTTCATAATTTTCGCTACCATGGTCTCATCCAAGTAGTTCAGAGCAACTTTCATATTCCCGGCCATTGCATACATTCCACTAAAGAGCTTGTTAATATGTTTCTCTGGCAACAAATTATCTTGTATAATCAACCCTAAATCCTTTTCTTTTTCGGCCTTGCTAATTATATTATCTCCCATCCTGTACTCCCAATTTGGTCTATTCACACTTCTTCCCATATTTAACACATGGCATTTACTTATATTAAATTTCATTTTCCACTTGGTGCTCCATTCGTATATTTTATCTAAATCCCCTTGCAGCTCCTCACAACTACTTTTATTTGTTATTTGTCTCATAATTTTTACGTCATCTGCAAACATTGACATGTAGGAGTTTATGCCTATCGGCAGGTCATTCACGTACATAAGGAACATGAGAGGTGCCAACACAGATCCCTGCGGCACACCACTCTCAACTTTCCGCCACGATGAGTAAGTTCCTCCAATGTTGGTCCTCATTTCCCTATCTGTTAAATAGCTCTCCATCCATTTCATCAAACTCCCCCTGACACATCCTAGCGTCTCAAGCTTAGATAACAATCTCTTATGTGGTACCTTATCGAATGCTTTGGAAAGGTCTAAGTAGACGCAGTCCACCCATCCGCCTCTTTCTTGGAGTACATCTATCACCCTACTGTAATAACATAGCAAACTGGTAACACAAGATGTCCCTTCTCTGAATCCAAATTGCTTTGGGGTTATTATCTTCTTTCTCTCCAACATTTTCATCCATCTCTTCCTAATTAGCTTTTCACAAATCTTGCATACAATACTAGTAAGTGAAACTGGTCTATAGTTTAGAGGGTCCTCAGGGTTTCCATTCTTGTATATCGGAATGATATTAGCTCTTTTCCATTCAACAGGAACCTGTCCTTTATCTAAGGAAGCTTTAATTATGTCCCTCACTGGCTCCACTAATTGCTCTGCACACTCCTTTAAAACCCAGGCAGACACTTCATCCGGTCCCATAGCTTTCCTTACTTCAAGTCCTCTCATCGCAGATAACAGCTCATCTCTAGTTATTTCAATCTTACTAAGACCACTCTCCAGTACTCCCGCCTGTGGTTCGTCAAAACCTTCCTCTCTAGTAAAAACTGTAGGTTGATAATTATGTTATACCAGGTTTTTAACCCACTGAGCACCAGGCAATATAATATACATGTAGGCCTACACTCCAGGACCGGCAGGTTGTCAAAACAAAATGTTTTCCAGAAAACACTTGGAATGGGTTAGAAATGTAGGAAAAACCACAAAAAACCGATCCCCTAGGTCATTACGGGGTCCTACGGGGCGCCCGAAAGTCAGAACTAACATGGGGAAATGGGTAGGCAAAAACGTGCAAAAACAAGTTTTTGCGCGCTCACGTGCACGGGGCTGGACTTTGAGGGTTTTTAACCCGGGAACGGAGAGAACACTCTTAAGAGATTTTAGTGGGCAAAGGCGAGAAAAAGTACACTTTGACACACTGAATCGAATGGCGCAAAAAGAATTGAAACCGGATCATTAGTTTAGAATTTCGTATTTGACTTGGCCTAAAAGAAGGGCCCAAATGACCAGTTTTTGGACTTTAAAAGTCCTCTGTAGCCCAAACTATATTATATATATATTATAATTATACTGTATTATATATTTGATTAAGTCTACATTGGAGTTTTCTTTTTCGATGCAAATGTACAGGTATGTACAATAGGGCATTTTAAGAGGGGATGAGAGTATATATTTGCTTATGAACTTATCTTTTTATTAGTTTCTTAGTTTCTTCCTTAGACCTCCATCAAGCTTTAAAAAAATCCAAAATCCAAAACCTTCAAGATAAAAGTTTTCGATAGAAAAATGTCCCGGCCGGAGGCCAGTTGCCACTATATTACAGGCTCGCTATCGCTCACCAGGAAAAAACATGAACACCAAAATTATATGAAAGGTCTGAATATTGAAAAAAAAAAAAAAAAACAATGGGGTGAAAGGTCTTAAAATCGCCATACTAATGGACCGAACATCTTAAAATCTGATAACTAATGGGGCTAAACTTGAGAGAGAGAAAGGTGGCCAGAAAAAAATGACCATCTCCCCTTCAGCACGATGACGTAAATTTTATCCTATTCTGGTTACTATTAGACGATTTATTTTTGTTCTAGTTTATAATCTACCTCTAGGGCTCAAGAGGTGAATACGACCTCAATAGACCCTCTGATGAACATGGGTCCTTTCTTCAACTGCATAAAATCGTATAAGTTATAGTTCTTTTGCATTTATCTTGTATCGTCCCAGTTTTGGTTTGTTTGTTTGTTTGCAAGTTTTACATTACTATATAACTTTATTATGCTTTTTCCAACAACCAACTTCACATCTACACTCAATTAATGAAATCAACGAATACATGTGGCACTCCAAGGACTCGAACCTAGGATTCTCACATCGAAATTCCGCGCACTTATGCATTACGCTATCAAGACGTCACCGTGCTGAAGGGGTTTAGGTGTCTCTTTGGAACTCACCCTTTGTTGTTGTTGTTGTTGCCATTCCCCAAGCTGTCTGGCCGAGCAGCCCCAAGGTCCTGAGCAAGGCCAAGGTCATAACTCACCCTTCTTCCTCATGTTTAGCCCCATTGGTTTTCAGACTTTTAACACATTCAGCCCATTAATTTGGCAATTTTAAGACTTTTCGCCCCATTCTTTGTCAATATTAAGACAGTGTCATGTACGTGTAAATTCTTTCCTGGCGAGCGGTAGCGAGCCTGGAAATTTAAGAGGAACCAGCCTTTGGCTGGGACATTTTTCTATAATTTTGTTTTACAAATTTATCTTCAAGGAGGGTCTTGGGGTGTTTTTTTAAAGTTTGATGGAGGTCTAGGGAGGAAACTAAAAAGATACATAAATGAGCAAATAAATACGCTCATCCCCCATTAATATAATGCAGACACTATTTTCATATTTTTCCAGTAACAGGATCAGCGGCTAAGGCGTTGAATTTATCGTCAGCTGCAAAACAGAGGCACTCTATTAACCTCTAAGCTGCGCAGGTATGGTATTTGAAAGTGCCCGCGGTGCGAAGGTATTCTGATTAATTCCTCACTAAAATCGTCAATTTACCATATATATAATTAATACTTATCCATATGCACCTATTTTACTTTTAATATGAACATGGGAAAGCATTAAAACAAGTGGTAACAGCAATTGGCTGGTGAAAATTGTATATTTTAGCCCCGCGGTCGTAATCTGGCCCAGACCGGCGAGAGAGAGACCCTCTCTCTCTCGTCTCTCGCATAGCACTGAGAGGCCAGGGGAGGGTTGGAGGGTCTGATTTACACTACTCCACCCTCCTCTCTCTCTTCCATCCGTCCTCCTACGAAAATACTCGATAAATATCGGGAATAATAGAGAAAATACCTGATAATTGAGGAGGGGGAAAAAGGGGGGGGGGGGGGGGGGCACATGTGTAGGAGTGGTAGAAAGTAATGGAGGGAAATTATCTCGCCTAAACGCAAATTACTGTTTTTTTAGTGCCACTGGGGTGTTTTAAATTTTTTTCTTTTTTAGGCCTATGATCTTACGAGTCTTCCCGCAGCCACCCAGTAGTACATCTTATGAGTCTTCCAGCAGCTGCCGGGTTAAGGGGGAAGGGTTAATTTTTTTGGTCGATTATTTCATATATTTAGTACTGTATCTTTTTAGTTTCCTCCCTAGACCTCCGTAAAACTTGAAAAAACATCCATTAGATACCCTTTCTAGATTAATTTGTACATTTTTCGGTAGAAAAATGTCTTGGCCGAAGGCCGATTCTTCCAAAATTACATGCTCGCTAACGTTCCCCAGGAAAAAAAAAATTGACACCTAAATGTCACGTTAGGTCTAAATATTGACAAAGAAATGGGATGGCAGGGAAGCCGAGACCTTAGGCCACACCCCCCATTCAGCCTGTATAAGAGATTGTGTTTCTGGCATTATATCATCTTAATACCCATGGACATAATAAGACTCCCTGAAAAATTCATCACCCTACATGCGCACGCGCGTGGCAGCGATTTTAAATACATTATATGAAAAAAATTAAAAAAAATCGTAGAATCATTCATATTTCGCAGATTTTATTTATGGAGTATCCTACAATCATCACCTACAACTTATCGTGTTCGCTTTCCCATATTGAATAATACAATGTAGGGCTTATTGGGATATTTAGGGGTGTCCGCGGATAACGAGTTTCGCGAATATTTGAAGCGCGGATAACGGGAGTGCACTGTAGATAGATAGATAGAATAAAGAAGATAGATATATAGACAGATGGGAACAGGAGGAAAGGTTGGTAGATGACAATCAGATAAGAAAGAGGGAAGGGAAAGGAGATCCCAAAATGATCAATATGAGAAATATAAGTTAAAGTTTTGACGCAACGAAAATATAGGAGCTAAACCTAATTTTCTTAACTTTATTTTTCCATTTTAATTCCCTGGTTGATTTTTACCGATTATTTGAACCGGTATACAGTGTATGAGGGTCATGCCTGGATGTGAGGTGGGCGGGCATTGTGGTGTGCTCTGCTGCGTGTCTGCCTGCTGAGACAGGAACCTCTCCGGGAGGTCTGAGGACGGGGAAATGCTGAAGGCCCCTAGTGATCCTTGGTCTATGGGTCTTTTCCTAGGTGACATACTGTAAATGTAGATGTAGATATACTGTAGATGTGTGTGAATTTATATATATATATTTTTTTGTTGTGTTGTGTTTTGTTGTCCCTGTTCGGGCTCTGTCTCGATTCGACCACCCCCAGCTATGGGTTATCTATCTATCTATCTATTGCCTGACGCTGTGATTCCCGAAGGGGTGGACACGAACGAACCACCCCCATGCACCTCTGTCCCCAGTCAGTCAACGCCCCTCCCCCCAACCAGCACTGCCTTCGTTCATGTACTTCCTCACTCCATCCGTCCACCTCTCATTCGGTCTACCTCTCCCTCTCTGTCCCTCCACCTCGCTCTCGTACACCCTCTTAGTCATTCTCTCGCTTTCCATACGTTCCATATGGCCGAACCATCTCAAGTTGTTCCTTTTCACACTTTCCAGCACATCTACCTCCACACCACACCTCCTTCTTACTTCCTCATTAGTCTGTCTATCCCTCCATGTAACTCCGCACGCACTCCTTAAGTAATTCATTTCCACTGCTCTCACTCTTGGTCTGAGTCTCTCAACCAACGTCCATGCTTCGCTTCCGTAAGTCAGTGTCGGGATTACCACACTGTCATGCAAGGACTTCTTCACTTCCATACTGACCACCCTATTTCTTGTTACTGCTTTTAGCGTTCCTACAACCCTCTTCCCCTGTTGTACCCTCTCCCGCACTTCTTCATCCATAGTCCCATCTTTACTCAACACACTGCCCAGATACTTAAAAGAGTTGACGATCTCCATAGCCTGACCGTTCAGCTTCACCTCACACTCTGTGACTTCACCCCTTTCGAAGACCATAACCTTGCTCTTCCCCGCATTTACCTTCAAATTCCGTTTTTCGCACACTGTTCCAAACTCATTTACCAGACCCTGTAACTCCCATTCATTATCACTCATCAGAACTGTATCATCCGCAAACAGCAGTATAGGTAGCTTCCACTCAATTCCCTCCCTTTTCAGCGGTACACCAACATCCACTGCTCTTGATAGTATTTCTTTCATGACTCCATCCATATATACAGTAAACAACCACAGGGATATCACACACCCCTGTTTCAAACCAACATTCAGGTCAAAGAACTCGCTCTGCTCACTCTCCACACATACTGCCGCCTTTACACCCTCATACATGCTCTTCACTGCTTTCAGCAACTTGCCATCTACTCCGTATATTCTAAGTACTTTCCACAAACCTTCTCTATCCACTCTGTCATAGGCCTTCTCCAAGTCCATAAAGGCAACATACACCTTTTGTTTCTTCTCCACAATACAATTCAGGATAAAAATCTGATCTACACATCCTCTTCCCTTCCTAAAACCTCCCTGCTCGTCGCCTATCCATTTATGGCTATGGGTTATGTGCCTGTGTATATACAGTACATACATACACATACATATTTGATATTTCAGGTTTTCTGAAAACCGCATAAACTGGGTTCTACTGTACACTCCAACCTCCATTTAACGGACAAATGCGTGCAAGCAACTGTCCGTTCCTGCTAAATGTCCGTTGCTGCTAAATACTATCCAGTCCGGATGTAATCCGGAAATTCCTTGAGAAAAATCCGGTGTTGAGTACAGGTGTCCGGATCGTGACATTTAACTGTTATGCATCCTTTTTTTTACTGTACCTGAAATAAATCCTGGTAATCCCTTGGGCTACACCCTATTGATAATGCAAAACTATTGAACACAGTTAAAAGTGTATATTATTTGGTCTCTATATAATCTGTGAATCATTTCCGATATGATAGAATTAAAGATTTTGTTTCCCACCAACTCATAATCAGCAAAAACGACACAAATGTCAATTAAAAACATGTTATAATATTTTCCCATCATTTTGTGTATACCTGGGAACAAAAAAAAACAAAAATCTATCAAACGTAAATCTCCCGTCTGGGAAGCTCGGCACCTAGACGGAGGGGAGGGTTGAACTTTTTTGTTTTACTATCTTATTTATTGTGGATCAGATGTTTGCAGTAAGACAGTTATGCGAGAAGTATTTAGAGAAGCATAAGGAGATATTTTGGGTTTTTATGGACTTGGAAAAAGCGTATGATCGTGTGGACCGTGAAGCAATGTGGAAGGTGTTAAGGATTTATGAAATAGGAGGAAATTTGTTAGAAGCAGTTAAGAGTTTTTATGAAGGGAGCAGAGCATGTGTGAGAGTAGGAAATGGTGAGTTGAGTGAATGGTTTGAGGTAAAGGTAGGTTTGCGACAGGGTTGTGTAATGTCACCATGGCTGTTTAATATGTTTATGGATGGTGTGGTGAGGGAGGTGAAAAGGAGAACTATGGGAAGAGGATTGGGTTTAGTAGGAAAGAATGGTAGATATTGGGAGTTGAATCAGTTGCTGTTCGCTGATGACACAGCATTGGTGGCGGATTCTGATGAGAAACTGCAGCGGGTAGTCAAAGAGTTTGGTGTGGTTTGTGGAAGGAGGAAACTGAAGGTGAACGTCAATAAAAGTAAAGTAATGGTGTGTAATAGGGGAGAGCATAGGGTGAATCTAGATGTGAGGCTGGATGGGGAAATATTGGAACAAGTAGAGTGTTTTAAATATCTAGGAGGAACAATAAGCAGGAGTGGAGGTATGGAAGTGGAGGTAAAACAGAGAGTGTGTGAAGGAAGGAAGGTTTTCGAAGCAATGGGAAGTATGTGGAAGACGAGAAATCTTGGAGTGAAAGTAAAAAGTGCACTGTATCAAGGAATTGTTGTGCCAACAGTGATGTATGGGACTGAGACATGGGCTCTGAAGAAAAAGGAGAAAAGAGGGCTGGATGTGATGGAGATGAGCTGCTTGAGGAGTATGTGTGGAGTTACTCGTACAGACAGATTGAGGAATGAAGAGATACGTAGGAGAGTGGGGCAGCAGGAACATTTGTCAGCCAGAGTGGACAGAAGGGTGCTGAGCTGGTATGGTCATGTTGAACGAATGGGAGATGAAAGGCTTACAAAGAGAATATGTGAGTCAGGTACAAGGGGAGATAGAAGGGCAGGAAGACCCCCATTGAGATGGAGAGACTGTGTAAGAAAGGCTTTGGATGATAGAGGAATGACTATAGATCAGGCAGGGGAAGTGGTGGTGGACAGGAGTGAATGGAGATTGCTTGTGAATAGTTGAGTGAACACGTGGTCATTTGGAGTAAGGGGTCGGGCGCAAGTTGGACTAGATAATAGTCCATCAGGCGCCTGGCCCGGGGAGACGATTAATATGAAGGGTGTGCCTGGAAGTGTGGTGGGAGGGCTTGTGGCTTTGGCTCCGCTGCATGTCTGCCTGCCGAGATCGGAACCTCTCCGGGTGGTCAGGGGCCGGGGGAGTGCTGGAGCGACCTTGGTAACCCTGGTCTCTGGGTCTTCTCCTGGGTGACCTGGATGTGTGAGAGTTTGTGTTTTTTATCTGTGTTTATTTTTTGTTTTATGTTGTTTTTGTGTTTTCCCTGTTCTTGCTCTGTCTTGAGTCGGCTACCCCCAAAATGGGGATTGGGCCTGAGCATATAGATATATAGATAGATTTATTGTTTATCTATGTGCTGGAAGGATATTATATTTTTCAATTCCATCTCATTAGAAATTATTCAAAGATTACAAAAAGTCCAAATAAGACATAGTTATTTTAATGTATAAGGGATTTAGGTAGATGAATTAGAGAGATAGATAAATAGAAAGAGTGTGTATATCGAGGGAAAAAAACAAAACAAAAAATCTATCAAACGTAAATCTTCCGTCTCTGCTGGCACGGAGGGGAGAGTTGAAATATTTTGTTGACTATCTTATTTATTATTTATCTATGTGCTGGAAGGATATTATATTTTCAATTCCATCATATTAGAAATGATTCAAAGATTACAAAAAGTCCAAATAAGACATAGTTATGTTAATGTATAAGGGATTTAGGTAGGTGCATTAGAGAGATAAATAGATAGAGCAACGGACTTCTCCAACTTTTTTTCGAGCAACAGACTTTGTCCGTTGCTGGGTCCATTGTCCGACTACGTTTTTTTTACCGTAATTGCCGATATCCGGAGAATCGGAGTCCGTTGAATGGAGGTTCGAGTGTATATACTGAACGTAAATAAAAGCTAAAACAAAATATTCATAAGCAGAGTAATACTGTAACATCATTAACAATATACAGTACAGTTCAGTCCCACATAGAACGTGTTTCATTAGTGTCTTCACCTAGTTGTATTCACGTACTTGTAGTATACAGGAATTGAGGTAGGCTCGTGTTGTCCCGTATCTAAATTTTATTTTTATAAATTTTTGTTTTCTCGTGTGATTCTCGATTAGTGCGAGCAACAGAAAATAATTAATAATACTTTTCGATCAACACGATATCGTTCTGTTAAAGCGAGTCTGATGCCAATAGAGTAAATCCAGGGAGTTCTCTACAAGCACGACCAAAATTCATACAAGCCACTTGAATCGTGACGTAGATGTGGCTAGCCAGACAACCGACAGGTTTTGGCGGGGCTGAGTCAGGCAAGCAAACGGAAATGGAAAATGAATGGTCTATTTTATCACTGTTATCTGTTCTTGGCATGCTTGAGTGTGAATGACTATAATTATATAGTTAAAATAGAAGAGGACCTATTGGCCAAATGTCTCATTCCCCACAGGATCTTTTATTAATTTAGCGCAAATTTCAGATGGCGCGAACCTTATATCGACTAATGTCTCCGCTATGCGGGACCAAATTGTACTGGCTACAGGAACCATAATTTTGTGTGTGAGCAAAAAAGCCATATAATTTTTTAACATATTATTAAGTTAAATAACATTTGTTCATAATGTACCACCTTCATTGCATACAAATAAGCTTTCCTAAACCTGTAGATTCATACAGCATTCCTTAACACTTAATACATATTATCACGTAAAATCCTATACAATATATAAATACATATTGAAAGCTATATACAATTATTATAATCTGTTCAAATTAATAGGGCAGCTTATTTCACCATTCTCCTCAAAGTTGTTCCATGGTTATGTATATTTTCATATTTCGGAAAAATATAAAGCCCTTTATTACTCACCTCCAAGGATCACTCTACAGTACACACCTCTGCCAACCTATAACATTCACTTACAATCATACTTTACACTTTCAATCAGATGACATCAAATATTGCTTTATTGTAGCTACAGTACTTCCAGATGATTTTATTTAACTTAGGCAGGACTTGTTAGTTTTATAGGGTTAACTGTCGTAGTCTTTAACCCTTGCATTTCTAAAGAGCCTTCACAAACTGACTACACAAATCTGGCAATAGCATTAAAACTCAAGAAAACCTCATCTGATTGGAGGAGTTACGTGGGTGAGGATTCGCTACCAAGTTAATCTGAATGGAATATAGTACCATAAATCCTAGGAGAGCTCAAAGCCTGCCCCTGAGGTTATAGCATAGAGCAGCTTCTCCCTAAGTGTGTGTGAGTTACTGTACTCGGGCAACTTGAGGAGGTTCATACAGGTGGAGGCGCTGGGCAGCCGGTCTTCTGAACCAGACGGCTGGATGCTGAATGCAGGCTGTAGCTCCTGGACACAATAATATACAAGTTAATATCAACAACCAGGACACCGCACTTATAGTCAGTGTATGTTTAGCGGATGGTAAATTATCTTGTCTATATGTTGATTACTCAAGTCTTTTACAAAGATTTCGTAGCAATAATGTTGTTAACTACAGTATAAAAATCTCGAAATAAATATGATGCAATGATAAGAATATTTTCTTATTTTTCCATTAAGTAATGAGAAATCAGTTGTTAAGGGATTTAAGTTACCGTCAGCTGAAATATTACAGACTACTGTATACTGTACTGTAATTATATATCATCACTTTTCAAAGGTCTAAGAAAATGTTTGCATGCATTAGGTTGGTTTGCTAAATGATGTCATTGTCTGTGTCATAGCAAGTGTAGCATCACTATTCAGTCCCATTTCCATTAAGTGCATACATAGGGCCTTATCCCAATCATCTACAGTCTGCCCCTAATTTACCATTCCCATTACCGAAGCTCCCAGCATCCACCATAATGCTCTTCACCAAACTGTCTTTAAACATCCTTGTATCATGATCAAACCTCCTTAATCGTTTCTTACACATCTTGACACTGATACATTCAACACCTAAGCCTCTCAACTCTGTATTTACAAGGTCAGATGGTCTGAGTCAGTGGTCAAAACCTACATAAAATAAATTCAAATAACTTAAATTTTTACGACAGATAATTTAGACAAAATTAATACATTTACCTGAAATCCTAAAAGTGGAGGTCTTGAACAGCTTGTGACGAACTTTAGCAACTGTCGTTTCTGTGTTTCATTAAAACAACGAACCACTTGCCAGAACGCCACTATTGTTGCATGCTCTGCTGTGTACACACCTGATAATGATAAACAAACCATAGTAATTATTACTCGAGATTTTCCTTGCGGATGCATTACTAGTGAGCTGGTTTTATAAAAAGTGTTGTTGTTGTTGTTGTTGTTCACCAAGCTGCCTGGCCGAACAGCCCCAAGGCCCCGAGCAAGGCCAAGGCCATAACCGAGCACCCCCACAGAACCCTCCCTGCTGACCACAATAAAGCCCGGGTGACCGAAGCCACTCCATGGCGGGGAGCTGAGGAGGGTGCGGAAACGCCCGAGAAACCAAAGCCCCACCCAAGGCCCTGTGCCCCTCAGCAATTATGAAAGGAAATTTGAGGGGCAAAGGAAAAATTTGACACTTTGGCTCCCAATCTAGGGAGGTCAATCCACGGAAAAGACGCCGTCACTTGAGATCTAGAAAATATATAAGTAAAAGGAACAGTCAGAGTAAGCTATGGGTATGGCGGAGATCGCTCAGCTCTCACTCTGATAGACCAGCCCATCACCGTTAAGGATAAAAAGGTTGTCTGATTGGCGTTGTAGGGCCAGCCCTCTTTCTGTGTCCAGGTTGTTGACAAACCAGGCCGACGTCTTGACATTGAAGTCACCACCCAGGATGATGTGTGGGGTGTTTTTCTGATATGTTTTAGTTGTGGTCTGTATTCGTTAGGTACTGTAGGGGATTATTATTTTTTTTTTATGATGGTTATGTTGGGTTTGTTGCCAGTGCGTATTTTGATGGATTGTATTTCTGTGTTATCATTTGGGGGGAGGAGGGATTTTGTATGTACACTGGTGTCTGTTTAGGTTATTTCTTTGTGAACCATGGTGATGAGGCCACCGCCGCCGCCGACAGCCCGGTCTTGTCTGATGGTGGTGAAATCATGAAAAGTAGGTGTTTTTTGTGTTGTGCGGAGTTTTGTTTCTTGTAAGATGGCAATATGTATGTTGTGTTGTTTGATGAAGTGTGAGAGTTCGTGTTTCTTTGTGTTGATGCCATCTACTGTATGTTTAATTGAAGAATGTTAATGTTGTATGTGCGTTGTATGTTGGGTGCTACTGCACAGGTGAGGGAGGGGGTGAGGGTGGGGGTGGGGAGGAGGGAGATGGGTGAGGTTGTGGTGGGGGTGGGGATTGTGGTGCAGGAGATGAGGGTATGAATGGATTAGGTTGAGGATGTGGATGGTATGGAAAGGCTAGGTGGGTCGGGGAGGAGAGGTGTACAGGTTGTAGGAGAGGGGTTTGACTGGGAAAGGGAGGGGAATGAGGAACAGGTCCAGCTGTTTGTGTAGCGTTCCGTGGAGGCAAGTGTTGTGCAGGTGAAATGGGTCCAGTTCCCGCATGAATTGCAGAGAACTGAACCCTTTGTGTGGTGACTCATAAGTGATAGGTTTTGAGCATGTTGGACATATGTATTTGTAGGTGGCTCCTGGGTTGCTTTCGATGTAATTTGTTAGTGGCTATTGTGTTAATGTAATAATAACGTATAGCCAAGGATAACAAGACCGGAGGTGGGTCAACAATACCGACACAAAAAATCCTTATGAAAGACAAGGTGCGCATGTATTAAAGAAGTAGAGAGAAACAAGCTGGTATCTTCAAAAAAAAAAAAAAAAACTTGCAAAAAATTGATAGCTAAAAGAAAAATATTTGTATAATAATATTAATACAGTAGTCACATAATCTTATACAATACAGTATGTGTATTTGTATTATTTAAAATGTAAAACTTGCAAACTAAACTAAGCATGTAACGATCCTTTATATATTTTATTACTTCTCTTTTCAGGTAAGGAGAGTGGGAACCATATATTATATTATTGGCTATGCATCAATGACACAGGGGCCACTA
The DNA here is from genome assembly GCA_032716605.1 of Paralithodes platypus. Classification (NCBI taxonomy): domain Eukaryota; kingdom Metazoa; phylum Arthropoda; class Malacostraca; order Decapoda; family Lithodidae; genus Paralithodes; species Paralithodes platypus. The sequence continues at coordinate 60,173,694 of CM064572.1, forward strand.
ACAAATAGATATTTTCAGTGTCGCCTATGAAGTTGGTTCTTGATTGTTGGTAGTCGTTTATGGACCAACCAGCTTAGCCTATTAGCTAAATAAAGCCAAACATATTCATTGACACTACAAAATTTGACGTAGGAGCCAGTGATAGATAGATAGATAGATAGATAGATAGATAGATAGATAGATAGATAGATAGATATATATATATATATATATATATACATACTTACAGTTTCTTACAGTAGATCCTCTGGAAAAAGGCAAACTAGGCCTGTGTATCCAGCTCAGTACCAGTACTTGCACTGCTGCGGTCGTTCACGGTGTTGGCGGCGGCGGTAGCAGACGCAACATTTTTACTATTCTGTATTTTTGTTTTATAATCAACTTCAAATCTTGTCTTCCCCATGCTTTATCAAGATTACTCTCAAACTCCCTTATTGATTCGGAATCGACTACATACTGGGGCAGTGCGTTCCACTCATTTACCACTCTATCACAAAATGAGTTCTTTGCCTTCTCAAGCCTATTTCTTTCTTTGTAAATTTTCTTAGAGTGTCCTCTCGTTCTTGTTTCCTCCCGCATCAAGAAGATACCCTCACACACATCCTCATCGTACTTTCCTGACACTATCTTAAAAGTCTCTATCATATCCCCTCTCTTTCTCCGATATGCCAGTGTCGGAAGCCCAAGTGTCCTCAACCTCTGCTCATAGCCCGCGTTCTTCAACGTTGGTACCAGCTTGCTAGCTCTCCTCTGCACCTTCTCCACTGCTTCTATATCCTTTACCATATATGGAGCCCACACCTGGTTCGCATATTCCAGGTGCGGCCTAACCAGCGCTGTATAGAGATTCCTGAAGATTTCTTCGTCAAGTGACACAAATGTCCTCCTTATCAGCCCTACAATTCTATTGGCTTTGTTTATCTTTTCCGCTAAATGTTCTGAGAAATTTAACTTATTGTCTATCACTACTCCTATATCCTTTTCTGCATTCACTTCCTCCATCGCTTCATACATACTGTATCCTACCTTGTCTATCTTGCTTGTCCCAATCCGCATGTACTTGCATTTTTTGGATGAAAAGGCATTAACCAATGCTCAGACCATCCCTTCATGCCCTCCACATCTCCTTGAAGCAAACCCACATCTTCCTTACTCCTCACTCTTCTATACAGCTTAGTGTCATCCGCATACAGGTATACCTCACTTCAATTAGTTATAACTTCAGGTAAGTCGTTGATAAATATAACGAACAGCAGTGGTCCCAACACAGACCCCTGAGGTACCCCACTTGTAATTTCCCTCCACCCCGAGCCTATTCCATTCACCAGTACCCTCTGTCTCCGATCTTTCAGGAAGGCTTCTATCCATTTCACACATTTCTCCCCTATATTGTAGCTTCTAACTTTCTCTATTAACCTTTTATGTGGGACCTTATCGAAGGCCTTCATAAAATCGCAATATACCACGTCTATTACATCACCATCTTCTAGAATTTGCATCCAATCATCTATCTATCTATCTATTGCCTGACGCCGTGATCCCCGAAGGGGTGGCCACGAACGAACCGCCCCCATGCACCTCTGTCCCCAGTCAGTCGACGCCCCTCCCCCCAACCAGCACCGCCTTCGTTCATGTAGTTCCTCACTCCATCCTTCCACCTCATATTCGGTCTACCTCTCCCCCTCTACCTCGCTCTCGTACACCCTCTTAGTCATTCTCTCTCGCTTTCCATACGTTCCATATGGCCGAACCATCTCAAGTTGTTCCTTTTCACACTTTCCAGCACATCTACCTCCACACCACACCTCCTTCTTACTTCCTCATTAGTCTGTCTATCCCTCCATGTAACTCCGCACGCACTCCTTAAGTAATTCATTTCCACTGCTCTCACTCTTGGTCTGAGTCTCTCAACCAACGTCCATGCTTCGCTTCCGTAAGTCAGTGTCGGGATTACCACACTGTCATGCAAGGACTTCTTCACTTCCATACTGACCACCCTATTTCTTGTTACTGCTTTTAGCGTTCCTACAACCCTCTTCCCCTGTTGTACCCTCTCCCGCACCTCTTCATCCATAGTCCCATCTTTACTCAACACACTGCCCAGATACTTAAAAGAGTTGACGATCTCCATAGCCTGACCGTTCAGCTTCACCTCACACTCTGTGACTTCACCCCTTTCGAAGACCATAACCTTGCTCTTCCCCGTATTTACCTTCAAATTCCGTTTTTCGCACACTGTTCCAAAACTCATTTACCAGACCCCTACAACTCCCATTCATTATCACTCATCACAACTGTATCATCCCCAACCAGCAGTATAGGTAGCTTCCACTCAATTCCCTCCCTTTTCAGCGATACACCAACATTCACTGCTCTTGATAGTATTTCTTTCATGACTCCATCCATATATACAGTAAACAACCACGGGGACATCACACACCCCTGTTTCAAACCAACATTCAGGTCAAAGAACTCGCTCTGCTCACTCTCCACACGTACTGCCGCCTTTGCACCCTCATACATGCTCTTCACTGCTTTCAGCAACTTGCCCTCTACTCCGTATATTCTAAGTACTTTCCACAAACCTTCTCTATCCACTCTGTCATAGGCCTTCTCCAAGTCCATAAAGGCAACATACACCTTTTGTTTCTTCTCCAGATACTTCTCCACAACACAATTCAGGGTAAAATCTGATCTACACATCCTCTTCCCTTCCTAAACCTCCCTGCTCGTCGCCTATCCATTTCTCCGTTCTCACTCTCACTCTCTCAATCACTACCCTACTGTATACCTTCCCTACTACGCTTAGAAGACATATTCCTCGGTGGTTACCACACACTCCTCTTTCCCCTTTGCCCTTATATAGGGGGACTATTATGCCAGTCTTCCAGTCATCGGGTGCACTCCCCTTCTCCCATGCTAGTTTGCACATTTTCCATACCCATTCTATCACTATCTCACCACCATACCTCAACATTTCCCCACACACTCCATCTGTTCCTGGTGCTTTCCCCAACTTCACTCTTTTCATGGCTTCCCACACTTCTGACCTCCTGATCCCCACCTCCTCCTCCACTACTTCTCTTCTTCTCCCTCCCATACCATATCCAGCTATGTTTGCTGGCTCCCCAATCATCTACCACCTTAATTAGCTGTAGTACCGTCGACCTCCCCGGCAAGAATCCGAACTGTCTCCCACTGAAAAGTTGGTTTGACTTCATATGATCCATTATACCTTCTCTAATTACCGTTTCCATTAGTTTACACACAACACTTGTCAAACTGACTGGTCTATAATTCCCTGGGTCATTTCTCTTTCCCTTCTTAAATATAGCTGTTATGTTGGCCTCTCTCCAGTCCATCGGGATTTGTCCTGTATTAAATGATACCTCAAATAACATTTTCAATGGCTCTACTAACATCTCACCTCCTTCCTTTATGATTCTTGGGTGTATCCCATCCGGTCCCGGTGACTTACTTCCGTTAATTTTTTCTATAGCCCTTCTTATTCTAGCATGGGAAAACTCTATTATTTCTAGTGCCGTTGCCTGTTTGATGGGAATAGTAGGCACTGCATCATCCGACTCCACTGTTAGTACCCCCCCAAAGTATTTCCCCAGCACCTCTGCTTTCTCCTTATCAGTCTCCGCTCTACTCCCATCATTCAACCCCCCTACCAGCTCTGGGATCCCTACTCTTCTTGTTAACTTTTCCTGAATGTACTTCCAGAATATTTTTGGATTATCCTTCACATTTCTAGCAATCTCTCTCTCCCTCTCCTTCACCCCCCCTCCTTGTTTCCCACCTTATTTTATTGTTTATTTGTCTGCGTTCCAGATCCACTTTTTTAGCATCTATACTAGACCCCCTGTTCTTTTTTAACAATTTTAATCTTTCCCACAATCGTTTCTTTCTTCTAATCAATGTCCAAAGTTTTCTTTTCATTGGCAATTCTGGGTTCGTTCTTTTCCTCAATTTTGTTTTATCCTTATATTCCCTTACTGGTACACTTTTGAATACAGCATTCTCCAGTTTGACTCTAATTTTCCTCCACATTCCTTCAGCGTCTTTACCGTTCAAATATTCCCCCCAGTCAATGTCCAAACACCGTCTCAGCAGCTCATAATCTGCTCTATCATACATGTATATTTTTCTATTGCTTCTATTATCCCTCTCTGATTTAATGTTACAACTAAAGCTTATACAGGCATGGTCACTACGACCTATAGGGCTATCCACATTAACATGTTCCACTATATCCTCTTCATTGCTAAAAATCAAATCAAGTACACTCCCCTGCATCCCATCTCTATATCTTGTCATCTCTACAATATGTTGCGTTAAAAAACAATCTCTCACTTTCTCTATAAACTTACTTTCCAGGCTACCCTGTCCCACTGGAGTAGTACAATTTGCCCAGTTGATCCCTGGCAAATTGAAATCTCCAATCAAAATCTTATATTTGTTCTCTCTATTATCTATTTCCTCCATAGCCTTCAGTAGGTTATCATCCTCTCCCCTGCTATTATTTGGGCTTCTATATATAGAGACAATTAGAATTGATCCTCTTACACATTTTACTTCAATACACAAATACTCACAATACTGCTGTCTCATATCCACCTCATTAACCTTGAGCTCTTTTCTTACATAAATAAACAGTCCTCTTCCGACCTCTGCTCTAATAGCATTTCTCTCATATAACTCCAAACCCTCCAAACTATATTCCACCAGTTCCCTTTCAATTCTAGCATTTTTTGGTCTTACTTCCTGTAGGGCTATGACATCAGGTTTTTCCTCTTCATCCTGCAACCTACATACATACATACATAAAATTTTAAGACTGAGTGTTCCACACATAAGTGCAGTTTCAGTCTCTTGTCCTAATGGCGGCGTTCCAGGCAACCCTGTTAAGGGCTGCTTCACTTGTCAAGTTCTTGGATTTGAGATCGGCGCGTATAGTCCGATCCCAGGTCTTCCTCGGTCCACCCCTTGGTGCAGCTCCCTCCACAATCACAGACCTCCATTTTTTCACCCAATTTTGTTCATCCATTCTCTCCACATGTCCATACCATCCCAGTCTACTTGTACGCATCACCTCGCTAATACTCTTTATACCTAAACGTCTCCTCAGCTCAACATTTGTTATTCTATCCTGTAGCCTGGCCCCACACATCCATCTCACCATTCTCATCTCATTACGCTCCATTCTGTTGACATCCTCTACTTTAACGGCCCATGTTTCTGAGGCATACATCATTGCACTTCTAACACATGAGGCATACACCTTTCCCTTCAGGGGGAGAGGCATTCTTTTCATGGTCAGGATTGGCATCAATTCTCTGAACTTCCCCCAGCCACACCTAATTCTAGCAACAGTGGCAGCCTCGGCCCCACCACCGGCAGAGATGGTATCTCCTAGGTAACAAAACTTGTTCACCAGCTCCAAAGACTCATTTCCAAAATTCACAGCCACAGGATCATCACTTAACACAAGCTTGCCTTTGCACACTACGCACTCAAATTTCTCTATTTCTGACTTATCCTTCGGCAGGGGCCCCTTTATTCTACTACAGCGCTTACTCCCATGGTGTACCCAACATCGACAGATGCTACATTGAATTGAGTTAACGCCCACTCCCTTTCCACACACTGCACATGGGTATGCACCGCTCTTTTCCACATTGCCTCGTCTCAAACTACAATGCATAACCTTGGTTTTGTTAATATTGACTCTTAAACCCTTGCTCGCCATGCCCTCTCTCCACTCTCTGAATTTGGCCTCCGCATCCTGCATACTGTCAGCTATTAGGACTAAATGGTCTGCATAAAACAGTTCCAACAGGAGTCCGCCTCTAAAAACTCTAGAGAGCGCCTCCAAGACCATAATAAAGAGGAGGGGGCTTAACACTGAACCCTGATGGACTCCAACACGGACTGCGAACTCATCACTCAGTACACCCTTCACCCTCACCGAACTTCGCGAATCCTCATACATCTTCATTATCACACGCACCAGCCACTCTTCCACACCAAGTTTCCTCATAGCCCACTGTACAACATCTCTAGGTACCCTATCAAAGGCCTTCTCCAGGTCCACAAACACAAAGTAAAGATCCCTGCCTTTTAGTAAGTATCTTTCCTGTATCTGCCTGACTATGAAGATAGCATCGGTTGTACCACGTCCTGGCATAAAACCAAACTGCATATCATCAATAGAGATGCTTTGCCTGATCAAACCCTCAAGGACTCTCTCACAGACCTTCATGATTTGGTCAAGCATTTTCAGGCCCCTATAATTTCCTCTATCTAGCGCATCCCCTTTTCCTTTGTATATATTTACTATTACACTTTTGAGCCAATCCTCTGGGATTTTCTCATCTTTAATAATGGTGTTTATCAACTCAGTGACTAAGTTTACACCAATCTCCCCTGAGGCTTTTATCATCTCAGCGACAATGTCGGAGCAACCTGGAGCTTTACCGTCCTTCATTTTATTGATTGCGTCGCTCACTACAGCTGGTGCTATCAAAGGAGGGGGCCCAGATATTGGTTTTTTCGATACTAAGCTGTTCCTTATCCCATTCAAACTCTACATTTAGCAATCGTTCATAGTGTACCTTCCATGCTTCTCTGATTTCATTTTCTGCATACACAATCTTCCCATTATCATCTCTAACACACTGTTCACCTATGGCGACTGCCATCTGGTCTATCAGTGAGACCTGAGCGACTGCCATTACCCCCTTTTTCTGACTGTTCCTTCCCTTTTTAATTATAAATCTTTTTCTAATCTCAAGTGACGGCGTCTCTTGACCTCCCATCTACCAAGATTGGAAGCTAAAGCCATTTTCCTTTGCTGTTCCCCTCCTCTCCATAACCGGAGGGGCTTCCTGGGGTGGCTTTGTTTCCAGTCAGGGTTATTGTGCTCCCCGCCATGGAGCTTCGGTTTTTATTGTGGTCGCTCAGGTTCTTTATTATGCCTTGGCCTTACTCGGGGCCTTGGGGCTGTTCGGCCAGGCAGCTTGGGGAACAACAACAACAACAACACACTGTTCACCTATAATATCCCTACTGTAATTTTTAACTCGCCTAGCTAGGTTGAAGATCCCATTGGGATTGTCAGTGTTACACACTTGTTCGAGGACCAGGTCCTTAATGCGATTTTTAGCATTGTAAATAACTCTTTTGGCAGTTCGTTTAGCTGCCTGGTATTCCTCCCTGCTGCCTCCTTTCTTCCATGCTTTTTGAAGCATCTCCTTTTCTCTTTCACAGCATGTTCTACCTCATCGTTCCACCACCAAGAGGTCTTATTCCTGGGGTGACCCTTTGTTTTCCCACAGACTTTGTCAGTGGCAGCGATAAGGCTATGCTTATGAAAGTTCCATTGGCTATTTACATCGTTAGGCCTAGCTTCCTTATTTCTATTCATTTCCTCCAGTTCATTATGAAACCTATCCCTAACTTCCTTGTCCTTCAGCAGCCACACTTTCCTTTTGGGTATGTAAACCTTCTTGCGCTTAGGATTTCTGTATAAGCTCATGTCGCACACAAGTAGCTTATGCTGGGGGATACATTCTTCGCTCAGGATGACCTTTACATCTCGAACTAGTTTCCAGTCTTTCCTGTTAACCAAGAAGTAATCTATCTGGCTACTGGAGACCCCAGAGTTATATGTGATCAGGTGGCTCTGTCTTTTCTTGAACTTTGTGTTACACACAACCATGTTGAGTGCAACGTAGGACTCCAATATATATTCGCCTTCTAGATTTCTCCTTCCGTAACCAATTCCTCCATGTACCCCCTCGTATCCATCTGCAGATGCTCCCACGTGACCATTGAGGTCCCCCCCCACGATAGTTATTTCGTTCTCCGAGAGGCCTGAAATGACACTGACGGTGTCATTCCAGAAGTCCTCTTTTATCTCTTTCTGTAAACCAGCCTGTGGGGCATATGCAGATATCACATTCAGAATTCTTTCACGCACTTTCAACTTCAAAACAATCAGCCTTTCACTAACTCTCGTAATCTGAAGCACACTTTCCGCCAGCTCTTCAGCCACCAGAACACCCACTCCTCCTTTCGCTTTATCAGTCTCCACACCCATCCAGTATATCCTATATCTTTTCCTCCTTCCGACAATCCACTGTACCCCATGCCTCTTCCAGAGTGTTTCCTGGGTACAGCAGACGTCCACTCGCCTCCTCTCACACATCTCAGCCACTTCATTCGCACGCAGATTTAAACTACCAATATTCACACTAGCAAGTCTGAGTTTGTGGGGGGCATTTGTCATTGTCCTGTGCGGTTTTGTTTCATCGGACTTACGTTTATTTTATTTTATTTTAGTCATAGTTAGGTAGGTTTGGCTGGCAGATGGGCATCACCCCCCCAGAACTCCGGCTCCAGTCTACCCCGGGACCATTCCCAGCACCATCCCCCAAGTGATTACAAGGGGGTAGAATCCAGTGGCCTCGGTACGCCCCACCAGAACCAGCCGCAGGGACGCACCCCGTGCGCGTACACGGCACTACGACTGGCCAAATGACAGGGCAGCCTCCTGGAGCGCTACCACCAGGTTCGGGCCCCTATACTATTGGGCGGAAAGTGCCAGTCCGGAGAAACACTACGTACTGTACCCTCAGGATCCATTTCGTCCAGGTTGGGCCCAGGGCGCCAGGGCCGGGTCCAGAGGGAGCGACACCCACTGCCAGTGTGCCGCCATTAGGCAACTTGGAGCAAGTACAATGAAGCCCTGTCACAGCACTATCATATAGAGACAATGCCAGCGCCAATAACAAGGCTTCATTGTATAGTGATGGCTACTTGGTCCGCAAGTATATCACCATCCCCCCTATTAGTCGCCTTGTACGACATGCAGTAGGATGCGTGAGGCATATTCTTTTTTTCCTCCACCATTAGATGAAGGCCCCCTTACCCCCTGGGGGGTATCAGTTCTCTTTTCTTGTCCTGGGTAAACACATCCACATTACTAAACATAATCCTTAATCCATCTACCATTCCTTCAGCAATTACACCATCCCGCTCCTCCAGTCCGTACCCTACTCCCCCGTTAGCACTACTGGGTCTGTCACTTTGTCTCCTGTCTCTCCCTGTGACACCTCCACCCCGTTCTCCTCCTCCGTCACAACTCCCATCACATTCTCTTCCCTCCCTGATCTCCCCCTCCTTTCTACTCTTATAAACCACTTCCTCACTTTTCCGTCCCTCACTCTCCAGTAAAAATTTCTCTTATCCTCCTCACCCAACTTTCCATTATTTTCATCAGCCTTTTCTTGTAATTCCTTAATTTTTTTCCTTTGTTCTATACTCAAATCCTTCTTTAGTCTTATGTGTTTCAGTTTTTCATTTGTATTTAGCCTCCAACTAAAATTTGTCACAGTCTCTGCCACTGCCCTAGTTTTAAACTGTACCCTTATAGGTCTCATTTCTCCCCTTGTATATCTACCTATCCTACTGACCTCCTCCACCTGCCCTTCCCATCCATATTCGTCCTCATCCACCCCTTTCATGACCTCCTTCACTTGTTTTTTTCTATATTCCAACTTACTTCCTCTCGGGCATAGGCTGAGAGCCTTAACATTCACCGCTTTACAATGAACAGTGAAGCCCGTGAGGTCTTGTTCCAGTCTAGGGAGTGAGACATGTGAAGCACGTAGAGTACAACGAGCACCTGCCATCTTGCCTTCACATGAGGCACGGTGCTCACTCATGGCCCGAAACGACCCCATCTCTGAAGCCATCTCGTTTCCGTGCTTCACTGTTTCACCCCCTACACTCGGACTCTCACACTTACACACACACAACGCCACCTGTTGAGCAGATAACTCACCAGGCATTGCACCCCTATAGCATATTTTGAATATGGGAATATTCATACACTGCTATTTAATCAGGGAACAATGAGGGTATTTTATAGACGTTTCAGTGGGCTTGTGGTAATGCACTGATACTAGGTACAGCACAAATTCCATCCCAATAATATCTTCCCATTGATACATCGGGATTTGAACCCGGGACCTTTGGATTACCAGGCAAGTGGCAAGACCACTCCACCACACCTCCCACTGTCTCCATATCCCTCACTTTTCTCACTCCATCATCATTCATATGAGTCTCTATATCTCCATACAAGATTACACCCCTATCCCTGTCCATGGCCTCCCTCACGACACTCTCCTTGTTCTTCATGACCCCTACAACTGCACTCTCAAAACTTTTTTTGGTCATATTCATTTCTTCCTTTTGCTTTCATAATATCCTCCAAATCCTTGACTTTTTGTTTACCTACCACCGTCCATGCAGTTGACTCCTTTACTTCCGTAAAACGTCCTTCGTATTCCTTCAGCTGCTCCTTCAATGCCATATTCTCTGCTCCCAGTTCATCTACCCTTTTCAATACCATCTCTAGGCTATCATTAACTGCCGAAATAGGCCTGCATTCACTTCCTTCGCTAGGCCTATTCCCTTCCCCACCTGTCACACCACACATTACACACAGTGCCTTAACTTTCTCACCAATATCCCCCTTCCATTTCTCCGTATCACTCATCCACTTTTCCAAATCCTTCACAACAATACTAACCTCTTCTAACTTCTTATCTGTGCTCTTAAATCCACGAAAACGTTGTAAGCTTCCTTCCGCCTCCGTCATACCCGAAATTCCCTCCGCCATGTTTGTTTACAAACTCAACAACTCCAACACTACCGCTGTCCCGTCACTACACTCTTATTACACTATATATCACCCCTCCACCACACCAATATATCCTCCAAACACTTCACTAAATCCTTCCTCTTCTTGCTCGCCCCGTATGCACTCGATATTCCGTGAATTACTTGTCCATCCCACAACATATGCCGGAGCCTCAAAACTTGCGTCCGCCTTCCGCCATTGTGTGCCGCCAACGGTATATAACGGTATATACGGTATATATTTATACAGTATATTTATACAGTATATATATATATAACCGGTATATAACAACCATACTGTAGGATGTTACAACCAAAGTGGGGTATTAATTTAATTTGGTGTTAACTCCAGATATAATTATAGCACAGGTATTTCATGGTAATTATTGTCTCTGCCTTATATCCAACATATTTGTTATGTGCCTGAGTATATTTTTTTTTTTTTTTTTTTTTTAAGAGACAATGAACGGAGGAAGGAAAAACACAGATAAAACAAAAAGGTCCATGTGCCTAAAGGCATCCTCCATTCATAAAATGTTTGTAACAACTGGATTTAAACATTTGTAGATTGTAAGTTTGTGGAAAGCAATTCGAGGGAAGTGAATTCCAAAGAGTAGTAGCTCTGGGGATAAATGAATTCTGATAAGCAGAAGTTCTGCATTGTGGAGGAGAAAGTGTAAATTCATGGGCGCTCTCAGCTGCCCTAGTTCTACGGGGAAAGATGTGGAGAGGCGGCACAATTGAAGCAAGTTCCTCGGAACAATTGCTGTGAAAATATCTGTAGAATAATGCAAGGGATGCAACGTTTCTTCGTATGGATAATGTAGGAAGGTCCTGTGTGATTGCAGGGTTATTGATTAATCTAATAGCTTTATTTTGAATTTTGTCCAACTGCCTCAATGCAACCACTCCACTTCCACCCCACAGAGGTGAACAGTAATCCATCTGAGAACACACATGACTTTTATATATCACGGCCAACTGCTCGTCAGTGAAGAATTCTCGAACTCTGTACAGGAGTCCCAGTTTTTTAGAGGCATTCTTAGCAATGCTTCTAACATAATGTGTCCAGCTCAAGTTAGTAGTTAATGTTACACCGAGAATGTCAATACTAGGGGAAGTGGGAATATTTACATCATTAAAAAATATGGGAGTCAGTGAGATTCTGTCGGTTAGAAAATTGAATGTACTTGGTTTTCTGTGCATTAAAGGAAACTAGATTCTTTTGTCCCCATCCATTAATTCTAGAAAGGTCCTGGTTCAGAGAAATTGCAGTGTTTATTTTTGAATTTATAAGATCGGGTTGGGTGAAAGAATTGGTAAATGTGAAGGAACTGTGGAGTGTTGAGTCATCTGCATAGGAATGTATTGGATTATGAGTGGTAGATATGAGATCATTGATATGAATGAGGAACAGAATTGGGGCCAAAACTGATCCCTGGGGAACACCAGCATTTATTGAGTGAAATTGAGAATAAAGGCCATCTACCATTACACTAGCTGTGGCTACACATGGCTAAGCTGTTCGGTCAGGCAGCTTAGGGAACAACAACAACAACAACAACAACCATTACACAAATTTTTCTGTTATGAAGATAAGAAGAAATTAGTGGAACTAATGATGCAAGGCCGTAGTGTGACATCTTCGACAATAAGGATTGATGCCAGACTCTATCAAATGCCTTTGATATATCCAGTGCTATTGTATGTGTTTCACCATGTTGGTCTGTAGCTTGGTTGATTTGATGCGTAAGAAGGCAAAGCATGTCTGCAGTTGATCGACATCGTCTAAAACCATATTGCCTATCACTGATTAATTTATTATTCTCAAGATGCTTAATTATGTGATTATTTAATATAATTTCAAAGACTTTACCAAGAGTGGAAGTTATAGCTATTGGTCTGTAGTTTGATGGATCTGAAGAGGCACCTTTTTTAGGAACTGGATGGATGTTTGCTTCTTTCCAGGGTACTGGGAAGCATGAGGTATGAGTACACAGACGGAAAAATTTTGCCAATACAGGAGCGTACATACTTGTGTACTTGTGTACAGTACAGTACATACTTGTGTACAGTAATGAAACATTTCACAACTATAGGAGTAAATTTAAAAAGCAAATATAAAAATAGCTGACCGGTTCATATCTGGGTTCAAGTGGCAAACCAGAAACTGTCCGAGCCTGGACCAGAAGTGAAAAACGGAAGGTTCCCAGTTCAATAAACCAGCAGGAGCACAGCACTAATCAAGACAGTGCTATAACAGGACTTTACTGTATACAGTAGGATGACCTTTGGTCTATACTTACTGTACACCATTCTGCCTTGTATGACACACAATGGATACGTGGCGCATATTAATTTTCCTTCACTAAATGCAAAGGCCCCCTTACCCCTGGGGAGGGTAATAATGAGGTGTTAATCCAATTTTCACAGTGGTTCTTTTAGTACTGTATCTTAGGAGCAAGAAATTATTTTGATAGCTTTTATAATTTTAATTATATTGAATTGTAATAAAATAAGGACTACTAGATTCAAAACTTGGTCATGATGGAAGTGGCCATCATTGGATTAATTAAACATCTCTGACTTGCAGGATATCATACATGAGAAATAGCTGCACTCAAAGTCTACTCCTGTAAATTTTATCCCTAAAAATACAACCACAGATTAATAGCGAAGTTATGTGCGAGACTGCACTTACCACCATAGTGAGTGTTTTCCATGAGATCTGCAATGTCGACTGGGATAGATGCTCCAGATACCAACATCTGCAGCTCCTTCCAGTCAAACATTTGGAGCCACTCTGACGGCACCACATCTGTCACACCTCGGGGAGAAAACAAAAGTAAATTACCAGTAATTTGAAGGTATTTTCAAGTTAGTTCAGTTAATTTCAATGGGGGAGCCAACAGGGCCGTTCTTAGGCAGCATGATAAGCAGGGGTTGTGGTACAAAGATTAGGAAAAAATTGAGTGAGTTATAGTTTTGTACCTTTTTTGTTCTTATACAGTCTGGCTGCCAATACGCGAGCTTTTAATACGCGATTCACCTTATACGCGAGGAGGGGGTCGAATCATACCCAAAACTTTTAAAACGCGTGATGTACCTTTAAAACGCGAATCCGGGGCCGATATAAGGGCAATTCCGGGGAGTTCAGCTAATACGCGAGGCCCCCCACCATTCCGCGCATCCATCTACGCAGGGACGCCAGTCTACCCTCAGTCCACGCAGTCCGACTCGTGTGCAGTGATATAGTTTTTTGCCCCCATCATCATGCCCCCTCGCAAGAACAAACTTATTATTGTTATATTTTCTTATGATTTGGATGTTTATGTATACATATATGTACCTTTTGTGGCAATTGACGGAGATAAATAGGCCTAAAGTAGACAACTTGGAGTCAGTGCCGCCCATATCGATTTATTCCCATATAATACTCTATTGCTAATACGCGAATTTCCATTCCGCGCCCTCGTGTGTCGCCCATATACTCGCGTATTGAGAGGCCTGACTGTAGTTATCATAGAATATCAACATTACTATTTTTATGTAAATTATGAAAACGAAGGGACCCAGCACCGATCCTTGTGGTACACCGCTGGTCAATAGTGTCCAATCGGATTCTGTTCCTATAGCTATCATAGAATATCAACATTACTATTTTTATGTAAATTATGAAAACGAAGGGACCCAGCACCGATCCCTGTGGTACACCGCTGGTCAATAGTGTCCAATCGGATTCTGTTCCATTTATAACTAATGTACTCTCTGTTGTCTGTTCGTTAGCCAGTCCTTGATCCAGTTGTAAATCGATTCTGTTATGCCTAGGGCCTTCATTTTGGTTAGCAGTTTCTTATGAGGGACTTTGTCAAATGCCTTTTTGGAAGTTCAGGAAGATAATATAGAGAGATTTAGTCACATCATTTATCGTTAGGAGCCTGTTGTAAAATTCTATTAGGTTAGTCACGCATGATTTGTTTGATCTGAAGCCGTGTTGACTATTTTGAATTAGATTGTTGGTTTCTAGATAGTCTACTATTTTTTTCCCTCAGGATTGATTCAAAGATTTTGCCTATAACCGAGGTTCAGCTAATCGGTCTGTAGTTGTTCGCCAGAGACTTATCTCCCTTTTTGAAAATAGGGTTAAATTTGCCTCTTTCCAAGCAGTGGGGACTAGGCCCTGTTGAAGGGATGCATTGAATATCTGGCTTAGTGGTTTCGCGATTTCTTCCTTAACGCTTTTTAGTATTCTAGGGTGGAGTTTATCTGGGCCTGGCGATTTATTAGGGTCCAGGTTGTTTAATCTGCTCGATACGTCATTTGCCGAGATGTAGAAATTGTCGTCGATTTGAAGATGACCTGTGAAAGGCGGTTGGGGGGCCGAATCTGTTTGTTCTCGAGTGAATACTGAAGTGAAGAAGGAATTTAGTCTAACTATCTATCTATTGCCTGATGCCATGATCCCCGAAGGGGTGGCCACGAACAAACCGCCCCCAAGCACCTCTGTCCCCAGTCAGTCGACGCCCCTCCTCCCAACCAGCACCGCCTTCATTCATGTACTTGCTCACTCCATCCTTCCACCTCTCCTTCAGTCTACCTCTCCCTCTCTGTCCTTCCACCTCGCTCTCGTACACCCTCTTAGTCATTAGTCATTAGGAATTTAGTATGTTTGTTATTTCCATGTCGTTTGATGTTAGTTGACCCTTGTGTAATAGGGGCCCAATCCCGTTGGCGTATTTAATTATTATGTTATCTCCACCAACCAACTTTATTTTCCTTTGCCCCTCAACTTTCTCTTCATAATTGCTGAGGGGCACAGGGCCCTGGGTGGGGCTTTGGTTTCCCGGGCGTTTCCTCACCCTCCCCAGCTCCCCGCCATGGAGTGGCTTCGGTCACCCAGGCTTTATTGTGGTCGGCAGGGAGGGTTCTGTGGGGGCGCTCGGTTATGGCCTTGGCCTTGCTTGGGGCCTTGGGGCTGTTCGGCCAGGCAGCTTGGGGAACAGCAACAACAATAACAACTCCTAAACTCGATTAATGAAATTAACAAACACATGTGGCAGTCCGGGGATTCGAACCTAGGATGCTCACACCGAAAATCAACACACAAATGCATTGCACCACGAAGACAGTTAAACCCTAAACTCGATTAATGAAATTAAAGCTTTTAGGGTTAGTGCGGCTTGTCTTGGCTACTCCTTTCTCATAGTTCTTTTGACTGGTCTTAATCAGTTTCTTGACTTCTTTTCTACTGTTTTTATACTCTTCTCTCGTTTCATTGCTGCAGCCAGGGTTTTTGGTCAGTTTGTGGAGTTCATCTCTGTCTTTGATAGCATTGGCAATTGTACTGCTATACCATGGTTTTCTGTTACTGTTTTGAGAGACTACTCTTCAGGGGGACGTATTTAGATTGGGCTGCTAGTAGAAACGAGCTGAAGTGTTTCCAGGCGACATCAATATGTATCTGTGCGTCTAGTTGAGAGAATACATTTTGTAGTGCTTGTTTTAGTCCTGGGAGATTTTTTCTATTTGTTTTGTTTTTGTTTTTTTGTTTTTGTTTTTTAGGTATCCTTAGTTTTGATGTGGCTATTGTATGTGGGAGATCGATACTACAATGGATGATGATATGATCTGATGATGCTAATGTTCTCTGACCGCAAGATTATAAATTAGATTTTCTTGTGAACAAATGATAAGATGAGAGAGAGAGAGAGAGAGAGAGAGAGAGAGAGAGAGAGAGAGAGAGAGAGAGAGAGAGAGAGAGAGAGAGAGAGAGAGCGAGAGAGAGAGAGAGAGAGAGAGAGAGAGAGAGAGAGAGAGAGAGAGAGAGAGGAGAGAGAGAGAGAGAGAGAGAGAGAGAGAGAGAGAGAGAGAGAGAGAGAGAGAGAGAGAGAGAGAGAGAGAGAGAGAGAGAGAGAGAGAGAGAGAGAGAGAGAGAGAGAGAGAGAGAGAGAGAGAGAGAGAGAGAGCATATACCTTTTTTAAATACATGACTCTGCTTCGCAATCTGCTTGTTCAGCTTGTAGTCAGCCATGCGGTAGATGTACTCGATTCGATTCTCATTTGTCACTGGCACGTTAGAGCCATCAGGAATCAGCTCCTCAATCTGCAGATAGAATAACAAACAGTTCAGGGTTGGGCATTATTAGATGAACAAACACATACCAAAGTAGGGAATGTTTTGGGTGAAACACATACATACATCTAATGATAATGTAGGACAGGTTGGGAGAGAGGTATCCTGACCAGAATTCGAACCCACTCACTCCAGGTATATTTGGGAGAGTTGGGCACCGTAACCACTCGGCCATACTGTACATACATACATTATGATCCATAAACTTAGATAGTTTGCTCCACACAAAGCGTGGTTACGGTATCATGTCCTAGTAGTGGCGTTCCAGGCAGCTGCCTCACTTGTCAGCCTTTTCAATTCAAGATCGGACCGTAAGGTCTGATCCCAAGTCTTCCTTGCTCTGTGCCCCTTCTTTGCATCAGTTTTTACAACAGAAGACCTTAATAATATCCCTACAGCATCGCAGGTTCAGATAGATAATTCTAACGTTCTAAGCAGTATCAGCATTAGGCTACAGAGAGAGGTTTTGAAATATTTAGATAAACTCAAGGTAAACAAGTCCAAAAGTCCAAGTCTTCGAAAGGGGTGAAGTCACAGAGTGTGAGGTGAAGCTGAACGGTCAGGCTATGGAGATCGTCAACTCTTTTAAGTATCTGGGCAGTGTGTTGAGTAAAGATGGGACTATGGATGAAGAGGTGCGGGAGAGGGTACAACAGGGGAAGAGGGTTGTAGGAACGCTAAAAGCAGTAACAAGAAATAGGGTGGTCAGTATGGAAGTGAAGAAGTCCTTGCATGACAGTGTGGTAATCCCGACACTGACTTACGGAAGCGAAGCATGGACGTTGGTTGAGAGACTCAGACCAAGAGTGAGAGCAGTGGAAATGAATTACTTAAGGAGTGCGTGCGGAGTTACATGGAGGGATAGACAGACTAATGAGGAAGTAAGAAGGAGGTGTGGTGTGGAGGTAGATGTGCTGGAAAGTGTGAAAAGGAACAACTTGAGATGGTTCGGCCATATGGAACGTATGGAAAGCGAGAGAATGACTAAGAGGGTGTACGAGAGCGAGGTGGAGGGACAGAGGGGGAGAGGTAGACCGAATATGAGGTGGAAGGATGGAGTGAGGAAGTACATGAACGAAGGCGGTGCTGGTTGGGGGGAGGGGCGTCGACTGACTGGGGACAGAGGTGCATGGGGGCGGTTCGTTCGTGGCCACCCCTTCGGGGATCACGGCGTCAGGCAATAGATAGATAGATAGAAACAAGTCCAAGCTGGACTATACTGTAGGTCCGTGCAGCCGTCTTAACTCTGAGGCGCGTTGCGCGACGCTTAGGATGAAATGTAAACAAAATAGGCTGTTATGGCCTAGAGGATAAATTAGAGTACAGTATATGCATGTGCACGATCATTAAATTTGGTTAAAAAAAATAAACCAAATTTTGCAAAAATCAGTTCATAACTTTGAAAGCCGCCTACGCTGGCGGAGGTATGAGCTCTATTGATCGTCTCCAATATTTAATCACTTCTTACTTGGAGCATATTCTATCTGCTCACCAAATTTGGTGGTCAACGGTTCATAACTTTTGAGATATAATTTTTACAGACAATCGGACAAATGGAGGCATAAACATAACCTCTAGGTACGGAAATGGAGGTAAAACAGAGAGCATGTGAAGGAAGGAAAGTTTTCAAAGCAATGGGAAGTACTGTATGTGGAAGATGAGAAATCTTGGAATGAAAGTTAAAAGTGCAATGTATCAAGGGATTGTTGTACCAACAATGATGTATGGGGCTGAGACACGTGCTGTGAAGGCAAAGGAGAGGAGAAAGCTGGATGTGATGGAGATGAGCTGCTTGAGGAGTATGTGTGGAGCGACTCATAGAGACAGATTGAGGAATAAAGAGATACGTAAGCAGGAACATTTGTCGGCCAGAGTGGACAGAAGGGTCCTGAGCTGGTAAGGTCATGTTGAGCGAATAGAAGATGAAAGGCTTACAAAGAGAATATGTGAGTCAGATACAAGGGGAGGTAGAGTGCAACAGAGGACTCCAGTATAAATTTGCCTTCTAGATATCTTCTTCCATACCCTTTTCCACCATGCACACCCACATACACATCAGTATATGCTCCCACATGCCCAGTTAGGTCTCCCACCTACTGGTACGACAGTATTATCAAACTCCTAGAGGCCCGCAACGACACTGATGAATTCGTTCCAGAAGACCTCTTTTCACTCTCTGTTTAAGCCAACCTGTGGGGCATATGCCGGTATTACTGTACATCCATAATTCTTCCACAAACTTTCAATTTCAACCAGATTCATCCCCCTTCCAATAGATCCAGTATCTCTTTGTTTGTCCAACTATCCACTGCACACCACACTCTTTTTCATTGGGATTCCTGCACATAGCACACATCCACCTTGCTTCTTTCAAGCACTTCCACAACTTAATTCGCTCTGTAACTCATACTTCCCACATTCACACTGGCAAGCCTGAACGTGCAAATAAAAATGCAAAAATAAAAAGTATTCATACCTCGGAATCTTTACAAAACTGGGGCAACATTGAATGACTTACCGTGTTCTGCCCCAAGTCTGAATTGAGAATCGTGAAGTCTAGTCCAAGGTCCTGTACGTCAGCCTGGTAGGTCTTGAGGTAGAGCAGGTTACGACAGAGCTCCGGGTCCAGGGAATCCAGGTGATGGAACTCTACTGACGACGACCAACGACCGAGTAGCTTAGAAAGGAAGAACCCAGCCAGGGGAACTTCAACTAGTAAGTTCTCATACAATGCCTGCAACATAATAATTACAAGTGAAATTCTCTATAGTTAAGTAACACCACGTTCTTAACATTAATCATCAATTACAAACCCCAATGTACTTGAATAAACTAATGAAAGCATATGGTCCTCCCATGATTCAAACTCGGGACACCACACCCAGAATATAAGCATCTAAACCATTACACCACCAACACAGTTAAAGGTTGAATACACGATCACGATTAATATCCATTTTTGAATTTTGGATATCAATCTAATCATGTATTCGACCCAACTGCATTATGGAAAGCGTAATGGTTTAGCGAGTGGAAAGAACAATGAATGGGACCAAGATCACTAAGGATCGGCCTCGCTAGACATTAGTTCCTGAACCTATAGAATTAATTAACACCCCGTTCTTAACATTTATAATCAATTACAAACCACAATGCACTTGAATAAACTAATGAAAGCATATGGTCCTCCCAGGATTCGAACTTGGGACACCACAACCAGAACATAAGTATCTAAAGTTTTCATACAAAATTACATCTGAAAATCTACCCTCGTAAGTTCTATACAAGGTCTAGAGAATTATAATTAACACTTTCACGCTCAAAGATTTGTTTTCCCCTAAGTACAAGATACGTAAATATGTCCTTAGATTGTCCTAATGTATTTGGGGAATAATGATTTAAGCTTTACTTCTTTGTTTATCATTACTTAGGACCCATTCTTGATAGATGGAAAAATAATTGGCAAGATAGAAACTGAAATGATGCTAGGCTACAAAAGTTTATACATAGGTTGAAATAAAGTATGTGAGCCAGACCTTTCCCAGCATGCGACCAATAAAGTAGTAGTGATTCTGATAGTCCTCGGCAATGTGGTGAGCTCCAGGGTTGGGGTAGAGTGTGTTCTCTCGGGTCAGCAAAAAGAACCCGCGCGTGGGGTCAAACGCTGTCTTCAGTAACTCGGAGAGAAACTCCCGAAAGATCCCTCCACCGTCTATGCCCACCTCATTTAGTCCCACCGCGTTCATCAAGCGGACTCTCATGCGCAGGCGTAGGTTAGGCTCTGTAAGGTAATATTATATCATACTAAACTGTATTTAATTAGATATTCCCTGCCTCCTCGGTTTATTGTCTGTATTTTACATACAGTATTATTCGTCTCTCAAATATTATATGCAAATATATATATAGCCATGGTTAAGTAAATGTTACACTAAATAGATATGGTTTATTATATGCACCCTTACCATTAGTGGGTGAGAGCCTATCAAAAGCATCTTCATATAAGTGTGTTCTTCTGATAGACACATTGATCATGGGCCCCTCATTGAACTCTGCCCGCATCTGACTCATACTTCTGTTGCTGGCCACCAAGGTGCTGAACACGTGTGTCCGTGACTCAAAAGGAATAGCAAATGGTAGTTCTTGTAGGATGGTGGCTCTGCGGCGGTCGTGTATGGACAGTGGAGGACCCTCAGTTTCTGTAAAGAGGATATCATCATCTTGCTATCCATTACAATTAAAATGTAAAACTTGCAAACAAGGCAAACCAAAACTGGGACAAAGACAATATAAAGTCAAAAATATAAAGTCAATTAAGATAATGATTCAGGAAGACTAGTAGGACTGCATTTTTTTATAGAATCTAACTGGTACCGGTACTGGCAGTGTATCCATCATATTGGAGAGTAACAATATCAATACTTCTATAATAAATAAAATTCTATAATTTAGTTAATACAGCATATTGTTGCATACGAGGAGCTTAGAAGAACAAGGCCGCATAAGCCAATGCCCTCGTATTCTAAAACCACACTTAACCCCTTAAAGGCGAGCTGTGTGTAATGGACACCCTACCACCAGGAGACGATATTAGGCCCCATTCCCACCTAAAATAGTAATTTTACGATAAATATCGTTATTACTTATTCATATGCGCCTATTTTACGTTTAATATGAAGATAGTAACATGTAACAACAATAAAACAAGTGGGAATAGTGTTTGGATGGTCAAAAGCGCGAATATATTCCGACCGGTCATTCATGAAATGTGAGGCAGCCGCGACGTATATCCTCCCCTCTCAGTGCCTGGAGAGACACTGAGGGTGTGAGGGTTGCATAGACACACGCAACACCACACACTAGGATCGGCTTGGAGATATTGGCACCATAAATACACCAATAAATGTGGTAATAAGAGGAAAAATAGGTGATAATTGAAGGGGGGGGGGGGAGGGGAAGGAGGGGATTTTGATATATGTGGAGGAGTGAGGAGGTATGGAGGGGAATTATCTCACTTAATCACCATTTCACTTGTTTTAAGTGATCTATCTATCTATCTATCTATATGCTCAGGCCCAATCCCCATTTTGGGGGTAGCCGACTCAAGACAGAGCTAGAACAGGGAAAACACAAAAACAACATAAAACAACAAATAAACACAGATAAAAAACACAAACTCACACACATCCAGGTCACCCAGGAGAAGACCCAGAGACCAGGGTCACCAAGGTCGCTCCAGCACTCCCCCGGCCCCCGACCACCCGGAGAGGTTCCAATCTCGGCAGGCAGACATGCAGCGGAGCTAAAGCCACAAGCCCTCCCACGACACTTCCAGGCGCACCCTTCATATTAATCGTCTCCCCGGGCCAGGCGCCTGATGGACTATTATCTAGTCCAACTTGCGCCCGACCCCTTACTCCAAAAAGTGATACTGAGGCCTTACCTCTTAAGAGTGTTCCCACCTTTGCCCACCAAAACCTCTTAAGAATGTTCTCGCCGTTCCCGGGTTAAGGGGAGGTGTGGCGGAGTGGTCTTGCCACTGGACTGGTAATCCAATGGACCCGGGTTCGAATCCCAATATGTCAATGGGAAGATATTATTGGCATGGAATTTGTGCTGTACCTAGTATCAGTGCATTACCACAGCACACCGAAATGCCAAAACAAAAAATAACCTCATTGTTCCCTGATTAAATAGCATTGTATGAATATTCCCATATTAAAAAATATGCTACAGGGGGGCAATGCCTAGTGAGTTAATTGCTCAATAGGTGGCGTTCTGAGAGTGAGGGTCCGAGCCTGGGGGATGAGACTGTGAAGCGCAGAGGCGGAGCAGCTTCAGAGATGGAGTTGCTTCGAGCCGTGAAGCTTCGCATGTCTCACTCCCTAGACTGGAGCAAGACCTCACGGGCCTCTCCGTGTTCAGCGGTAGAGTGTAAAGGCTATCAGCCTATGCCTGAGAGGGAGTAGTTGGAATATATAAAAAAAAAAAAAAATGCTGCCCTAAACCTTCACGGCTTAAATAAAAGGGAACAAAATATAGTGATCTTTCAGAAACTGAATGATAGTTAGCCCTTTATCACAAATTAGCACTCATGCCCATATTTTAGAACCAAACTTAGGTGCTTCCCTAACCCTATATCGAACAAAAATAATACAACCCAGTCCAAATTTGTGATAAAGGGCTAAATATCATTCGGTTTCAAACAGAGCATTAGATTTTGTTGCCGTATATTTCGTTCATGAATGTTTAGTGCAAACTTAAGTGTGGTTTTAGAATACGGGGGCATTGGCTTATGCGGCGTTGTTCCTCTATGCTCCTCATATATACCGGTACTTATATTATGCTTGTTGATAGTGTCATATGCATAGGATTATAAAGAGAGCCATGAGGGCTAACAATATCTTAAACTGACCTAACTCATCCCTGGTAAGTAAGCGCTGGGGCATGAAGAGTCTGCGCTGCCACCTGCTAGTGCGGGGAGCGAAGGAGGTGCTCTGACAGTTCTCCAGCGGCAGGGACACTCGGGAGCTGAGCCAATGGTCCTCTGGGCAGAACATACGGCGAGTGTCTCGCAGGTGGATCTGACGCACTACACCCACACACACCTGCACCACACATACAGTAACAAAAGAGTTTAGGGCATATTGCTGTGATTGATGGATGCAGTGTATAGCTGTAGTCAGGAATTATCCCTTTCATTTGTCGGAAATATTTTACTGTATAGCTAATACAGTCAGGTCTCGATATACACGGTTAATTTGTACCGTGTACGTACCGTTTATATCAAAACCGTGTTTTAGAAATAACAAGCCTTATGGGAATTAATTCATTCGTTCCAGCCAATTTCCCAAAGTCGCCCTTTTGGCCGTTTTTGCCTACCTTCAGCCGACTTATATTACAAACGAAACCGTGTATATCAAGACCTGACTGTACTTGTGTGCCACATTTCATTGAAATCAAACAAAATTTATTGACAGCTCTAAGTAAGGGGTGGATAATCCCCTTAACCCCTTCTTTACCGTGACATCCTTTTAACTTTATTCTGCCCACTATTAGATGATTTTATTCAGTTTAAAAAGGGCCTCCAGCATTTAACAGGCTTCGAACTATCTACCTAAACCCTTTTTATTGCCACAGATCCTTCTTAAGCTGCTGAAAATACTCTAAATATAGCAAGAAAATCATAAAAAGATGGCACCGGTACAGAAGGGGTTAACTATTACCCCAATATTACCCCCTATATTGGGCGGGTGCCCAACCCCGAAAAGGGTTGAAATAGGGGAGCTATCCCCCCACCAAAGGCGGCTTTCTAGGGCCTTTCCTAGCTGATGCTTAGAGGATTGGGTTCTAGTCATGTGGTGATGGGCTGGTCTATCAGAGTGAGAACGGAGCGATCTCTGCCATACCCATAGCTTACTCTGACTGTTCCTTTTACTTATATATTTTCTAGATCTCAAGTGATGGCGTCTCTTGCGTGGATTGACCTCCTAATCTACCAAGATTGGAAGCCAAAGCGTCACATCTTTCCTTTGCCCCTCAACTTTCTCTTCATAATTGCTGAGGGGCACAGGGCCCATGGGTGGGGCTTTGGTTTCCCGGGCGTTTCCGCACCCTCCTCAGCTCCCCGCCATGGAGTGGCTTCGGTCACCCAGGCTTTATTGTGGTCGGCAGGGAGGGTTCTGTGGGGGCGCTCGGTTATGGCCTTGGCCTTGCTCGGGGCCTTGGGGCTGTTCGGCCAGGCAGCTTGGGGAAAAACAACAACAACAACAACTATTACTTCATAGTGGCATCCGTGACAAATTATGTTCATAGGTAATTTCACAGTGTCGCCTTTGAAGTATGTTGGTGGTAGTATCAGGCCTACCAGATTAACAGTAGGTGAAATAAGGCCAAATATTATACTTATTGGCACGTCATTTGACATAAGAGCCACTAATAAATAATAGCTCTTTCATTATTAATAGACACTACAGTACTGCAATAAATTTCTAGAATTTTTGTAATAAATTAAAAACCATAAACAAAAAGAAAATCATATACTGTACTGTAATGGTGCCTTTGAACAGAACATCCACATGATTTTATATACTGTATAGATTAAATGATTTTTTTTATTGAGGTACTGTACCTTGAAGCAGTGAGCCCACATCATTTTATATGTGGTGTCTATGACGGCTGAGATACGTATGTCTGGGTGAGCCAGGTCCACCAGACCCACACACACGTCACGGAGGCTGGCAGACATTTTTACTAGCTCATCCACAGAAAATGGGAATTGGCTTTGGGGGCCTGTGTTCAGATGGTGCTCTTCAGTATCACCTAGAACAGAGAGGAATGGATAAAGATTGGTAAGTTGCAAGAATAACTACCAAAACATTCAATTGCGTAGTAGCCATAACATATTAATAGTAATGCTTATTGTACAGCATATTAACTCTGGAAGAACTTAATGACTGTAGTCGTAGAGTAACAAAAAAGTTAATTTATAGCTATGCACTAATCCATCGATAGATATGTTATCAATATCCAAGGTCTACAAGAAAAATAAAGAGTAAAAGAGGTATAGACAAAAAAATAATAGCCCACCAGGATGGGGGGCTGCTTGCCAAGCTAATCATAGGCCTGCACCTATGCATGCATAGTTTCCCATAAGCGCGCCTGTACCCGGCGCCCGTCTTCAGTCACTGTTGACCCTTACCTATCACCTTTTGTTACCTATTGACTACCCTGATACTGTACCTATGTGTGAGACTGACCTCTGTCCTCACATACCTCTGCTTGCCCATTGTGTCTTTGTTCGATGCGTGGAGTGTGTCAAACCAGCCAAGGGGTACTGGTTACCATCGAAGTGTGAAGTATGTCGCCCGCTATGCCATTATCCCATGGAACAAAATGACTAATTGTAAGGAGGTTCTAATTGCCATCTGGTCGGAAGTGTGACAACATATCGTAGAAGAGGCCCATTAGTCTCCGACCATCAACGATCCTGAGTTACTCACGGCTCTCCGTTCTCACCTACCAGACCGTAAACACTTAATGTCCCCCATCCGACTCAACAGGATCCAAATGCAAATCAAAGCAACCTCGCCTTATACCCCCTACAGCCGCATCCAAGTTGGCAGTGGAAGCTCGTCAAGAGTCTCAAGACACGGGACCTAAATCCAGCAATGTAAAAAAGCAGACCAAAACTAGCGGGCACAAGAAAACTAGTGGTAAGTCTTCATCACATACGAAGAGCTCCTCGCCCTGACCTACACAATCGGATGGTTCGACATGCAGTTCTTCCAAAGCTAAGTCGTCATCCACAAAAGACTCGGCCAGTACATCACATCATGAGGAGTCTCTGCCCCAAAAAGTATGTAGAACGCAACAAATGGCTCTATCACATACTAGAGTTCTGCCATAATTCCATCCCGGCCACAAACCACTATCACCTATTAGTTCATATCAGGCCCCTCTCCAGTAATTGCTCCTCTCCTAAGGCTAGTTTCACCACAATCACGTCCCCCAAGATCTAGCGCAGCAGTCCCTGATATTCGCCCACACGATATACCTCCTTCACAAGACTCGCAAGCCACATTGTCTCCACTCAAGTCGTCACAAGCGCTGAAACTCCCACGGGCCCCTATCACCTTGATGTTACCTGAGCAAGGACGGGAAGACGACGATGGAGAAGATCCAGAGGGCACCGGAATCTCGGGCAAGCCAGACGACGCGTTACCCTCCGCAAACCCCTCTGGACGGGTCTCCAAGTCTCATTCCCCTTCACCGACGACAGCACCATCGACACTGGCCAGTCATCGTTCTACTCAAAGGACACCATCACCCTTCAACAAATCTCGAAGCGGAGAAAGTGCAGTTACAAATGATGTTTTGTGAGAGAATGTGTCATATATATTTAAAGAACTGAAGGAAGGCGGTCACCCCTCGACCTCGCAGGTGTCTGTCCCATGTAGTACTCCCGACCGGTTAAGCTCCTTTTCTGTTCCAATTAAAGTTCCCTCCACTACAATTCAGTCACCTAATCTCACTACCTCACTCTCACAATCTAGTCACCTAATCTCACTACCTCACTCTCACAATCTACTTTTGTGGCCCCAGGCATTCCATTTTTGTCATCCATTTCCTCTCCACCTTTGGGCAAAACAATTCACTTCCCCAAGTTAAGATGCTGACATTGTATGGACCCGACACATTCTGGACCCCGACAATCGGAGGCTGTTGCTAACGTGTCGGGTAATGACCCAATTCCAGACAATGGGTGGTTGAAGTGAGTGAATCAAGAAATGTTGTGCAAATA
Organism: Paralithodes platypus; assembly: GCA_032716605.1. Lineage (NCBI taxonomy): Eukaryota > Metazoa > Arthropoda > Malacostraca > Decapoda > Lithodidae > Paralithodes > Paralithodes platypus. The sequence continues at coordinate 60,200,846 of CM064572.1, forward strand.
ATAATCAAGGCAAAGTGTTGGATGTGAAAATCCGACTCTTTTCAAATATAAACCAACTAAATTATTTCTTTGGGGTGAATGGGACTCGTTAGCCTTGGTCGGTAACCCATCTATGGGAGACAACCTTATAAAAATCCGGGGGGATGGGACTCGTCAGCCTTGGTGGCAACCTACCTAGGGGTGTAAACCTGATACAAATCCGTACTGCTTATCTAAGTGTAAGGCAGGTTAGTGGATGGACTAGCTGAACACCACTGTAGAAAAATAGTGCTAACAAGATATATAGAGAGCCTCGGAGTCGGACGGATCCTAGATTGAGTGGTCAATCCTGTAAGTCCTTCAGTAAACTGGCATGGAGTATCCCTCTTACAGGGGATAGGTCCGCTTGAGGGACTTCTGTGTATGGCCACCCTCATTAACCCTTAAAGAGCGGCGCGCAACATAAGTCGAGTTAAAAAAACTGGCAAAAAACGGGTGAAAAAAGGGTGGAAATCGAGTGAAAATGGGTGGGATAGTAATGATCCATACGTCCGACATCTGTGGCCTCCCGGCCCACACTAACTCCAGTTCCCCCACCGCGCGTGAGGATGACAGTGTAACCAATAGTTCGCTAAAAGTGAGCAATGTAGCAAAATCAGCTAAACTTCCATCTTCGAGGTAACACTGTCAGTGCTCCACGAGTGCTACGTAGCTGTATGTGGCGTCATTGTGTAGCGATTTCCACCTAGTTTTCGGCGCAATACAGTTCCTTTCATACTGATGGTTGATATAGCAGTCAGAATGGCCTGAAAAGGCCCAAAACGGCCACAGAGCACCCGCTAGACAAGGGTTAAGGGGAGTAAGGCATCTGGCAATAGATAGATAGATTATTTCTTGTACTGTGTGCCCATACTCCAGCATTAACCTCTGCATCATCATACAAACTTTTTTCTGATTTTTCTGAAAATAATGGTTTCAATGATGCAGTCTCTCCAACCCATGACAAAAGAACTGGGCTGCCATCCAAAACATGATGATTTAAGAGCACTGGTAGTATCTGTCGGGTAAAAGTATCGACTCATGGTCTGAGTGGGAGCGAGATGCCAGAAATTTTGCTATTACTGACAATAAGTCACACTCACTCCCTACAGAGGATCACCATTTATTTACGACTACTGTGGCACAATCCGACGGTGTGTCTGATGAATTCTTTGCATTTCTAAAAGCACTTTTACGGCAAAATTAAATATTTTTGCACGAACATGGAATTTGGGAATATTTGGGGTATAGCGCAAAGTTTGATTTCGCGAACTTAGGTGGCACCAAGTTCGTTGCTCCACTGTAGATTACTTCCAAAGAGTACAGTTGTCTGTGGACTGAACTTACTTTTGGGGCCCAGGAACTCCGAGTCGTGTAGAGTAGAGAGTACGGCGGTGAGAGTGGCACAGAAGGTTGCTAGCAGGGGTACTAAAGTGTCTCTCTCTGAGGGGGCCAGGGGGTAGCCTCGTGCCAGGACCTGCAGTAGTGGGGGCCCTCGCATGCCTAGGGAACAACAACAATGTATACAAAAATTACAGTACATTACATAAGTGTATACAGTACATTAGAATATGCTGGTTTCTTGTTTTTGTAGGCGGAGAGCCCATTCGCCACAGCCCTGTGTACGATAATGGTAGTGACCTTATTAATATATAGCTGTAGAAAAATACATTAGGACATCATGGGGTGGTACTTGCATCCCTACATAACAACACATACATACAACATATATAGAGGCTGCTCATAAATACTTAGTCCCTACACAAAACAATGAAGGTCAGTATAGCCTATACTAGTAATTGAACTACTGTATCAGGATATTTTACTACAACTTATACAATTTAGGATAAGTATTAATTTTTAGATTTGGAAAAAGCGTATGATCGTGTGGATCGAGAAGCAATGTGGAGGGTGTTGAGGATTTATGAAATTGGAGGAAGTTTGTTAAGAGCAGTCAAGAGTTTTTATGAAGAGAGCAGAGCATGTGTTAGAGTAGGAAATAATTAGTTGAGAGAATGGTTTGAGGTAAATGTAGGTCTGCGACAGGGTTGTGTAATGTCACCGTGGTTGCTTAACTCCTTCAGACATATTATGTTCCAGTAAGTCTACGGAGGCGGGAGCCCGGTATCATTGCCACTGCACCACACAACTGTCAAAACCACACTGCTGACCGTTAGAATTGTCGGAGAAACCTGGGGTTGCCACCAACCGACAGATCTTCATCTAACTTACCGGACTTACTGAGCTCCATATGACGCTAGGGCGTCATATAACTTACTCTAGAATTATGAAGATAAGTCCATATGACGCGGTAGCGTCATATGAGTTTTTGGTTCACCCTGTCATATGACGCGGTAGCGTCATATAAGTCTGAAGGAGTTAATGTATATGTGGATGGTGTGGTGAGGTAGGTGAAAATGAGAACTAAGGGTAGAGGATTGGGTTTATAGGAAAGAATGGTAGAGATTAGGAGTTGAACCAGTTGCTGTTTGCTGATGATACAGCGTTAGTGGCGGATTCTGAGGAGAAACTACAGCGACTAGTCAAAGAGTTTGCTGTGGTATGTGGGAGGAGGAAGCTGAGGGTAAACGTCAATAAAGGTAAAGTGATGGTGTGTAATAGAGGTGCTCGTAGGGTGAATCTAGATGTGTGGCTGGATGGGGAAATACTGGATGAAGTGGAGTGTTTTAAATAGCCACGAGTGATAAGCAGGGACGCAGGTATGGAAATGGAGGTAAAACAGATATTATGTGAAGGAAGGAAAGTTTTCAGAGCAATGGGAAGTATGTGGAAGGTGAGAAATCTCGGAATGAAAGCTAAAAGTGCTATGTATCAAGGGATAGTTGTACCAACAGTGATGTATGGGGCTGAAACATGGGCTCTGAAAGCAAAAGAGAGGAGAAAACTGGATGTGATGGAGATGAAATGTTTGAGGAATATATCTGGAGTGACTCGTCGAGAAAGATTGAGGAATGAAGAGGTATGTAGGACAGCAGGAACCTTTGATGGCCAGAGTGGACAGAAGGGTGCTGTACTGGTATGGACATATTGAGTGAATGGGATATGAAAGGCTTACATAGAGAATATATTCTTACAGTTTCTTACAGTGGATCCTCTGGAAAAAGGCAAACTATGCCTGTGTATCCAGCTCAGTACCAGTACTTGCACTGCTGCGGTCGTTCACGGTGTTGGCGGCGGCGGTAGCAGACGCAACATTTTTACTATTCTGTATTTTTGTTTTATAATCAAACTTCAAATCTTGTCTTCCCCATGCTTTATCAAGATTACTTTCAAACTCCCTTATTGATTCGGAATCGACTACATACTGGGGCAGTGCGTTCCACTCATTTACCACTCTATCACAAAATGAGTTCTTTGCCTTCTCAAGCCTATTTCTTTCTTTGTAAATTTTCTTAGAGTGTCCTCTCGTTCTTGTTCCCTCCCGCATCAAGAAGATTCCTTCACACACATCCTCATCGTACTTTCCTGACACTATCTTAAAAGTCTCTATCATATCCCCTCTCTTTCTCCTATATGCCAGTGTTGGAAGCCCCAGTGTCCTCAACCTCTGCTCATAGCCCGCGTTCTTCAACGTTGGTACCAGCTTGCTAGCTCTCCTCTGCACTTTCTCCACTGCTTCTATATCCTTTACCATATATGGAGCCCACACCTGGTTCGCATATTCCAGGTGCGGCCTAACCAGCGCTGTATAGAGATTCCTGAAGATTTCTTCGTCAAGTGACACAAATGTCCTCCTTATCAGCCCTACAATTCTATTGGCTTTGTTTATCTTTTCCGCTAAATGTTCTGAGAAATTTAACTTATTGTCTATCACTACTCCTATATCCTTTTCTGCATTCACTTCCTCCATCACTTCATACATACTGTATCCTACCTTGTCTATCTTGCTGGTCCCAATCCGCATGTACTTGCATTTTTTTGGATGAAAAGGCATTAACCAATGCTCAGACCATCCCTTCATGTCCTCCACATCTCCTTGAAGCAAACCCATATCTTCCTTACTCCTCACTCTTCTATACAGCTTAGTGTCATTCGCATACAGGTATACCTCACTTCCATTAGTTATAACTTCAGGCAAGTCGTTGATAAATATAACGAACAGCAGTGGTCCCAACACAGATCCCTGAGGTACCCCACTTGTAATTTCCCTCCACCCCGAGCTTATTCCATTCACCAGTACCCTCTGTCTCCGATCTTTCAGGAAGGCTTCTATCCATTTCACACATTTCTCCCCTATATTATAGCTTCTAACTTTTTCTATTAACCTTTTATGTGGGACCTTATCGAAGGCCTTCATAAAATCGCAATATACCACGTCTATTACATCACCATCTTCTAGAATTTGCATCCAATCATCTACCACCTTTAGCTGTAGTACCGTCGACCTCCCCGGCAAGAATCCGAACTGTCTCCCACTGAAAAGTTGGTTTGACTTCATATGATCCATTATTCCTTCTCTAATTACCGTTTCCATTAGTTTACACACAACACTTGTCAAACTATATATGAGTCAGATGCAAGGGGAGATAGAGGGGTAGGAAGACCTCCATTGGGATGGAGAGATTGTGTAGTACAAGCGTTGGACGATAGAGAAATGACTATAGATCAGGCAAGAAAAGTGGTAATAAATAGGAATGAATGGAGAATGCTTGTGAATAGATGAGTGATAACGCGGTCATTGGGAGAGGGGTCGGGCGCCAGTTTGACTAGATAATAGTCCGTCAGGCGCCTGGCCTAGGGAGCTGGTATATATGAAGGGTCATGCCTGGATGTGAGCTGGGCGGGCATTGTGGTGTGCTCCGCTGCGTGTCTGCTTGCTGAGACCGGAACCTCTCCGGGAGGTCGGGGGCCGGGGGAGTGATGGAGGCCCTTAGTGATCCTTGGTCTCTGGGTCTTCTCTTGGGCAACCTAGATTAAAATGTAAAACTTGCAAACAACGCCAACCAAAACTGGGACAAAGACAATATAAAGTCAAAACAACTTATCAAAACGCTATGTGGAAACAACGCTTACTAAAATAAAATTTATGGAATGAAAGAACATAATCCACCACATAAGGTGTACATTACTACATGATGATGCAGTTTTTACCACCATACATTCCCTGCTGAATAGCAAGGCTAGGGTAGGTGCCCTGATGAATCAGGGACTTAGTGAATAGTTGTTGTTGTTGTTGTTGTTCCCTAAGCTGCCTGGCCGAACAGCCCCGAGTCCCTGAGAAAGGCCATGGCCACGATCGGGCTTTCCCACAGAGCTCTCATTGAGTGTAGATTGTGTTGTTGGCGTAAGTGGTTGTGTGAAATGCAGTCTTCTATGATGTGTTTAATGGTATGGGGTGCTGTGTTACATCCCGGGCAGGCGTCGACAACGGAGTCATCCAGTCTCTTCTGATAGCTCAGGAGAGCTGGATGGTGTCTGCATCTCAGCCTGGCCAGGTGGACTCTGTCCTCGCGAGGAAGGGAGGATTCGGAAGGATGGATTTCAGGAGGTCGTGCATGCAGCTGTGTGTTGTCTGTGAGTGAGTGGATGGATCGGTGAGAGATATGAGTATGGATGTGCTTCTGGAAGTTGGTTCGGGGTGGGCAGGGAGGGAGAGAGGACAATAATTGTGTGATACCGTGTGCTGGGTGTTGTTTTGATATTTCTTGGTGTCTGTAGGTGTGTTGCCATGTAGTTTAGTGGGTGGTCTTGGTTCGTGGAGGCTGCTGCCAGGAATTGAGTGCCTCTCATGTCCAGATGGTCTTTGACTTTGAGGATTTTGGTTTTTTAATGTAGGTGATCTGTGGGTGCAGTAGCTGTGCAGCCTGTAATGATCTTCAGGGCTTTGTTTTGAATAGTCTGTAAGGTCTTATGATGTGTTTCAGCTAGGTTAGAAGCCCAGGCTGGGCTTGCGTATTCCATCACTGATCTTATGTATTGTTTATATACTGTGGTGGTAGTTTCTTTGTTGTGTCCAAATTTTGTGTGAGCAAGTGACCTGAGGGCGTTAAGTCTGGGTGTCAGTTTCTTTTTAATGTTTGTGGTGTGCTGTTTGAATGTCATATGAGTATCATATGTTACTCCTAGGATTTTGGGTGTGTGTGTATGTGTTAGGGGTGTGTTGTTTATGGTGAGTTGAGGGATGTATTCGTGTTCTCCTGTCCAACTTGTGAGCAGGGTTGCGGTGGATTTGGCTGGGGCTAGATTAAGTCTGTTTGTAGTGCACCAGCCATGTAGTGTGTTGAGATAGGGTTGAAGGGGATCTGTTGCTCTTTTTTGGTCATGGTGTGTGCATGTGAGTGTTATGTCATCTGCATAGGAGGCTAAGTTTATTTGGGGCGTATTGGGTGTAGTTATATCGTGCATGTACAGATTGAAGAGTGCGGGCGATAGGACGGATCCTTGTGGGACTCCGTTTGGAAAGTTTCTGATTTTAGATGACTGACCGGCAAAAGATACGTGTGCACATCTGCCTGCTAGGAAGTTGGCCAGCCACCTTTTTGTGTTGTTGTGCATGTTTGTGTTGTAGATTTTGTTTGTTAGGTTGTGGCGGGGGATGGCATCGAAGGCTTTACTAATGTCGAGTGTGGCTAATAGTGATCTGTGTGGTGGTCTAGCTGAGTTGATGCCGTCGAAAGCTCTTTGTGTAAGGTCTGTGAGAAGAGTGTTTGTGGAGTGCAGTGGCCTAAAGCCATGTTGTGTTGGAGCTAGGGGTAGGTCAGGTGTAATTAGTTGTAATACTAGGCGTTCCATGACTTTGGAGGGGGAGCAAAGGAGTGTGATGGGGCGGTGCGAGGAGGGTAGCGTGGGGTCTTTGTTGGGTTTGGGGAATGTGATGATGATACCATGCTTCCAAATGTCTGGTATTGTGTTGTGTGAATAGCTGTAGTTTGATATGTTAGTGAGTGCTTGTATGCCTTGTGGTCCCAGGTGTCTGAGGTGTATGTTGCTTATGTTGTCTAGGCCACAGGCGGGTGAGTGCTTGAGATTGTTGATGATATGCTTTGTCTGGTGATTGGTGAAGGGTGTATAGTCAGGGTCTGTGGGGAATTGTCTCTTACGTCGGATGACACGTCGGTCGTCTTTGTGAGGTTTTAGGTGGCTGACATGTGAAAAGTGATTGATGAGAGTGTTTGCTTGTTGTTTACATGAAGGAGTAGAGTCTGTTGTTGTGATTGCAGCATGTGATTGTGTTGTGTTGCTGTTGGAAAGTGTGATGCTGTTTAGTGTTTTGTAGAGTTTTTTGGGGTTTGTTTTGTGATCAAGTGTTTGTAGGAAGTTATTCAAATTTAGTTTTTGTTGTTCTTGTATTTTGTTGTTAGTTTGGGTGTTGAGTGCTTGAATTTGTTGTGTGATGTCTTGTGTGTGGGGTGCTGGGGAGTGTTTCAGTATGTCGCGTTGTCTGATGAGGTTTTGAATTTCTGGTGTGAAGTTGGGGTTGTGTCTTTTTCTGTTACCTCTTGGAATGTGTTTCTTGTCAGCGTTTTGGATAGTTTTATTGAGTATGTGTACAGCATTGTTGATGTTAGTGATGGTTGTACTGTTTAGAGTTGTGAAGCTCCCCTATTTCAACCCTTTTCGGGGTTGGGCACCCGCCCAATGAGAGTTGTGAAGTGTTGTTCTGTCTCATTTGTGAATGCTTCCCAGTTAGCTCTTTTATAATTGGTGTATGTGTGTTTGTGGCTAGCTGGGGTGAGTCTGGTTTTGGTGGTGATAATGATTGGGAGGTGGTCAGAGCCTAAGGTTCTGACCACCCTCCAGGATGTTGTGGGGGCGAGTTCTGGGGAGCAAAAGGTGATGTCTGGAGATGATGGGTTATAGAGGGCTTGGTGAGGAATATGGGTATGTTGATGGATGTCGTTAAGGATGATGAGGTTATCGGTTTGGTTTTGTAGTACCAGCCCTCTGTCTGTGTCGGGGTTGTCGACAAACCAGGCCGACGTCTTGGCGTTGAAGTCACCACCCAGGATGATGTGTGGGGTGTGTGGGGTGTTTGTGATGTGTTGTAAGTGTGGTCTGTATTCATTTGGTACTGTAGGGGATGTTTGGGGAGGGATGTATGTGTTTATGATGGTTATGTTGGAGTTGTTGCCAGTGCGTATTTTAATTGACTGTATTTCTGTTGTGTTATCATTTGGGGGGAGGAGTGATTTGGTTTGTACACTGGTTACTATGTATGATATTTCTTTGTGTACCAGGGTGATGAGTCCACCGCCCCCGCCGACAGCCCGGTCTTGTCTGATGGTGGTGAAATTATGTGTTGTGCGGAGTTTTCTTTCTTGTAAGATGGCAATGTGTATGTTGTGTTGTTTGATGAAGTGTGAGAGTTCGTGTTTCTTTGTGTTGATGCCATCTATGTTCAGTTGAAGAATGTTAATGTTATGTGCACGATGTATGTTGGGTGCTGCTGCACGAGGATGGGGTGGGGGTGGGGGTGATGGGGGGGGGGTGGGGGTGAGGGAGGGGCTGGGGGTTGGGATGGGTGAGGTGGGGTGGGGATTGGGGAGCAGGAGATGGGGGTTGGAATGGATTAGGATGGGGTGTGGTGTGTTGAGTTGAGGATGTGGATGGTATGGGAAGGTTAGGTGGGTTAGGGAGGAGAGGTGGACGGGAGGAGAGGTGGACGGGTTTTAGGGGGGGGAGTGGATGATATGGGAAGGTTAGGTGGGTTGGGGAGGAGAGGTGGACGGGTTTTAGGTGAGGGATTTGACTGGGAGAGGGAGGGGCATGAGGAACAGGTCCAGGTGTTTGTGTAGTGTTTCTTGGAGGCAAGTGTTGTGCAGGTGAAGTGGGTCCAGTTCCCGCATGAATTGCAGAGAACTGAACCCTTAGTATGGCGACTCGAAGTGATGGGTTTTGAGCAAGTTGGACATATGTATGTGAACGTGGGTCCTGGGTTGCTCTCAATGTCTCCGGCTAGAAGAAGTCTTCGAGAAATGACAGCCGGAGAGTCATTTCTCGGTGTAGGAAAAACTGTGTGATGTGTGTGTGTGGTGTGAGAGGTGTGGAAATTCCCGGCGCGACCGAAGCCGCTCCAAGGACCCGTGCCCCCAGGGAGGGGGCAGGGGATGGTTGTGACGGTTTGGCTCCCGAAACTGCTCCCCGCGGCCGGCATCCGGTTTTCCTCCACTGGTCGTTGATTTTGTCTTCGGCTGTGGAGGGTCGGCAGCCATCCGCGGTTGGCAGCCTCGGGAGGTGGCCCCACGGCGTAGACGCCGCCACATCAGGACCAAGTTGAGGGTTATCACCTTTAGTATATACTGAGTGTAGTGTATTGTTCATAATTTCACACATATTCTGGTCGTCATCATAAGTGGCCCCTTCAACCTTCAACCTCACTATTCTATCCCTTACCTTCATTTTACTATTTATAAACCTATAGTGTGTGTGTGTGTGTGTGTTAGTGTGTTGTCCCTGTTCGGGCTCTATCTCAAGTTGGCCACCCCCAGCTATGGGGTATGTGCCTGAGTATATACATACATACATACATACATTAATTTTAACAACATATCTATTGGTGTAAGTGTAGTAATTATCTTACTGGCATAAAGTAAAACACAATTGCTGTTGCCAATAAACCTGCTTGGGATCAGTATCAGTATCGGCAATTCCACATTTAGCACCTGGTCACTCGCTGGCCACTCTCTATGCTGCATGCTCCCCAGCAACATCCCTGCTAAGTCCCTAACCCTTAACACAAGGAATGCAGTTAACAAACAGTATTTAGTAAAGAAATTATGGATCACATCAACTACACCCATACTTGATTTTTGCAGTCTTTCTTCCACTCAACACTCGTTACAGGCAGCTTTTGTCTCCTGCTTACACATGGGGAAAAAGAGGGAGATTTAATTCAGACCTATTGTACAACTGTAAATAAAACTTATGTGAATGACTAACCTAAAGCAGGGGTGGTGATGTTGGAAGTGTTGGTGGTGGTGATATTGGAGGTGATAGTAGTAGTATTGGAAGAAGAGAGAGAATCCTCCTGGTGAAGCCCCGAGAGCACTATCCACATAGACCGCAGCAGCTGTTTTCTTGCCACCACACTGTACAATAACCTGCACACACACGAAAATGTTGTAGTATATGGAACACACATACACACACACAAGAAAAAATGGTAAGGGACACAGTGGACAGAAACAAATGTGTAGTTATTTTTGGTGTCACAGAAAAGAAAATGAAGCAGCAAGAATTGTTGAGGACTAGTGAAATTTTGTACAAGGTAAGTCAAGAGGAGCAGGAATGGAAATCCCAAATAGAAGAAGTGATAAGAATGGGTCCATACAAGAAAGAGGGATCGAGACCTATGTAGATTAAGTTTAAGTTGGAAAGTGTGGCACGAACGTTATTGGAAAAGGCATGGAAACTAAGTACAGTAGAAAAGTATAAGGAAATATTCATAAGGAAAGACTTAAACCACGAAGAGAAATATATTGAAGAACTTGCAGGCAGAAGCAAAGAAGAACGAGCAAAGGCAGGAAGGTGATCATGAAAAGTTTTTTGGGAAGGTTTTGGACATGTTGGAGTCCATCAGGGTTCAGTGTTAAGCCCCCTCCTCTTTATTATGGTCCTGGAGGCACTGTCTAGAGTCTTTAGAGGCGGACTCCCGTTGGAACTGTTTTATGCAGACGATTTAGTCCTAATAGCTGACAGTATGCAGGATGCTGAGGCCAAATTCAGAGAATGGAGAGAGGGCATGGCGAGCAAGGGTTTAAGAGTCAATATTAACAAAACCAAGAATATACATTGTAGATTGAGACGAGGCAATGTGGAAAAGAGCGGTGCATACCCATGTGCAGTGTGTGGAAAGGGTGTGGGCGTTAACGCAATTCAATGTAGTATCTGTCGACGCTGGGTGCACCATGGGAGTAAGCGCTGTAGCAGAATAAAGGGACCCCTGCCGAAGGATAAGTTAGAAATAGAGAAATTTGAGTGCGTAGGGTGCAAAGGCGAGCTTGTGTTAAGTGATGATCCTGTGGCTGTGAATTTTGGAAATGAGTCATTGGATCTGGTGAACAAGTTTTGTTACCTAGGAGATACCATCTCTGCCGGTGGTGGGGCCGAGGCTGCCACTGTTGCTAGAATTAGATGTGGCTGGGGGAAGTTCAGAGAACTGCTGCCAATCCTGACCATGAAAAGAATGCCTCTCCCCCTGAAGGGAAAGGTGTATGCCTCATGTGTTAGAAGTGCAATGTCGTATGCCTCAGAAACATGCCGTTAAAGTAGAGGATGTCAACAGAATGGAACGTAATGAGATAAGAATGGTGAGATGGATGTGTGGGGCCAGGCTACAGGATAGAATAACAAATGTTGAGCTGAGGAGACGTTTAGGTATAAAGAGTATTAGCGAGGAGATGCGTACAAGTAGACTGGGATGGTATGGACATGTGGAGAGAATGGATGAACAAAATTGGGTGAAAAAATGGAGGTCTGTGATTGTGGAGGGAGCTGCAGAAAGGGGTGGACCAAGGAAGACCTGGGATCAGACTATACGTGCCGATCTCAAATCCAAGAACTTGACTAGTGAAGCAGCCCTTAACAGGGTTGCCTGGAATGCCGCCATTAGGACAAGAGACTGAAACTGCACGTATATGTGGAGCACTCAGTCTTAAAATGTATGTATGTATGTATGTATGTATGAAAGTGAAGAAATGGTACATAAAAAGAGAAGTATCCTGGAAACAGGGCAGTAGTCCTTCTGGTCTTAGTACAAGAAGAGTCCTAAAAGAGAAAGTACCAGTAATTGAGAAAGAAAAGAAGGTTGAGTTACAAAATGTACCAGTAAGTGTTATGGATAGTAATGTAGTTCATACATACAGGAGTGTAAGCTAGAGTCACCACGAGTGGGGCAAAATTTGGACTCGCGCAAATACTCACGGTCAAAATCGATGACTCCTAGTGACTCTAGTTTGACTCCCGGCCAGTCGCAGTGGGTCCGCCATGCCTGGCAAAACTTCACCACTGCACGAAATTTGGACCGCGAGTCCGACAACTCTCAGTGACTCAATGACTCCTTGTGACTATAAGTGACTCCTTGTGACTATAAGTGACTCGTAACTACTTGTAACTACTCGTAAATGGCTTTCCTACATTTTTCAATAAAACAATCCTTTATCTTAAAATTAAAATGTAAAACTTGCAAACTAAACAAACCAAAATTGGGACAAGGACAATATAAAGTCAAATTAAATTATCAAAATCGCTATGTGGAAACAACGTTTACTAAAATGAAAATTATTAAATAAAAGAACACAATCCACCACATAGGGTGTACATTACTACATGAGCAAGTTAATCTGTTTCCCAAGCAAACTAATCGCACATATAACAACGCACTATCGTCACGTTAAAGGAAGTAGTCAAGTTTGGGAAGTCCGGGACGTTCTGGCAAATTTTACTAAACTCTGCATGAATAAAGAAACTATATGGTAAATGTCAAATATTATTTAAAATCAAATTTGCAACATGACAAGACATTAAAATAGTACAAAATACAAATATTGATAGGATATCTATACTATTACAAAATAATATATAAAATACAGTACAGCACTCACTAACGATAGTGCTATCGGGTAGGTACCTGTAAGCATAGCATGCCTCAAGTGACCCCTATCAATAACTACCCTACAAATAACCTACATTTATAGCACAAATAAACTAAGGAAATCGCAAAAGTAAGCAATTGATACTATCGACAATGAATACATATAATATAAAGACAAATAATTACAAAATATGAAGTAACTTAAAAGTAACTTGAAGTAACTTTGTTGACTTATTACATTGTTTAGGGACATATTTATTGATATATCGTTCATATATAGTTTTGAATACTTCATACTTCTCACCTACACTATTTCTCTGATCATGTATTTTGCTTCAGCAGCATCTCTGAAGTATAGTCTCAGTGATTGGTAGTCTGCTTTTGCGTAGTCAAACCTAGTTTCCTTGTGCTTCTCCCACTCCACCATATTGGAAAAACCCAATAGGATTTCTATGTCCATTACAACATGATCACTCTTACCTAAAGGTGGTAAGTATTTTATATCAGAAATTACATCCAGGTCTCTGGTAAACATTAGGTCCAATCTGGATGCTTCATCATTCTTCTTGTATTTTCCTTTATATTTTGTACCAATACATTTTCTGTGACCAAATCCAGTGTGTGTGTGTGTGTGTTAAGGGGGTGTTGTCTACGGTATAGAGTGGGGCATTTCTGTATTCGGCTGTCCAGTTTGTGAGGAGGGTTGCTGTGGATTTGGTTGGGGCTAATTTGAGTCTGTTTGCAGTGCACCAGTCATTTAGTGGGTTGACATAGGGTTGAAGGAGATGTGTTCCTGTGTCTGAGTCTTGGTGTCTACAGGTGAGTTATATGTCGACTGGGTAGGAAGCTATATTTATTTGGGGTGCGTGGGGTGTGGGTAGATCATGCATGTATAGATTGAAAAGTGAGGGCGACAAGACGGATCCTTGCGGGACTCCGTTTGTAAAGTTTCTGATGTTAGACGACTGATCGGCAAATGATACATATGTACATCTGCCTGTTAGGTAGTTGGCCAGCCACCTTTTTGTATAGATGTGCATGTTTGTGTTGTAGATTTTGTTTGTTAGGTTGTGGCGGGGGATGGTATTAAAATGTAAAACTTGCAAACTAAACAAACCAAAACTGGGACAAAGACAATATAAAGTCAAATTAACTTATCAATATCGCTATGTGGAAACAACGAAGGCTTTACTAATATCAAGTGTGGCAAGTAGTGTTCTGTGCAGTGGTCTAGCCGAGTTGATGCCATCATCTGCTCTTTGTGTAAGGTCTGTAATAAGAGTGTTTGTGGAGTGTAGTGGCCTGAAGCCATGTTGTGTTGGAGCTAGGGGTAGAGGGTGCGTGGTCAGTTGTAGTACGAGGTGTTCCGAGACTTTGGAGGGGGTGCAAAGGAGTATGATGTGGGTGTGTGAGGAGGGTAGCGTGGGGTCTTTATTGGGTTTGGGGAATGTAATGACACCGTGCTTCCAGATTTCTGGTATTGTTTTATATATATAGCTGTAATTTGATATGCTGGTGAGTGCTTGTTAGTGCAGCAGATAGGTGGAAGAATTGTGTGTTTCATGATACAAGTGTCAAAATTGGCACACACCATAATAAACACAGTCTAATCAAAATTAGCTATAGGGCCATCACAGGTTTAGCCTATGTTGGCTTTGGCAGCCCCTTTTCAATTAATCTCCATTAGAGTACTGGAACACAGATATTTACCCCAAACTGTATACTGTGGTAGAGACGTCAAAATAGTCTCAAATGACTCGTCCGGGCAAGGGAAACAACTTATATTCAGAGAATGTTTGGCTAATGTTGACCGTTTGACTTGTACTGGTCCCTAAAGTTTATTATCATGCTACAAATTGGTAAGAATTGTTGCCAATTGCCACTAATTTGTTGAACTACAGGGACCAGTACAAGTCAAATGGACAACTTTTTTTATAAACATTGTCTGAACATTTATTGTTTCCCTTGTTCAGACGAGTCATTTGAGACTAGTTTGACATCTCTACCACAGTATACAGTTTGGGGTAAATATCGGTGTTTCAGTACTCTTATGGAGATTAATTGAAAAGGGGCTGCCAAAGCCAACATAGGCTAAACCTTTGATGGCCCTATAGCTAATTTTGATTATACTGAGTTTATTATTGTGTGTGCCAATATTGACACTTGTATCAAGAAACGCACAATTTCCACATATGTTTCACATATCTGCCCCACTATGTATGCCTTGTGGTCCTAGGTGTCTGAGGTGTGTGTTACTTATGTTGTCTGGACCACAGGCGGGTGAGTGCTTGAGCGAACGTGATAGGCCTCACGGAAGCAAGACCATAAAAAAACTCTTCCAAAACACCCCAGGGGCTCTCAAAACAAAGGAATATGTCATTAGGTGAGATAAAACCACTAATCCATATGTTTCTCATCCCCCCTTCCCCACCTTATTCCCCCCTTATTTATCAACAAATTTTCATCTTATTTTCATAATTTATCGGTTATTTTTTGCATGAATTTCTCTCCTGCGGTAATGTAGCACAAGTGGGTTGTATAAGAGTCGGTATATAACACTGAGACACCTCCCGCTTGGCTCAGTCGAGTCAGAGACCTAGTAAGAGGAGGGTGTATACAATATCTCACTTCCTCCCGCCTGAGAATATGACCGGGTACATACATACATACAGTCTATCCTCCTATAACACGAATTCCTACAACACGATCCTCCTTTAACACGAGGGGTGGTCCCGAGTTATATTTTGTTAATTGTGGCCATGATATTGTAGATTAAAAAAAAAAATCTAACTAATTTCTCTATTATTCATTCATATTTTGATATATTCTAGGTCTTCTTAGGACGATCGGTCACTTTTATTTACCGCCGTATTGCACGCGATCGCGTAGTGCGAATTTCATGTGTTGCGAGCGTCGAATCGACCCCTTACAATTATCTTTTTCTTCAATAGTTTTAAGGTAAGTGATGTCTTTTAATATTGTATGTTTTAATTATATCTGGTAGGTAATATAAGTGATTATTTAGCAAAAATACGGAAAAAGGAGCAAAAATTGGGAGGGCGGAGGCCCATATAGAATTATCTCAATATAAAGTGTTATTCCTACAGCGCGACGGGCTCTGCCGCCCATATAGTCGTGTTATACACTAGGAGGATGGACTGTACATACATAACATTTTAAGACTGAGTGCTCTACACATACGGGCAGTTTCAGTCTCTTGTCCTAATGGCGGCGTTCCAGGCAACTCTGTTAAGGGCTGCTTCACTTGTCAAGTTTTTGGATTTGAGATCGGCACGTATAGCCCGATCCCAGGTCTTCCTCGGTCCACCCCTTGGTGCAGCTCCCTCCACAATCACAGACCTGCATCTTTTCACCCAATTTTGTTCATCCATTCTCTCCACATGTCCATACCATCCCAGTCTACTTGTACGCATCTCCTCGCTAATACTCTTTATACCTAAACGTCTCCTCAGCTCATCATTTGTTATTCGATCCTGCAGCCTGGCCCCACATATCAATCTCACCATTCTCATCTCATTACGATTTTCACCATCCAAATGCTTTTCCCACTTATTTTATCGCTCTTCAAGGTTGATATATTCATCATATATGTAAAAGAAAAGCACATTGAAAAATATTAATGCTTTATATCGTAAATATAACAAATTCTGTCAGAATCCAAGGCTAGAAATTCACAAATAAGTACCCTAGCCCCTAGGGCATTTTCGCGTTTCCCGGGTTAAGTAGATTTTTTCGATAAATAATTTATCACACCCTTCACATTTAGTTACATCTACGCAGTTTCTAGTATTACAGTTCATGTTTGCATTTACTCTGACCATGTAGTCATTAAATTTATATGTGTTGCTTTCAATTATATTTAGATATACCTGTACCTGTACTGTACACTGTAATTGGCATTGCTTATTATTACATTTCTTCACTGAAAAGTCGCTGGAGTCATTAAATGTTGCATTTGTTAGTATATTTTCCATAGAACTGGAGTTGATGCAAACCGCTCCAGCCATGGTATTTTTGCTTTTATTAATCATTGCATGGCTTTTGACAACCAGTGGTGGATCAAATATTTTTAACTGCTTTTGTATTGCATTTTAAACTGAACCTTGTGAGTTTTTACTTGCTACTAATCTTGCTTATTGTATAAATATTTTCCATATGTTTATGCTGTCTTCCTACTGCTCCTTCTTTGTATATATATTACAGTATATAAAAGATATCTCCCTACATTAAAAGTTAAGAATATAAATAGAGTAAATAGTGAAGCTATCTATTACCTGCACTGGTGAAGCTGAAGTGATGGTGTGACCAGGAGGTAATGTGTGAGGCGAGAGAAGTGAAGTAACACCTCCGGAGACACTTGCCGCTCCACGTGTCTTAGTAGCCAACCCACGTGCTCCGTACTGTTCACCACACTCACGCACTCCCTCGCAAGCTGAGCACAGAAACACATTTTTTTAGCAGATTTTACAGTGTCACACCCAAATATTCTTGTTACCTGTTTTGTAGAGGTATGCCTTGGTCAGCCAACGAACGTCACCTAATACAGCATAGGAGACCTTACGGTGTCTTTGTCAAGTCTACAAACCATGAGATTCTCCCGCCTAATAATCTTCATACATTCTATCCACATGTCCAAACCAACACATGTCTGCTAGTATGCATCACCTCACTCATACATTCTATAATTACAGTACTGTACTTGTTTTCTGAACTTGGGTCATGTTGGCCCCTTTCTCACTGTAGCATAACATATCCTTCTCACTATGCTAATTTCAGTATGGTAAAGTTTCTCAGCTGTCCTCCTCTTTGACTGACCACACTTCACTACCATAAAGCAGCATACTTCTCACACAAGCAGCATACAGCTTCCCCTAAGTGTGGAGGGAGAGATCCCTCATTGTCAATAGTAGTAACAACTCTCTAAGTATCTTACACACACATTTGACTTTTGAAACAAAGCTAACCTCTGCCCCACTACCAGCAGTGATCATGTCACCTAGGTAGCAGAAATCAGAGGCACATCCTTACAGTATGTCGATTATTCCTACCCTAGGTTCAGCTTAACAGTTCCCACTTCATAGCTTACAGTTGTAATCAACTGTAGCATGCAGACTACCTTCCCAACCACTACACTTTTTGGTACTCAACATTCACAAACAGTACAATTGATAAGAGTTGCTACCCCTCCCTTCTTACAAATACTACATGAACAGAGCTCTCTCTCTTCACAGCAGTACAAACATTCATTCCACTCCCAATTACCTTGTTTGACCCACATTAACTTTGTTTAACAAATACAGTAATAAGTATTTAGATCACCTAGGTAAAGTTGAGGGCATACGCTAGACTGTGCATTGCCATGTTTTATGTAAATATGTAAAAAAAACAAATTAAAGCTGTCGTGGTAATTTGCATTGCCCAGCAATCCCTAAAGGTCGGGTCACACATACACGTTCTAACGTCCCGTCCGTCCCCGACCAAGAAAATAACTTCAGTGTGTGTCCGTGTATGTCCCGTGGGTGTCCCGGCATAACACGTTTTCTGGCAATTGCCCCGACCCACACGGACCATTTTATGCATGCACAAAAAGGACGCTGCCTAGGCACGGCGAATTAAGAGGTCGGGGCCGGACGGGACGTTAGAACGAGTACACGTGTGACCCGAGCTTAAAAAACAAACGTAATCAAGACATACAACACTTATCTTCTGATCTAACTACCATTTCCAATTGGGGCAGAGAAAACCTTGTTACCTTGTTAATGCTTCCAATACCTAATTTCTCCATTTATCTACCATCGTGAACTCCCAGAGGACTATCCCTTATACTTCAACAATACAAAAATCATCCCTTCATATTCTCTCAGTATTCTCGGTGTCTCCATTTCTTCTGCTCTCTCTTGGAAGGACCATAATACCACTCTTGCTAAGGCGGCCTCCCAGAAGCTGGTTGTGCTCAACTGCCTCAAGGGGTTCTTTACCCCTGCACAGCTTCTTGCTCTGTACAGGGGCACAGTGCGTCCCTGTATTGAGTATTGTTCACAAGGGTGGGGAGGATCCTCTCACACAGCACTACTAGACAAAGTAGAAAGGAAAGCCTTTTGTATCAATAACTCCCGTCCACTCACCGACTCTCTGCAATCTCTCTCTCTTCGCCGCAATGTTGCATCTCTCTCTTGCAGCGGCTCGCTGATGTAGTGACTAGCATCTTGGACTTCCCCCCAGAAGGTCCCAGGATCGCGCCCACGCTCGGCGCATTAAAGGTTTTTCACAAGCACTGAGTCGTTACCGTCCCTCATGAGCAAGGGCATGGGGTATAAGTACAGGACCCCAATGGAAATACGCCTAATCTGCCTTATTGGGCTATCCTTAGCTGGCTTAGCATGCGCTACCTTTAAGAACTATTATTCTATCGCTACTACAACAATCAGTGTTCCTCAGAGCTCTCTCAGTGTATAAAAACCTCCTATATGTAGGGTACGTAACACCCGTGTTGCAACACAATCCCACCCCTACTCTGTGCAACTCTCCAATTCACGAGTGAAACGATACTCCCAATTTTTCTTCCTTTCAACAGATGAGCTCTGGAACTCTCTCCTTGAATCCATCTTTCCCTCATACTATCACTTAAACTGGTTCAAACTCTGTGTGTCCAGATTTTGGCTATAACATTCCTTGATTTTGGCCCAGTCACTCTTTCAACTCTGGGGGAGGCACTCGTCAAAGGCAGTTTTGCCTTTTGTTTCACTCATCCACAGATTTTTTTTTTTTATACGGATGCCACTATGAAGGAAATATAATATAAAAAAAGAAATAACTGATTTCAATGGCGAACCATATTTTGCTATTATTTTGTTCCAACGCAGTTCCCATACATCATTGCCAAGCACCACCCGATGACGTGTTTCTGCCTCTCTCGGTCGGCACCCCGCTCTAGTAGGACGTCCCTCCCACTTCTCTCCGTATTTTGTGTAGCCCCTATTAGTTCGCTCTGCATGTATCCACAGTGAGTCAATACTACATTCAGACAGTGATATATGAGTTAGGAATGTTCTAAGCAACGAGTGTTTGCCATTTATACATTAAGTGTGGTTAGGACTTAGCTTAGGTGCCGCCCGTGTTTATAGGATGCGATGCCATCTTGTCTTGTTGTTGTTGTTGTTGTTCCCCAAGCTGCCTGGCCGAACAGCCCCAAGGCCCCGAGCAAGGCCAAGGCCATAACCGAGCGCCCCCACAGAACCCTCCCTGCCGGCCACAATAAAGCCTGGGTGACCGAAGCCACTCCATGGCGGGGAGCTAAGGAGGGTGCGGAAACGCCCGGGAAACCAAAGCCCCACCCAGGGCCCTGTGCCCCTCAGCAATTATGAAGAGAAAGTTGAGGGGCAAAGGAAAAATGTGACGTTTTGGCTTCCAATCTTGGTATATTGGGAGGTCAATCCACGGAAGAGACGCCGTCACTTGAGATCTAGCAAATATATAAGTAAATGGAACAGTCAGAGTAAGCGATGGGTATGGCAGAGATCGCTCAGTTCTCACTCTGATAAACCAGCCTATCACCACATGACTAGAACCCAATCCTCTCAGCATCATCTAGGAAAGGCCCTAGAAAGCCGCCTTTGGCGGGGGGATAGCTCCCCTATTTCAACCCCTTTCGGGGTTAGGCACCCGCCTCTATCTTGTCTTGTCTTGTGATGGCATTTTGTATATTTTTAGGATTTATCACTCCTATTTCTTATTCTTGTGAATATTTTTATACAAGTTTAACAGTCTATATATCGGTGGAATTGTTTTTTGGGTAATTCGTCAAAAAATAGTAAATTTCTTTGAGACCACGTGTTACCCCTAGGCTAGGTTAACTTAGACTTCTCGCCTTCCTAGGCTTGGTAAGTACTATTAGGCTTACCAACATACATCTACTCCATCTTTTAGATAAGCTGATGTTTCTTTTAAGGAATATTTAATTTTGTTATGCCACTGTAAAAATTGGTATCACATGTCTTTTTCCACACTAACTATTAGCCAGTTTGTGTGAACTCAAGCGTTCATCCTCTGCTTATTAAGTTTGCTTTTATCAATCACAAGTCATTCTTAGTTCTCTCCCTTTTCCCTTCAAGACGATATGTACAGTTTTTTATTTTTGTTTAATATATTAGTTTAACCAGACCACTGAGTACCACAAAAGAACGCTCATAGGGCTGGCCCGAAGGATTTTATCAAGATGGACAACTAATCAAGTCAAGATAGATAGGGAAGGGCAGGAGGTGAACAAATCTAGGAAGTTAAGACACGCAGACAATTCTCGCCATTTCATCAGTTCAGCCGAACCACGAGCTCCACATCAGAGCTCTTATAGGGCAGGGCCGAAGGATGAGGCAAGAACTGCTACACTGCAGCACCAACCAAGAAGTGATCAAGGGCGAAGAATGAAATAGCAGGACTAAGGTATAAAAAAATCACAGCGAGATGCAAATAATGCATTACCGAATGGAATCAAGTCAGCTCGGCTACATCAGCAACCGAAGAGACTGATCAGGTCATGTGTCTACTACCTAGCCAGGCCAGGGAGACATGAGATATAGGTTGCCCGAGGACAACTGAATGGGACAGAATAAGAATAGAAGGGGAAAAACATAGAAAGAGAAATGGAAAAACTACTCAAAATTAGTCAAGCTGACGACGAAAGCTCGAGAGGAGAGAGGAAGGGAAATTACCACAACCATCCCCCATCAAGCACCAGTCGCCGGCCCCGAAGCCCCCCAACCGCGCCAAGGAGAGTAGTAACAGGGGGGGGGGGGGGGGGGGATATGTACAGTACTGTATACCTTTTCACATTGAACTATTTCTGCTTAGCAAAATAACTGTTTTTCTATTTTGTCATTTTTTTTTTAAATTATTAGTAAAATTTACCAGAACGTCCCGAACTCCCCAAATTGACTAATTCCTTGAACGTGATGATAGTGCATTGTTATGTGTGCGATTAGTTTGCTTGGGAAACAGATTAACTTGCTCATGTAGTAATGTACACCCTATGTGGTGGATTGTGTTCTTTTATTTCATAATTTTTTTTTTAGCAAGCGTTATTTCCACATAGCGATTTTGATAAATTATTTTACCTTTATATTGTATTGTCCCAGTTTTGGTTTGTTTAGTTTGCAAGTTTTAAATTTTAATTAATGTATGTATAATATATGTACTTGTATGTATGTATATACTCTGGCAATTACCCCAGTTTTCCTTTTTATTGATTTATAGGGGTGGCTGACTCGAGACAGAGCCCGAACAGGGACACAATAGAAAAACAAAACAAAACACAAAATCACACATACAGTTTTTTTTTTTTTTTTTTTTTTTTTTTTTTTTAAAGACAATGAACGGAGGAAGGAAAAACACAGATAAAACAAAAAGGTCCATGTGCCTAAAGGCATCCTCCATTCATAAAATGTTTGTAACAACTGGATTTAAACATTTGTAGATTGTAAGTTTGTGGAAAGCAATTCGAGGGAAGTGAATTCCAAAGAGTAGTAGCTCTGGGGATAAATGAATTCTGATAAGCAGAAGTTCTGCATTGTGGGGGAGAAAGTATAAATTCATGGGCGCTCTCAGCTGCCCTAGTTCTACAGGGAGATGTGGAGAGGCGGCACAATTGAAGCAAGTTCCTCGGAACAATTGCTGTGAAAATATCTGTAGAATAATGCAAGGGATGCAACGTTTCTTCGTATGGATAATGTAGGAAGGTCCTGTGTGATTGCAGGGTTATTGATTAATCTAATAGCTTTATTTTGAATTTTGTCCAACTGCCTCAATGCAACCACTCCACTTTCACCCCACAGAGGTGAACAGTAATCCATCTGAGAACGCACATGACTTTTATATATTACGGCCAACTGCTCGTCAGTGAAGAATTCTCGAACTCTGTACAGGAGTCCCAGTTTTTTAGAGGCATTCTTAGCAATGCTTCTAACATAATGTGTCCAGCTCAAGTTAGTAGTTAATGTTACACCGAGAATGTCAATACTAGGGGAAGTGGGAATATTTACATCATTAACAAATATATGGGAGTCAGTGAGATTCTGTCTGTTAGAAAATTGAATGTACAGTACTTGGTTTTCTGTGCATTAAAGGAAACTAGATTCATTTGTCCCCATTCATTAATTCTAGAAAGGTCCTGGTTCAGAGAAATTGCAGTGTTTATTTTTGAATTTATAAGATCGGGTTGGGTGAAAGAATTGGTAAATGTGAAGGAACTGTGGAGTGTTGAGTCATCTGCGTAGGAATGTATTGGATTATGAGTGGTAGATATGAGATCATTGATATGAATGAGGAACATAGTTGGGGCCAAAACTGATCCCTGGGGAACACCAGCATTTACTGAGTGAAATTGAGAATAAAGGCCATCTACCATTACACATATTTTTTCTGTTATGAAGATAAGAAGAAATTAGTGGAACTAATGATGCAAGGCCGTAGTGTAACATCTTCGACAATAAGGATTGATGCCAAACTATCAAATGCCTTTGATATATCCAGTGCTATTGTATGTGTTTCACCATGTTGGTCTGTAGCTAGTCCAGGAGAAATACCCAGAAAACCAGGCCCATTTGGGCCAGTAAAAGATTCCCAGGTCCCAGATCCCCCGGAGAGGTTTCGATTTCCGCATCTTTTAATAAATTAAATAATTTTACTACCATTTCACTGTGCTTTATCTTACCTTTGTGCATGAAGAAAATGGAGTACTTACTGTTCTCTTGATCCTGGCATTGACCGGACATTGCTATGTCGTCTGGTTGTTGTGTTGTGAGGTTGTGAACATTTAGCACACAGGAGTATAAGAGGACACCCGAGTTCCGCGGTGAAAGTTCGGTGTGTAGTATAAGAGGACAGCCGGGTTCGGAGGGTTAAATAGCAATTTTGGATTTATTTCATATTTTCCGAGTGTCTGACAAAATTTATTATTTTATCTGATGAGCATGAGAATACATTATTATTATTCTATTATCTTTAATTATGATTAATAGTTATACAGTACAGTACAGTACAGTACAGTACAGTACAGTACAGTACTGTATTAAATTATTTATTTATCTAATAATTTCTTTTAGCCAAATATTGTGATTTATTCTGCAATAAAACCTCCTGGATACTACAACATACCCGAAAGTATCCGGCCAGTTACTAAAATGCCTGTATACAGCGGATCCAGTTCCGATTATTCGGCCCGGAAACATCTCTAATTTTATTCGAACTATCACCGGACAATTTTACTCATATTAGGATAGGCCTCTCATAGTAAAGAAGTTAACACACCTTACTCAGTACAGGATCAACAGGCTCAGAGGAATCAATAGCTTCTTTCTCATCGTCCGAATCAGAATCGTCAGCGTCTTGGACTGTGAGGAAAGCTGTCGACCCACCCACCAGAGCACTGATGGCTTGAAGGTAGTTGCATAGAGAGAGACTATCACTAAATTCTGGAAACAAAAAAAATACAAAAAATACAAAAATACAAACAAAATTTATAAATAAAAATTTAATATATAGCATGTCTGGGTATAATCCTACGTAGTGGGAGTACCTGTCCTTATATCTCAAGAATTTGGCATTGTTACAGCATCCTTCTTCTTTGTACTTATATACGAATCATTGTTATGTGTGCGATCAGTTTGCTTGGGAACCAGATTGACTTGCTCATATAGTGATGTACACCCTTATGTGGTGGATTGTGTTCTTTTATTTCAATTTTTTTATTTTAGTAAGCGTTGTTTCCACATAGCGATTTTGATTAGTTGTTTTGCCTTTATATTGTCTTTGTCCCAGTTTTGGTTTGTTTAGTTTGCAAGTTTTACATTTTAATTCATGTATGTTACATCGGAGATTCCTAGAAATGGAAAATACATACACACATACATACAAGTTTAACCCCTCAGATCCGGTAGGGCTCTGAGGCACCCATAACAAACTAGGGCCAGGAACTCGGTAGGGCTCTGAGGCACTGGCACCTTGAAAGCCTGTAAGCTTGTTTTGAAAGCCGTCCGTCCGACGCATGTAAATAACAGCCGGTTGGACCGACGCTGCGCATCTCCGATCACAAGAAGGAGAGGTGTCGCTTGTTTGTGTGCGGCTGTGTGTTATTGTTTAGTATTGAAAAGTAGCTGATATGGCTGACATCGCCACAAAGTTCTCTCCACGGAAATCGTCATCACAACTGAACCAGTTGACTTAGAGAGCTCTACTCAATGCCATTCTACACGTACAAAACACATCTACGCTTGGGGCGGGTGCCCAACCCCGAAAAGGGTTGAAATAGGGGAGCTATCCCCCCGCCATAGGCGGCTTTCTAGGGCCTTTCCTAGCTGATGCTGAGAGGATTGGGTTCTAGTCATGTGGTGATGTCTATCAGAGTGAGAACTGAGCAATCTCTGCCATACCCATAGCTTACTCTGACTGTTCCTTTTACTTATATATTTTCTAGATCTCAAGTGACGGCGTCTCTAACGTGGATTGACCTCCCAATCTACCAAGATTGGAAGCCAAAGCGTCACATTTTTCCCTTGCCCCTCAACTTTCTCTTCATAATTGCTGAGGGACACAGGGCCCTGGGTGGGGCTATGGTTTCCCGGGCATTTCCGCACCCTCCTCAGCTCCCCGCCATGGAGTGGCTTCGGTCACCCAGGCTTTATTGTGGTCGGCGGGGAGGGTTCTGTGGGGGCGCTCGGTTATGGCCTTGGCCTTGCTCGGGGCCTTGGGGCTGTTCGGCCAGGCAGCTTGGGGAACAACAACAACAACGCTTGGGGCTGCGCGGGAATGCGGAAGCAGTCAAAATAACAAAGATACGGTAGCCTAGGCGTAGACGTTTTTCGGCCAAAACCCCCGGGTTTCGGGGAATATTTATAGAATGCGTAGCCGGTCCCGGAGGGTTAAAGACCGTTTTGTCCACAGATAGTGTGGTTACAGTTTCACATTCTAAATGGCGGCTTTCCATGCAACTCTGTCAAGGGCTGCCTCTTTTGTCAAGTTCTTTAACCCTTCCTGCCCGGGTGTCATTTTAAAATCCGTAAGCTTGAAAGCCTATTAAGCTTGGTTTGAAAGCCGTGCGTCCGACGCATGTAAACAAAGCCTGTCTTTGGGACACCGCATCTCCGAAACCAAGAAGGAGATGTCGGATCAATGTTGTTATTGTATGCTATGACGAAATTAGTGTCTGCAAAGGTCCGATATTGTGAACATTGCATCGAATCTCTCTCCACGGAAATCGTCAGATCACAACTGAACCAGTTGACTTAGAGAGCTCTACTCAATGCCAGTTTACAGATAAGAAACAGCACTACGTTTAGAGATGCGTGGGAATTCTCTAGCAGTTAAAATAACAAAGATAGAGGTAGCCTATTAAAGAAGTTTTTCGGCCAGATCGCCCGGATCTCAATAACGTCCTTAGGATGGCGAGCCCGGGCAAGAAGGGTTAATTTGAGATCAGAGAGGAGTACCAGATCCCACGTCTTTCTAGGTCTACCCCTACGCGCAGCTCCCCCCACGTTTACAGTCCTGCATTTCTTTACCCGGGTCTGATCATCCATTCTCTCCATGTGTCCAAACCAACCAAGTCGGCTCGTGCACATCACTAACTTATAATGTCAAACTTGCAAAATAAACAAACCAAAAAAGGGACGACACAATATAAAGGAAAAAGAACTTATCAAAATCGCTATGTTGAAGTAACGCTTTAGCAAAATACAAATTTGAAATAAAAGAACACAAAACCACCACATAGGGTGTACATCACTATATGAACAAGCTAATTTGTTTCCCAAGGAAATTAAACTCACACGCACAACGCACTCTCGTCATGTTCAAGGAATTAGTCAATTTGGGAAGTTCAGGACTTTCTAGTAAATGCTTCTAAATTCTGTATGAATAATGAAACTACAATTTATGTTAAAATGTTATATTAAAGCAAATTTGCAATTTGGTGCAGTCAGCCTCTGTAGCAGTTACTGTGATTTCTTGTTACTGCCTTATTGTAGCTCAGTTAAGGCTGGTGTGGTGCGATTTTCGCCAGGTGCAAGTGCTTCAGGGGGACTTTGTTGAGTTTTACTGAGACACTGTTAGTGCTATACCAACATCAGCCACAGTGATAACATGATGGGGCATTGTTGTGGCAAGACTTTGTTGTACTGTGCTGTAGTAAAGACTGTAGCCACCGTGTTATGATTGCTGTGCACTGTGTGCAGTACTGTGATTGTCCCATGGAAGCCACATTCACTGTGGACGGTTGCGGTCTTTAAACCCGTATGTATGTATGTACAGTACCGGTATGTATGTACAGTCGACGCTCGATTTAACGGACCCCGATACAACGGATTTCGGATTTAACGGACTCTGTCCGTAGCCGGACAATGGACCCAGCAACGGACAAAGCCCGTTGCTCGAAAAAAAGTTGGAGCAAAATCCGTTGCTCTATCTATTTATCTCTCTAATGCACCTACCTAAATCCCTTATACATTAACATAACTATGTCTTATTTGGACTTTTTGTAATCTTTGAATCATTTCTAATGTGATGGAATTGAAAAATATAATATCCTTCCAGCACATAGATAAATAATAAATAAGATAGTCAACAAAATATTTCAACTCTCCCCTCCGTGCGAGCAGAGATGGAAGATTTACGTTTGATAGATTTTTTTTTTTTTCCCCTCGATATACACTCTCTTTCTATCTATCTATCTCTCTAATTCATCTACCTAAATCCCTTATGCATTAACATAACTACCGGTATGTCTTATTTGGACTTTTTGTAATCTTTGAATCATTTCTAATGCGATGGAATTGAAAAATATAATATCCTTCCAGCACATATATAAACAATAAATAAGATAGTCAAAAAAATAGTTCAACCCTCCCCTCCGTCTAGGCGCCGAGCTTCCGAGACGGGAGATTTACATTTGATAGATTTGTTTTTTTTTTGTTCCCACGGTATACACAAAATGATGGGAAATATTATAACATGTTTTTAATTGACATTTGTGTCATTTTTGCTGATTATGAGTTGGTGGAAAAAAAAATCTTTAACCCTTGTCTAGCGGGGTGTTTTGGGCTCATTTGGGCATATTCAGGCCCTCCTGAATGATCAATCAAGTATCTGCATGAAGAGAAATGTATTCAGCAAAAAACTAGGCACTAAAAGCTTCAAAATGAGACCAGAACGAGCTACGTAGCACTCGTGGTTCTCTTGCAGTGGTGCCACGAACATGGTAGTTTAGCGTATAGCGGTATATTTTTCCCAGCTATACTCACTACTGGCTACACTGCCGGCCTCTCGAGAACACAGGGAACATGAGTTAATGGGCGGCGGTAAGCCCTGGGAGTCGGCTGTCTGGCCCGCTGTGCTCCCGGCCATTTGCACTCGATTTTAACCCTTTAAAAGCCTTAATAATGCTCCTAACTTGCTGCAAATTGGTGCACGACTTAAGTCGAGCGCCGCCAATAAGGAGTTAATTCTATCATATCGGAAATGATTCACAGATTATATAGAGACCAAATAACATACACTTTTAAGTGTGTTCAATAGTTTTGCATTATCAATAGGGTGTAGCACAAGGCTTATCAACATTATCACAGTAACGGGGTCGGGGTTGAGGCCGGGGAGGGGAGGGAGTAGGCCTACAGAGGCGGGGATATCCTTCCTTTTTTTTTCTTCCCCCCCCCCATATGAAATTTATCATATCAATGACAAATAAGACCTTTATTATGTTTTCAGGGACAGTACAGCACAACGTGTCCCTCAAAAAAAAAAAAAAAAAAAAAAATAAATAAATAAAAAAGGAGAAATACGAAGGCAATTTTCCAGCTACGGACTTTTTCCAGCAACGGACTCGGTCTCCCCCCTATTAGTCCGTTAAATCGAGCGTCGACTGTATTAACATTAGTACAAAATATGTACAGCACTCACTAACGATAGTGCCTTCAGGTAGGTACCTGTTAGCATAGCATGAATAAGTGACCCCTACCAATTACTACCCAGACCTATGAGAGTTCCGTATGGAACTCAGTGGTCTGGTTAATCTGCTCTACATAACTAACCTAACTACCCTATAAATAACCATTATTTATAGTACAAATAAACTAAGGATATTGCAAAGGCAAGCAATTGATACTATCGACAGTGAATAGATACAATATAATACAAAATAATAATTGTAAAATGTGAAGCAACAACAGATTTAAACAAAGAGTGCTCTTTAAACAAGAACAATTAATTTTAGAAAAAATCATCAATCATCAATTCCCGAGTTTGTAAGGGAGCTGGAGAAGTCTCCCACTGCCACTAGTGATGGCCCAGACATAGTGGGCGGTGGATGGGACGGTCCCGCGCTGCTTATATTCGCTCGCCTGCCTCCCAGTCCTTGTTCAAGGCAGATATTCGGCAATTGTCATATGACAAGTGCCGCAGTGATGACCGTATTTTTCATATAACAGCCCGCAAGCATTGAGTTAAGGGGCATTGTGGCACGGGACAAAGTAGCCTGGAGGTGTTTTTGTCATGGCCATCCTTCAGTGGGGGTTTCCCAAGGGAAACAAGGCGTCGGAGATGATGATGATGATGCTGAAGAAAACTGAAAATATGGTACTCCTGCTACACAGGATCTTGCCTCTGTCTGTATTGCTGGTACTGTATCACCAGGCTACTTAATATCATATCATCATATCCTTTACACCACTTTGTCTTTTAGCAGATACTATATATATATAAAGTACTATATTATGTTATATAACTACAATTTACTTTGCAAAAAGATATCACATACCAGTATTGTAGCGTACAAGAGTAAGGAGGGAGTAGAGTAATGCCGGTGCTGGACATTTGCGTAGAACCGGTGAGGTACTTGAGCCCAAGACAGCCACCACGCGGTCCATGGGCAGCCGGTATTGTGTGGAGGCCACCAGACACGGCAGCACATAGTTGCAGACTTGATTATGGCCCGCATTACCTAACACATCCCCACATATCTTCTCCACCACTTGGCACCTGAATACCAGAAACAAATTGGTATTAAATACAGTATTATAATGTAAAACTTGCAAAATAAACAAACTAAAACTGGGACGATACAAGATAAATGCAAAAAACTTATCAAAATCGCTATGTGGAAACAATGCTTAATAAAATAAATTTTTGAAATAAAAGAACACAATCCACCACATAGGGTGTACACAACTACATGCGCAAGTCAATTTGTTTCCCAAGTAATTACGGGTTTGACACCAAAAAGGAAGAAAGGAAAACCTAATACAGTCATGCTCTCGGTAACGCACTGCTGAGTAACGCGTGTTTGTTCTCCCACGAACAAACTAAATTTGAAAGCTTTGAATAATACGGAACATTTCCAAACTCCTGCAGAATCGACTCTGCCTAATGACGTCACGTTCGGGTCCATTTGCCCCCCCTCCCCTCCCCATTTGTTTATCTCTATCGGTCCGTGTGTGCCTCAATATTCTCGGTGATTATAAGGATCTCTCCCACTGTTAAGTAACTGTGATGCCTCCCCCTGTTACCTTAATGAATTTCTATGATGAGTGATATGTACTTTATTGTATTTCTATGATGAGTGATGTGTACTTTATATGTAAAAAAAAGGGAATTTTGGTACTTTGGCTGGGATGAAATACGTCAAAAAGGGGACTTGGGATTTTGTCTGGGACGCAATTACAGTATTATTTCCCATAAGGTATGTTACTCGGTACTGCGTTTTTCGGTAACACTGTGCTGTGAAAGGACGAATTAACTGCATTACCAAGAGCATGACTGTACAGTATTTATTAAGGGTTCCAGACTTTATGACATAAGGCCTATACTGTGTAATAATATGGCTCCACCTTGTCTCTGATCAAGGGGATTTAATGACCCCACTCATCAGCATTGATAGCTATAGCCTAACTCTTAGGGGATGCTATAAAAAATTCCTAAGTAACTTCATTAAAGTTAGATAATACTATAAAGTATAAAATAAAACAGTATCTTTGAACTATGCGGTTTCCTTATTCTGTGCACTTCCCGATCCTCTGCAATTGCTCAGCGTAGCCTCTAGTGACTAATCTGACAAAAATGTGTGGGGGGAGCTCCGCTATATATTTTAGGAAATATTATGTTGAGAATAGTTCGGAAGGAAACTGAGTGTGGTTGCCTATTTCCGAATGTCAGGAGCCCTACCAACTATGCCTGGATTACTATCTCAGATTACTTCCACTAGCAATGAGACTATGTGGTGCTTGTGCAGCCATGTCCATGCAACTGGTGAGACCCATAGGTGTGCATCATTAATGGAATTAGCAACTAACATATATTCATGGAGAGCTAAAACAGGGCAAAGTTGGTGGTGAACTTTGCCCTACTTGACTGAGCGCTGGCACACCAAGTAGTTAAAACACATGGCCCTTGTGCTCACTCTTGGCTACAAAATTGCGAGCTGGGACAATGTGTATTTCATTCATAAGACGAGGACACAATAGACAAGTAGGAGACTTACACATTGCAGTAAGTTCACAAACCCTGTCCATCGTACCTAGAGCTAAAAGATAAAGAGCCTTCTTTAACCCTTCTTTAGCGGGGCCCGACTTAAGTCCGTATAGAGAACACCTGCCCAAAGAGCGGGGGGAGAGAGATTGTAGGGAATTAGTAGGAGGAAGTGAGTTGATGAGACAAAATGCTTTTGACTCTACCCTTTCGAGAAGTGTGGTACTGGTGAAATCTCCCCACACATGAGAACAATGCTCAATACAAGGGTACTGCGCCCCTATACAGAGCAAGAAGCTGTGCAGGGGTGAAGAACCCAAGGAGATGGTTGAGCACACCTAACTTCTGGAAACCTATTATAGCAAGAGTGTTAATATGATCTTTCCAAGGAAGGTCAGGAGAAAAAGAAACAGCAAGAGTACTGAGAGAAGATGAAGGGTTGATTTGTGTATTGTTGAAGAATAAGGGAAAGTCGTGCGTAGGATTGTGAGGGGTAGACAGGAGAAATTGGGTTTTGGAAGCATTGAAAGTAACAAGATTTTCTCTGCCCTAATCGGAGATAGTTGATAGATCAGAAGATAGGTGTGCTATGGCCTCATCACGTGAGTTTTGGAGTGATTGCATCCTGGGTCACTGTGGAAAACATGTAAGGTACAGTCATCAGCTATGAGTGGATGGGACTAGAGGAACAGTTGAGAAGATCATTAATGAATATTAGAAAGAGAACTGTAAACAGGACAGAACCCTGAGGAACACTGGAGTTGACAGGTTGAGGAAGTGAGCGATGGCTGTCCACAGCCATGGAATGGCCAGGATGGAAATTAGAGATAAAGGCACGGATGAGGGATAGAAACCGAAGGAGGGTAGTTTAGAAATTAGAGATATGAGCCATTCTTAAAATAGATCATAGGCATTCGATATGTCTAGCGCAATAGAAAAGGTCTCACCAAAATCCCGTAAGGAGGATGCCCAGGAGTAAGAAAGAAGATCATCAGTAGAGGAAACCATACTGGCAACCTGAAAGCAGATTATGGGAATATATATGCTTAAGAAATTGTTAATTATAAATAGTTATAAACACTTTAGAGATGCAAGAAATGAGAGCAATTAGACGATAGTTGGAGGGTTGAGAGGGGTCACCCTTCTTTGGGACAGATTGAATGACAGCAACCTTCCACCAAAAAGGAAAGACGTTAGAAGAAAGAAAGAGACAAAAGAGTTTGCCTAGGCAGGGAGTCAGCACAGAAGAACAGTT
This sequence comes from Paralithodes platypus, assembly GCA_032716605.1. Lineage (NCBI taxonomy): Eukaryota > Metazoa > Arthropoda > Malacostraca > Decapoda > Lithodidae > Paralithodes > Paralithodes platypus. The sequence goes on from CM064572.1 coordinate 60,233,197, forward strand.
TTTGAGTACAGTAGGAGGAACACTATCAGGTCCATAAGAATTCTTAGTATCATGACCAGACAGGACAGAAAGTACATCCTTAGAAGAGACTGTGATACTAGGCATAAGTATGAGAGAGAGGGAGGTGGAGTGGGAAGAACAGCACCGGAAATATCCAAGGTGGAATTTTTAGCGAGAGTTTGATTTTTGTCAGAAGATGTGGCGCCACGGTAGTGCAGTCAGAGTGGAAAAGAGGAGGAGGAAAATTTGTTTAGGGGTTTCTGGTTAGATGCCTGGAAGCTTGGGAAGAACTGGAGTTGGAAAATTTAGAACATATATTATTGATGAAAGGTTTTTGGCGAGTTTGAAAACAGATTTAGCTTGATTGCGGGCAGAAACATAGAAAAGATGTATGCTTGTTCACCAGGTTAGTCAGTGAAATGAGAGAAGAGCCATTGGTGGTGGTGAACATTGAAATCACCCAAGATGGAGATTTCAGAGGAGGGAGAGATGGATCTAGTGAAAGCCTTCCAATGAGACTCATATTGTCTCATTTTGGATGTTTTGTTGTTGTTGTTGTTGTTGTTGTTCCCCAGGCTGTCTGGTCGAACAGCCCCAAGGTCCCGAGCAAGGCCATAAGCGAGCGCCCTCACAAAACCCTCCCTGCTTACCACTAATAAAGCCCGGGTGACCGAAGCCACTCCAAGGCTGAGGAGGGTGCGGAAACGCCCGGGAAACCAAAGCCCAACCCAAGGCCCTGTGCCCCTCAGCAATTATAAAGGGAAAGATGAGGGGCAAAGAAAAAATGTGACGCTTTGGCTCCCAATCTGTCAACCTCTTGGTTGGCAGTAGGGAGGTCAATCCACGGAAGAGACACCGTCACTTGAGATCTAGAAAATATATAAGTAAAAGGAACAGTCAGAGTAAGCTATGGGTATGGCAGAGATCGCTCGGCTCTCACTCTGATAGACCAGCCCATCACCACATGACTAAAACCCAATCCTCTCAGCATCAGCTAGGAAAGGCCCTAGAAAGCCGCCTTTGGCGGGGTGATAGCTCCCCTATTTCAACTCCTTTCGGGGTTGGGCACCCGCCTTTTTACTTATGTTGTCTGGACCACAGTGCTTGAGATTGTTAATGATGTGCTTTGTTTGGTTGTTGGTGAAGGTGAGTCAGGGTCTATGGGGAATTGTCTCTTACGTCGGATGACACGTCAGTCGTCAACTCGTCATGATGGGGGTTTAGGTGGCTGACATGAGAGAAGTGATTAATGAGATTGCTTGTTTGTTTGTATTGAGGTATAGCATCTGTTGTTGTGATTGTGGCATGTGATTGTGTTGTGTTGCTGTTGGAAAGTGTAATGCTGTTTATTGTTTTGTAAAGTTTTTTTGGGGTCTATATTGTGATCAAGTGTTTGGAGGTAATTATTCCAATTTAGTGTTTGTTGTTCTTGTATTTTGTTGTTAATATTTTGTGCTTGGATTTGTTGTGTGATGTCCTGTGTGTAGGGTACTGGGAAGTGTTTCAGTGTGTTGCATTGTCTGATGAGGTTTTGAATTTGTGGTGTGAAGTTGGGGTTGTGTGTTTTCTTGTTACCTCTTGGAATGTGTTTCTTGTCTGCATTTTGGATAATTGTATTTACCTAATTGTAGTATAAAGGAGTTGAACTTTTAGGCTTGTATTGTCCCGCTTCCTGAGTTACAATTGTCTAACTTTGGTATAAAAATATTGATATTTTTTGCACACACCAATTTATCTTCTAACGGATTCCATTTATTTATACTTCTGTAAGGGAAACTATACTTTCTCACATCTCCTTTACATCTTCCTTTCATTAGCTTACTGTATATCTATGTCCTCTAGTTCTACCAATATCTTTCACAATAAAATCCATCTTGTCCACCTTCTCAAGTCCTGTCACACATTTATATATCATAATCATATCACCTCTCTCCTTCCTATCCCTTAGAGATGGTAACTCTAATTTCCTTAATCTCTACTCATATGGTAATTCTCTCAGTTCTGGGATTATCCTAGTTGCATCTCTCTGAACTTTTCCAGCTTATTTACGTTCTTTTTTAGATGTGGTGCCCACACCACTGCCGCATACTCCAGTCTTGGTCTCACCAATGTTTTTATTATTTTCTCCAGCATCTCTTCGTTTATATAGTTAAAGGCTATTTTTATTCTGTTTAACAGTCCATAATTATGTTTCTCCCACTATATTATCAGGTGAAAGATCACCCCTGACAGTTATCCCTAATTCCTTTTCTTTCTCTGATGGATGTTGTTGTTGTTGTTCCTCAAGCTGCCTGGCCGAACAGCCCCAAGGCCCCGAATAAGGCCAAGGCCATAATCGAGCGCCCCCAAAGAACCCTCCCTGCCGACCACAATAAAGCCTGGGTGACCGAAGCCACTCCATGGCGGGGAGCTAAGGAGGGTGCGGAAACGCCCGGGAAACCAAAGCCCCACCCAGGGCCCTGTACCCCTCAGCAATTATGAAGAGAAAGTTGAGGGGCAAAGGAAAAATTTGACGCTTTGGCTTCCAATCATGGTAGATTGGGAGGTCAATCCACGGAAGAGACGCCGTCACTTGAGATCTAGAAAATATATAAGTAAAAGGAACACTCAGAGTAAGCTATGGGTATGGCAGAGATCGCTCAGTTCTCACTCTGATAGACCTTCCCATCACCACTTCTCTGATGGTTTAATAGTATGTTCTCCTAACTTATATTCCATATGAGACCTTTTACTTAATCCCATTTCCACTACATGATATTTATTTGTGTTGAACTCCATTTTCCACTTCTTGATCCATTGATCTATCCTGTCCAAGTCCCTCTGTAGTTCCCTTCCACTGCTTTCATCTTCTATACGCTTCATAATCTTGGCATTGTCTGCGAACATATTCATATCCTTTGGCATGTTATTAACATATATTAGAAACATTATGGGAGCCAGCACCGCTCCTTGTGGAACTTCACTTGTGACGTCTTTCCACGTTGAAAATTTATCTCTGATTGTAGTCTCCCCGAAAGATAGTCCTCCATCCAATTTAACAAATTACCTTGTATCTCTCCATACTTTTTCAATAATTGTTGAAACTTGAATGTGTGAACAGCATTGTTGATGTTAGTGATGGATGTGTTGTTTAGGGCTTCAAAGTGTTGTTCTGTCTCATTTGTGAAAGATTCCTAGTTGGCTCTTTTATAGTTAGTGTAGGTACATCTGTGGCCAGCCGGGGTGAGTCTGGTTTTGGAGGTGATAATAATCTGGAGGTGGTCAGAGCCTAAGGCTTTGACCACCCTCCAGGAAGTTGTGGGAGTGAGTTCTGGGGAGCAAAAGGTGATATCAGGAGAAGATGGGAAGAAGAGGGCTTGGTGGGGAATATGGGTATGTTGTTGGATGTCGTTAAGGATGAAAAGGTTATCTGACTGGCGTTGTAGGACCTACTCTCTGTCTGTGTCAAGGTTATCGACAAACCAGGCCGACGTCTTGGCATTGAAGTCAGCACCCAGGATGATGTGTGGCGTGCTTGTGATCTGTTGTTGTTGTTGTTCCCTAAGCTGCCTGGCCGAACAACCCCGAGTCCCTAAGGAAGGCCATGGCCACGATCGGGCTTTCCCACAGAGCTCTCAAGGAGTGTAGATTGTGTTGTTGGCATAAGTGGTTGTGTGAAATGCAGTCTTCTATGATGTGTTTAATGGTATGGGGTGCTGTGTTACAACCTGGGCAGGTGTCGAAGACAGAGTCATCCAGTCTCTTCTGATAGCTCAGAAGAGCTGGATCTGTTGTAATTCTGGATCTGTAGTCGTAGGGGATGTATGGGGGGTGGGGGGGATATATGTATTTATGATGGTTATGTTGGATTTATTGCCAGTGCTCATATTGATGGATTGAATTTCTGTTGCATTATCATGGGGGGGGGGGGGGGATTTGGTATACGCACTGGTATCTGTTAAGTTTATTGGTTTGTGTACCAGAGTGATGAGTCCACCACCGCCGCCGTCGGTCCGGTTTTGTCTGATGGTGGTGAAGTTATGAAATGTAGGTGTTTTTTGTGTTGTGCGGAGTTTTGCTTCGTTTATGTTTATCAATTCATATTTTTTCACCAACCAACTTTACTTCTAAACTCAATTGATGAAATCAACAAGTACATGTGGCACTCCAAGGACTCAAACCTATTTTATATACTGTATCTGATCAGCTGTAAATTTACCATTTTCGAGTTGTTGCCTGAGGATAGCTGGAAATTCGTTGGCAGCCACTACGTCAGCAGACACCGATTCACCTATATATCTGACATTCTTGACAGCTTTCCTGTTAAAAGAATGGTAGAGCCAGCCTGTCAATGCAAAACAAATTCCTGGAGTGTGTCCACTCTTAGTGCAGAGGCCTGTGTATAAATTACGAGCTTCTTGTTGAACTTGTATATTGTCCACTGGCACTCCTTCCTGCTCCTTTTTTGATATCCAGGTGTTCAGATGTCTCTCCATTGTGATGATCCTGGTGTCGAAAGTTAGCCATCTTGAATCGAGTGATGAAGAGCCAAAGGCCTAGATGCAGGCCAAAATGTTATCTTTATTTTTCAAAATTGTCCTAACAGTGGACTCACTGAGGCCCATGTCTCTACCAATTGCTGTGTTTCCTTGTCCATCCCCCCTTCTCTTGATAACTTCTTATTTCACTTCCAAGGTTATAGCCTTCCGCTTCTGTGCGGCGCCTCATACCGGCATCCTAAAGGGTCTCAGTCAGCTTGAATAAAGCGAAAAATGGTGGCTACTGCACGACCAGCGGAAGGTTAACACAATCAACAATGGGCGACTGCCGTCCCCCTTCAACCCAAGCGGCGCAGACACTCTTGTAACATCAGTGCGCAGTGCTGTCAATCACACGTTGGAGTAGAAAACGGCGCGCTTCTCGGTTTCTCCCGGATTTCCCTTACATTGGTACGGGAGGCGCGCAACTTGAGTCGTAATCGCTCAACCTGAAAATTTTGGCGCAATATATTTGGTTGCTCGTGTTAACTGCAAATCACGTTAGTTAGTTGAACACGTGTTAGATGGGACCCCACTGTACTAGATACAAAAACAAATGCAATATTAACCCATAAACGGAGGCAAAGCTCATAAGAGGTTTTACTGGGCGACGGCGGCAAAGCTCTTAAGAGGGAGGCCTAAAAAAAACATTTAAACAGCCCCAGTAGCACTAAACAATTTTTTTTTTTCCCCCTATACCTCATATCACTCCTCCACATCCCCTCTTTCCTCCCTTTCCCCTCCCCCTTCAATTATCACCTATTTTCCCTGTTATTCCCTAATTCGTTGGTATATTTTTGTGCTAACATTAGCAAACTGTGTGGAGGATATGCTTACGTGCCTAGCGGGTGTGTTACATAACCGAGTGTGTGTATGAGTAGACTCAGTGTGGCTTAAGGCCTCGTGGAGGGAGGGGTTGCCTCAATTTTCTCCATAATTCATGAATGGGCTGGTCCATCTATATTCGCGATTTTGACCAGAAAAATTATATTTTCACTTGTTTTATTGTTGTTACAGGTTACTATCTTCATAGTGAAGGTAAAATAGGATCATATGAATAAGTAATAACGATATTTATCGTAAAATGACGATTATAGGCCTGAATGGAGCCAATATGCTCGCCCATGGGGAGCTAGTTCAATACCCCCCCTCGCCATTTTCAGGTTAATCAAGTTAGGTTATGCTAATTTAGAAGATGGTGAACTGACCACAGATTGAGTCATCACAAAAGCGTCCGACGCCACTTACATTAAAGTAGAGTCTGAGAGTTTTGAGGCGAATGCAAGTGGCTTCATGAGGAGGTGGAATAGAGAGTCAGCGAGGGGTGTGGGTGGGGACACACTGGGCTCATACGCGTCTGGTACCCGTGTCACCAACACCTTTACCATCTGCTCGTAGTAACCTGGAGGACATGAGAAACATGCTTTGAATACACCATTAATCAGACATGTGCACCTTAATGGACCACCAAACTGATTCACATATATAAATTTTTGTATACTATTTGTGCATTTATAACATGAGTGGAGTACAGTTGATAACAGAAGTTTTGTCTCATATATGCCAATGAAGTTAGACGGAGGTTATGTTTTCGCCTGTTTGTTTGTCTGTCTCTTGGTTTGTCAGCAAATAAGGCATCTCACAAAGTTATGAACCAATTTTCACAAAATTTGGTGGGCAGAAGTGATTCAATTTAGGAGGCGATCCAGATCATAATGTCACACTGGTGTCATTGTTGTGCATATAAGTTTATTTTGTAACAAAGCCAGCGTAGGCGGAGATAATATTTATGCGCTCTACCGAGTGCCCCTATAGTTTTAGTTTTCTCTCTTTGATTGTAGTCACATGGAACTATTTCCAACACCATAGCTTGCTCAGATGCATCACAAGAATTTCTTCTGAACTAGAAATTTATTTAAAATTTCTTAACTAGAAATAAATTTAAAATTTCTTAACTACTGTAGATATAAATTTAAAAAATCTTAACTAGAAATAAATTCAAAGTTGTAGTTGTCAAGGAAACACATAACTTATATTGGCGACTAGTACAAGTACAGGTATTATAAATAAAACAAGTGGCTAGGAGAGGAGTTAGTTACAATAAAGACTGTACAGTACTGTATAAACTTACAGTACATGTACCTCTTTCTCCCAAGGGAGGAGGTTGTAGGTACCAAAACATTCAGGGAATTACAGTATTCCCTGGGGGAGTTTTAGGGGGAGTATAAGGAGTGCTAGCCATCCTGTTTCACTATATGGCCTCCTCTACTGCTTTTTTCACTGTGCCTTAGTTACACAAAGAGCAATTCTAGCTTGATCTCAAGATACACACACTCTTGCTTTCTTACATAAAACCTTAAACGTTACACACCCTACACTAACTTAATAACTCTTTTTCAATTTCTTCTTATCCTGGCATTGGGATGCGGCGACTCCACCGGCTACCACTTCGGTGGTGCAATCAGCTTCTTTAGCAGCGGACCACTGGTTCATATGTTCAGAAAATTCCTGTGCTCGGCATGCGTCTGGCCAGGGTCCCCACGGGGGTAAAGAAAATAGCAAAACAGTGTTGGAACTGCCATCTGGGTAAGGGGCTGCTCGGGGTCGGCTCCTTCAGTGCTAATGGGTCTTAATCCACTTGGTGGAAATTGCACTGTGGAGTGGGGCATGTCTGTGAGCCTGGATGCAGTTTCTGCCATGGCCATAGAGAAATTATGGAAATTGAGCAAATCTCTTATGAACTATAGCCAACCTCAACTGAAATGAGCTCCAAGGAGGTCAAGGTCGCCCTGTGCGGTGGTGCCACATTTTTACCAAAACAAACCTATTAAAAAACGGGAAACCAAGCAACGTTCACTTCTATCACATTTAGAAGGGAAACTTGAAATAAATGTAAAAGACGTTTTTATGTCTGGAAGGGTTATTGGTATTCTTGCATAAAAGTTACAGAAACGAAACAATAGGTAGGCTATATTTGTATATAATTACATGAATAGACTTTTTATATAATTACATGAATAGACTTTCCATTAACCCCTTCTTTACCGGCAATGTCTATATAGTTTTATGGTAGCCCATTAATCTTGGCAAATTTGAAGCCAATTTTCAACACAACTCTGCGAAGACTCAGGGCTACCAGTGTAGTTGATATTTTCTCTGATCTCTTCCATGATTTTGTATATTGTAGGGATTTCATTCCTCTCGTAGAATTCCAAGATTGTTCTCCTTAACACACATATATCGAAATCATCAAAATTTGTTACTGTTTGAGGACGATTTTTTGTTGGTGAGGAGAATATGGGCTTCTCAGGTTCATTCTCAGTATCACCAATTTTGTTTAATTTGGAGCAAATTCGCTTCACTGTTGATTCACTCACGTTGGTAGCTTGGGCTGTACGAACAACAGCTTTTGAGGGATCTACCATAGGTCCTCTGTTTCCCTTCTCTCGTTGAAAATACCTATTTACATTGTACAGCATCTCCCTTGCCTGGCTATGAAGATGAGAGTAACTTTTGCGAGTTTTTCCTTCCATGGTGGTCGCGCTATGAATGAGGGTTAGTGACCGTCTTACCTGGGTGATGTTGTTGTCGTTGTTTAAGACCCTTTAAAGCATTGCCATTACTCGTATCCAGCTCTCTCGCTCTCTCTTTTGATGGGATTACATTGTGCTATATTGCATTTTACATAAGAACATAAGAAAATGGGAGTCTGCAGAAAGCCGATTGGCCTAAGCAAGGCAGATCCCTGTCCCACACAACCCCAATTACAAAGCCCAATTATAGGCTCAACACTCTAATACCCTGAGGATCATCTTACCAAACCGGTTAGAGATTAACGCAGGATTACGGGGGTCTGCAGAGCGCTGATTGGCCCAACCCGGCTGATCCCCCTTCACACCCAACCCTTCTCGTCCATATGCTTATCCAATTTTTTCTTAAAGCTCCCTATCGTTCTTGATCCCACTATAGCACTTGGTAGCCTATTCCACCCATCTACAACTCTGTTACCAAACCAATATTTGCCTATATCTTTTCTGAAACGAAATTTATCTAATTTAAAACCATTGGTACGAGTTCTTTCGCTATCACTGAGCTTTAGTACATTTGTCATGTCCCCTTTGTTAATCCCACTAACCCACTTGAACACCTCTATCATATCCCCTCTAACTCTGCGTCTCTCTAACGAATGTAAACCTAATTTCTTCAACCTTTCTTCATACGGAAAATTTCTAATATTATGGATCATTTTTGTCATTCTACGCTGAATTCTCTCCAATGAATCTATGTCCATTCTGTAATAAGGACACCAAAATTGGACAGCATAATCCATTTTGGAGATTGTGTATGTATGTGTGTGTTTGTGTGTGTATCTGTAGGGGTGTGTGTGAGTGTGTGCGTAGCCAACAGAACCGCATTGACATTACTTGGCAACGTCGCATATCATACCACTCCTTCGTCTATTTATAGCTGTCCCCAGAAAAATGGCAACATGTTCTAAATAGCGTGCCATATGTTGTATAAATTCCTTCTATATATCCTTAAAATTATATGTTTCTTAACACCACATAACCTTTATAAATTGTAATATAATATATATAGTCATAAAAGCTAAAATTAATTTGTTAATAGTCTGAAAAACTAACATTTGTTGTTAAAGCTTTGAATATTTGACAACACCGCACAGGGCGAGGGACACCACCTTGTAGCTCATTTCATAGGAGGATGACTATACAACACATAGAAGGTGAGAGCAATGCTATGCAGGAATATTAGAAAACTTCAAGTACTGTACTTCTTTTCATATGCCAAGCGAAAGTCTAAAACTGCATCATACATAGGCCCGCTAACGAGAGTGGATGCATAATTCACGGTAGACAAGGAAATGAACGAAATGGCTTTCAGTGAAAACTCCCTTACGGAAACCCCCCATATCCTTTATACTGAATTTGGGTTAAAAGATATGGAAGAGGCTACAGTATTGCCCACTCGGCAGCAGGCCCAGACTCATGGAACTCAATCCAAATAAAGAAATGTAAAGGAAACCTCCCAAAACCATTGACTATACTGTGAAGAAGAAGTCTAGACAGACACAGGAGAAATACTGTACAGGATAGTTTGAAACATGCAATAATTGACCCTCTACATAAAGGAGGAAAATAGAGCACTACCCAGAAATTATTGCCCAATAGCCCTAATTTCTCACATAATTAAACATTTTGAGCAAGTACGGGAAGGCACAATCTCACAATTTATGGAAGCAAACGAGCTACACACTACCGGTCAACATGGTTTCAGAGCAGGAAGATTGTGTCTCTTACAACTGTTGGAACATTATGACAAAATTCTTGAATCCCAAAAAGAAAAGAAAAACATGGGTGTCATATACAGTACACTGGATTTGCAAAGGCATTTGATAAGTGTGACCATGGTATAATCATCCACAACTTAGAGCAAAAGAGATAACAGATAAAATTAGAAGGTGGATATACTGTACAACTTCCTTGTAAATCGGAGGCAATTGGTAGCAGTTAACCAAGTCACATTGGAGCCTTCGGATGTTAGAAGCTCAGTTCCCCAAGGTTCCCCTTCTGTTCCTCATTCTAATTAATGACATAGACATAAACACAAGACACAGTACAGTGTCCTCGTTTGCAAATGACACAAAATTAAGTACTGTAGGATAGTAAACATATTGTACAAGAAGATGCAGGCCATCTGCAGGCAGAGATAAATGCAGTGTTCCAGTGGACCGGAGAAAACAACATGCAGTTTAATGGAGATAAGTTCCAATTAATACAATACGGAGAGGATAATGCAGTTAAAGAGAATACCAATTACAAAACGGGATCTAACCACGTTATAGAACGTAAGGACAGTGTGAAGGACCTTGGAGTGATTATGTCTGAAAATATGGGATTTAAAGGTCATAACCAGGTCAAAGTGGCAGATGCTAAATGGTTAACAGGTTGGATTCTACATACATTTAGAATACATGATGAATTGCCGATGGAAACGCTCTTCAAATCACTGGTGCTACCACGGCTAGAGTACTGTAACATATTAAATCCCATACAAAGTAGGTGAACCAATGTATTAAGGAGTGTAAAAAGAAACTTAACCTCGCATATAAACTCCGTAAAACATCTACACTATTTGGAGCAATTAAAATAACTGAAGCTGTACTTTTTAGAGCGTAGAAGGGAATGTTACCTAATAATAAACACACGGAAAATCACAGAGGGTTTGGTACCAAGTCTACACACCCTGATATTCATGAAATTCAGTGATAGGAGAGGCTGGGAATGCAATATTACCCGGATGAAAAATTGGGGCGCTAAGGGCTCCTTACCTTTTGATACCTTTTGATACCTTTTGATGTGTTCGCCGCTCTTCTAGCGGCACCAAGAGGCTCGTTGCAAGAGGCTTCGTTATCACATACAGGATCACTTATCTTCAACAAACTCCCACGGCGAGTAAGAGACATAAGGGGAGTCTTTTTAGACAAATTCAAGAGAGCCCTAGATGTCGAACTGCAAAGAGTGCCAGATGAGCCCATCTTCACAGGAGAAAGTTACGCCCTTTCAAACAGTCTGCTGCACTAGATGTAAACCCATATTGAGGAGCTTCGTGCTCTTTGGTGTCGCTAGGGGAGCGGTGTACTCTTCGTAAGGTCGTAAGGGCCATCCCCTTTGGGGTGCTTCCTCTGGAAGCAAAGCATTAGATTTATGTACATATGTATGTACTGTATTTATGTATAGGCTTACCATTACTGATAAGATGTGCGTATAAAGGTGCAAGGAAGAGTTGCTGGTGGTGTTGAGAGAGCTTGGTGGTCCAGGCGTCAGGGGTCATAACTATCTCCAGCAGGCGCAGGGCTGGGGCGTGAGGTACCAACCCACCACCTGTACAAGGGCCAACTTAATTGATTCAGTATACTGTATTTCCGTAGCCTTACGGCATACTTACAATTTCACAAAATACTTGCAATATAATTGAATAAATTATGGGTTTGACAACCCAAAGAGAAGGAAGGTAAACCTAATATTTAGCAGTGGTTCCGTAGTCAATGACGTGAGAGCCTATATGTAATATATGGCCTCTTCCAGGTCTCTAAGAACCCGGTTTGACCTTAAAACTGTCGGTCGAAAGCCATAACACTCCTAGGGGGTACCCTTTAATAGTTCTTAAGGTACGTCGATGTTGTGGACGCCACTAGAAATTAAACTAAAATTGAAAATTATAATAATCAGTTTGAAAGTCGCGCCAGTTTGCTATCCGAATGCCATTTTGTCCTCGCAGCTTCCCTTACACAGTTGCACTATTCTTCCTTTAATGTTATATCAAGTTGGGCATGTGTATGGGAAGGGGATGGAGGGAGGGCACTAGCCGTGATTGACTACGGACCCACTACTAAATATTAGGTTTTCCTTCCTTCCCTTCGGGTTGTTAACCCCTACTGTACCATAGGGTACTATAGGTAGCGCCAACGAACTTGACAAAAATCTTGATCCCTGACCTCTCTGTAACTCAAAAGGGCCCAGAGAAACTGACTGTAAATATCCACACCCATTTCCTGGTGGGCTCTTCACAAATGATAGAAATATCAGCCCAATTGCTTTAATACATTTTGAGTTATGAGAAGTTAAGGGGTCAAATTATTATCAAGTTCGCTGGCGCTACCTATAGTATAAATGTCCCCCCCCCCCCCCCCCCTCACAATCCCAAGCAATGTGGCCAAAATGGCTTCAGAGGCAAAATATAACAACCTCCCACCTCTAAAGATGGAGGAATACTGCCTCTCCCAGCTTGTGGGGGTTTTGGATATAAGCTGAAAAGTGTTGCCAAGGTCTTAGAGCAGTGCTCAAATGTTGTGGTACCAGGCACTGGCAGTTACAAGGAACATATATTACTGACGGCCGATAGCCGTCGCTGGGACTGGGGAGTGATTTATCTACTGACAGCTCTCTGCCGTCGCTGGTATTGGACGGGTTAAACCTATAATTTATCAACGATTCTCTCCGTCAATGACGTAAGAGCCTAGAATACCACGACCAGTGGAGGGAATTCATATTAACAACTTAATACAGAAAAATGGACAAAAGGTGGTAGCAAAACAAAGCAAAGCGTTCAGACTACTGAATGAGAGGAGCATAAACAAATACATAAGGCGGGTACCATTAATTACACCTTATTATAGGCAAAATAATCTTGAATTTACCTCTCCCTTTCTGTCCTTCCACCTCGCTCTCGTACACCTTCTTAGTTATTCTCTCGCTTCCCATACGTTCCATATGGCCGAACCATCTCAAGGTGTTCCTTTTCACACTTTCCAGCACATCTATCTCCACACCACACCTCCTTCTTACTTCCTCATTCGTCTGTCTATCCCTCCATGTAACTCCGCACGCACTTCTCAAGTAACTCATTTCCACCCCACTCACTCTTGGTCTTAGTCTCTTCTCCAACATCCATGCTTCGCTTCCGTAAGTCAGTGTCGGGATTACCACACTGTCATGCAAGGACTTCTTCAGTTCCATACTGACCACCCTATTTATTGTTACTGCTTTCAGCGTCCCTACAACTCTCTTCCCCTGTTGCACCCTCTCCCGCACTTCTTCATCCATAGTCCTATCTTTACTCAACACACTGCCCAGATACTTAAATGAGCTGACAATCTCCATAGCCTGACCGTTCAACTTCACCTCACACTCTGTGGCTTCACCCCTTTCGAAGACCATAACCTTGCTCTTCCTCGCATTTACCTTCAGATTCCGTACACTGTTCCAAACACATTTAACAGACCCTGCAACTCCCTTTCATTATCGCTCATCAGAACTGTATCATCAGCAAACAGCAGTACAGGCAGCTTCCAGTAATTTCCCTCCCTTATCAGCGATACACCAACATCACATCCACTGCTCTTCCTTGCATTTCTTTCATGACTCCATCCATATAATTATACAGTAAACAACCACGGGGACATCACACACCTGTTTCAACCCAACGTTCAGGTCAAAGAACTCGCTCTGCTCATTCTCCACACGTACTGCCGCCTTTGCACCCTCATACATGCTCTTTACTGCTTTCAGACACTTGCCATCTACTCCGTATATTCTAAGTATTTTTCACATACCTTCTCTATCCACTCTGTCATAGGCCTTCTCCAAGTCCATAAAGGCAACATACACCTTTTGTTGCATCTCCAGATATTTTTCCACAACACAATTCAGGGTAAAAATCTGATCTACACATCCTCTTCCCTTCCTAAAACCACCCTGTTCGTCACCTATCCATTTCTCCGTTCTCACTCTCTCAATCACTACCCTACTGTACACCTTCCCTACTACGCTTAAAAGACATATTCCTCAGTGGTTACCACACACTCCTCTTTCCCCTTTACCCTTACCTATATATTTTGCAAGTTTTACATTATAATAGGGGGACTATTATGCCAGTCTTCCAGTCATCAGGTGCACTCCCCTTCTCCCATGCTAGTTGTTGTTGTTGTTGTTGTTGTTGTTCCCTAAGCTGCCTGGCCGAACAGCCCCGAGTCCCTGAGAAAGGCCATGGCCACGATCGGGCTTTCCCACAGAGCTCTCATTGAGTGTAGATTGTGTTGTTGGCGTAAGTGGTTGTGTGAAATGCAGTCTTCTATGATGTGTTTAATGGTATGGGGTGCTGTGTTACATCCCGGGCAGGCGTCGACAACGGAGTCATCCAGTCTCTTCTGATAGCTCAGGAGAGCTGGATGGTGTCCGCATCTCAGCCTGGCCAGGTGGACTCTGTCCTCGCGAGGAAGGGAGGATTCGGAAGGATGGATTTCGGGAGGTCGTGCATGCAGCTGCGTGTTGTCTGTGAGTGAGTGGATGGATCGGTGAGAGATATGAGTATGGATGTGCTTCTGGAAGTTGGTTCGGGGTGGGCAGGGAGGGAGAGAGGACAATAATTGTGTGTGATACCGTGTGCTGGGTGTTGTTTTGATATTTCTTGGTGTCTGTGGGTGTGTTGCCATGTAGTTTAGTGGGTGGTCTTGGTTCGTGGAGGCTGCTGCCAGGAATTGAGTGCCTCTCATGTCCAGATGGTCTTTGACTTTGAGGATTTTGGTTTCTTGATGTAGGTGATCTGTGGCTGCAGTAGCTCCCATGCTAGTTTGCACATTTTCCATACCCATTCGATCACTATCTCACCACCATACCTCAACATTTCCCCACACACACTCCATCTGTTCCTGGTGCTTTCCCCAACTTCACTTTTTTCATGGCTTCCCACACTTCTGACCACCTGATCCCCAACTCCTCCTCCACTACTTTTTTTCTTCTCTCTCCCATACACCATCCAACTATGTTTGCTGGCGCTTCATTCCTTACATTTAGCAACTCGTTGAAGTACTCCCTCCATCTTTCGACTCTCTCTTGCTTCTCGGCTAGAATTCTCCCATTCTTATCTTTCACACCCTTACTGTTTCCCTTGCTACCTTCCCTAACTTTCTTGACTTCTTTCCAGAACAGTTTCTTACACTTCCTCCATTTAACACTCAGATTCCTTCCAAATTCCTCATCTACTCTTCTCTTACTTTCCTTCACTACTCTCTTTCTCTCCACGTACCTCGCTCGTTTCTGACTCTCCAAATCTTCATTCCCTCTACTACCCAACCACTCTCTATACGCTTTCTTCTTGTCTTCCATAACTATTTTTACCTCTTCTGTCCACCATGCTGTACCTTTCACTCCCCTCCCTCTTCTCCTTACTCCACACACCTCCTCACATGCTGCACACATCTCTTCCTTAAACACCTTGCTCATCTCCTCCACTTCCTCCATATCTTCCAGGTCGAACCCACCTAGTCATCTTTCTACTGCTCTCCTGTACTCTTCCCTGATTTCCTCCTCCTGTAGCCTCTCCACCCTCCTCGCCATTTCACCTTCCTCTCACCTCCCTCCAGCTCTCCTCACCCAATTCTTTTGTATCCTAATTTTAGCTACTAATACATAATGATCAGACAGACCCCCTCCAATACCCCTATACACCCTAGCATCCAGCACAGATTTCTTCATTCGTTCATCCACACATATATAATCAATCAGTGCCTTTAATTCCACCACTGTCTTATCCTTATCCTTCATCTTCCACACCACTTTCCATGTGTACATGTGTATCATTCTGTGTCGGAAGAAGGCTTTGGCTATCCAAAGCCTCCTCCCCACACATACTTCCACAAGTGCACTACCATTCCCATTCACCTCTGATGGTACCCCCCACCCTCCCACCACTCCATCAACTTTCCTATCACCCACCTTCCCATTCATATCCCCAATCAGAAATATTCTTTCGTTCTTGTCAAACTTATCCAGGCACGCCTCCACATTCACCCAGAACTTCTCTTTCTTTCTTACATGTTTATCCTCTGTCGGAGCATACACACACACAATCACCCACATTTGTATTCCTACTTTCATTCTCACCCACATAATCCTTGAACCCACAGACCCATAATCTCTTACACGCACCCTCCATTTGTTACTTACAAATAAACACGCACCTTCTCTCGCTGCTCCCTCACTCACTCCAGCACACACACCCATTCCACACTCCCACTCTCTCACATCTGTACCCCTCCATTTGGTCTCCGTCATTCCACATACATCCAGCCTGGCATTCACAAACACTTTCAGGACCTCTCTCTCTTTTGTGTAATCATTCATGCCTCTCACATTCCACGTTGCTATTCTAAGATTGTCCGTAAGATTGTCCATAGTCGGTCGGGGTTCATCAACACAGGGTCCGTCCGCATCCGAGGCTGTTCGCTCTTTTTTCGTTGCTTACGTATTTTTCACGGATGGGGGTCGCAAGCCCACCGACCCAACCTCTTTAGTCGCCTCTTACGACACGCAGAAGGCACGTGGGGCATATTCTAGTCCCTTACCCTCAGGGGTAAACAACATACAGATATTTTCACAGCAATTGTTCCGAGGAACTTGCTTCAATTGTGCCGCCTCTCCACATCTTTCCCCGCAGAACTAGGGCAGCTGAGAGCGCCCATGAATTTACACTTTCTCCTCCACAATGCAGAACTTCTGCTTATCAGAATTCATTTATCCCCAGAGCTACTACTCTTTGGAATTCACTTCCCTCGAATTGCTTTCCACAAACTTACAATCTACAAATGTTTAAATCCAGTTGTTACAAACATTTTATGAATGGAGGATGCCTTTAGGCACATGGACCTTTTTATTTTTATCTGTGTTTTTCCTTCCTCCGTTCATTGTCTCCTTTAAAAAAAAAAAAAAAAAAAAAAAAAAAAAAAAAAAAAAAAAAAAAATGGATAAACATACCGGTAATGTATGTTATTACCCTAAATAACATAGTATTGTACACTCAATACACTATCTATCTATCTATTGCCGGACGCCGTGATCCCCGAAGGGGTGGGCACGAACGAAACGCTCCCATGCACCTCTTCTGTCCTCAGTCAGTCGACGCCCCTCCTTCCATCCAGACCCGCCTTCGCTCATATACTTATTAAGTCCATCCTTCCACCTCTCACTTTGTCTACCTCTCCTTCTACCTCACTCTCTTAGTAATTATCTCACTTCCCAAACGTTCCACATGGCAGAATCATCTCAAGGTGTTCCTTTTCACACTTTCCAGAACATCTACATCCACACCACACCTCTCTCGTACTTCCTCATTCGTCTATCTATTCCTCTATGTAACTCCGCACGCACTTCTCAAGTAACTCATTTCCACCCCTCTCACCCTTGGTTTGAGTCTCTTCACCAACGTCCATGCTTCACTCCAGGACTGCATGTGTTGTTTACAAGCGTCCTCTCTCTATTCTTTCGTCACGCTCGATCAGCTGAACTCGTCCAGCTGATCGCCGAGAATGCCAACATCGTTATATATTAGTAATTTTTTCTGGAGTTTAATGGAATTATATCGATATTGCCCATATACATATTACAGTATATTCATGCCAAATTATGACCATGCATTAATCTTTGTTGTTTCGTCCATTCCTGTAGTTCACCTTTAAGAGTATCAGCAAAGAGATACATACAAGCAGGCTTGGATGGTTTGGGCATGTGAAGAGGATGGATCATTGAAATTGGATGAAAAGATGCTAGTCCATGAATATAGAGGGAGCTGCACTGAGGGGTAGACCTAGAAAGACATGGGATCAGGTCATATGCTGGAATTCTGCCATTAGAATGTGAGACTGAAACCACATCCTGTGTGGACCATCCATTTTTGTTTAATAATGAATAAATGCATGGAAACACCACCACCCATACAAAACCCTAAACTTGACCTGTAGCATGCCCTAAAGTGACTGTATAGTGTACCTTGTGTGTTCTTGGTGGAGGGTGTGTGGGTATGAGTGATGGTCCTGAGAGCCATGTTAGCCAGGCGGGGTAATAGGTGGGTCCAGCGAGGGAGGGAGCCACAAACCCACAATGCCAGCTGCTGGTGCTCTCGGATGATCAGTTGGCACACTGTCAGCTGTGGGGGGGAAGAGTGGGAGTATAAGATTAAAATGTAAAACTTGCAAACTAAACAAACCAAAATTGGGACAAGGACAATATAAAGTCAAATTAAATTATCAAAATCGCTATGTGGAAACAACGCTTACTAAAATGAAAATTATTAAATAAAAGAACACAATCCACCACATAGGGTGTACATCACTACATGAGCAAGTTAATCTGTTTCCCAAGCAAACAAATCGCACATATAACAACGCACTATCGTCACGTTAAAGGAAGTAGTCAAGTTTGGGAAGTCCGGGACGTTCTGGCAAATTTTACTAAACTCTGCATGAATAAAGAAACTACATGTTAAATGTCAAAATATTATTTAAAATCAAATTTGCAACATGACAAGACATTAACAATAGTAAAAAATACAAATATTGATAAGATATCTATACTATTACAAAATAATATATAAATATTAATTAATTATTTTGAGCCCCTTTAACCCTTCTCGCCTGGATGGCCGACATAGCTCCATATCGAGCTTTCTCCACAACACACGGGTGGCCTGCATAGCGGGTGGTCCGTATAACCAACAAGAACAAGGACACATAGCCAGTCATTCATGTGACTCCTGCTTGCATACAGACCTAACGAAAGCTTGAACTTGCTGAACCTGAGTCCCAAATGATGCATGAAAGCAGACGACAGTGACTTATGAATGGTTACAATGGTGAAATATATCAGTAGGCTAATCAATAATCAATATAATCAATATTATTATATAATACATGTACAAATAATCTGATTTTTTCTTTTTCAAAAGTGCCAGTTCTTCCAAAATACAGGAACTCACTAGCACTTAAGACACAATTAAAAATTCATAATCCATAATCAATAATCAATTGTTGAACGAATGTAAATACACCGTAGCCGTGGCCGCAGCTACTGTGTCACCACATTTGAACAGTTCTCAGTATCACAACAAAACAGTCGGTCTTATTTCCCACCTCACACAATAACCACTCAATGTACAGTGTACAGCACTAGTCTTCACCCATCGCAAGATAACACCGATTGCTGCCTCTGGTAATTATATAAACTAGGTTAGGTAATTTTTTTGCATACAGGGTATTTATAAGCGCGCCATAATGCCGAGAATTCAACAACAAAAACGGTTCCAGCAATCACAGGAAGGTTTATCCCCCGCCGAACGGTGATTTAAACCTTCCCGCAATTACCGATAATCATATATCTGCAAATAAATGGCCTAACCTAGTTTATATATATACCAGAGGCAGCAATCGGTGTTGTCTTGCGATGGGTGAAGACTAGTGCTGTACACTGTACTGTACATTGAGCGGTTGTTGTGTAAGGTGGGAAATATGACCGGCTGTTGTTGTTGTTGTTGTTCCTTAAACTGCCTGGCCGAACAGCCCCGAGTCCCTAAGGAAGGCCATGGCCACGGTCGGGCTTTCCCACAGAGCTCTCAAAGAGTGTAAATTGTGACCGGCTGTTTTGGTGTGATACTGAAAACTGTTCGAATGCGGCGCGACGCAGTAGCTGTGGCCACGGCTACAGTCTATTTACATTCGTTCCACTATTGATTATGGATTATGTATTAAGTAATAATATTGATTAGGAGATCGTCAACTCTTTTAAGTATCTGGGCAGTGTGTTGAGTAAAGATGGGACTATGGATGAAGAAGTGCGGGAGAGGGTACAACAGGGGAAGAGGGTTGTAGGAACGCTAAAAGCAGTAACAAGAAATAGGGTGGTCAGTATGGAAGTGAAGAAGGCCTTGCATGACAGTGTGGTAATCCCAACACTGACTTACGGAAGCGAAGCATGGACGTTGGTTGAGAGACTCAGACCAAGAGTGAGAGCAGTGGAAATGAATTACTTAAGGAGTGCGTGCGGAGTTACATGGAGGGATAGACAGACTAATGAGGAAGTAAGAAGGAGGTGTGGTGTGGAGGTAGATGTGCTGGAAAGTGTGAAAAGGAACAACTTGAGATGGTTCGGCCATATGGAACGTATGGAAAGCGAGAGAATGACTAAGAGGGTGTACGAGAGCGAGGTGGAGGGACAGAGAGGGAGAGGTAGACCGAATGAGAGGTGGAAGGATGGAGTGAGGAAGTACATGAACAAAGGCGGTGCTGGTTGGGGGAGGGGCGTCGACTGACTGGGGACAGAGGCGCATGGGGGCGGTTCGTTCGTGGCCACCCCTTCGGGGATCACGGCGTCAGGCAATAGATAGATTGATTAGGCTATATTGATTACTAATATACAGTATATCACCATTGTAACAATTAAGTCACTGTCGTCTGCTTTCATGCATCGTTTGAGACAGGTTCAGGAAGTACAAAATTTTGTTAGGCCTACAGTACATGCAAGCAGGAGTCACATGACTGACTCGCTATGTCTTCTTGTTTTTGTTGGTCATACGGACCACCCGCTAAGACAACAAACTTCTCTGGTGCGGTAATAAGTGGTTTTAAGCCAAGAAATATGTCTAGGGAGCTATGTAGGCCACCCGTGTGTTATGCAGCTTGATATGGAGCTAAGTAGGCCACCTGTGTGAGAAGGGTTAATTCTCGCCTAACGGAGATTTATACTTTTCCACCAGCGCTGGATCCGGCTGAATCATCAAATTTTTGAGATTTTAGCGCGCTTATAGATACAGTACGCAAAAAATATGGCCTAGCCTAGGCTATTTATACTGTATATCCAGAGGCAGCACTTTTTGTTATCTTGAGATGGGTGAAGACTAGACCAAATGGTTCAGTAAAATAAATAGGTCAGTTATGGCCGCCGCAAGCCTGGATTCGTGTGAATCCTCAAAATTCGTCATTTACGGACACACATACAGTATCTCTGCAAATAAAGCTGCTTGAGGAGTATGTGTGGAGTTACTCGTAGAGACAGATTGAGGAATGAAGAGATACGTAGGAGAGTGGGGCAGCAGGAACATTTGTCAGCCAGAGTGGACAGAAGGGTGATGAGCTGGTATGGTCATGTTGAACGAATGGAAGATGAAAGGCTTAAAAAATAGAATATGTGAGTCAGATACAAGGGGAGATAGAAGGGCAGGAAGACCCTCATTAAGATGGAGAGACTGTAAGACAAGCTTTAGATGATAGAGGAACGACTATAGATCAGGCAAGGGAAGTGGTAATAAACAGGAATGAATGGAGAATGCTTGTGAATAGATGAGTGAACAAGTGGTCATTTGGAGGAAGAGGTAGGGCGCAAGTTGGACTAGAATCACTAGATAATCGTCTTTCAGGCGCCTGGCCCGGGGAGACGATTTATATGAAGGGTGCGCCTGGAAGTGTGGTGGGCGGGCTTGTGGTTTCGCTCTGCTGCATGTCTGCCTGCCGAGATCGGAACCTCTCTGGGTGGTCGGGGGCCGGGGAAGCGCTGGAGCGACCTTGGTGACCCTGGTCTTTGGGTCATCTCCTGGATGACCTAGATGTGTGTGAACTTGTATTTTGTTTTTATGTGATCATTGTTTTCTGTTGTGATGTCCCTATTCGGGCTCTGTCTTAAGTCCCCCCCCCCCCCTCCCCCCTAAAAAAAAAAAGGAAAAGTGGGGATTGGGCCTGAGTATATACATACATATATACTTAGTTTATATACATACCAGAGGCACTACTCGTTGTTATTTTGCGATGACTGTACATTAAACGGTTATTATGTTAGGTGGAAAATAAAACTTAAGTGTTTTGGCTTGTTATGAGAATTGTTCGAATCCATAGAAATATTGAACAACCATGTGCATATCACACACCCTTGCTTTAACCCAACAAATGTTTTTATTTGGCAAAAAAATAAAAAAAATACCGGTACCCCTTGAATCTTTTGTTTGGTTGGAACAAACAGATAGCAAACAGAAACTTCAGTTCACTCTTTAGTGTCTTTTCAAAATATGCTATTGGTATCTTACCAGTCTCTCGCTGTCTTCTTTGGGGTTAAATATTCTGATCAAGAGTGCGATCATCCTGGATGCGGATGTCTCTGTGATGCCTGTGATCTTGGCAGAGGCTACCAGGGCATCACATTGCTGGCGAAGTTGTCGCCGGGTGTCCCGCAAACTCAATACCTTCCTAGTCCATGCCTGTAGGGTCACCGCAGCTGCCTCCCTCCTACGTTGACTCTGTGGAACACAATTATAGTCCATTCATATTAATGTAATAGGTTCGTATACAAATAAAGGTTCGTATACATGTTCCCTAAGTAATAAAGGTTCGTATACATGTTCCCTAAGTAATAAAGCCAAGAAAAATATTATGAATAAAGTCAATTAAAATTAACTTTCCATTCTACCCATGGGCTATATCCCAGCCCGGAAACCTCCAACATCTAGTTATTAGACTCACTTAAGTGAGTGGTACAACCTGTTGAGTTACAAAGTACAGCTACTGTAATGACTTTAGAGCATTATGACCGCCAGCCTTGTTGAAGTCTGACCAAGCTTTAACCCTTCCTGCCCGGGCGTCATTTTAAAAGGACGCACCTTGCGAAGACCCGGAGGTGTCCTTTTAAAATCCGTAAGCTTGAAAGCTTCCTTAACCCTTCCAGCCCGGGTGTCATTTTCTAAGGACACCAAAAAAAAAGGGCCGGTACCCGGGTGTCATTTTAAAATCCTTGTGCTTGAAAGCGTGCTTCAAAATTCGCGCGGCCAAATTTTGCATTGTAGGAGCGACCGCAGCGCCACCAAGCCTCAACTACTAGTGTTATCAGTTCGTACGTGGCCGCCATAGCGAGTAATACTGAAAAAATGTTTTCCGACGTTTCCGATTCGCTGCAACCTCCCGGGGCCCCAGTGCTACCCTTCAACTTCAACGCCTGTTGCAACCGAGAAGAAAGCTCAACGAAAGAAAGTTAAGCGTTTGTTGAGTGATAGCGCTATACAGCGACAACTTTTTGATAGTGAAGAGAGCAGTAGCGAAAGCTTGGTGGACAAGGAACAATTCATAAGTGCAAGTGAAGATGACGATTTTGTGGGCTTTGGAGAAGACGATAATGTCGATTTATTTGAGAGGGGAGACAGTAGTGATGATCCTGATGTGGAAGTGTTTCAGGAAGGTGCCATTGAGCTTCCAAGTGTGCTAGAACCTAGGCCTACCCCCTCGCCATCTTTGCTAGGTCAGCCTAGGCCTAGCCCTAGCCCAGGACCTTCCCCTTTGCCTGCCCGTACGCCCTTGAAAGTGGGCAAATATTTCTATAAACAATCGTTGGTGAAAAGTGCAGCTAAAAAAGCACGCAGGGCAGCCGCAGAAAAGGATAGGGAAGCTGAAGACAGTGATAATGACGCCGACCCTGGCCTAGCAACCACCCGCATTCCATTGTCCCGACGCCTTGACCCGGGACGCCGCGTGGGTCACCCACAGCCCTCGGCTTCATCTCTCCTTCAGGATGACCAAAGGGCCTCTTCAAGTGGTATTGGTGATGTGCCACAGCCCTCAACACACCGCAGAGCATTATTTGCTGCGGAGAAGCCCTCGGCTCGCCGCAAAAGGAGCCCAACTCCCGAGGCCGAGGCTCCCATTGTTGAAGCTCCCGCGCCCTACACCGCCGACGCCCGGTCACTTCTTCACCAGAATTGTCTCCTGAAGAGGATGCTGACGACCCCAACATTGCCCCAGATGACCTGACGTCGCCTGAGGAGGAGGAGGAAGAGGAAGTCCCGACAAGACGAGCGAGAGGGCGAGGTCGTGGACGTGGTCAGTCTGCCGACGCCGCTGCCCCTGGGCGTGGGCGTGCAGGGCATCCGCGTGGCCAAGGGCGTGTGCCTGCTGCACCTGCACGACCTCGAGCATCAGCATCCAACCTGTTTGTGTGGACAGATGGGGCTGATTTTGAGCCAGATTGTCCTGCCTTTGACGAGGTAAAGATGGGTTCCGGGGTGTCACCAGCATATCCCTGTGGCCCAGATGCTACCCCCAGTGAACTTTTCTGTGGCTTCTATGACAATGAAGTCATGGAATACCTCGTCGAAGAGACAAATCACCACCATGCTATCTGTGCCAACTTTCTTGGGAGGAAGACCAGTGCCAAGATGGTGGCATGGAGAGCTGTCACTGTGGCAGAACTATATGTGTTCTTGGCACTCACAATGCTGATGACACATATAAGGAAGCACGTTCTGGCCGACTACTGAATCACTGGCGACATCATAACGACTCCAGCATTTGGCAAATACATGTCCAGGGACAGGTACTTCAACATCCTCTCCTATCTCCACCTGACAAACAACATGGCAGTCCACCTTCCCGACTCATTATGGAAGATCAGGAAGCTGTATGACATGATACGTCATCGGTTCACGACATACCTGATTCCTTTCCAGAAGATGTGCCTCGACGAGTCTCTGGTCCTGTTCCGTGGTAGGCTGCACTTCCGACAGTATATCCCGTCCAAGAGACACCGCTTCGGCATCAAGCTCTTCGTCCTCTGCGACTGTTTGACGGGGTATGTGCTGGACTTTATAGTCTACAGCGGCAAGGCTGGAGAAATTGAGACTGACCCCCTCATTGGTTTTGGTGGTGCTGTAGTGAAGAAGATGATGGAGAGGCACTTCAATAAAAACCACATCCTCTACACAGATAATTATTACACGTCACCTCTCCTGACCAAGTACCTCCATGACCGCAAGACTGGAACTGTCGGCACAGTCAAGGGCAAGAGGAAGGGCATGCCAGGCTACCCAACCAAGACGAAGAAGGCGGACATATTCCACAAGAAGAGTGGCCCCATCCTCTCCATCCACTGGCATGACCAGCGCAAGGTCAACCTCCTCACCACATGCCACAAGGCCCAGATGGTCGCCACAGGGAAGGTGGACCGAAGAACCAAGAACCCCGTCCAAAAACCAGCTGCTGTCCTGGATTATAACCTCAACATGCGCCTCGTTGACAAGTCCGACATGCAGATGGGCTTCATCGACTGCCTGCGAACATCTTGCAGGTGGTACAAGAAGTTTATCCTGCATACGGTAGATATGTCGGTCCTCAATGCCTACAACATCTACCGTCTGAGGACTCCAGGAGCCAAGAAGTACAAGTCCCTGCGGAAGTTCCACAAGCAGGTGCTCCTTGAGCTCCTGGCTAAACATGCGGCTACACCAGGGAGGCCACTACAAGGACCAGGCCAGCTGGACAGAACGGGGTGTGCTGAATTTTTCAGGAAGCACCAGCTCAACGCCCTTCCTTTCAAAGCACCAGGTAGTAACGTTAGGAGTCAGAAGAGGTGCCATGTGTGCAGCCACACAACTCGCAGACCCCGCAAACCCACGAAAACCACTTGGGAATGCCTCGAGTGTCAAGTTGGACTGTGTGCTGGCACCTGCTTCAACGACTTCCACACTCTAACAAACTTTTGAAGTGGAAGTGACAACAGTGAAAGTGACACTCAAATGTAGGCTAAGAATAATAATATAACTAAGTATAAGTGAAAAGTGCACATATAAGTAATAATAAGTGCCTTCAATAACAATATGAACAAATGAAAGTGACACTAAAATATATATTTCTAACAATAAATAAGTGAAAATGACACTCAATAAGCCTAGGTCAGTCAAAGTGACAGTATAATAATAATAAAACTAAGTATAAGTGAAAGAGACACACACAAGTAATAATAAGTGCCTTCATAACAATATGAACAAGTGACAGTGACACTATATATATTACTGTATTAGCTTACCTAACAATACATAAAAGGGGAAATGACACTACCAATTATCAAAGTCCAGTGAAAGTGACACTATAATAATAATAATAAAACGAAGTAATAAGTGACAGAGACACAAATCAGTTCATGTAAATAACTTTATTGAGTGAAAATAACATAATAACTATAATAAATGACAGAATAACCAATAAAACACTATCAAATCGCTTCCCGGCATAATTGCGGGTGGAGCGACGAGTGCAACTGGGCGTCGTAGCCGGGGCCGCGGTTGAGTGTTCGGACGCGCCGAGGTAAATACGTGGAAAAAGTTACCTCCACTTCCATCACCATCACTCCGGAACCAGTTGAGCTAGAGAGCTCTACTCAACGCCATTCTACGCAGCAAGGTAAGGCGCCCATTTCTATATATGTTTGATTAATGTAGGTAATATATTAAGCGAGATTAGCCTTAATTTACTTTTGTTGATATTCGGCCAGATCGCCCGGATACGAGCTCCGTCCTTTGGAGAGCCTGCCCGGGCCAGGAGGGTTAAGCATGCTTTGAAAGCCGCAAGGCAAAATGTTTGTAAACAAAGCCGATCGGAGCGCCACCAAGCCTTAACCCGGGAACTGCAGGGAGACTCTTAAGAGTTCCCCGGCGGACTGCGGGAAGACTCTTAAGAGTAAGGGGAAAAAAAAATCCATTTAAAACACCCCAAATTTTTTTTTTTTTTTTTTTTTATTGTTTTATTTGCCCCTGGGCCATGCCAAATATCACTCCTCCACCTCCCCTCCTTCCCCACTTTCCTCCCCTCCTTCAGTTATCACCTATTTGTTCTGTGGTCTATTTTCGTGCTAACATTAGCGAGTTGGTAGCAGGGCGTTGTCATCACTGTTACCAAGCGTGGGAAAGAGCGAGAGAGAGACTATTGCGTAACAGTGTCTCTCCAGACAAGGGGAGGGGAGGAGGGCAGGGAGGTTGCCTCAGCCATACATTATGTAACTCCCGGCCTGTATCGCCGATTTTGACCATCCATACACTGTTTCCACTTGTTTTATTATCGTAACAGGTTAATACCTTTATAATCAACCTATAATAGGTGCATATGGATAAGTATTAATGCTATTTATGGTAAAATAACGATGTTAGTGATGGGAACAGCTCAAATACGTCAGCACAGGAGTGTGGTGTCTCATACCCCACATGCGCACTTCTTACGTTAACAACAAGAAGGAGAAGTCCGACCTTGTCCGCCATTACTAGTTAGAGTGAAAATTAGTCTCCCAAAGTGTCCGATATTGCTAAATTTGTGACAAAACAGCCAAAACTCTCTCCACGGAAATCGTCATAACACCTGAATCAGTTGACCTAGAGAGCTCTACTCAATGCCAGTCTACAGATACAAAACAGGGCTACATCTTAAAATTTGTCTGAATTCTCTAGCAGTTAAAATAACAAAAATAGGCCTATGTTTATATACGTTTTTTGGCCATATCGCCCGGATAGGAGTGCCGTCATTTAGAAAGCCATCCCGGGCGGGGAGAGTTAAAGGGAAGGTGTATACCTTGTGTGTTAGGAGCGCGATGACCTATACTTCGGAGACGTGGCCGGTTAAAGCGGAGGATATCAATGGAGAGAATGGATGATCAGAACTGGGTGAAGTGAAGAAATACCGGACTGTGAATGTGGGGGGAGCTGCGTGTAGGGGGGGAGCTGCGTGTAGGGGTGGACCTAGATTGACGTGGGTTCGGGTACTCCGGTCCGATCTCAAAATAAAGAACTTGGACAAAGACAGTAGCCTATAAAGGCAAAATAACTTATCAAAATCGTTACGTGGAAAATAAAATTTATGAAATAAAAGAACGTATGGAAAGCGAGAGAATGACTAAGAGGGTGTACGAGAGCGAGGTGGAGGGACAGAGAGGGAGAGGTAGACCGAAGGAGAGGTGGAAGGATGGAGTGAGGAAGTATATGAACGAGGGCGGTGCTGGTTGGGGGGAGGGGCGTCGACTGACTGGGGACAGAGGTGCATGGGGGCGGTTCGTTTGTGGCCACCCCTTCGGGGATCACGGCGTCAGGCAATAGATAGATAGATAGATAGAAAGAGAAACACAAGAATAACCAAACATATTAAAAAATTACTTGACAAAAATTAAGAAAACTACCCACTAATACTTCTAGGTGACCTAAACGGTCATGTAGGATTCCTAGGACCACAGCAACTCTACGAAAATGGAAAAAATATATTAAGACTGGATGGAGAAGTATAACCTAATTCTTCCTCACCAAGCCCTCTATAACCCATCATCTCCAGACATCACCTTTTGCTCCCCAGAACTCGCCCCCACAACATCCTGGAGGGTGGTCAGAACCTTAGGCTCTGACCACCTCCCGATCATTATCACCACCAAAACCAGACTCACCCCAGCTAGCCACAAACACACATACACCAATTATAAAAGAGCTAACTGGGAAGCATTCACAAATGAGACAGAACAACACTTCACAACTCTAAACAGTACACCCATCACTAACATCAACAATGCTGTACACATACTCAATAAAACTATCCAAAACGCTGACAAGAAACACATTCCAAGAGGTAACAGAAAAAGACACAACCCCAACTTCACACCAGAAATTCAAAACCTCATCAGACAACGTGACATACTGAAACACTCCCCAGCACCCCACACACAAGACATCACACAACAAATTCAAGCACTCAACACCCAAACTAACAACAAAATGCAAGAACAAACACTAAATTGGAATAACTTCCTACAAACACTTGATCACAAAACAAACCCCAAAAAAATCTACAAAACACTAAACAGCATCACACTTTCCTACAGCAACACAACACAATCACATGCTGCAATCACAACAACAGACTCTACTCCTTCATGTAAACAACAAGCAAACACTCTCATCAATCACTTCTCACATGTCAGCCACCTAAAACCTCACAAAGACGACCGACGTGTCATCCGACGTAAGAGACAATTCCCCACAGACCCTGACTATACACCCTTCACCAATCACCAGACAAAGCATATCATCAACAATCTCAAGCACTCACCCGCCTGTGGCCTAGACAACATAAGCAACATACACCTCAGACACCTGGGACCACAAGGCATACAAGCACTCACTAACATATCAAACTACAGCTATTCACACAATACAATACCAGACATTTGGAAGCATGGTATCATCATCACATTCCCCAAACCCAACAAAGACCCCACGCTACCCTCCTCGCACCGCCCCATCACACTCCTTTGCTCCCCCTCCAAAGTCATGGAACGCCTAGTATTACAACTAATTACACCTGACCTACCCCTAGCTCCAACACAACATGGCTTTAGGCCACTGCACTCCACAAACACTCTTCTCACAGACCTTACACAAAGAGCTTTCGACGGCATCAACTCAGCTAGACCACCACACAGATCACTATTAGCCACACTCGACATTAGTAAAGCCTTCGATGCCATCCCCCGCCACAACCTAACAAACAAAATCTACAACACAAACATGCACAACAACACAAAAAGGTGGCTGGCCAACTTCCTAGCAGGCAGATGTGCACACGTATCTTTTGCCGGTCAGTCATCTAAAATCAGAAACTTTCCAAACGGAGTCCCACAAGGATCCGTCCTATCGCCCGCACTCTTCAATCTGTACATGCACGATATAACTACACCCAATACGCCCCAAATAAAC
Source organism: Paralithodes platypus (assembly GCA_032716605.1). Taxonomy (NCBI): domain Eukaryota; kingdom Metazoa; phylum Arthropoda; class Malacostraca; order Decapoda; family Lithodidae; genus Paralithodes; species Paralithodes platypus. The sequence goes on from CM064572.1 coordinate 60,262,593, forward strand.
TTAGCCCCCTATGCAGATGACATAACACTCACATGCACACACCATGACCCAAAAAGAGCAACAGATCTCCTTCAACCCTATCTCAACACACTACATGGCTGGTGCACTACAAACAGACTTAATCTAGCCCCAGCCAAATCCACCGCAACCCTGCTCACAAGTTGGACAGAACACGAATACATCCCTCAACTCACCATAAACAACACACACCTAACACATACACACACACCCAAAATCCTAGGAATAACATATGATACTCATATGACATTCAAACAGCACACCACAAACATTAAAAAGAAACTGACACCCAGACTTAACGCCCTCAGGTCACTTGCTCACACAAAATTTGGACACAACAAAGAAACTACCACCACAGTATATAAACAATACATAAGATCAGTGATGGAATACGCAAGCCCAGCCTGGGCTTCTAACCTAACTGAAACACATCATAAGACCTTACAGACTATTAAAAACAAAGCCCTGAAGATCATTACAGGCTGCACAGCTACTGCACCCACAGATCACCTACATCAAGAAACCAAAATCCTCAAAGTCAAAGACTATCTGGACATGAGAGGCACTCAATTCCTGGCAGCAGCCTCCACGAACCAAGACCACCCACTAAACTACATGGCAACACACCCACAGACACCAAGAAATATCAAAACAACACCCAGCACACGGTATCACACACAATTATTGTCCTCTCTCCCTCCCTGCCCACCCCGAACCAACTTCCAGAAGCACATCCATACTCATATCTCTCACCGATCCATCCACTCACTCACGGACAACACGCAGCTGCATGCACGACCTCCCGAAATCCATCCTTCCGAATCCTCTCTTCCTCGCGAGGACAGAGTCCACCTGGCCAGGCTGAGATGCGGACACCATCCAGCTCTCCTGAGCTATCAGAAGAGACTGGATGACTCCGTTGTCGACGCCTGCCCGGGATGTAACACAGCATCCCATACCATTAAACACATCATAGAAGACTGCATTTCACACAACCACTTACGCCAACAACACAATCTACACTCAATGAGAGCTCTGTGGGAAAGCCCGATCGTGGCCATGGCCTTTCTCAGGGACTCGGGGCTGTTCGGCCAGGCAGCTTAGGGAACAACAACAACAACTCGATGTTGACCCGAACTGTGAAGGAGAAATCACATGGAGCAGAAATTAGTAAAGAAGTACAGTCCATCCTCCAAATATGCGAGTTTGATATATGCGATCCTCCACATTTGTGAGGGGGGGGGGGGGTCAAAATTTGAAACAATGTAATATTCCACATTGACTTCATCTTGGTAAATCAAGAAATGTATAAAAACTTCAAAAAAATAAATGAAAATAGACAATCTAACTGACCATAACGAAATTACAGCCACTTTCAATACCGGATGAAACACCAGAAGAGAATATCTTCCAGAAAAAAGAGAAATAAGGTATCTGAAAATAACACAAGACACAAAAGAGAATTTTATTAAAAAGCTAGAACAATTGCCCGAGGAGAACATGACATCACTACAAGAGTATGAAGAAGAAATTAAAATGCAGCATATGAGTTCCTAGAGAAGAAAATTGTGAAAAGAATCAAGAAGGACGACATCCAGAAGCAAGAACCAATATGGTTTACAAAAAGGATCAAGAAAGAAACAAAGCGTAAGAATAGAACTAAACAAGAAGAAAAGGAAAGCTACCCAAGAAGAGGACAAGAAACAGTTCAACGATCTCTACTACCAACAGAAACACAAAGTACAACAAATTATCAAAGAAGGCATCGGAGAATACGAAAAAAACGTCATGGTGATGGGCTGGTCTATCAGAGTGAGAACTGAGCGATCTCTGCCATACCCATAGCTTACTCTGACTGTTCCTTTTACTTATATATTTTCTAGATCTCAAGTGACGGCGTCTCTTCCGTGGATTGACCTCCCAATCTACCAAGATTGGAAGCTAAAGCGTCACATTTTTCCTTTGCCCCTCAACTTTCTCTTCATAATTGCTGAGGGGCACAGGGCCCTGGGTGGGGCTTTGGTTTCCCGGGCGTTTCCGCACCCTCCTCAGCTCCCCGCCATGGAGTGGCTTCGGTCACCCAGGCTTTACTGTGGTCGGCACGGAAGGTTCTGTGGGGGCGCTCGGTTATGGCCTTGGCCTTGCTCGGGGCCTTGGGGCTGTTCGGCCAGGCAGCTTGGGGAACAACAACAACAACAACAACAACAACGACGACGACGACGACGACGACGACGACGACGACGAAAAAAACGTCAAAAAAGAAATCATGGCAAATCTAAACAGAAGTAAGAAACTATGGGACCACATAAAGAAGCTCAAAGGAGATACTGTACTGTCAAAACCAATATACCAATAATGCTGTATGGAGAAAATGAAGAACTAATACCCGAAGAAGTAACAACAAGACTAGAAAATTACTGGCAAAACATATATCAGAAACATGAAAACAAAATACAGCTCGGTCCCGAATAGTGCGAGAAATTGGTCGATACAGTGCGTCGCACTATGTGAACAACGTATCGTATGGGAAAAAACGTAACTGGTCGATCGGTCCTCCATATAGAACACATATCTTTCCTTATATTGTTATTTATACTGACACAAACATATCAAGAACAAATGTTAATGATAAATATAGCATATCAATGGTAAATTAGACCTTTCCTTACCTTAAATTCTACACTTGATATGATCGCAAACCCGAGAATGCGAGATAGCGTCACACAATACGGGGTAAAAAATGTCGGCAAGAATGTTAAGTGCGGGCATACCGCCAGCCTTGTTTACACTACGCGTAGTGGCGTCGGACCTTTCCCATCATGTTCCCGTCTATTTTGACTGCCTTTGGATATAAAAATACATTAGCCTAACCAAACAACCTAGCCTAACCTAACCTAGTATTCATGTAGTAATGACAGGGGGCAAATAGCAGAAAATATAGCGTCGAAATAGACGGGAATGTAACTGCGAGAGCACAACATGACGACCGTACGCCCGATCACTACATCCATCCCAAAATGTCTGACTGACCAGCCTCCCTCCATGTCCAAGCTGCTCAAACACCAGTGATGCCACGAGTCAGACGGGAAATTTATCGCACTGTACAAATTTTGGCCGCACTAATAGAAAACTCCCCGGATTTAACCCATATTGCCACCCGACTCGCAATTAAAGATCGTTTTCGCACTGGTTGATAATTTTGTGTTTAATATTTTCTTTCTTCGCACTAATATAAATTCGCACTGTTTGAACTCGCTTTATACGGGACCGAGCTGTATCGGATATATGGAATGCACAAAGAATAGAAGAACACAAGGCTCAACTTAACACAGCAATAATCATCATACCAAACCGACCAAGTATGACAGACCCAATAATCACCAAAGATGTGACAAATCAGATTCAAAAAATAAAAATCAAGAAGGCTCCAGGACCAGACAATATGAAGCTAGAGCTATTCAAAATAATAGTAGAGAGCAACATATGCACAAAATGGCTAGCAACATATCTTAATAATATCCTACAGACTGGAAATGTACCCGAAAAATTGAAAAACACAAAGACAAAGATGATTAAAAAAAAAAAAAAAAAACAATGCGAAGGATCTACGACCCATAGCTTTATCAAACATCTCTTACAAGCTGTTCATGGGAATCATGAAAACAAAGATTGAAGAACACCAGGTGCAGACAAATCAAGTACCGGTAATTGACCTACAATTACCAGGTGATGGGCTGGTCTATCCGAGTGAGAACTGAGCGATCTCTGCCATACCCATAGCTTACTCTGACTGTTCCTTTTACTTATATATCTTCTAGATCTCAAGTGGCGGCGTCTTTTCCGTGGATTGACCTCCCTACTGCCAACCTAGAAGTTGGCAGATTGGGAGCTAAAGTGTCACATTTTTCCCTTACCCCTCAACTTTCCCTTCATAATTGCTGAGGGGCACAGGGCCTTGGGTGGGGCTTTGGTTTCCCGGGCGTTTCCGCACCCTCCTCAGCTCCCTGCCTTGGAGTGGCTTCGGTCACCCGGGCTTTGTTAGTGGTAAGCAGGGAGGATTTTGTGCGGGCGCTCGTTTATGGCCTTGGCCTTGCTCGAGACCTTGGGGCTGTTCGGCCAGACAGCCTGGGGAACAACAACAACAACAACAACAACTAAACGACGCATTGCTGACAACCTATTTATACTCCAGTACTATATGGAAGAAAGCCATAAGAACAAACAGGCACTCTATGTAATCGCCATTGATTTTGCCAAAGCTTTCGACTTATTCAACAGAAAGAAACTTATACAAGCCACTACTGTTCGTTGTTGTTGATGATGCTTTTATTTTATACTAGCCCACTGGGCCTAGGCCCTTTCAAGGCTAGGCCACTACTGTTCGTTATATTTATCAACGACTTACCTGAAGTTATAACTAATGGAAGTGAGGTATACCTGTATGCGGATGACACTAAGCTGTATAGAAGAGTGAGGAGTGAGGAGTAAGGAAGATGTGGGTTTGCTTCAAGGAGATGTGGAGGGCATGAAGGGATGGTCTGAGCATTGGTTAATGCCTTTTCATCCAAAAAAATGCAAGTACAGTACATGCGGATTGGGACAAGCAAGATAGACAAGGTAGGATACAGTATGTATGAAGCGATGGAGGAAGTGAATGCAGAAAAGGATATAGGAGTAGTGATAGACAGTAAGTTAAATTTCTCAGAACATTTAGCGGAAAAGATAAACAAAGCCAATAGAATTGTAGGGCTGATAAGGAGGACATTTGTGTCACTTGACGAAGAAATCTTCAGGAATCTCTATACAGCGCTGGTTAGGCTGCACCTGGAATATGCGAACCAGGTGTGGGCTCCATATATGGTAAAGGAAATAGAAGCAGTGGAGAAAGTGCAGAGGAGAGCTAGCAAGCTAGTACCAACATTGAAGAACGCGGGCTATGAGCAGAGGTTGAGGACACTGGGGCTTCCGACACTGGCATATAGGAGAAAGAGAGGGGATATGATAGAGACTTTTAAGATAGTGTCAGGAAAGTATGATGAGGATGTGTGTGAAGGTATCTTCTTGATGTGGGAGGGAACAAGAAGACACTCTACAAAAATTTACAAAGAAAGAAATAGGCTTGAGAAGGCAAAGAACTCATTTTGTGATAGAGTGGTAAATGAGTGGAACGCACTGCCCCAGTATGTAGTCGATTCCGAATCAATAAGGAAGTTTGAAAGTAATCTTGATAAAGCATGGGGAAGACAAGATTTGAAGTTTGATTATAAAGCAAAATTACAGAATAGTAAAAATGTTGCGTCGGCTACCGCCGCCAACACTGTGAACGACCGCAGCAGTGCAAGTACTGTACTGGTACTGAGCTGGATACACAGGCCTAGTTTGCCTTTTTCCAGAGGATCTACTGTAAGAAACTGTAAGTAAGAAGCCCTTATGAACCATGGTATCCACCCAAAAGCAATACACATCACAGCAGACATATACCAAAATGACAGCACAACAATTCACTTCAACAACAAAGAACAAAAACAACTAACAATAACAAGTGGTATTGGTGAGGGGCTGGTCTATCAGAGTGAGAACTGAGCGATCTCTGCCATACCCATAGCTTACTCTGACTGTTCCTTTTACAGTCAGGACCCCCAATACACGATTCCACAATTCGCGAAAACCCTAATACACGAGTTACCCCTCGAAAATAACATTAATTAATTAAGCATTAATTACGCGAGGTGGTACCACAATACACGAATCGAGAGCTAAGAAGGGGCCAAATCCGCTATTCCCGCTTGATACGCGAGCACGTCTACGTTTCGCGAGGCCCAGGAGTAGCTCTGAAAAAAGAAGAAGACGGGCATACGCCTGCCTTCCCTCCCGCTTACCCTCCCTCCCACAGTCCCGCTCAAGCGCTCATAGCCGTGCGGAGTGACCAAACGTTTGTAGTGCCTGCCACTTTTTTCGCCATGCCACGCCAATATAAGAAGATAACACACAAAATGAAGGTGGAATTGTTGTTTCGCAAGAAAAGAGGAGAAGGAAACTGTGCAATAGGCTTGTCAGAGTAAACTGTTCGTACGATTTGGTTAGGGAGGGAGAAGTTGGAGAAAATCGTGAAGTCCTACGGTCCTAGTCCTAGTCCTAGCCTATCTACTACTAATTTTAAGGTAAGGTTTCATATTTGTATTCATTGTTCTTCTTATATATAAGATATAGACTGTACTGTAGAGCCAAAAATGTCGAAAATAGGGCCAAAAATTTCGAAAATAGGCCATAATTGAGAGATGTCACCCAATCTAATTATTCCCATTTAAAGTTAGTTCCACAATACCCGAATTCACAATACGCGATGCCTCCTGTCACCCCTATTCTCGCGAATTGGGGGTCCTGACTGTACTTATATATTTCTAGATCTCAAGTGACGGCGTCTCTTCCGTGGATTGACCTCCCAATCTACCAAGATTGGAAGCTAAAGCGTCACATTTTTCCTTTGCCCCTCAACTTTCTCTTCATAATTGCTGAGGGGCACAGGGCCCTGGGTGAGGCTTTGGTTTCCCGGGCGTTTCCGCACCCTCCTCAGCTCCCCGCCATGGAGTGGCTTCGGTCACCCAGGCTTTACTGTGGTCGGCACGGAAGGTTCTGTGGGGGTGCTCGTTTATGGCCTTGGCCTTGCTCGGGGCCTTGGGGCTGTTCGACCAGGCAGCTTGGGGAACAACAACAACAACAAGTGGTATAAAACAAGAATGCAATGGCTCAACAACTTTATTCCTACTCATAGACTTTTAAGATAGTGTCAGGAAAGTACGATGAGGATGTGTGTGAAGGTATCTTCTTGATGCGGGAGGGAACAAGAACGAGAGGACACTCTAAGAAAATTTACAAAGAAAGAAATAGGCTTGAGAAGGCAAAGAACTCATTTTGTGATAGAGTGGTAAATGAGTGGAACGCACTGCCCCAGTATGTAGTCGATTCCGAATCAATAAGGGAGTTTGAAAGTAATCTTGATAAAGCATGGGGAAGACAAGATTTGAAGTTTGATTATAAAACAAAAATACAGAATAGTAAAATTTTTGCGTCTGCTACCGCCGCCGCCAACACCGTGAACGACCGCAGCAGTGCAAGTACTGGTACTGAGCTGGATACACAGGCATAGTTTGCCTTTTTCCAGAGGATCTACTGTAAGAAATAACATACCGGTACCTCATAATACAAACACTAGAAGCAGCAAACCTAGGCTTCAGAAATAATCTTGCAAGAATTCCAGCACTATTGTACGCCGATGACCGACTGTTATTTGCCCACTCGATAGAAGAAACAAAAAGAGCAATAACACTATTGGAAGAAACAGCTGGAGAATGTAGCCTAACCATCAACAAACAAAAAAGGGTAGAATGTCGAGTTCGGGCGTACCGCCAGCCTTGTGTATACTAAGCGGACCGGCGTCGAGACGCTTGCCATCATGTTCCCGTCTATTTTGACTGCCTTTGGATACAATAATATGTTGAGGAGACCCCCCCTCACCCCCCATGACATATTGTCATCATCATATATTTTTTTTTTTTTTTTTTTAAGAGACAATGAACGGAGGAAGGAAAAACACAGATAAAACAAAAAGGTCCATGTGCCTAAAGGCATCCTCCATTCATAAAATGTTTGTAACAACTGGATTTAAACATTTGTAGATTGTAAGTTTGTGGAAAGCAATTCGAGGGAAGTGAATTCCAAAGAGTAGTAGCTCTGGGGATAAATGAATTCTGATAAGCAGAAGTTCTGCATTGTGGAGGAGAAAGTGTAAATTCATGGGCGCTCTCAGCTGCCCTAGTTCTACGGGGAAGATGTGGAGAGGCGGCACAATTGAAGCAAGTTCCTCGGAACAATTGCTGTGAAAATATCTGTAGAATAATGCAAGGGATGCAACGTTTCTTCGTATGGCTAATGTAGGAAGGTCCTGTGTGATTGCAGGGTTATTGATTAATCTAATAGCTTTATTTTGAATTTTGTCCAACTGCCTCAATGCAACCACTCCACTTCCACCCCACAGAGGTGAACAGTAATCCATCTGAGAGCGCACATGACTTTTATATATTACGGCCAACTGCTCGTCAGTGAAGAATTCTCGAACTCTGTACAGGAGTCCCAGTTTTTTAGAGGCATTCTTAGCAATGCTTCTAACATAATGTGTCCAGCTCAAGTTAGTAGTTAATGTTACACCGAGAATGTCAATACTAGGGGAAGTGGGAATATTTACATCATTAAAAAATATATGGGAGTCAGTGAGATTCTGTCGGTTAGAAAATTGAACGTACTTGGTTTTCTGTGCATTAAAGGAAACTAGATTCTCTTGTCCCCATTCATTAATTCTAGAAAGGTCCTGGTTCAGAGAAATTGCAGTGTTTATTTTTGAATTTATAAGATCGGGTTGGGTGAAAGAATTGGTAAATGTGAAGGAACTGTGGAGTGTTGAGTCATCTGCGTAGGAATGTATTGGATTATGAGTGGTAGATATGAGATCATTGATATGAATGAGGAACAGAGTTGGGGCCAAAACTGATCCCTGGGGAACACCAGCATTTATTGAGTGAAATTGAGAATAAAGGCCATCTACCATTACACGTATTTTTCTGTTATGAAGATAAGAAGAAATTAGTGGAACTAATGATGCAAGGCCGTAGTGTGACATCTTCGACAATAAGGATTGATGCCAGACTCTATCAAATGCCTTTGATATATCCAATGCTATTGTATGTGTTTCACCATGTTGGTCTGTAGCTTGGTTGATTTGATGCGTAAGAAGGCAAAGAATGTCTGCAGTTGATCGACATCGTCTAAAACCATATTGCCTATCACTGATTAATTTATTATTCTCCAGATGCTTAATTATGTGATTATTTAATATAATTTCAAAAACTTTGCCAAGAGTGGAAGTTATAGCTATTGGTCTGTAGTTTGATGGATCTGAAGAGGCACCTTTTTTAGGAACTGGATGGATGTTTGCTTCTTTCCAGGGTACTGGGAAGCATGAGGTATGAGTACACAGACGGAAAAATTTTGCCAATACAGGAGCGAGCACCAAGGAGCAATTCTTAAGTACTATTGGAGGAATTTCATCTGGACCAGGAGCCTTATCTACTGAGAGATTCTGCAAAATAGTTTTGACATGTCTGGTGTGGATCTTAAGTGAGGGAATTTCAGGTGAATTAAAATTAAGTACAGGGACATCTTGATTTATTTCATCTAAGGTTGAGTTGGTGGATAAAATATCCGCAAGAAGGTTAGCTTTACCTCGTGGGTCACTTACAAGATTGCCAGTCGGAGATTTTAATGGTGGAATGGATGAAGCAGTAGTGAAGTTGGATTTGAATGAGTTAAGAGTAGACCAAAATATTTTGTTATTATTTGGATTATTTAGAAGTTTATTTGCCTGCTTATGGAGAAAGTTTGATTTAGTTAGGTTTAATACAGTTTTGGCATGATTTCTGATGTTTCTAAAGTAATTAAAGGCTTCATGTGTTTTTGATCTTGTGTATGCATTGTAGGCTATTGCTTTTGTTCAGTTACTCTAGCACAATTATGGTCAAACCATTTAGGTGAATTAGATCTTTTACTGTACTTTTGATGAGGAATAAAAGTTTCCATTCCAATTTTTACAAAATCTTGTATGTGGCTCAAGGTGGAGTGTGCATCATCAGAAAAGAAAGAGGTCCAGGGAATATCAATAAAGAAACCCTGAAGACCCTCCCAGTCTGCCCTATCGTAATGCCATTTAGTCACCAAAACAGGTTCAGAGTGGGAAGGTGTGGTAGGTGATAGACAGGTGGCCTGTATCAGACAGTGATCAGAAGATCCAAGTGGGGACCTCACTGTAACATCATAATTTTCTGAATTGGTTGTTAAAAATAAGTCCAGTAGGTGGGAATTATGATTAGGATTATCTGGTACACGGGTGGGTTGGTTGACTAGTTGAATGAGATTAAATGAGTCTGCAAATAGCTCACATTCAAGACCAGCATCATCAGTCCTGGCTGAATGAGTGAGCCATTCAACATTATGGACATTAAAATCACCCAACACAGTGATTTCAGAAGAAGCATTTAAGTTGAGGACACTGAGTTGTGAGGACAGAGAATCAAAAAGACTTTGCTCTGGAGGAGTATTTGGGGAACGGTAGATGCAACATATGTATTTAAATTTACCAGCAGAAATTAATGTGTATATAGAATAATCAAAATAGGGACAATTGAAACTAGTAACCTCCTCCAGGGCAATTTCAGATTTTGCGAAGCAACAAATATATTGCCAGCAGGGACAAATGTAAACATGACGGCGGCGACGGCGGGGTGGGGGGGGGGGTCGGACGTTTGCAATCATGTTCCCGCCTATTTTGAATGCCATTGAATACAATAATATGTAGAGGGGGGGGGGGGGGGGCTTTGTTATCTATCTATCTATCTATTGCCTGACGCCGTGATCCCCGAAGGGGTGGCCACGTACGAACCGCCCCCATGCACCTCTGTCCCCAGTCAGTCGACGCCCCTCCCCCCAACCAGCACTGCCCTCGTTCATGTACTTCCTCACTCCATCCTTCCACCTCATATTCGGTCTACCTCTCCCTCTCTGTCCCTCCACCTCGCTCTCGTACACCCTCTTAGCTATTGCCAGCAGGGGGCAAATAACCTAAACAAAATCGCCGTCAAAATAGATGCGAAGTTAACCGCGGCGATCGCCCCACGTAAACAATGACGACCGTACGCCCGGAATCTACATCCATCCCCAAATAAGTAATGTAAAATTTGCCTTTAATACGTTTTTCCTACCACACGAAATACAAAGTATAGCAGCAACAAACAAGATCAAATACTTAGGGGTCACAATCACAAACAACAAAAATTGCTTTGGAGAACACAAACAAGAAAACATTCAGAAGGCGAAAAATTTAGCTAACGTTTCATACTCTGTCATGGCAAGAAGCTGCAATAGGATGATTATCGGAAAACCCTCAAGGTACACAGCATGCTGTGCACTACAAGCTGAGGTAGGGGCATCATCAAGCATATCAAGAGACATGACATGCCACTCACACATGAAAAAGTAATCAGATTTAGAAATTATAAAAATGCAGACCTAAATTTGGCTAGCAGTGAAGTAAAACAGTACTTGGGAAGTATTGATACTTCCAACCTTACTTCAGATGAGCTGGTGGAGGTACATGGAAATGCACTTAAATTAGTGTTTGATCATCACTGTCCAGAAGTAGAGAAGAAAATCATAGTACGAGATGATTCGCCCTGGTATAGCACTCGAGTTAAATTTCTTAGAAGAGCGCGTAGAAGAGCTGAACGTGAATGGCGGAAAAATAAAACAGACTCTACATGGTTGCAATATCTGTCAGCCAGAAGAGCTGTGGTCTACAAAATCAAAGATGAAAAGAAAGTGTATTATCAGGGAAAAGTTGACTCGTGTGGTAACGACCAGAGGAGGTTGGCTTCAATTGTAAACAGTTTACTTGGAAAAACAAGAGTCAGCTTAAGACCTTCTGTACCTGATGCCGAGTTGGCTGCCAACTTTGTGGCATTTTTTGCTGGCAAGATAACTCGCATAAGACAGGAACTGGATGATGCTTCTGTTGGTGAAGAACTTTCAGTTGTACTCCAACCCCGACACATTCCTAATAATGTCCTCTCATCCTTTCACTCAGTAGAGGTGGACATGATCTCGTCCTACATAAGAAACCTCAATAAAACATTTTGCCCGTTGGATCCCATAAATGTTTCCAAGCTACCAAGAGTCTATGATCACACAGTTGAGTTTATTTCCAAAATAATTAATAAGTGCTTCTCTGAAGGTAGCTTCCCACATTCTGAAAAGCATGCACTACTCCGACCTACTCTAAAGAAACCTGGACTTGATGTTGAGAACATGTTGAACTATCGTCCTGTCTCCAACCTGTCCTTCATATCTAAGATATTAGAGCGTGCAATACTTGACCAATTACAACCACTACTTCAGCAGAATGAAACTATCCCAATTTTTCAGTCTGCTTACCGACAGCATCATTCAACTGAAACAGCATTGATTAGAGTACATAATGATCTAGTTGAGAACATTTGCAATGGTGTGGCCTCACTATTGGTCTTGCTTGATCTCTCTGCGGCTTTTGACACAGTGGATCACAAGTTGTTATTGAGTGATCTTTATGATTGTGGTGTGCGTGACTCCGCTCTCTTGCTTCTTGGGTCGTACTTGTCAGGTAGATCCCAGAGTGTGATGGTAAATCAAGTGGTCTCGGACTCGACACCCCTGCAGTATGGTGTTCCGCAGGGATCAGTTTTGGGTCCTATCCTATTTATAATTTATATTAGCAGTTTGTCTCTTCTGCTTCGTGCACATAATGTCACCTTTCACTTTTATGCAGATGACACCCAGATTTATGTGAGAATCACAAATATAGTTGATATACGGAGTAAGATGGAATTGTTGATGTCTGATATCAAGAAGTGGATGAGAGCGAGAAAACTTAAACTAAATGATGGTAAAACTGATATTCTCATCATCCGAGGAAATAGAAGAGCTGATGATATAGTAGGTGCCCTCTCCATCAATGTGGATGGATCTCAGCTGCGACCGGCCAACTCTGTTCGAAATCTGGGTGTATATGTGAACTCCCGATTAGATTTCAAAGAGCATGTAAACCAGATAGTTAAAAGTTGTTACTTGCATATCAGAAATCTCTATTTGGTGAAGCCGTTTATAACCAGACGTTGCCTCCTGACGTTGGTTCACTCATTGGTCTTCTCTCGTGTTGATTATTGCAATGCCCTGTTGGTGGGTCTTCCAAATGATATTTTGAAGAAAGTTCAGTCTGTTCTTAACAGGGCCGCAAGACTAATTTTTGGTGTTCCACCTAGAACTCCTACTACATCTCTTCACATAGAACTGCACTGGCTGCCAGTAAGAGCAAGAATAGAATTTAAGTTGTGTTTGGTGACTTTTAAGGTTCTCAAATTTGGTGAGCCTAGGTACCTTGCGGAGCTGCTCAGGCGCCCACCGGCACACCATGGTGTAGTTGTGCGTCATGACAATGACCCTTTTCGTCTTGATGAACCAAGGGCTTTCCAGCAGTCTTCTTTCTTTGAGAGGTCATTCTCCTACATGGCTCCGAGGTTGTATAACAGGTTGCCGCTGTCCATGAGACAACTGAGTTCTGTTGAATGCTTCAAGAGACAACTTAAGACTTTTCTCTTTGAGAGAAGCTATGATCTTGAGAGAGGTGTCATGACAGATGGCTATAGAGTTTAGGCTATTTTGCCACTGCTAGTGATTGTTAAATGTGTGTTGTATATGAGCCTTCTTTTGATGCATTGATTTTTGTTCTTTTTTCTTTCTCTTTTCGAGCGCTAGTGAATTCTTCGGAAAAATTGGCGCTTATGAGAAATAAGTAACATGCTTATTATTATTATTATTATTATCAAAACTTCTGCTTGTGAGACATATCCTAGCTGACAATGCAATCCGGCTACTGAAGGAGTTATTCCTACACCAATAGGAGTCAAATGATACCAGATGGACGAGGCAAATCCATCCACACCTTAATCTTACAGTAGATCCTCTGAAAAAAAAGACAAACTAGGCCTGTGTATCCAGCTCAGTACCAGTACTTGCACTGCTGCGGATGTTCACGGTGTTGGCGGAGGCGGCAGCAGAAGCAACATTTTTACTATTCTGTATTTTCGCTTTGTAATCAAACTTAAAATCTTGTCTTCCCCATGCTTATCAAGATTACTTTCAAACTGTTTTACTGATTCGGAATCGACTAAATACTGGGGCAGTACATTCCACTCATTAGGAGGAGACACAAGAAAATTTCCTACTACACTGCAGGGCAGTGTATGAAGACATAAGAAGAGAACATATTTTCCCTGAAGACAATGAAGAAGAGGAGGACCAGATGGCACAACTATTACTATTGAAAAACTACAGTGAAGACGAAGCTGAAGTTAGGAAAAGATTTATCACTCGTATGTGGAGAAGAAGGATCTTAATAATTAAATGAGCACAACCTACATAAAAATCATTTTAAAGCAAGGGAGCCGCTACAAAGGCTATCCCGAAACTACTACTGTACTGTACTAATGGTATTGTACCTAATAACCAAAATTATCAATCACCCGGGCATGGTCAATCCTGGATATATCTGGATAAAAGATGTTTTTACTGTATGGTTTTCATTTTAGAGAGCACACTAAGATACTTATAGCTATAAGATCAGAGGTACAACATACTGTACCGGTACTAACTTTAACACTCCCAGTCCAATCTTAATCTTTCTCCTACAATCCCAGCACATCATGCTGCCAAAGAAAAGCCCTCTGCAGGTCCCACAACGAACTGAACTGACCTCTCGCTCCTCACGATCTGTCTTGAGCTGGCTGAGAAGGTCTGAGCGCTCAATGTTGCGCGTCCGACTGGCCCCTCCTAGTCGCTGCTGAGGCCGCCGACGATACTCTCCCTCGAAGCTCCACATTATGATTGATTTACAATATTACCCTGCAATACCAAGAGAGTGATTATTATGGTGAATGTAATAATATTATCCAAATTATGTTTTATGTGAACTTTACAATATCATCCAGTAATTGAGATAGTGTTAATCATGATTTATACAAAACTATGGGAAAATATTACGGCAAGAATGTAGTTACCGGGTGTACCGCACGTCTTGCTTACACTACGCAGACGCTCACCATCATGTTCCCGTCTATTTTGAGTTTTTGACTGCCTTTGGAAACAATAATACATTACCCTAACCAAACAACCTAACCTAACCTAACCTAACCTAACCTAACCTAACCTAACCTAACCTAACCTAACCTAACCTAACCTAACCTAACCTAACCTAACCTAACCTAACCTAACCTAACCTAACCTAACCTAACCTAACCTAACCTAACCTAACCTAACCTAACCTAACCTAGTATTATAGATTTATAAGTATTTATTTTATTATAAGTATTTATAGATGATTTATGTTGTATGTCGGTAGTGGTACACCCGGTAACTACATCCATCCCGAAATTAGTTACAATCCCCAGATAGGCTAATGTTATTTCTACCATTATCCAACGATCTTAAAACACTCAGATGTATGTCATTTTCAGATTAATTACCGGTATACAATTTGTTTTGCCTTTGGATACAGGATGGGTTGAAGGGGGCTTTGCCCCCTCACCCCCCATGACTTATTGAAATCAGCATCTATTTTGCCAGTAAGGGGCTTAATAAGATTTGCATTGCCGTCAATAGGGAGAGTTATAGGGATTTTTTTTTTTTTTTTTTACAGTGCTTTATAGACAGTAGTACAAATATTTCCGGAGGTTGAAACAAATATTAGCCTAATATAATCTTTGCAACATCCTTATTCTATAAAGAATATTTAGTGGTAGTTTTGGTAATAAATACCAAACTATGGTCCACATTATGATTTCGGTAAGATCCTGTGTAGCGGGTTGAACTGTTTTTCAGATGCCTATTTGCTAATAAACATTGAACAATATATTTAACCTAACCTAACCTAACCTAGTATATTAGTGGACTATTTATGAATGTAAAATGTAAAAATATATTGTAACTTTACCAAATTATTGAGATACAGTAGCCTATATGTACAGGTCTACCCGCTACACAGGATTATACCGATAAATGCAAAAGAAATATTCAAAATCGCTAGGCTATGTGGAAATAACGCTTAATAAAATAAAATTATATAATAAAAGAACACAATCCACCACATAGGGCAGTGGTCTTCATTGCGCGGCTCGCGAGCCAGTGGCGGCTCGCAATGACCTGATTGGCGGCTCATTTCCGGCCATCACAACATTAAATGAAAGTATTATTTTTTACCCCCTGGGGGTTAGGGAATAGAATATGCCCCACGTGCCTTCTGCGTGTCGTAAGAGGCGACTAAAGAGGTTGGGTCGGTGGGCTTGCGACCCCCACCCGGAAAAAATATCTAAGCAAAGAAAAACGAACGAACAGCCTCGGATGCGGACGGAACCAACGTTGACGAACCACGACCGACTAAGGACATGCCTTCGGACATTCTGAGAATGGCTACGTGGAATGTTAGTGGCATGAATGATGGCACAAAAGAGAGAGAGGTCCTGGAAGTGTTAGTAAATGCCAGGCTGGATGTATGTGGAATGACAGAGACCAAATGGAAAGGTTCAGATGTGAGAGAGTGGGAGTGTGGAATGGGTGTGTGTGCTGGAGTGAGTGAAGGAACAGCGAGAGAAGGTGCATAGTAGCAAATGGAAGGAATGTGTAAGAGAGTATGGGTCTGTGGGTTCAAGGATTGTGTGGGTGAGAATGAAAGTAGGAATACAAACGTGGGTGATTGTATGCGTGTATGCCCCGACAGAGGATATACTTGAAAGAAAGAAAGAGGAGTTCTGGATGAATGTGGAGGCGTGCCTGGAGAAGTTTGACAAGAACGAAAGAATATTTCTGATTGGGGATATGAATGGTAAGGTGGGTGATAGGAAAGTTGAGGGAGTGGTGACAGGGTGGGGGGTACCATCAGAGGTGAATGGGAATGGTAGTGCACTTGTGGACGTATGTGTGGGGAGGAGGCTGTGGATAGCCAACACCTTCTTCCGACACAGAATGATCCACAGGTACACGTGGAAACGGATGTTGACGATGAAGGATAAGACAGTGGTGGAACGAAAGTCATTGATTGATTATGTATGTGTGGCTGAACGAATGAAGAAATCTGTGATGGATGCTAGGGTGTATAGGGGTATTGGAGGGGGGTCTGTCTGATCATTATGTAGTGGTAGATAAGGTTAGGATACAAAAGAAGTGGGTGAGGAGAGCTGGAGGGAGGCGAGAGGAGGGTGGAATGGTGAGGAGGGTGGAGAGGTTGCAGGAGGAGGAAGTCAGGGAGGAGTACAGGAGAGCAGTGGAAAGACGACTAGGTGGGTTTGACCTGGAAGTTATGGAGGAAGTGGAGGAGATGAGCAAGGTGTTTAAGGATGAGATCTGTGCAGCATGTGAGGAGGTGTGTGGAGTGAGGAGAAGAGGGAGGGGAGTGAAAGGTACAGCATGGTGGACAGAAGAGGTAAGAATAGCTGTGGAAGAAAAGAAGAAAGCATATAGAGAGTGGTTGGGTAGTAGAGGGAATGAAGATTCCGAGAGACAGAAACGAGCGAGGTACGTGGAGAGTAAGAGGGTGGTGAAGAGAGTAGTGAAGGAAAGTAAGAGAAGAGTAGATGAGGAATTTGGAAGGAATCTGAGTGTAAAATGGAGGGAGAGTAAGAAACTGTTCTGGAAAGAAGTCAAGAAAGTTGTTGTTGTTGCAAGTCAAGAAAGTTTGGGAAGGTAGCAAGGGAAACAGTAAGGGTGTGAAAGATAAGAATGGGAGAATGCTAGCCGAGAAGTGAGAGAGAGTCGAAAGATGGAGGGAGTACTTCAGTGAGTTGCTAAATGTAAGGAATGAAGAGCCAGCAAACATAGCTGGATATGGTATGGGAGGGAGAAGAAGAGAAGTAGTGGAGGAGGAGGTGGGGATCAGGAGGTCAGAAGTGTGGGAAGCCATGAAAAGAGTGAAGTTGGGGAAAGCACCAGGAACAGATGGAGTGTGTGGGGAAATGTTGAGGTATGGTGGTGAGATAGTGATAGAATGGGTATGGAAAATGTGCAAACTAGCATGGGAGAAGGGGAGTGCACCCGATGACTGGAAGACTGGCATAATAGTCCCCCCTATATAAGGGCAAAGGGGAAAGAGGAGTGTGTGGTAACCACCGAGGAATATGTCTTCTAAGCGTAGTAGGGAAGGTATACAGTAGGGTAGTGATTGAGAGAGTGAGAACGGAGAAATGGATAGGCGACGAGCAGGGAGGTTTAAGGAAGGGAAGAGGATGTGTAGATCAGATTTTTACCCTGAATTGTGTTGTGGAGAAGTATCTGGAGAAGAAACAAAAGCTGTATGTTGCCTTTATGGACTTGGAGAAGGCCTATGACAGAGTGGATAGAGAAGGTTTGTGGAAAGTACTAAGAATATACGGAGTAGAGGGCAAGTTGCTGAAAGCAGTGAAGAGCATGTATGAGGGTGCAAAGGGGGCAGTACGTGTGGAGAGTGAGCAGAGCGAGTTCTTTGACCTGAATGTTGGTTTGAAACAGGGGTGTGTGATGTCCCTGTGGTTGTTTACTGTATATATGGATGGAGTCATGAAAGAAATACTATCAAGAACAGTGGATGTTGGTGTATCGCTGAAAAGGGAGGGAATTGAGTGGAAGCTACCTATACTGCTGTTTGCGGATGATACAGTTCTGATGAGTGATAATGAATGGGAGTTGCAGGGTCTAGTAAATGAGTTTGGAACAGTTTGCGAAAAACGGAATTTGAAGGTAAATACGGGGAAGAGCAAGGTTATGGTCTTCGAAAGGGGTGAAGTCACAGAGTGTGAGGTGAAGCTGAACAGTCAGGCTATGGAGATCGTCAACTCTTTTAAGTATCTGGGCAGTGTGTTGAGTAAAGATGGGACTATGGGTGAAGAAGTGCGTGAGAGGGTACAACAGGGGAAGAGGGTTGTAGGAACGCTAAAAGCAGTAACAAAAAATAGGGTGGTCAGTATGGAAGTGAAGAAGTCCTTGCATGACAGTGTGGTAATCCCGACACTGACTTACGGAAGCGAAGCATGGACGTTGGTTGAGAGACTCAGACCAAGAGTGAGAGCAGTGGAAATGAATTACTTAAGGAGTGCATGCAGAGTTACATGGAGGGATAGACAGACTAATGAGGAAGTAAGAAGGAGGTGTGGTGTGGAGGTAGATGTGCTGGAAAGTGTGAAAAGGAACAACTTGAGATGGTTCGGCCATATGGAACGTATGGAAAGCGAGAGAATGACTAAGAGGGTGTACGAGAGCGAGGTGGAGGGACAGAGAGGGAGAGGTAGACCGAATATGAGGTGGAAGGATGGAGTGAGGAAGTACATGAATGAGGGCGGTGCTGGTTGGAGGGAGGGGCGTCGACTGACTGGGGACAGAGGTGCATGGGGGCGGTTCGTTCGTGGCCACCCCTTCGGGGATCACGGCGTCAGGCAATAGATAGATAGATAGATTTATTTTTTAAATTTATATTAGTCAAGCCAAGAATTTCAATATACAGTAACTTATTTTTACTAAAGAATTTCAATATAATCATTGTTACTTGTCTTGTTCTATAAATCTGTGGCTATGAAAACCCACAAAAATATGTAATTTAGTTCTTATGTATATTTATTTCTGCTAATCCTTGTGGCTTATTTGCCTTATGGCTTATGCGGCTCTCACTCTGAATATGTCCTGAACCTTTGGCTCTCTTGAAAAAAATAGTGAATAACACTGACATAGGGTGTACATCACAACATGAACAAGTTAATCTGGATCCAAATAAACTAATCGCACATAGGCCTATAACAATGCACCATCGTCATGTTCAAGGGATTAGTCAATTTGGGAAGTTACTAGGCCTACCAAGACAGGTGTCATTATGATAATATTCAAGATCTCTTTCGCCGCCCTATTAGAAATAATTTATTAGGGAAAATAGGGACCAATAGACTCGCCATATTTTTCTCATTATAGTCCACATGGAGGAATTTCGTTATCGACACTTGAAAAAACCCGATTACACCGAAAAATAACACGAAAATAATGTCCCGAACGTAAACAAAGAATTGCACCCAATGAATCCTTCGACCTGGGTCCTCTTCTTCTTGTTTTGAAAGATGCAGTGAGTGCGATTCACCCAATAAATGGCTTGAACGTTACTCACAAAAACGATATTATATTATATTATATTAGGGTTAGGTTAGGTTAGGTTAATCTAATCTAAAATTTGTACATTTTGGAAGCGTGCATGGCCTCCCCACAATTTCCCTTACCTACTGTAAAAGTGAGATTCACCCAATAAATGGCGCCATTTAAGAACATAAGAACATAAGAAAATGGGAGTCTGCAAAAACCCGATCGGCCCATACAAGGCAGATCCCTGTCACACCCAACCCCAATTACAAGGCCCAATTATAGACCCATCTCACTAATACCTTGAGTACTGACCCCACCAAAACGGTCAGAGATTAATACAAGATTACGGGGGTCTGCTGAGCGCCGATTGGCCCACACCTGGTAGATCCCCCTCACACCCAACCCATCTCGTCCATATGCCTATCTAATTTTATCTTAAAGCTCCCTATCGTTCTTGATTCCACTATATCACTTGGTAGCCTATTCCACCCATCTACAACTCTGTTACCGTACCAAACCAATATTTGCCTATATCTTTTCTGAAACAAAATTTATCTAATTTGAAACCATTTGTACGAGTTATTTCGCTATCACTGAGCTTTAGTACATTTTTCGTGTCTCCTTTATTAATTCCACTAACCCACTTGAATACCTCTATCATGTCACCTCTAACTCTGCATCTCTCTAACGAATGTAAGCCTAATTTCTTCAACCTTTCTTCATACGGAAGATTTCTAATACAGTATTATGGATAATTTTTGTCATTCTACGTTGTACTCACTCCAATGAATCTATGTCCATTCTGTAATAAGGACACCAAAATTGAACAGCATAATCCATATGGGGTCTCACTAATGACAAGTAAAGTTTTAAGATAACATCAGCAGTTCTGTTACTCACACTCCTAGATATGAACCCGAGAATCCTGTTTGCCTTGTTACGAACGCTTATACATTGTTTTCTAGGCTTCAAATCATTGCTAACAAACACACCTAGATCTTTCTCACAGTCTGAGTTTTCTAATTCCATATTAGCTAGTTTATATTTAAAATTTGTATGCATCTTCCCTATCTTTAACCCCTTATTGGCGGCGCTCGACTTAAGTCGTGCACCAATTTGCAGAAAGTTAGGAGCATTATTAAGGCTTTTAAAGGGTTAAAATCGAGTGCAAATGGCCGGGAGCACAGCGGGCCAGACAGCCGACTCCCAGGGCTTACCGCCGCCCATTAACTCATGTTCCCTGTGTTCTCGAGAGGCCGGCAGTGTAGCCAGTAGTGAGCATAGCTGGGAAAAATATACCGATATATGCTAAACTCCCATGTTCGTGGCATCACTGCAAGAGAACCACGAGTGCTACGTAGCTCGTTCTGGTCTCATTTTGAAGCTTTTAGCGCCTAGTTTTTTGCTAAATAATGGTTTTTTCATGCAGATGCTTGATTTATCATGCAGGAGGGCCTGAATATGCCCAAATGAGCCCAAAACACCCCGCTAGACAAGGGTTAATACCTTGCATTTGTCAATGTTAAACTTCATCTGCCATTTTACTGACCATTCGTGTAAGGTATCTAGATCCCTTTGCAGACACTCTATATCTCTAACTGAATCAATTTTTCTCCCCATTTTGGTATCGTCTGCAAATTTACTTATCCTACTAGTTATACCTAAATCAAGGTCATTTATGTATATATATAATAAACAACAGAGGACCTAATACAGATCCCTGGGGGACACCACTCTTGACTGATCCCCATTCTGACTTAGTACCATTTATGCTGACTCTCTGCTTCCTACCAATTAGCCATGACCTAATCCATCCTAACAATGCCCCACCTATTCCATGTGCCTCAACCTTTCTCATCAATCTCTCATGAGGGACTCTGTCGAAAGCTTTACTGAAATCTAAATATATAATATCATATGACTTGTCATTATCTACTGCTTCATATATCTCTGAAAAAAACTAAGCAAATTAGTAAGGCAAGAACGTCCCTGAGTGAATCCATGCTGAGAAGAATTGATTAAGTTAAATGTTTCTAAGTGGTTTCTCATTTTCCTAGCAATAATTGACTCTAGTAGCTTTCCTATGATTGAAGTGAGACTAATGGGACGGTAATTGGATGCTATTGATTTATCACCTTTTTTGAAAATCGGAACTACATTTGCAAGCTTCCAAGCTTCTGGAACTATACCTGTTTCTAATGAATTGTTAAAAAGAAATGTTAATGGGTAACTTAACTCATCTCTGCATTCTTTTAATACTCTAGCATAAACCTCATCGGGACCAGGCGATTTATGAGGTTTCAGCCTGTCAATTTCCTTAACTTCCTTAAGCACATCATTTCTACTTATAGTAACCGTACTTAACCTATTTTCTATACTATCGCTATATACCTTACGGACTTCTGGAATCTGTGCTAAATTTTCATTAGTGAAAACGGATAGAAACTGACTATTTAATGTACTGCACATTTCTAAATCATTTTCTGTCATTTCTCCTATCGAAGTTTTAAGGGGGCCTATTTTATCTCTAACTTTAGATTTATATAGCTGGTAAAAAGCCTTAGGGTTATTTTTTGAGTCATTGGCTATCCTGATTTCATAATTTCTTTTGTCTGTCCTTATACCTTTTTTAACCTCTCTTGATAGATTCTGATAGTAAGCAAGTAGGTGAATTTCGCCTTTCTTAATTTTTCGATATAGGCCTATTCCTCTTTTTTTTCCTAGAAGGTCTAATAGGTAGTCTATTATTCATCCATTTGGGTTGGTTCTGTGTTGATCTAAATTTTCTTTTGGGGATAGGATATATTTATTTTGCGCATTGTGGAGTGAAGAAATAAAATGATTAGGCCTATATGTATCTGTCAAATTATCCTGAGTTAAGACAGGTATGATGAGGTATCTGAGAGAGTATTTGATGGAGTATCTTCAGATTAATAAAATAATGGGTAAGTTAATGTAAATCCTCCACTCCAACCATGAAAAACAACAATAAAACACTATATTCCTTGAAAGAAAAAAATACAGAAACTTGGTAAATAAGGCGGCTCTAGCTGTCTTGAATGTTACCGTCATTATGATTCATGCATAAAACAAATAGGCCTATCCATATTAGGCCTAGCCTAGACTATGTTTTTCATTCCCAATTTGTTCCTTATTCTCAGCTTGGAAAAAGGAAATTTAATTTTTCCCAATTCGTTCTTAGCCTAGGTCAGACTAAGGTCTAGGCCTAGGCCTATACGCAATTCGTTCCTCATTCCATATTTGTTTTTCCCAGTTCATTCCATATTCCCAATTAGCCTAGTTTTTCCCAATCTGGGCGAATTGGGAAAAAGGAAAAGGGGGCAAAGCCCCCTCAACCCATTATTGTATCCCACGGACCCACGGCCAGTAACAAAACAATTTACCCAACACCTTGCCGTGGGATACAATAATGGGTTGAGAGAGGCTTTGCTCCCTCAGTTCTCACCCCCCATGACTTATTACCATCATCATATAGGCCTATACACTATTACCAGCAGGGGCAAATAACAGCAGTCAAATTAGGATAGACGCGAATGTACGACTATGTAAACAAAGCGCTAACACAACTCGTACCAATTAGCCTACTACAGGATAGACAAAAAAATAGAGAAATTTTTTATAATTGGGGAGGGAGGATAGCCTAGTCCTAAATAAAGAGAGGGGAAGAGCAGGTGTACAGAGATAAGTGAATAAAAGGCAAGCAAATTACGGGCGCGCCCGGCCTGGCTCACATAGCCTAGCCTACTACGGGTGGGCTTAGGCTACACACTTGGAAGTTGGACATCATAATAAACAAAAAAGCACCACAAACATGAACAGAGCTATTCGGTGGTTAAGATTGCAACCAAACAATGAAACAACTAAACCTTTTAGGAAATTACCTGACATGACATGACAACTCTGCCTCCAACATTGTTTTCCTGTAATTCATCTACATGTCGCATTTTTAGTTGTAGAGGCGAAACAACATTGAAATGGTTGAAATTTGCATTGAAAAATATTAATGATGTTTGTTAGCAGTACCATACACAGTTTGAGTGTGCAATACTATATTACGCTGAAAGTAAACATATATAATAATTAATTAAACATAGTTAAATCATACTTTTAAAATAATGGTTAAACTAAATTAATTATTTTCATACAAAAACCATCAACATGATCATTAAAAAATAACTTATTAAAACTAAAAATATTTAGGTCTGAAGTTAGATCAGCTGTGAGACAAATTCGAAGTTTGGTCTCTAGAAACGTCGCCTCCCTTATTTTGTATTAATTTTGTTGAAAGGGGAATTTATTTTAAGTAGGAATGTAATTTTAGTTAGATAAAATGTAAATAGTATGACAATATAGGTAATTCTAATATGTTCAATTAATATACATATATACTGAATATATGATGAGTGGCGAAAAATATAGTGCGGCGAGATGTCTAAAATCCATCAGCTAATTTTGCCGCCATTAGTCATTCATAAGTTTCATAACCCCTAAATCTTGCCCTAAATTCATTAAACCGCCGCCCTTTAACGGAGGAGGACGCCAACGGACCAAAAGCATTCTGGAGGCCATTAACACCTTGCATAAATCTATAAAGCTGTATCGGAAATAATCTACATTCAGTGAGTGTTTGTAGCTTTGTTGGTAGGCAAGCCTAGGCTACTTTTCAAGATTTCTAAAGCAGCCTTATTCAGCCTAGGCTATCCTACTAATATAGGCTAGGCTATAGGCCTAGGCCTATATATTTGGGGTTTAAGTCTAGGACAGGACTGATAAGGGCCCCATCGATTATCATGGGTGTTATCGGCCTAGCCTAAGATGTTGAGGGTAAGACAACCAATAGGTACGCACTTGGCCTTTAAAAAGTTCACAGGATATGACAACAGTTGTTACAGTTAGGCATTTAAACTTGGTCTCATTTTAAACTTTAACCATTAGCCTATGCCTTCATGTCAACATATTAGCCTAGTTTGTTATGATTGAAAAGGTGGGTCAATATTTATGAGACGCAAAAATATAGGTAGCCAAATTCATATGCTTCATTCCTAGGCCTAGCCTATATAATGTTTATCCTCGGGGGGGGGGGGGGGGAAATCTTGGCATTTGGATTTTTTTTGGGGGTGGGGGGGTCATTGACTCATCAACCTAACCAAAAAAACTAACTAGGCTAACCTAATAGCCCCCAAATACATTTAGGTTAGGTTAGTCTGGCTATTATAAGTTGGTTTTGGCATTTATATTCAGTGGTTTGCTTTACATCTTGTAGAGGGCCATACCTGAGCAACTCAAACTTGTCGCCATTGAGCAACATGTCATTTTCTTCGGTATACGGTATATTAAGCAAACCACCCACCAATTTTCATGACAATTTTGAAATGCATGTTGGAATCCCTAGGCTATAAACTGTACTTTATTTTTATGTAGGCTAAGTTTGATAATTTGGAAAAATCGATTAGCCTAAGGGAGAAAATCTTGGTCTCATTTTAAACTTTAACCATTAGCCTATGCCTTCATGTCAACATATTAGCCTAGTTTGTTATGATTGAAAAGGTGGGTCAATATTTACGAGACGCAAAAATATAGGTAGCCAAATTCATATGCTTCATTCCTAGGCCTAGCCTATATAATGTTTATCCTCGGGGGGGGGGGGGGGGGAAATCTTGGCATTTGGATTTTTTTTTTGGGGGGGGGTCATTGACTCATCAACCTAACCCAAAAAACTAACTAGGCTAACCTAATAGCCCCCAAATACATTTAGGTTAGGTTAGTCTGGCTATTATAAGTTGGTTTTGGCATTTATATTCAGTGGTTTGCTTTACATCTTGTAGAGGGCCATACCTGAGCAACTCAAACTTGTCGCCATTGAGCAACATGTCATTTTCTTCGGTATACGGTATATTAAGCAAACCACCCACCAATTTTCATGACAATTTTGAAATGCATGTTGGAATCCCTAGGCTATAAACTGTACTTTATTTTTATGTAGGCTAAGTTTGATAATTTGGAAAAATCGATTAGCCTAAGGGAGAAAATTAACATTGAAAATGATGTGTAAAAAGTCTCATAAACGGCGGCCCGCTATGTTATTGTAATTTGCGGCCTAATTTCGTATTAACACTAGGAAATTACCTAATTTTCTATTCAATGTACAGTACTATCCAACCTGTGGGGGCGGCAGCCCCCACCCATAATACTAGGTTAGGTTAGGTAAGGTTGGTAGGTTAGGCTAAAATCTTTAATGTTGCTTAATTGTTGGATAATGGATAATTAGCTTACTGGGTTTTTGGAATGAGTTCTTCAATATTTCCCTTTACTTTCATCTTTTACCCCACAATTTCCCTGATCTTCATAGCCCTCCCCACTATCGGGCGCCGTGTCTTAAGATCGTTGGATAAAGGGGAAAACGATTTTTGCGGAGGTTGAAACTAATGTCAATCACTATATAGGCTATTGATGAAAATAAACTAAAACTAAAAAAAAAAAAAATGAAAATAATTGGTGGGTGGTTTCCTTAATATTTTCCTTTTCTTTTGCCCAAGCAAACGCACTGTTTAGGTCCTCTTGTAATACGGCTACCGCCTCCTCTGTTTGGATTTTCCTGCGGATTCTTGTATCATCGGCAAAGGATGTTGCACGAGAGTGCTGTAGATCCTTGTCGATGTCCTCATTATCAGGAACAGTAGGGGGCCAAGTACCGAGCCTTGAGGGACACTGCTGAATCTGCTGATAACATGGCTCTGTTCAGACAGGCTTCCGTGCACGGTTACTTGCTGGGTCCGATCAGAGAGAAAACTGTGCAGTCATTCTCCCAACCTCCTGCAGATGCCATGTTCCCTTAGTTTGTGGAGGACAATACAATGGTCTACCTTATCGAAGGCTTTAGCAAAATCGAGGTAGATAACATCTGTATTGATGCCATTTACGTCCTCCAATATGGTTTCATAGTGGCACAACAGCTGCGAGACACATGAACGACCTTGTCTGAAACCATGTTGGCCCTCGTTAAAAGCGTTTGCTCCTTCTAAATGGGTGAGGAGCTTAATTTTCACAACTTTCTCAATAATTTTGATCAGATGTGATGTGAGGGTTACAGGCCTATAATTTTTTTGCTAGGCCTTTACTGCCACTTTTGTGAATAGGCGTTACTACACCCACTTTGAGTAGTGATGGAATTTTCCCGGAATTTAGGGACTGTGACCAAACCAGTTTTAATGGCTTTGCCAGCTCGTATTTGCAGTTCTTGAGTAGCTTGGCATGAAAACCATCTGGTCCTGCTGCTGAGTTTGGTTTGATCGTGTCGATAGCTGCAATTATGTCTTCAGTTGTTACCTCAATGTGCGTCAGATGATGCCCTCCTATTTAGGAGGATGTACCACCCCTCTACATCATTATTTGTCCTTATGCTTCTACCGAATACACTGATATTTTCAACAGGCCTTTCTCAGGGACTCGGGGCTGTTCGGCCAGGCAGCTTAGGGAACAACAACAACAACAACAACAAAACAGCAACAGACCCTTAATGATAGTTGCCCGGCGCGACCAAAGCCGCTCCAAGGACTCGTGCCCCCAGGGAGGGGGCAGGGGATAGTTATGGCGGTTTGGCTCCCGGAGACTGCTCCCCACGGTCGGCAGCTGGCTTGTCCTCCACTGGTCGGTGATCTTGTCCCCGGCCGGGAGGGTCGACAGCTCCGGGAGGTGGTCCCACGGCGTAGACGCCGCCACTCCAGGACCTCCCGAAAGCCAGGCTGAGATACGGACACCATCCAGCTCTTCTGAACTATCAGAAGAGACTGGATGACTCAGTCGTCGACACCTGTCCGGGTTGTAACACAGCACCCCATACCAATAAACACATCATAGAAGACTGCATTTCACACAACCACTTACGCCAACAACACAATCTACACTCCTTGAGAGCACTGTGGGAAAGCCCGACCGTGGCCATGGCCTTCCTTAGGGACTCGGGGCTGTTCGGCCAGGCAGCTTAGGGAACAACAACAACAGACCCTTAATAGAGTTACCGGTATTTATCTAATTGTTTTCAACAGTAATCACCCAAGAATACGAAGTTTGTCGAAAACTGACATTAGAGCTTTCCATAGCCCCCTTTCGTAATCCACAATGAAAGTTAACAGAATATTCTTGAATAATATCTGCAATAGTCATTGTCTAAGATCGTCATTGTCCAGAAATCTCAACTGTAGACCACTTAGATTGAATCAGAAAAATAATCTATTGTCAATTGAACCATTAACCATTTGAAGCTTATTCATGTTTAGCTATATTTTCTGGCTCTCATTAGAATAGTGAGATGGATGTGTCAGGTTAATTGGGTTAATCTCGAGTGAGGAATTAAGAAGGCGTGTGGGCATTAGGAGTGTCAGTGAAGTGATGTGCCTGAGCCGACTTGGTTGGTTTGGACATGTGGAGAGAATGGAAGATCAGAACTGGGTGAGGAAATGCCGGACTATGAACGTGGGTGGAGCTGCGCGTATGGGGGGACCTAGAATTACATGGGATCAGGTACTCCGGTCCGATCTCAAAATAAAGAACTTGACAAGGCAGCCCTTGACATGGCCGCCTGGAAAGCAGCCATTTAGGACGTGAGACTGTTACCACATTCCCTGTGGAAAAAACGGTCTTTGAACTTGTATGTATGTAAATAATATATCGATGGCTTCAACCCGATGTAAAACTATATTTAAGTAAAACAAACCTTACTATATTACTAGGTATGCCTGAAGACCGGAAGTGCCTAGGTGTGTTGCAGCCCCGTCAACAGAACCAGACCCGCCTCTCAGTCACCCCCACCGGCAGCCTTCAGCTTCACACCACCTCCAGGGGCAAGAAGAGGAAGAGGTTAGTACAGTTTGAGGATTTTAGATTTGTGATTTTTTTGAGGGACCTTCAGATTCCAGTACTGTTTTATTTCACTTAAACCTCCGGGGCTGGATAGCCTCAATAGATCCAAATAGAGTTTGCACTGTCACACACAGATGGTATCCAAAGAGCCTTGCATTATTACATGGCTTAACTCTTTAACGTTCTTGACGCACTTTTGAGCCTATTAGGGATACTTTAAAGCCTTTGTTACCATCAGGGATATTTAGAAACCTTTAGTTTAGTTACTTTAACCTCTGCAGTTGTCTTTGAGTTAGCTGTGGGCAGAAAACTAATTTTGGAGAAGTAATTATAAGAGTGAGAGAACTCTATTTCTTTTTGCTAATCTGGCAACCTCTGCGTCATATGGTCGTGAGAGGGTTAATACCACTTAACCCTTTCGTGTACAGGAAGACGTAGGTGCGTCTTCCTGGGATACTTTAAGTTCTTTGTGGCCATCAGGGGAGCTTAGAAACCTTCAGTTTACTGTTTTCAACCCCAGTTTTCAGTTTTCAGTTGTCATTTTTAGAGAGATTATTGGCTGAAATATATTATTTTTATGAGATTAGGATAATTTTCTACATAAATACTAAGCGGCATCTTGGGAGCCTGAAATGGTTAAGACTACTAGAGAAAAGTTTTGTTGTCTTGGCGGGTGGTCCGCAGCATGCACGAAAACAGGGAGGTAAGGTAAGAGGAGATAAGGAGAAACACAATGTAGAGAAAGATGAGAGAAGTAGGCTAGAGAGAAACCAAGTGGAGGAGATTCTACAGGTAGTGGACGAGGGTATGAGAGAATAGGAAAATTAAATCAAGGACATGCATAAAATTTGAAAATATAAACAACAAGAGTCTTAGGCCAATGATAGTGCAGTTTCGTACAGTAGGAATAGTAGAGGACATCATGAAGAACAAATGGAGGTTGAAAGATAGGGATTGTATGAAGCATACAGTATCTACTTTAAAAGACATCAACTTAGATGAAAGAAACAAAATAAAAATTTGAGGGAAGAGGTGAAGGAATTGTATGCCAAAAGATCGGACCAATATGTGGATTTTTTTTATTGGCGACTGGTAGGAACGAAGAAGAAGAAATGGTTCATCAAAGGACCACAAACACAAAGGAAGACAGAGGAGCAAAAAGCGAACTTCGGGACAATCGGACAGACGGAGGAAACTAGTATTTGTACCGAAAAACAGGAGGGAGAGACCGGTGTAATCCAGAAACCAAGGGGAGCGACAGGGCAGAGGGAGAGAGGGTGGAGTCGGGAGGGAAATAAAGTCAGGGTATATTTGGGAAAACAGAGAAGGAAAGAAATGGAGAGATAAAGCTGATTCCCCCCCCCCCCCCCCCAATGACATATTGTCATCTTCATATATATATATTGTCAGGCAGGGGGCAAATAACCGAAAAAAATCGCCGTCAAAATAGACGCGATCGCCCTATGTAAACATGACGACCGTACGCAAGAAAACTACATCCATCCCAAAGTCAATTGGGAAGGGATAGATGCGGGAAATCATGAAACTTGGGGCAGTAAACTACTGAATCTAGTAATAGAAAATGTTAACACATGTTAGACAAAATATGCGAATCAGAGGGACAGGTGAACCATCCAGGGTAGAACTAGTCTTGGCCAGAGATCCGCATGACGTAAAAAAAGAGATTATCGTTGTCCCTTAGGAAAAATCGATCACATGATTTTAGAAAGACTTTTCTTGAAAGTATATGAAGAATTTGGGACTTTACCGAAAGTCTGAGGTCAGAATCCCAATTGAAATGCTAGTCAGGAAGTTGTGGGTTTCTGGATCGGTAGGGTCTGAATGGGCGAGGTTTTACTGTACTTGGAAACAAACAATTCATCTGAGACACTTTTAGATTTAGTCTGAGCTACTGGTAGGAGCAAAAATGGTGATCCTCCTGAGACACAGATTTTGCATATTCTTTAGTCTCTCTTTCCCACACAGACCTTTTCCCCACACCAAGGCCTGACTCAGAAATAATTGGTGTGTTAAGTTCGTCCCATTTGGGGTGTAAACGATTGGCTAACCCCTGCCATCTTGGTGCCCTTGGTGATATTTTCCTCTCATTACACAAATATCTCCACATCCTTGATAAATATTTAGGAATACCGAACTGAGAGATGTGTAGTTTGCTATTTGGGTATGCATCCTACATGATTAAAAATATATAAAAGCCCATTGCTCGATAATTGTAGCACCAAAATGGTGTCCAAACCAAAAGATGGCCTCTCTTTCATACTACAGGTTATCTAACACAGGCTCCAAAGAGTACTCCTGGGTGGTCATGGAAACCTCTACTGGAGGTAGGGAATTCTTACCCCATACTCCAGATAATAAGAAAGCAACAACAAAAATTAGATTAAGTTGTGTAGGACATATACAGTAGTGCATGTAGTTTTATGTTAGAAAGCAAGAGTATGTAGTAATCTTTATTCTCCGCCTAAAACTAGCCCCGGGAATACTAACCTGAACGGCTGGTGCCTACAGCCTCCTTCTAACAATAATATTTCATACATTTGCTTACGATAAATTTCTCTTCCAGTGACGAAAACTTCAGCGTTTCAAAGGCTAAGCGAAAGGATGGCATATTTGAAGACTCCTGCGCAAAGAAACCAAAATCGCATACATCTGTGGAAATTCAGACTGACCCCACAACAAGCACCACATCGACATCACAACCGAACAGGGCTCTTGATATGCTCATTTCAGGTCAGTATTATGAGTTGCAGGAAGCATTGTAAATTTAACTTGCATTTTAAAGGTAGTCTTGCAGTAACCACAGTGTGAGATACCCAGTCTGGTGTGTGAGTGTATCCAAGATCCAAGCATGACAAATACATAGAATTTTATAGTGCACATTTGCTGGACAGACAAAAGGCTGGAGTTAAAGTGTATCATTGTTTCCCATTGCTTGGTCTCCCAGACACGGCACCCACGGAGTACTGGCAGGGCCTGGCAGAGAAGCGGCGGGAGGCCCTAGAGCAGTCCCTGGAGGAGAATCAGCAGCTACACAGAGAGAACCATGACCTGCGAGAAGAGGTCACCAGACTGAAGGAGGACAACTGCCTCATGGAAGACATGGTGGAGGAAGCCAAGCAACTAGCTCTTATGCTGCAGGTGATCAGGAGTGGTTGAGCACTATATGGTACACTTTTAAAAAAGTGATCCACAAGAATGGTTTCAATCATATCTAAATGGCAGCATTTTATGTAGCCCTGTTTCTTTGAATCACTAGTCAAAATTTTATATGAGATTAGATCGTAGAACCTCATCCCACTTCATATATACTGTACTATACATCTCACTTACAGAGTTTCTAGTCCATTGTTTGAATCCCATAAAGAATATGTGATAGTGTTAGTGAATTGGCTTGCATTTATGGAGACTAGTGATTTGAATTCCTTATGCCTGAGCATAGCTACCTATACTGCTGTTTGCGGATGATACAGTTCTGATGAGTGATAATGAATGGGAGTTGCTGGGTCTGGTAAATGAGTTTTTGGAACAGTGTGCGAAAAACGGAATTTGAAGGTAAATACGGGGAAGAGCAAGGTTATGGTCTTCGAAAGGGGTGAAGTCACAGAGTGTGAGGTGAAGCTGAACGGTCAGGCTATGGAGATCGTCAACTCTTTTAAGTATCTGGGCAGTGTGTTGAGTAAAGATGGGACTATGGATGAAGAGGTGCGGGAGAGGGTACAACAGGGGAAGAGGGTTGTAGGAACGCTAAAAGCAGTAACAAGAAATAGGGTGGTCAGTATGGAAGTGAAGAAGTCCTTGCATGACAGTGTGGTAATCCCGACACTGACTTACGGAAGCGAAGCATGGACGTTGGTTGAGAGACTCAGACCAAGAGTGAGAGCAGTGGAAATGAATTACTTAAGGAGTGCGTGCGGAGTTACATGGAGGGATAGACAGACTAATGAGGAAGTAAGAAGAGGTGTGGTGTGGAGGTAGATGTGCTGGAAAGTGTGAAAAGGAACAACTTGAGATGGTTCGGCCATATGGAACGTATGGAAAGCGAGAGAATGACTAAGAGGGTGTACGAGAGCGAGGTGGAGGGACAGAGGGGGAGAGGTAGACTGAATATGAGGTGGAAGGATGGAGTGAGGAACTACATAAACGAAGGCGGTGCTGGTTGGGGGGAGGGGCGTCGACTGACTGGGGACAGAGGTGCATGGGGGCGGTTCGTTCGTGGCCACCCCTTCGGGGATCACGGCGTCAGGCAATAGATAGATAGATAGATGCCTGAGCATAGAAAAGATTACAACAATTCAAATAATTGAACCATTATTCATTAAATTCAAGTTGTGAAACATCTGGGGTATATTAAAGTATTGTATTGTCTCTTGCATCCAATACTGATTCAAATGGGTGCATTGCCATGTATGCTCTTGACTGTACAGAATGGTAGTGTTAGAAGCATGGCTACATGGGTAGTAAATTGGATCCCTGGTTAAGCAACTGTCTCCTCTTATGCAGGTGATCATGTGTAGTAAAACATTGGCCTGGATTTCCTATGGCCAGAGGGGACTGTTACTTTGCAAATAGGGGAAACTATGCTGCATGTGTGTGAAGTATGATACTACAGTATATGATAAGGAGACATTGACTATTATAGAGGAATATTGAGCCTACTGAAGTGAGTTCATTTAGACATACATGCATCAGTCTGATGCCCTGCTTCCAGAGAAAGCATCCCAGAAGGGAAGGCCATGACAGACCCTACCTCCCAAGCTCCCAGACATGCCTCCATTGCCCCACTCCACAGAGCCATTTCTACTGAGTGGATTAAGACCATTAGCATTGAAGGAGCAGACCCAGAACAGTCCCTCACCTGGATGGCAGTTCCACCAGTTTTGCTATTTTCTCTACCCCCGTGGGGGCCCTGGTCAGAAGCATACTGAGCACAGGAGTATTCTAAACAAAGGAACCAGCTACAGAAGCTGATTGCACCACCAAAGTGGCGGACGGTTGGGTCGCAGCATCCCTACGTCAAGATAAGAAATTGGTAAAGTTAAGTCAGTATACCGTAGGGTGTGAGCATGAGTGTGTGTATCTTTAGATCAAGCAAGAATTGCTCTTTGTGTATGAGGCACAGAGAAATATACAACAAAGGTCACCAGGTGAAGAAGCAGGATGTCTAGCAATCCTTATTCTCAAAAAAAATTCTCGGTCTTTCTTTTACTCAACAAATGAACTCTGGAACTCTCTCCCTTAATCAATCTTTTCTTCATCCTATGACTTAGACTGCTTTAAACTTTGTGTCCAGGCATTTTGACTCAAACATCCCTTGAATTTGGTTCTGTCACTCTTTTATGTTTGGGGGAGACAGTCGCTACAGGCAACCTGCCTTTTGTCTCCTCCATACACATAGGAAAAAAAACCCTAAGGCTCTCCTGGGAGTACTTCCCTGAACGACTGGTGCCTATAACTTCCTGAGATGAATGTGTAATACCAAAGTGAGAGAGGGACCAGCAAGAGCAGAGTTACATACATAACATTTTAGGAAAAACAAACCTAAGGCTTTCCTGGGAGTACTTCCCTGAACGACTGGTGCCTATAACTTCCTGAGATGGATGTGTAATACCAAAGTGAGAGAGGGACCAGCAAGAGCAGAGTTACATACATAACATTTAAGACTGAGTGCTCCACACATATGTGCAGTTTCAGTCTCTTGTCCTAATATCGGTGTTCCAGGCAACCCTGTTAAGGGCTGCTTTACTTCTCTGTTTTTGGATTTGAGATCGGCACGTATAGTCCGATCCCAGGTCTTCCTCGGTCCACCCCTTGGTGCAGCTCCCTCCACAATTACAGACCTGCATTTTTTCACCCAATTTTGTTTATCCATTCTCTCCACATGTCCATACCATCCCAGTGTATTTGTACGCATCACCTCGCTAATACTCTTTATACCTAAACGTCTCCTCAGCTCATCGTTTGTTATTCTATCCTGCAGCCTGGCCCCACACATCCATCTCACCATTCTCATCTCATTACGTTCCATTCTGTTGACATCCTCTACTTTAACGGCCCATGTTTCTGAGGCATACGTCATTGTACTTCTAACACATGAGGCATACACCTTTCCCTTCAGGGGGAGAGGCATTCTTTTCATGGTCAGAATTGGCAGCAGTTCTCTGAACTTCCCCCAGCCACATCTAATTCTAGCCACAGTGGCAACCTCGGCCCCACCACCGGCAGTGACTATAGTGTGTGTTGGTGAAGTGATGAATATTGGCAGGCTGTGGTGGTTTAGTTAAGGCCCTGTACCACATTGGCAAACTTGGACGACGAATCACAGCGAATAGATATTTGCGTATGTTCGACAATTAGCGCCAAGTGCGCCTATAAATGGTTTTAAATGCATTGAAAACAGTATATTTGGCCATTTGTACACATATACAGTATAGCTCTATATAGAGGGACTCGTTTTTCCGTAAAAATCGCTTATCCAAAATTTCAAAAGACTCCTGATTTTTTTTTTTTATAAATTGAGTATACTGTACTAATTTTACTTTCATGCATAAGATTACGAAGAGGAACTTCAAATTAACTTATATGGGCAACTGAACATGGGTATTCTCATACAGATACAAGGGGGAGAGGGGTAGGTAAGGGAACACATACCGTCATCTGGGGTGGCTTCGGACAAGTGGACAACTTCGGACATTTTGGATAAAAAGTAAAACAAATAAAAATAGAGAGAAGAGGAGTTTGGTTTTGAAAAATAGATGTGTAGCATTCAAGAGGAATGTTGTAACTATATGTAGGATGAACTAATAATTTAAATTAATTAATTTAATTTGTGGTAAATATTTGTGAATATGTAACAATACAATGAATATGTACTGCTGTTTGCGGATGATACAGTTCTGATGAGTGATAATGAATGGGAGTTGCAGGGTCTGGTAAATGAGTTTGGAACAGTGTGCGAAAAACGGAATTTGAAGGTAAATACGGGGAAGAGCAAGGTTATGGTCTTCGAAAGGGGTGAAGTCACAGAGTGTGAGGTGAAGCTGAACGGTCAGGCTATGGAGATCGTCAACTCTTTTAAGTATCTGGGCAGTGTGTTGAGTAAAGATGGGACTATGGATGAAGAGGTGCGGGAGAGGGTACAACAGGGGAAGAGGGTTGTAGGAACGCTAAAAACAGTAACAAGAAATAGGGTGGTCAGTATGGAAGTGAAGAAGTCCTTGCATGACAGTGTGGTAATCCCGACACTGACTTACGGAAGCGAAGCATGGACGTTGGTTGAGAGACTCTGACCAAGAGTGAGAGCAGGGGAAATGAATTACTTAAGGAGTGCGTGCGGAGTTACATGGAGGGATAGACAGACTAATGAGGAAGTAAGAAGGAGGTGTGGTGTGGAGGTAGATGTGCTGGAAAGTGTGAAAAGGAACAACTTGAGATGGTTCGGCCATATGGAACGTATGGAAAGCGAGAGAATGACTAAGAGGGTGTACGAGAGCGAGGTGGAGGGACAGAGGGGGAGAGGTAGACCGAATATGAGGTGGAAGGATGGAGTGAGGAACTACATGAACGAAGGCGGTGCTGGTTGGGGGGAGGGGCGTCGACTGACTGGGGACAGAGGTGCATGGGGGCGGTTCGTTCGTGGCCACCCCTTCGGGATCACGGCGTCAGGCAATAGATAGATAGATAGAACAAAGAAAACACATGTTTTGTAAGTGTGTCAAACTTCTACTGAGCATAATTAATGGGATGTGAGGAAGACAATTAACCTACACCAGAATGTTCTACAATTATCTGCGAGACCATACACACAGTAACTCTTTCCCCAAAGTTCATAATACACAGCCTATAGCCCTAACAATTTACTTTTATTGTTT
This sequence comes from Paralithodes platypus, assembly GCA_032716605.1. Taxonomy (NCBI): domain Eukaryota; kingdom Metazoa; phylum Arthropoda; class Malacostraca; order Decapoda; family Lithodidae; genus Paralithodes; species Paralithodes platypus. The sequence goes on from CM064572.1 coordinate 60,299,159, forward strand.
TCCAGATTTATTGGGGTGTTTTCGGACATAGTTTGGGGTGATTTCGGACATGAGGTGACATCGGACATCTAATATTAGTTACAAGGACCTTCCAATATGAACAACAATTAGTACCTAAGTGTATGGTACTCTTACCTAGCCATACATAGCGAGCATCTGTCGAATCATGTCATCACAGGGATCTGCCTTGTATGGGCCGATAGGCTTTTTGCAGACTCCCATTTTCTTATATTCTTATCATCTGTCATCTTGCTCCCGTTTGAGTAACGCCAATTAAAGGATGCTTAAGACTGAGTAAGGTGTCAGATGTTGACATGATTTGGTGGATGTTTGCTGTGTAAGGTTAGGTAAGAGTATCATATTACATTTCTTTTCATTCACAGGAGTACAAATGCCACGGATATATAAACCAAAGCCACACAACGAGAAAAGGAAATTCAACAGTCATGTATGTCAAGACAAATTAAAGAAAGCAAAAGATGATACCGGTATACAAAAGAAGAACATGAGTGTACGTGAGGCTGCTAAAAAGTGGAAGTTAAGTAAGAGCACCTTACATGACTATATAAAAGGGAAACATAGTAAACCTGCTGGTTATTGTTAAAGTTCCGTTTGATGGTAAGAAGAAACATCAACATTATATTGCAGTCATAGTAAAGGTTCTACCAGAAATACATGTTTGTTTCCTAAAGCATGTGAAGGGCACAAGTAACGTCTTCATTAACCCAGTTATTGATGATTACAGTGACATAGTACAAATCCTGCCAGAACCAATACTAGACAAGAAGTGCAGAATGCTGTTCAGTGTTGATGTAAATAAATGGCCAAAATAATAGAGAGAGAGAGAAATAGAGAGGGTTGAAGAGCTATAGAGAGGAGAGAGAAAGCGAGCGAGCAGGGGGAGAGAAAGTGAGAGAGAGAGGGGTGGGAGAGAAAGCGAGAGAGGGTGGGGCCAAGAGAAGGGTGGGAGAGAAAGCGAGAGAGAGAGAGAGAGAGAGAGGTGGTAGAGGGCGGGGCCAGGGGAGGGTGGGGCCAGGGGAGGGCGGGGCCAGAAGGGTGGGAGAGAGATCGATATCGAGAGCGAGAGGTGGTAGAGGGCGGGGCCAAGTGAGAGAGGGGGGATGAATAAGGAAAGAGGCAATAATGTGATGCAAAGTTATATTTTTTGTAAGGTCCTTTTTATTTCATATTATGATTAGTTTAAGGTATATACCCTGAAAGGGTTAATTAGTATTTCGGGCCATTAATTAGCCAAGATGGCATCTAGTCGGCTGTGTGCCATTAGTATTCCTTTAATATGCAGTCATTAAGATATTATTGCTAAGCTTTAATGATACCAGTATTATTTTTTTAGAAGTTTGGTCACAAGTGTGAAATACGTTTTCAAGGAGTCATTATGTGTAATTTGAATGAATTAATTGTATTTTTTTTGTATTAGAAAAGTGCCTATACATACGGTGTACCTGAATGCATTAGTGATAATAATATAATTGCTTTGTTATTGAGAATACATAACAATTTATATGAAGGTGCTAAAATGCACAGAAACTTGGAATCTAATGTATATGCTACTCTAAGGGCTACAAATGTAAGCATTTCAGTTTGTATTTTTGTTTTAAAACTCCGTCTTGTGTCCGAAGTCTCCTCTGCATTGTCCGAAGCCGTCGTTCAATACACACACTCAGATTTAAAGGGGAAAACCATTAATGTCCGAAGTCATCTTACCCCAGTCCGAAGTCACCTCATATCGATGATGACTTCGGACACCATTATAAATATTAGTTATAATTAAGCCAAAGGCCTATAATTTTTCCACTGTACACACGATTATTCTACGTTTCTAAGCTATACATATAGATGCAAAAGATTGCATTATTAAGGCTTTACCTATTGAGTTAGGCTTAAAATTAGGTCAAATAGGTCCGAAGTCACCCCGAATGACGGTACCAAGTTAAGCTGAACAAGCTTACATGCAAAGGTTTTGTACAGACTTCTTGTATCATTAATATAGAGAATGAACAAAGTAGAATCATGGAGGAAGGACATGTCTTTTGAACGTGGTTTGTACAGAACACTGCCATACTGGTGGAGGTGGTTTGTAATAATTAAGTATAGCATTGTGACACATTATGAAACTGAAGTCCCTCAGAGATAAAATCAGTGTGAAATCCATGAAGGGTTGGAACTAAAGTTAATATACAATATTGTAACAGGAATGGTTCTCCCCCCTGTTACTACTCTCCATGACGCGGTTGGGGGGCTTCGGGGCCGGCGACGGGGGCTTGATGGGGGATGGTTGTGGTCATTTCCCTTCCTATCTCCCCTCGAGCTTTCGCCGTCAGCTTGACTAATTTTCAGTAATTTTTCCATTTCTCTTTCTATGTTTTCCCCCTTCTATTCTTATTCTGTCCCATTCGGTTGTCCTCCGGCAACTTGAGTTGGTTCCCTTCGGTAATTCATTTTTTGCTTCTCGATGTGATTTTTTCTACCTTCGACCTGATCTCTCATTCTTCGCCCTGATCACTTCTTGGTTGGTGTTGCGGTGTAGCAGTTCTTGCCTTATCCTTCGGCCCTGCCCTATAAGAGCTCTGATGTGGAGTTCATGTGGTCCGGCTGAACTGGTGAATTGGCGAGAAATGTCTGCGTGTCTTCGCCTTCCTCGATTTGTTCCCCTACTGCCCTTCCCTTTCTATCTTGACTCGTTTAGTTATATGATCGAATCCTTGGGGCCAGCCCCATGAGAGTTCTTTTATGTAGCTCAGTGGTCTGGTTAAACTAATGTTTAAAAAAAAAAAAAAAAAAATGGTTCTGTACTGAATGAGGCATAATCTTCCAGAAATGTGTGGTACAATAGAAGTCTCGTACTTCTGACTGTATCACATAATCAATCCCATTTTAACATGTAGAAAAATTATTGCCAAGTGTTAATTTGTAAAAAAAAAAAAAAAAATCCTTCACACAGCAGCTACAATAACAAACATAGCATAGCTCATAGTAATATTTGTGTTACCAATGCAGGTATTACAAACACAAAGGTACTATTGATTCATACATGGACATAAACACACACGCATGTATAAATTAACCTGTACAATACACACTCAAAACATTCCAACAAAAAGACACAGTAACCTACATCAAACGAATGGCCAACTTAATACTTGGTCTCACAAGAACTTCAGGGTACAGCAGCAAGCTCATTGTGAATGCTTTATGGGAGAGCGCTTGTATGTGGTAGAGACGAGGGTGTGGAAGAGAACGATAGAAAAAGGTTCTTGGGCTTCATATTTACACCCATCTGGCCCTCTGTTCAACCGATTTGTCTATATTAATGCCGCATTCGCACAAATTTGAAGTACCATCGCACCGCATTTGCACAACCTTCCCAGTCATCGCATTATTCGCCAACGCCTCACATAAAAGTTTTGCATATTCGCGTGAACCCTATTGCCGTGGGTCACAATATTTGCAGTAATTTAGCACATAATTTGCGTGGTATTTACAGTATTGTCGCACAGACTTCATGTAGATCACTCAAAAAGACTTATAAAAAAATCAGGTGAATGTTGCCGGCGAACCATTCACAGCGGGTTTGCCGTTTAAGTTCGACAGGGCCTTTATGTGTAGAAACTGGGATGAGGACGATTTGGTGGTACTGTACATATTAAAAGTAACGATATAACTAGATATAACTCACCTTTTACTGTTTTGTGGATATATCTGAAGATGTAGATATTTACAGTTTAATAGTGAGTGATTGAAGGACTAATTTTTTATTATTTTTTATTTGTTCATTATCAAATCCTGATTGTGTGAGGCAAGGTGTTGTTCAATTCTCATATTATAATAACCAATTAAAGACGAGAAAAGCAGGCTCATTTTGGCAGTCCTATAATTTTGCATCTGAAGTTAGGCCTACAGAAGCATTTTTTTTTTTTTTTTTTTTTTTTTTTTAAAAGAGACTATGAACGGAGGAAGGAAAAACACAGATAAAACAAAAAGGTCCATGTGCCTAAAGGCATCCTCCATTCATAAAATGTTTGTAACAACTGGATTTAAACATTTGTAGATTGTAAGTTTGTGGAAAGCAATTCGAGGGAAGTGAATTCCAAAGAGTCTGGGGATAAATGAATTCTGATAAGCAGAAGTTCTGCATTGTGGAGGAGAAAGTGTAAATTCATGGGCGCTCTCAGCTGCCCTAGTTCTACGGGGAAAGATGTGGAGAGGCGGCACAATTGAAGCAAGTTCCTCGGAACAATTGCTGTGAAAATATCTGTAGAATAATGCAAGGTATGCAACGTTTCTTCGTATGGATAATGTAGGAAGGTCCTGTGTGATTGCAGGGTTATTGATTAATCTAATAGCTTTATTTTGAATTTTGTCCAACTGCCTCAATGCAACCACTCCACTTCCACCCCACAGAGGTGAACAGTAATCCATCTGAGAACGCACATGACTTTTATATATTACGGCCAACTGCTCGTCAGTGAAGAATTCTCGAACTCTGTGCAGGAGTCCCAGTTTTTTAGAGGCATTCTTAGCAATGCCTCTAACATAATCTGTCCAGCTCAAGTTAGTAGTTCATGTTACACCGAGAATGTCAATACTAGGGGAAGTGGGAATATTTACATCATTAAAAAATATATGGGAGTCAGTGAGATTCTGGCCCCCCTGATACTACTCTCCTTGACGCGGTTGGGGGGCTTCGGGGCCGGCGACTGGAGCTTGATGGGGGATGGTTGTGGTACTTACCCTTCCTATCTCCCCTCGAGCTTTCGTCCTCAGCTTGACTAATTTTGAGTAGTTTTTCATTCCTCATTCTATGTTTTTCCCCTTCTATTCTTATTCTGTCCCATTTGGCTGTCCTCAGGCAGCCTATATCTCATGTCTCCCTGGCCTGGCTAGGTAGCAGACTCCTGACCTGATTTGTCTCTTCGGTTCCTGATGTGGCCGGACTGACTTGATTCCCTTCGGTAATGCATGTTTTGCTTCTCAGTGTGATTTTGTCTACCTTCGACCTGATCTTTCATTCTTCGCCCTGATCACTTCTTGGTTGGTGTTGCGGTGTAGCAGTTCTTGCCTCATCCTTCGGCCCTGCCCTATAAGAGCTCTGATGTGGAGCTCATGTGGTCCGGCTGAACTGGTGAAATGGCGAGAAATGTCTGCGTGTCTTCACCTTCCTCGATTTGTTGTTGTTGTTGTTCCCCAAGCTGCCTGGCCGAACAGCCCCAAGGCCCCGAGCAAGACCAAGGCCATAACCGAGCGCCCCCACAGAACCCTCCCAGCCGACCACAATAAAGCATGGGTGACCGAAGCCATTCCATGGCGGGGAGCTGAGGAGGGTGACAGAAACGCCCGGGAAACCAAAGCCCCACCCAGGGCCCTGTGCCCCTCAGTAATTATGAAGAGAAAGCTGAGGGGCAAAGGAAAAAATGTGATGCTTTGGCTTCCAATCTTGGTAGATTGAGAGGTCAATCCACGGAAGAGACGCCGTCACTTGAGATCTAGAAAATATATAAGTAAAAGGAACAGTCAGAGTAAGCTATGGGTATGGCAGAGATCGCTCAGTTCTCACTGTGATAGACCAGCCCATCACCTTTCCTCGATTTGTTCCCCTACTGCCCTTCCCGATCTATCTTGACTCGTTTAGTTATATATCTTGATCGAATCCTTCGGGCCAGCCCTATGAGAGTTCTTTTGTAGAGCTCAGTGGTCTGGTTAAACTAATATTAAAAAAAAAAAAAAAAAAAAAAAAAAAAAAATGAGATTCTGTCGGTTAGAAAATTGAATGTACAGTACTTGGTTTTCTGTGCATTAAAGGAAACTAGATTCTTTTGTCCCCATTCATTAATTCTAGAAAGGTCCTGGTTCAGAGAAATTGCAGTGTTTATTTTTGAATTTATAAGATCGGGTTGGGTGAAAGAATTGATAAATGTGAAGGAACTGTGGAGTGTTGAGTCATCTGCGTAGGAATGTATTGGATTATGAGTGGTAGATATGAGATCATTGATATGAATGAGGAACAGAGTTGGGGCCAAAACTGATCCCTGGGGAACACCAGCATTTATTGAGTGAAATTGAGAATAAAGGCCATCTACCATTACACATATTTTTCTGTTATGAAGATAAGAAGAAATTATTGGAACTAATGATGCAAGGCCGTAGTGTGACATCTTCGACAATAAGGATTGATGCCAGACTCTATCAAATGCCTTTGATATATACAGTGCTATTGTATGTGTTTCACCATGTTGGTCTGTAGCTTGGTTGATTTGATGCGTAAGAAGGCAAAGAATGTCTGCAGTTGATCGACATCGTCTAAAACCATATTGCCTATCACTGATTAATTTATTATTCTCAAGATGCTTAATTATGTGATTATTTAATATAATTTCAAAGACTTTACCAAGAGTGGAAGTTATAGCTATTGGTCTGTAGTTAGATGGATCTGAAGAGGCACCTTTTTTAGGAACTGGATGGATGTTTGCTTCTTTCCAGGGTACTGGGAAGCATGAGGTATGAGTACACAGACGGAAACATTTTGCCAATACAGGAGCGAGCACCAAGGAGCAATTCTTAATTAATATTGGAGGAATTTCATCTGGACCAGGAGCCTTATCTACTGAGAGATTCTGCAAAATAGTTTTGACATGTCTGGTGTGGATCTTAAGTGAGGGAATTTCAGGCGAATTAAAATTAAGTACAGGGACATCTTGATTTATTTCATCTAAGGTTGAGTTGGTGGATAAAATATCCGCAAGAAGGTTAGCTTTACCTCGTGGGTCACTTACAAGATTGCCAGTCGGAGATTTTAATGGTGGAATGGATGAAGCAGTAGTGAAGTTGGATTTGAATGAGTTAAGAGTAGACCAAAATATTTTGTTATCATTTGGATTATTTAGAAGTTTATTTGCCTGCTTGTGGAGAAAGTTTGATTTAGTTAGGTTTAATACAGTTTTGGCATGATTTCTGATGTTTCTAAAGTAATTAAAGGCTTCATGTGTTTTTTATCTTGTGTATGCATTGTAGGCTATTGCTTTTTGTTCAGTTACTCTAGCACAATTATGGTCAAACCATTCTAATACTAATACTAATCTTTGGTAATAATTGCACTATATACTACAGATAAATAGTGTGGTGATGGGCTGGTCTATCAGAGTTAGAACTGAGCGATCTCTGCCATACTCATAGCTTACTCTGACTGTTCCTTTTACTTAAATATTTTCTAGATCTCAAGTGACGGCGTCTCTTCCGTGGATTGACCTCCCAATCTGCCAAGATTGGAAGCCAAAGCGTCACATTTTTCCTTTGCCCCTCAACTTTCTCTTCATAATTGCTGAGGGGCACAGGGCCCTGGGTGGGCTTTATTGTGGTCGGCAGGGAGGGTTCTGTGGGGGCGCTCTGTTATGGCCTTGGCCTTTCTCGGGGCCTTGGGGCTGTTTGGCCAGGGAGCTTGGGGAACAACAACCGATAAATAGTTCAACTAATTACATGAATTAAGAAGGCTCTAATGATTACAGTATTATTATTTGTAGTAGATTCTAAAATATTGAGAAAGTTTTAGCTAATTATTTAATTCAGTTAATTGGGTGATGGAGAAGATGGTTCCCCCAGTCAGGCTGGCAAGCGAGAGACAGCCTTTTAATTTGTCAGTATAATTATATACCGGTATGCAATTAAAGTTAAGTTTTATAGTTGTTGCTGTTGTTGTTCCCTAAGCTGCCTGGCCGAACAGCCCCGAGTCCCTGAGGAAGGCCATGGCCACGATCGGGCTTTCCCACAGAGCTCTCATTGAGTGTAGATTGTGTTGTTGGCGTAAGTGGTTGTGTGAAATGCAGTCTTCTATGATGTGTTTAATGGTATGGGGTGCTGTGTTACATCCCGGGCAGGCGTCGACAACGGAGTCATCCAGTCTCTTCTGATAGCTCAGGAGAGCTGGATGGTGTCCGCATCTCAGCCTGGCCAGGTGGACTCTGTCCTCGCGAGGAAGGGAGGATTCGGAAGGATGGATTTCGGGAGGTCGTGCATGCAGCTGCGTGTTGTCTGTGAGTGAGTGGATGGATCGGTGAGAGATATGAGTATGGATGTGCTTCTGGAAGTTGGTTCGGGGTGGGCAGGGAGGGAGAGAGGACAATAATTGTGTGTGTTACCGTGTGCTGGGTGTTGTTTTGATATTTCTTGGTGTCTGTGGGTGTGTTGCCATGTAGTTCAGTGGGTGGTCTTGGTTCGTGGAGGCTGCTGCCAGGAATTGAGTGCTTCTCATGTCCAGATGGTCTTTGACTTTGAGGACCTTGGTTTCCTGATGTAGGTGATCTGTGGGTGCAGTAGCTGTGCAGCCTGTAATGATCTTCAGGGCTTTGTTTTGAATAGTCTGTAAGGTCTTATGATGTGTTTCAGCTAGGTTAGAAGCCCAGGCTGGGCTTGCATATTCCATCACTGATCTTATGTATTGTTTATATACTGTGGTGGTAGTTTCTTTGTTGTGTCCAAATTTTGTGTGAGCAAGTGACCTGAGTGCGTTAAGTCTGGGTGTCAGTTTCTTTTTAATGTTTGTGGTGTGCTGTTTGAATGTCATATGAGTATCATGTTACTCCTAGGATTTTGGGTGTGTGTGTACGTGTTAGGGGTGTGTTGTTTATGGTGAGTTGAGGGATGTATTCGTGTTCTGTCCAGCTTGTGAGCAGGGTTGCGGTGGATTTATAGTTCTTATTAGGCCTCTCAAAGTGGTAAAATAGCCATGACAAAGCTATTTCTTGTAACTGTGCCTGTAAAACTCCGGTTTCATTTGCCTGGCTTCCCCCACTGTTTCTATTTGTGCCTCACCTACACAGAAAGTAATCCAGCTTACTCTCACAAACACCTATTAATTTCACTACACTTAATAAGCACACCACACTTCTTTCCAACGCCTAAATTACCTCGAACGTACCTTGATGTTGCCTCTGTCACTCCTTCAGCCTTAGTACGGACACTTGTTACAGGCAGCTTTGCCTTTTGTCTCCTCCATGCACAAAGGAAAAAATAAATCAAATCTGGTTGTATTCATTCCACACTTAAACCAAATTGTCCTGGTGTGTGATACCCTGCCTCCAATCTAATGTGTCCTTTACTTTCAGCCCATAGCAGAAGAGGAAGAGGAAGAGGAAACTGGGGAGCAGGAAGAAGACAAACTAAAGTGTTCACAACCAGAGACCACCTAAGTAAAAGAAGTGGAGGAGCAAGAAGATTACAAGACAGTGACTTGAATTCCCAGGTTATGAATATAGTTTCTAGTGACTTAGTTCTTAGATCAAGATGACTTTTCTACCAACTTAAATTCCAAAGTGGAGTATAATTTGTATAATAAGTTTTGAGACTCAAGTTCTGAGGTTGAGCATATCTTATCTAAAGACTAAATTTTCAAAGTAGAGGATAACTTATCTGGTGACTTAAGTTTTGAGGTTGAGTAAAACTTATCTACTGTAGAGACTCGAGGTCCAAGGTCGAGAATTAGATTTCTAGCGACATAAATTCTGGGGCCAAGGATAAAGAATCTGTATGATAGCTGTAACTAGACTTAACCCGGGAACTGCCGGAAGACTCTTAAGAGTTCCCCCGGCAGACTGCGGGAAGACTCTTAACCTCTGAAGTGCGCATGGGGGTAATTGGAAACGTCCCCCTGTGCTGACGTATTTGAGGTGTTTCCGTCACTAAAATATTCATTGTGCCATTAATAGCATTAATACTTATCCATATGCGCCTATTATGGGTTGATTATAAAGGTAACCTGAAACAACAATAAAACGAGTGAAAACAGCGTTTGGATGGTCAAAATCGGAGATATAGCCCGCGAGTTGTATAATGTATGGGTGAGGCAAGCTACTTTCCCGCCAATTTCCCCCAAGGCCACTGAGACACAGTCGATCGATACTCTCTCTCTCTCTCTCTCTTGCACTCGCTTGCCATCAGTGATGACAACACCCTGCTTGCAACTCGCTAATGTTAGCACGAAAATATACCTCGGAATAAGGGAATAACAGGGAAAATAGGTGATAACTGAAGGAGAGGAGGAAAGTGGGGAAGGAGGGGAGGTAGAGGACTGAGATTTTGCATGGCCCAGGGGCCAAATTTTTTTTTTTTTTTTTTTTTTTTTTTTTTTTTTCTTCTTCGATGTCAAAAGTTGATTTTTTTTTCTCACTCACTCATAAGAGTCTCCCCGCAGTCCGCCGGGGGAACTCTTAAGAGTCTCCCCGCAGTTCCCGGGTTAAGAGTCAGAGAAAAACAAAATCAACTTTAAATATCGGGGAAAAAAAAAAAAAAAATTGGCCCTCGGCCATGCAAAATATCACTCCTCTACCTCCCCTCTTTCCCCACTTTCCTCCCCTCCTTCAGTTATCACCTATTTTCCCTGTTATTCCCTTATTCTGAGGTATATTTTCGTGCTAACATTAGCGAGTTGGTAGCAGGGTGTTGTCATCACTGTTAGCAAGCGAGTGCAAGAGAGAGAGAGAAAGTATCGATCGACTGTGTCTCAGTGGCCTTGGGGGAAATTGGCGGGAAAGCAGGTTGCCTCACCCATACATTATATAACTCGCGGCCTGTAATCTCCGATTTTGACCATCCAAACGCTGTTTTCACTCGTTTTGTTGTTGTATCAGGTTAATACCTTTATAATCAACCCATAATAGGCGCATATGGATAAGTATTAATTCTATATATGGTAAAATTAATATTTTAGTGATGGAAACAGCTCAAATACGTCAGCACAGGCAGAGGTGTCTAATTACCCCCATGCGCACTTCTTAGGTTAATAGTGAGTTAGACTGTAATGGTGCAGTGATTCTCTACTAAATCCTAACGAAGTACAAATTGAGGTAAATTATTTGTGCTGTTGGTGAATTACTGTGATAGTTTTTAGGTAAAGCTGTAAGTGAAAGTGATACAGTGCTCTAAAAGTGTACTGAATATTTAACCGCTGTTTGTATGTTCAACCTATTGTACTAAGTTAATCTCCGCCGCATTAAATTATAGGTGTAGAATATTGGTATTGACATTTCCTGATTTATTGTTCTTTTGTATTCAGCCTGTACTAGACGTAGTTTATGAACAATAAATATTTTTATGGATTTTCTTGTTTAGTTTTAACATTTTACTTTAACCTATGATTTGTGTCCATACATTTTATCCATGAGCATTGACAGTCTAAGTTTAAGTGTAATCTTAAGTAATAAGTTTGACTTGAGGTAAAACAGAGTATTAGAAGGAAGGAAAGTTTTCGGAGCAATGGGAAGTACAGTCGGGTCCCGAAATAAGTGAGAATTTGGTGGACGAACGACGTAGCTTAATTGGAATTCGCGTAATTCGAACAATGCAGGCAATGGGGAAAACGGAATTTGGTGGATGGCCGACCCAGACTTTACCATACAAGACTTCTTATAAGAACATTAGAAAACCGAAGTCTGCAGAGAGCCGACTGGCCCACATATGGCAGATCTCTTTCAAACACTGCAGATCCCTATCCCAATTCATCTCATCTATACCTAACAAATGATAATTCAACAATATTAACCCTTAACTGGCGGCGCGCAACTTATGTCGAGTGAAATAAATTTGGACTAAGTGGCGGTGCACGACAGCTGTCGAGCGCCATTTTCAGCACGTAATGTTGCTGAGAGAGAGCTGAGCGGTGGGACGAGCGTAGTAACCTTATGACCGCTCCCCACGACCACCGTGGACGTACTGAACTGTATACCACCTTCCTCCCCCCTTTCTCACTCGCTACACAGGGAATTATGTACGGAAATTACCTTATTTTAGGGTTTTTGCACTCGTGTTGCACGATCGTTGCAAGAGAACCAGCGGTCGTACAAGGATGGTTCGGGTGTCATTGGAAAGCTCTGTTTACGCCCTTTCAGAGATAGATACTTGTTTTACGCTCTGGGTCTTGTTTATGCATGAAAATTAGCATGGAAACAACCCTATTTAGGGTAAAAAAAAAAAAACGCTGTGCGGTACGGTGTGAAATACACACCACCCGCTCTTAAGGCGTTAATAAACAATAAAATAAGGTGCGAGACAAGGAGGGGGGTGAAGGAGAGGGAGAGAGAGATTGCTAGAAATGTGAAGGATAATCCGAAAATATTCTGGAAGTACATTCAGGAAAAGTTAAGAAGAGTAGGGATCCCAGAGCTGGTAGGGGGGTTGGATGATGGGAGTAGAGCGGAGACTGATAAGGAGAAAGCAGAGGTGCTGGGCAAATACTTTGGGTACTTTGGGGGGGTACTAACAGTGGAGTTGGATGATGCAGTGCCTACTATTCCCATCAAACAGGCACCGGCACTAGAACTAATAGAGTTTTCCCATGCTAGAATAAGAAGGGCTATAGAAAAAATGAACAGAAGTAAGTCCCCCGGGACCGGATGGGATACACCCAAGAATCATAAAGGAAGGAGGTGAGATGTTGGTAGAACCATTGAAAATGTTATTTGAGGTATCGTTTAATACAGGACAAATCCCGATGGACTGGAGAGAGGCGAACATAACAGCTATATTTAAGAAGGGAAAGAGAAATGACCCAGGAAATTATAGACCAGTCAGTTTGACAAGTGTTGTGTGTAAACTAATGGAAACGGTAATTAGAGAAGGAATAATGGAGCATATGAAATCAAACCAACTTTTCAGTGGGAGACAGTTCGGATTCTTGCCGGGGAGGTCGACGGTACTACAGCTAATTAAGGTGGTAGATGATTGGATGCAAATTCTAGAGGATGGTGATGTAATAGACGTGGTATATTGCGATTTTATGAAGGCCTTCGATAAGGTCCCACGTAAAAGGTTAATAGAGAAAGTTAGAAGCTATAATATAGGGGAGAAATGTGTGAAATGGATAGAAGCTTTCCTGAAAGATCGGAGACAGGGTACTGGTGAATGGAATAGGCTCTGGGTGGAGGGAAATTACAAATGGGATACCTCAGGGATCTGTGTTGGGACCACTACTGTTCGTTATATTTATCAACGACTTACCTGAAGTTATAACTAATGGAAGTGAGGTATACCTGTATGTGGATGACACTAAGTTGTATAGAAGAGTGAGGAGTAAGGAAGATGTGGGTTTGCTTCAAGGAGATGTGGAGGGCATGAAGGGATGGTCTGAGCATTGGTTAATGCCTTTTCATCCAAAAAAATGCAAGTACATGCGGATTGGGACAAGCAAGATAGACAAGGTAGGATACAGAATGCAGAAAAGGATATAGGAGTAGTGATAGACAATAAGTTAAATTTCTCAGAACATTTAGCGGAAAAGATAAACAAAGCCAATAGAATTGTAGGGCCGATAAGGAGGACATTTGTGTCACTTGATGAAGAAATCTTCAGGAATCTCTATACAGCGCTGGTTAGGCCGCACCTGGAATATGCGAACCATATGGTAAAGGATATAGAAGCAGTGGAGAAAGTGCAGAGGAGAGCTAGCAAGCTAGTACCAACGTTGAAGAACGCGGGCTATGAGCAGAGGTTGAGGACACTGGCATATAGGAGAAAGAGAGGGGATATGATAGAGACTTTTAAGATAGTGTCAGGAAAGTATGATGAGGATGTGTGTGAAGGTATCTTCTTGATGCGGGAGGGAACAAGAACGAGAGGACACTAAGAAAATGTACAAAGTAAGAAATAGGCTTGAGAAGGCAAAGAACTCATTTTGTGATTGAGTGGTAAATGAGTGGAACACACTGCCCCAGTATGTAGTCGATTCCGAATCAATAAGGGAGTTTGAAAGTAATCTTGATAAAGCATGGGGAAGACAAGATTTGAAGTTTGATTATAAAGCAAAAATACAGAATAGTAAAAATTATGCGTTTGCTACCGCCGCCGCCAACACCGTGAACGACCGCAGCAGTGCAAGTACTGGTACTGAGCTGGATACACAGGCCTAGTTTGCCTTTTTCCAGAGGATCTACTGTAAGAAACTAAGAAACCGTACAAAATGGTAATAAAATGATAACAATAGCTTGACTGTGTACTGACCTTAATCTTATGATGATTGGGTCTGTTATTTAAGAGGTAGGGGCTCTGAGGCAGACCCCCAAGAAAGAATTGCGTCACCGCGGATTCGCGCAATTGGAGCGAACCTCGCTTATCTCGGTTTCTCTAATTTCCTTGCCTTTGATCCAGCATTCACTTAACTTGACATGAATTCGGTATTTTAAATTGAATATTTTGGTGCTCGTGTAATTGGAGACTCCCTCAATTCGAACACGCTTATTTCGGGACCCGACTGTATGTGGAAGGTGAAAAATCTCGGAATGAAAGTTAAAAGTGCAATGTATTGAGGGATTGTTGTACCAACAGTGATGTATGGGACTGAGACATGGGCTCTGAAGGCAAAGGAGAGAAGAAAGCTGGAGTTGATGGAGATGAGCTGCTTGAGGAGTATGTGTGGAGTGACTTGTAGAGATAGATTGAGGAATGAAGAGATACGTAGGAGAGTGGGGCAGCAGGAACATTTGTCGGCCAGAGTGGACAGAAGGGTGCTGAGCTGGTGTGGTCATGTTGAACGATTGGAAGATTAAAGGCTTACAAAGAGAATATGTGAGTCAGATACAAGTGGAGGTAGAGGGGTAGGAAGACCTCCATTGTGATGGAGAGACTGTGTAGGACAAGAGTTGGAAGATAGAGGAATGACTATAGATCAGGCAAGAGAAGTGGTAATAAATAGGAATGAATGACGAATGCTAGTGTAAATGCGGTCGTTTGGGAGAGAGGGTCATGCACCAGTTGGACTAGATAATAGTCCGTCAGGCGCCTGCCCCGGGGAGCCAGTGGTAATGAAGGATACGCCTGGAAGCATGGTTGGCGGGCTTGTGGTGGCTCCGCTGCAGGTCTGCCTGCGGAAATTGGAGCCTCTCCAGGAGATCTGGGACCTGGGAATCTTTTGCTGGGGACCCCATATGGGCCTGGATCTCTGGGTATTTCTCCTGGACGACCTAGATGTGTGTGTGTGTGTGTGTGTTTATTTGATTTTTTCTTCCTGATGTGTTATGATGTCCCTGTTCGCCTTCTTAATTCCTCGCTCGATACCCCATCCCTGAGGTCAACCCCACATATCCATCTCACCATTCTCCCGTAAATCACGGTTATGTAATCGCGAAACTAAAGCGGGCAACACACTAGGTAACATTTTCTCCATTCTCTTGCAAAAATGGAGATACCGCATGTCTGTAGCCCAAATTTCGCCAAATTTTGTTAAAGTGGTGGAGGATATCAATAGAATGGAACTGAATGAGAAGAGAATGGCGAGATGGATATGTGGGGTTACTCTCACATGTATCAAGTGAGGAATTAAGGCGTCTGGACATTAGGAGTACCAGCGAAGTGATGCGCACGAGCCGACTGGGTTGGTTTGGACACTTGGAGAGAATGGATGATTAGCACTGGGTGAAGAAATGCCAGACTGTGAACGTGGGGGTAGCTGAGCATAGGGATAGACCTAGAAAGACGTGGGATCAGGTATTCTGGTCTGATCTCAAAATAGAGAACTTGACAACAGAGGCAGACCTTGGCAGGATCGCATGGAAAGCTGCATTTAGGACATGAAACTGTAACCACACTGTGAGCAGTCTTTAAACTTGTATGTATGTATGACTGAAGGCGGGATGCAGCCCGTACTGGGTGGAAAGCAAGCGTTTTAATGGAGGTAGGAAGGATGCGATCTGGGCTGTTCGCATTTGTTCTTGATATCTTCTTTCATATCTTACTAACTCTTGGTCATCCAACTTTCGGGACTTCGGTGAGACTTTTTCTGTTGCACTAGACATATCGAAGGACTTCGATAAAGTCTGGCACAAATCTTTAATTTCCAAACTGCCCTCCTTCGGTTTCTGTCCCTCCATCTGTGCCTTTGTCTCTAATTTCCTTTCCGGCCGTTCCATAGCTGCGGTTGTGGACGGCCATCGCTCATTTCCTCATCCTATTAACTCCGTTGTTCCTCAGGGTTCTGTCCTATCTCCTATTCTCTTTCTAATTTTCATAAATGATCTTCTCAACTCTACATCCAGTCCCATCCATTCATATGCTACCTTACACCACTCAATTAATTAGTTTTCCAGAACGCCCTAGCCAGCAGTCCCTCAAAAGTAAACGTAATGAAGCCATAAAATATACTTATCTTCTGATCTAGCTACTATTTCCAATTGGGGTAGAGAAAACCTTGTTGCATTTAATGCTTCCAAAACTCAATTTATCCATCTTACTACCCGTCAGGAACCTCCAGAGGACTATCGACCCTTATTCTTCAACAATACAAAAATCAACCCTTCATCTTCTTTCAAGGTTCTCGGTGTCTCTTTTTCTTCTGCTCTCACTTGGAAAGACCATAGTACCAGTCTCACTAAGGCAGCCTCCCAGAAGCTGGGTGTGCTCAACCGCCTCAAGGGGTTCTTTACCCCTGCACAGCTTCTTGCTCTGTACAGGGGCACAGTGCGTCCTTGTATTGAGTATTGTTCACATGTGTGGGGAGGATCCTCTCACACCGCACTCCTAGATAATGTAGAAAGGAAAGCCTTTTGTATCATTAACTCCCATCCACTCACCAACTCTGCAATCTCTCTCTCTCTTCGCCGCAATGTTGCATCTCTCTCGCTATTCTATCGCTACTACAATAATCAGTGTTCCTCGGAGCTTTCCCAGTGTATACCACCTCTACGTAGGGTACGTAGTACCCGCCTTGCAACACAATCCCACCCCTACTCTGTGCAACTCTCCAACCCAAGAGTGAAACGCTATTCTCAGACTTTCTTCTATTCAACTGCTAAGCTCTGGAACTCTCTTCCAGAATCAGTCTTTCCCTCTTCCTATGACTTAAATTGCTTCAAACTCCGTGTTTCCAGGCATTTTAGCTCGAACGTCCCTTGATTTCGGCCCTGTCACACTTTGAAATCTGGGGGAGGCACTCGCTGCAGGCAGTTATGCCTTTTGTCTCCCTCATTCACATAGAAGAAAAATAATACGACTTTGAATTATATATTTTGGTACATAATTATGTGTTTATGATAGCCTAGACATAAACAGGTGAATACCACTTGCAGCCAAATAGCCATTGGAATGTAGTGTTCATGCCTAGGCAATTGCTATGGAGCGAAAATATTAAAAAATCTCCAAACACTTAAAAATATTTCTTAATGCTCTAGATGTAAACAATAACAATGCTAACATGTAGAATGTCATATTACTCAGATTACATTTTAGGTGAAATACCACAATATAAAAATTGCCTACTGCCACTACAAACACCAAAAGCGACGTCAGGCTAAATAGATTGAGAAAACTACCTATCTATCTATTGCCTGACGCCGCGATCCCCGAAAGGGTGGCCACGAACGAACCGCCCCCATGCACCTCTGTCCCCAGTCAGTCGACGCCCCTCCTCCCAACCAGCACCGCCTTCATTCATATACTTCCTCACTCCATCCTTCCACCTCTCCTTCGGTGCACCTCTCCCTCACTGTCCTTCCACCTCGCTCTCGTACACCCTCTTAGTCAATCTCTCACTTTCCATACGTTCCATAATTGGCCGAACCATCTCAAGTTGTTCCTTTTCATACTTTCCAGCACATCTACCTCCACACCACACCTTCTTACTTCCTCATTCGTCTGTCTATCCCTCCATGTAACTCAATCCGCACGCACTTCTCAAGTAACTCATTTCCACAGCTCTCACTCTTGGTCTGAGTCTCTTCCCGAACGTCCATGCTTCGCTTCCGTAAGTCAGTGTCGGGATTACCACACTGTCATGCAAGGACTTCTTCACTTCCATACTGACCACCCTATTTCTTGTTACTGCTTTCAACGTTCCTACAACCCTCTTCCCCTGTTGCACCCTCTCCCGCACCTCCTCATCCACAGTCCCATCTTTACTCAACACACTGCTCAGATACTTAAAAGAGCTGACGATCTCCATAGCCTGACCATTCAACTTCACCTCACACTCTGTGACTTCACCCCTTTCGAAGACCATAACCTTGCTCTTCCCCGCATTTACCTTCAAATTCCGTTTTTCGCACACTGTTCCAAACTCATTTACCAAACCCTGCAGCTCCCATTTATTATCGCTCATCAGCACTGTATCATCCGCAAACAGCAGTATAGGCAACTTCCACTCATTTCCCTCCCTTTTCAGCGATACACCAACATCCACTGCTCTTCCAAGTATTTCTTTCATGACTCCATCCATATATACAGTAAACAACCACGGGGACATCACACACCCCTGTTTCAACCCAACACTCAGGTCAAAGAACTCGCTTTGCTCGTTCTCCACACGTACTGCCGCCTTTGCACCCTCATACATGCTCTTCACTGCTTTCAGCAACTTGCCATCTACTCAGTATATTCTAAGTACTTTCCACATGCCTTCTCTATCCTCTCTGTCATATGCCTTCTCCAAGTCCATAAAGGCAACATACACCTTTTGTTGCTTCTCCAGATATTTCTCCACAACACATTTCAGGGTAAAAATCTAATCTACACATCCTCTTCCCTTCCTAAAACCTCCCTGCTCGTCGCCTATCCATTTCTCCGTTCTCACTCTCACTCTCTCAATCACTACCCTACTGTACACCTTCCCTACTACGCTTAAAAGACATATTCCTCGGTGGTTACCACACACTGCTCTCTCCCCTTTGCCCTTATATAGGGGGACTATTATGCCAGTCTTCCAGTCATCGGGTGCATTCCCCTTCTCCCATGCTAGTTTGCACATTTTCCATACCCATTCGATCACTTACTGCGTTCAATCCTGGTGCCCTTATTACCAAAAAGATATAAACAAGCTAGAACGAGTTCAACGTAGAGTTACCAAAATGATACCTAGCCTAAAGAACAAAGCATACGAAGAGCGTCTTAGAGAATTAAATCTATTTCCTTTAACCCAGCGCAGATTAAGAGGTGACTTAATTCAAGTGTTCAAAATCATCAAAGGCATCGACAATATGAACTGTAGTAAGTACTTCACTATCGACCAATCTAATTACACGCGGGGAAACGGTTGCAAAATTATTGGTAAATATTTTAACTCACACGAATCTAAGAATTTCTTCTTCAATCGCGTTGTCAACTTGTGGAATGGGCTTCCCCGAAACGTTATAGACTGCATCACCGTTGATTCATTTAAACTCCGCCTAGACAAATATCTCGCTTCAAACCCGCGACTGACTGCGTTTGTAAATGAATAACTTTATTTTATCCCCCCCTCAGTTACTAACCCATCTGTCCCCTACTAACTTCCTAATCCTGCCACGGACATTAGTTCCAGGGCAGTAATTCCCTTTCCAATGTTCCCTTACCCACTCTAAACCACTGTTTGGACACTTGATCCTCAGTGTTTTGGAGGACAAGCAACCTAGAAGGGTCACTAGATCTGTTGTTGCTTGATTTCCTTTGTACTCCTTTGTACTATTTCCCCACCATACCTCAACATTTCCCCACACACTCCATCTGTTCCTGGTGCTTTCCCCAACTTCACTCTTTTCATGGCTTCCCACACTTCTGACCTCCTGGTCCCCACCTCCTCCTCCACTACTTCTGCTCTTCTCCCTCCCATACCATATCCAACTATGTTTGCTGGCTCTTCATTCCTTACATTTAGCAACTCGTTGAAGTACTCCCTCCATCTTTCGACTCTCTCTTGCTTCTCGGCTAGCATTCTCCCATTCTTATCTTTCACACCCTTACTGTTTCCCTTGTTACCTTCCCTAACTTTCTTGACTTCTTTCCAGAACAGTTTCTTACACTCCCTCCATTTTACACTCAAATTCCTTCCAAATTCCTCATCTACTCTTCTCTTACTTTCCTTCACTACTCTCTTCACCACTCTCTTTCTCTCCACATACCTCGCTCGTTTCTGCCTCTCCAAATCTTCATTCCCTCTACTACCCAACCACTCTATACACTTTCTTCTTTTCTTCCACAACTATTTTTACCTCTTCTGTCCACCAAGCTGTACCTTTCACTCCCCTCCTTCTTCTCCTCACTCCACACACCTCCTCACATGCTGCACAGATCTCTTCCTTAAACACCTTGCTTATCTCCTCCACTTCCTCCATATCTTCCAGGTCGAACCCACCTAGTTGTCTTTCTACTGCTCTCCTGTACTCTTCCCTGATTTCCTCCTCCTGTAGCCTCTCCACCCTCCTCACCATTCCACCTTCCTCTCGCCCCCCTCCAGCTCTCCTCACCCACTTCTTTTGTATCCTAATCCTAGCTACTACTACATAATGATCAGACAGACCCCCTCCAATACCCCTATACACCCTAGCATCCATCACAGATTTCTTCATTCTTTCATCCATACATATATAATCAATCAGTGACTTTCGTGCCACCACTGTCTTATCCTTCATCGTCCTCACCACTTTCCATGTGCACCTGTGTATCATTCTGTGTCGGAAGAAGGTGTTGGCTATCCACAACCTCCTCCCCACACATATGTCCATAAGTGCACTACCATTCCCATTTATCTCTGACGGTACCCCCCACCCTCCCACCATTCCATCAACTTTCCTATCACCCACCTTACCATTCATATCCCCAATCATAAATATTCTTTCGTTCTTGTCAAACTTATCCAGGCACGCCTCCACATTCCCCCAGAACTCCTCTTTCTCTTTTACAAGTTTATCCTCTGTCGGAGCATACACACACACAATCACCCACGTTTGTATTCCTACTTTCATTCTCACCCACACAATCCTTGAACCCACAGACCCATATACTCTTACACACTCCTTCCATTTGTTACTTACAAACAAAAACGCACCTTCTCTTGCTGTTCCCTCACTCACTCCAGCACATACACCCATTCCACACTCCCACTCTCTCACATCTGTACCGGCCCTTCCATTTGGTCTCCGTAGGTAGAAAACTACCTCAACTGATTATATAAGCAAACACAAAAAATAGTTAGTGTATAGGTTTGGTCCTGTTACACTATATTCTTTTCTGTGTATGAAGGAGACCAGGCAAAGCTGCCTGTAATAAAGTGCCCCCCCCCCACCAAGGTTGAAAGAGTGATAGTGATCCAAATGCAATGTATGGGCACAGAGTTTGAAGCAGTTTAAGTCATAGGATGAGGTAAAGACAGATTGAAGGAGAGAGTTCAAGAGCTTATTTGTGGAGTAGAAGAAAGACTTGGAAAATCGGTTCACTCTTGAGTTAGACAGGATAGGGGTGGGAATGTGTTAAAAGGCGGGTGCCACCCACTCTCCGTAAGGGAGGAGGTATACACTGAGAAAACTCTGAAGAACATTGATTATTGTAATAGCGGTAAAAGAGTGAGCGAAAAATTACATTGCGGCATGTAGAGAGAGATTGTAGGGATTTAGTAAGAGGTGAACTGATAAGACTATATGCTTTAGACTACCCTTTTGAGAAGTGCAGTGTGGGTTGAACCTCCCCACACATGCGAACAATACTCGATATGTGGGTGTACAGTGCCCCTATACAGTGCCAGAGGCTGTGCTGGGGTGAACAACCCACGGAGATGGTTGAGCACACCTAACGTTTTGGAAGCTGTTTAACTCTTCAGTTCACCATGCTGTACCCTTCGCTCCCCTCCCTCTTCTCCTAACCCCACATACCTCCTCACATGCTATACACATCTCTTCCTTAACCCCCCAAAACGGGGCCGTTTGTAACATTAACTACCTGCCAGGCGGGCATATTTACCGAAAAGTTGCGAAAACTAGTTTCATTCCATGCTCTTTTTCATGCATAAACAAGAGCCAGAGCGTAATACAATTATGTATCCGTGAAAGGGAGGTAATAGAGCTTTCCAATGACACCTGAATCATCCTTGTATGACCACGTTTTATCCTGTAGCGGTTGCGCAACCGGAGGTGAAAATACCCTAAATAAGGTTATTTCCTCAGTTGTTTCCTTGTCTCGTGAGGCCGGAGGCGAGTAGGTAGGCAGCGGTAGTCCCACAACCGGCCCAGTGGTGGTGCCGAGCGGTCAGAGCTCGCCTATCGTCCTCCCAACGTGCGGACTCTCTCTCAGAGCCCTTAATGAGCTCAGAATGCCGCCCGTCATATGACGGGTACCGAGGGATAGTCCATTTATCTCTCGCCCGTCATATGACGGTCACCGCGGCTTGAGTGTTGAACACTTTGCTCACCTCTTCCACTTCCTTCATACCCTCCAATTCACACATACCTAGTCATCATTCTACTGCTCTCCTGAGCTCTTCCCTGATCTCCTCCTGTAACCTCTCCACAACTTCACCCCCCTCCCTCTAGTTCGTTCTCTTCACCCACTTCTGTATCCTGATTTTAGCTACTACTACATAATGGTCAGACAACCCCCCACCACCCCCCTACCCAAGCACAGGCTTGACGACTTCAAGGTACGTTGCGATATCATATTCCTCTGGTTTGAATGGAATAATATCCATTGTTTTCCCTGCCATGATGTCTGTTTGTTACCGTTCCTAGGTATCGAATATTTTGAAGTAGGAAACCCTGAAAGGCCGTCCTCCCGAGAAAAAGACACCGTTGCCACCATTGTTATATGCCACGTTCAAATGAAACGTGATATATTCTGATGCAACTTCTAGCTTCTCTACTGGGTGAGGGCTGGCACTTAACTTCAATACAATACACTAACAACAGGTAATAAACAAAGGCATATGACAAGTTCACACAATATTTTATTCAATATGTAGCAGAGGTTCATAACATATAGGCAAGTCTCAAATATATTAACTGTGAGGGGTGATGGAATGAGTAAAAATAAATATCAATACAGGATCGAGATCAAGGTCTCACAAATATCAAATGGTTAATAACAGACAATACAATGGTAAAATCAAAAGAGACAATAGATGGTCACAAATATAGACAGAGGGAATCTCCTCAAATAGGCCTACATATAAATCGTTCTAAAAGGATCTCTCAAATAGATCTGCAGAGGGTGCAGAATTAGTACCGTCTGGGCCAAAAGGGCTCAAGTCCGCGGTATATATTGACTATTACTGAACAAATTAAATATAAACACAAGAACGATCTAAACATCAAAGATGAACACTGGTGGTAATAATTCACCAACAAAGAATGGATAACAGATAGATGTTAGGCATCTACAAAGGTTTAAACAAGTTAACACACATGCTGAAATTATAGCATACATTCACTTAGATTGAAGCACTCAACTCTGCTTGGCAAATATTCACGATCTTAGTTATGAACCTGGCGATACAGACAATGAGGCTCAGGTGCCCAGCGAGTTATCCCAAGTATGTGTAGGTGTGTTGTATAGATTCACTAGGACATCTAATATACAGGGTGTCTCGCGAGTTTTGTCAAATACTTCCAGAGATGAAATATTAAATAATTCTAAGTAAAAACTGTTATATACATATAGGCTTTTCGGGGCATTGTTTTGTAGTTATGGACCCTTAAAGTCGGCATTTTGGTGTTGTTTTGTAATTTCTAACCCTGTTTTTCTTCAATAAGATGAGGATAGGAAAAAACACTATAAAGTGTATTATGAAGCATGATATCAATACTTCAAACTGACGCCAAAAACTTCCCTACATCGTACTCCATATTCCCTTGGCATGGAGTTGAATATTACAAGAAACTAACGAAATTAAATTTTAAGCTCATCACAGAAAGAAGAAAGGAGATACAGAGGATTTGTTGGTGTTTTCATTAAGTATTGATACCATCATACCATGCACCATCATACAGCATTTAACGTTATCGCTATTCATTTTCATTACTCGGAAAATGGGTTTAAACTGACAGAAAACATACAAATCCCCTCCTTTTCGCATGGCAGTTTTTCGTGTATATATATAGTCAGGTTTACCCCTTTGTTTCCTCTAAATGAAAGAAATGGATTATAAATTGAGTTATGTATGATGGAATATGGTATAAAATTAAATACTTTAAAGAGGCATAACAAACTCCTCTGTAGCTTTCTTCATCTGCCCATGGCAGTGCAGTGAATATGCAATTTTGTGTTTTATTTGTAATATTCAACTCATTTTCACAGGAAAATGAAGGAAGATACAGAGTATTTGTTGGTGTTTCTATGAAGAAATGATACAATTAATTATTTTATAGTACTGTACTTATTTGCTTCTCTATACCACTTTATTAGATGAAAAACTGCTTTAAAAGTGACTAAGACACACAAATGTACACTTAATTGGACCATAATAGCAAAAAAATGCCTTCCAAAGCCTATGTGTATAGAACCTTTTTTACTCAGAATGACCTCATCTTTTATTTCTGGAAGTATTTAAAAAAACTTGTGGGACACCCTGTATATATTTTCTCTATGGCGAGCCACGGGAACCCAATGACTCGAGAAAGTATATACAGTATACTGATACCCGGGGATAGCAGTGGTTTGTTTCCCTAAAACGGGATGACGAGCAAGCAGAAGGGAGAGGAAAGCCCTCTCTAACTACGTTAATTGTTGAAGGATACTCGGCACACCTAAACCTTTAACCCTTGTCAAAATCGCATTGCTACTACGAAAGAAAGTATGTCACGTAAAGGAGTTTCTGGAGACACTGAGAGGACGTCGGAAGGGCACTGACTGAAGATGAAGACATGGTGGATCCGGCAGGTATCAATCTGGGCCGAACAACTTCCGGATCAGCTTCGCTCGTTTCTTCTCTCGTTCCTGGTCTTGTTTCTTCTCTCGTGGCTTCTCCTTCTAGTCTGCTCGGTGGACACACACACCACTAGCCTCGGGAACAGGACTCCTCATACTGGTGCTGGGTATCTCAATAAATTTGCCCGTTGTATGTGGTAGGTTTATTGGGTCGACTTTGATAATATCTTCCGGGTAGGCTACTGTTCTCTAACTGATAGACTTGCTAGAGGTGAATACAGGGAAGATAATATGGCTGGTCTAGGGGGCTCCTGTTTGGTTTGGTGCTGTTTCCCAGGGAAGCCTGAAGGTCGATCGACCTGAATAACAGCTTGGACTAGTTCTGTACCTGAATATCCCCATGCACGGTCCCCTTTCAGACGTAACCATGGTCGTTTTGATTGCAGGTAGTTCCCGGAGTCCTGTAGGACCCTCGGATTGTATTCCGTGTTCTTCTGGTCAGGCTCTTTGAGAGTTCCTGACTTGCGGTCTCCTTTGAGAAATGACCCAGATGATACGATATGACAAGCCTCAGTTACTTCTAGATTATATTTTACGGCAACGAGGTTAGGCCCATTGAGAGTTCCTAACTTGCGGTCTCCTTTGAGAAATGACCCAAGTTGTGTGTATCCTATGTAGTATCCTTAGTTTTCCTTTCTTTCTTAGGATAACCATGATAGGATTCAAATATTTGCTTTAAGCCAGCAGGCTGATTGCTTGACTTTGGTTGGGTTAGTGTGGCTATAGTGTCTCGCTCAGCTGCGTTGTCTCACCGGGGTTGGTTCGGGGCAGCAAGGGCATTGGTACAGGGGTCTGGTCTCTCGTAGCTGTAGAAGGAGCAGCAGGGGCGGCAGCTACCTTTGTGGGCAGCCCTTGTAGTTGTGATGAGGTAGAGTGGTGTGGGGCGTCTCTGGCTGCTGATGGGGCGACGACAGATCTGTTAACATCTTTCTTGCTTTTATCACTTTTAGGAGGGTATTTACCGAGTTGAGTTGGAGGGTTTTGAGGTTGTTGGGAGGGGCCGGAGATAGTTTCCCGGGATCCTGCCAGATGGGCCTTATGGGGTTTGCAAGGGTTTAGCAAAGGGGAGTTTTTGAGTGGAGAAATCAAGGGAAGGATTGTTGAAGCGGCTGGGCCTGGTGGACGCATTTGTTCCGTGCTTGGGCTGCGTTTCCTTCGTCTTCTGGATGGTTTCTCGGATCTCTGGTCATTTCGGGAACTGGGGGCAGTGGATGCTGATAGTGTGTGGGCAGGGGAAGGCTCAGGATGTTACAGGGAGGTTGCAATCGGTCGATCACTGTATTCAAGTTTTGATACTGGCCCGGCTCTAGGACAGTCTGCCCGGTTAAAGTAAGGCGGGGCGTTTTCTGTGGCTCGTAGTGGCGGCTGGAAGTTTTCTTTGACCGAGTAGAGGGGGGCATTGAGTGTTTCTCTGATGGCGTTTCTGTGGCTCGTAGTGGCGGCTGGATGTTTTCTTAGACGGAATAGAGGGGGGTGTTGAGTGCTTCCATGACGGTGCCCACTGTAGGTGGTTGGAGTTGTCTGATGGTACCAATTCTCTCCACGGCTGCCGGGACGTCGTTGGTGATGTGGGTTGAAGTGAGGGCAGATGCGATATTAGCTTTAAAAATTGTCAGGCCGCATCTCAGTCTGACTGGTCGTGGTGGGTCAGCATGGTATATTGGTCAGGGCGCATCTCCGAACATATATTGCTCTGAAAGGTATATGCTAATTATTATCTAACTTCTAGTTATTGGCTGAATATAATTAATTTTATTCAGACACTTGCTTAATCATTCAGGAATGCCTGAATGAGCCCTAATATAGCGGAAATATGCCCGCATCGTAAGTGTTAAAGCCTCGATCTGAAATACGATGGATCAAGATTATTCTTATTAACTAAATTAAGCTGTATTGTTAAAACAAATAGTACGTACGTTATTGTACGGACAGGAGTACAAATGAGGCTTACAGCACCAGAAAACACACACAAATGGTTACTACACTATCTGGTGGCGCCTGCACATAGATTACGTGTAGCAGGGTACAATACAATGGGGTCTGCTTAGCAACAGACTTACATATAATTTCTGTATACTCATATTGTACAAATTTATTTCATACGAGGACTTTAATCTAATTTGAGACCATATATTATTTTATGTCATGTGTTTCGAACTGCAATCTAATTATTAGTATAATATATTTGTCACTTGAGTTAGCCCTATCATTCCTGGATCTTCTAATGGTCTAGGAATTTCTTATCAGATGGATGAGTGGAGGGCTGTGTGTGTGTGGTTAATTTTAGTACGTGCGTATTATGTGTGTGTGTAGCCTATATGGTGGCGTACGCACAGTAGGCTACTTAAATAAATAATAATAATAAACCGTTTATTAAAGAATGGCAGCCTCATTAGCTGAAAATACACATTTTACAAGTAGTGGATGAACATGAGATGTACAGATATGAAAATGGTAAGCTCAGTTTACAATGGGTGAGTATAATATACTTTACATTAAAAAACAAGAAATTAATACAATAATTATGCTAGTGCAAAATACAAATTATCATAAATTAACCATGAGAGTAAGTGATTTACAGTGCATATACAGTACACATTTATTTTACTCATATATATACAGAACATACATATATACGCATACGTACACACATAAATACGCATATATATATACATACATATATAGAACATAAGAACATGCAGTAAGTGTGCACATGCCCGTATACATAAACGCTCACGTATGCAAACAAACATACATACATACAAAAACTGTTCTGGTAGGGTCAGGTGAGGCTAATAATGGGAGTTAAATCCTTGGGAGAGATTAAATGAGGGAATTGGAAAAGGGTTAATGGGGCAACGGACTGTAGGTCAGGTAAAGCCAATTAGAATGGAATGTCAAAACGTCGGAAGAGATCAAATGAGGAGTTTGAAAAGGGTTAAGGCGAAATGGCCTATGGGTCCGTACAGGTAGGGTCAGGTAAAGCCTACTACAATGGGAGGTAATCCTCGGTAGAGAACACAAGAAGAATATAAAATAAGGAGAGACAGCTGGGGGGAATTATAGTATATGGGACATTCATCAGTGTAGGTGTGTGTGTGTGTGTGTGTGTGTTTGTTTGTGTGTGTGTGTGTGTGTGTGTGTGATAGAATACTCTCAGCCGGGCTCGAGCCTCGAACCACAAACAGTATACACTATAGACACACATATATAGATAATTAACGCATACATACATACACATATACGCACACATACATACACATATACTGTACATACATAAATGCACATATACATATACACACATACATAAACAAACTCAAGCAAATACATACATATATTCTAATACACACACGCACACACACTTATGCATACATTATTAAAGGAGGGCGCGTATAATATATGGTGTGACAGGCCGGCATTACACATTATTAATAAAATTTACAATAATGTTCGCTATGTCTGCATGGTGACTTCTATATATAGGTTTATCTTAGCAATATGATTATTAAATTAAAATTTATTGATATATGGACTTTAAACACTTACCACTGTAGTATATGCATTGTAAAATTACTATTATATAGCCTAGTAATCATACCATGAGTATATAATAATATCCATTATTACTTCCTTTGTACAGTGAACATATCGTACATCATTCTTGCCGCTCTAAGCACACACCTCCCTCTCAACCAATCACGTACTGGCACTTGGGAGGTATGGCTGAAGGTTGTTAAGCAATCCATTTAATACTTTTGTTTTAAGACTTCAAGTGATGTTCAATGTTATCTTTCTAGATAGTGCCTGGATGTGTTAATACACAATATAAAAGACTGACACCATGTCAAGTCAATAGCTCTTTCCTAACTAGTGTAATAAAATAAGTTATCATGTGTCTAGCCAACTCCCACTCGCCATAAATACTTGCATAACAGAGACCATCGCCAAGACCTTGGCAGCAGCTGGTTCAGTGAGAAGCAGGCGTGTCACTAAGTGTGTTGTAGTTGGATTCTCTTTCATCGTTTTAGACACAAACATGGCATCTAAAATCGTGAGGAAGGTAATTTCTACGCCAAAAGCACCTGCAGCGATTGGTGCTTACAGGTTAGTGAAAAGCTAAAGCTTGTTATAGTTTTTTTATGGTATAAATGTAGCCTAAATTAGTCTATGCAATTCATTAGCCTATAGTTTACTTACGTGGAAGGTCAGTAAATCTAACGTAGGCCTACATAACTATGTTTTGTTAGGGAATAAAGACATTAAGGAGGCGAGGAAAGAGAAATAGGAGTAGGAAAGAGTTGGAGAAGAGAAAGAAGAGAGGGGAAAATATAAGTGAGAAGGAAATTCGAACAGCAAGGGAAGAATACGAGAGAGGAAAAAGACAAAAAACTTAATCAGAGGAGCAATAGAGAAGCATGAACAAAAAGAAATTGACAGGATAAAGGAGAAGGGGGACAAAGGAAAAGCTGAGTGGTATAGGTGGCAAAAAAAAAAAAGAGAAAAAAAAAGGCAAGAATGTAGCCTAGTTACCAGGTGTACCGCCCGTCTTGTTTACACTACGCGGACGCTCACCATCATGTTCCCGTCTATTTTGACTGCCTTTGGATACAAAAATACATTACCCTAACCAAGTATTATAGATTTATAAGTATTTATTTTGGTAACATTCAAGGAGACTACAGCAGGACTCTTCTTCTTACCTCTGACCAGGTATAGGCTATCCTAGTGTTCACTAGCCTATACCCCTTTGAAAGGACATTAGGTCAATATTTACGAGTCACACCACAACTGGAATCTCATTTCTAAGGGTAGTTTTGGGTTCCTATCATTCTGTTTCATTGCTATATAGCATACTTTTTATCCACCGGAAAATATAATTTTTTTTTTATTTTTTTTATTTTGGGTTTTTTTATTTTTTTTTTATTTTTTTTTTTATTTTAGCATTAACCTAACCTAACCTAAATGTATTTGGGGGCTATTAGGTTAGGTTAGGTTAATGCTAAAAAAAAAAAAAAGCAAAGAAAACAAAAATTCCGGTGGATAAAAAGTATATAGCAATGAAGCATAGAATGATAGGAACCCAAAACTACCGTTAAAAATGAGATCCCAGCTGTGGTGTGACTCGTAAATATTGACCGGACATTAGCCTAACCTAACAACCTTACCTAACCTATCCTATAATATTATGGGTGGGGGCTGCCGCCCCCACACCCCCGCTATTTAACATCTTTGACAGATTTTTGGTGTATTTTTCTGTGAAATCAGGTTTTTTCAAGTGTCGATAACGAAATTCCTCCATGCGGACTATAATGAGAAAAATATGGCGAGTTTATTGGTCCCTATTTTCCCTAATAAATTGTTTCTAATAAGGCGGATGTAGTGTCCTTGAAGATTATCTTCATTTTATTATAAGTATTTATAGATGATTTATGTTGTATGTCGGTAGTGGTAGCCTACGCCCGGTAACTACATCCATCCCGAAAAAAATAGGGAGGGAAAAGATAGTAGTAGAGTTAAATATAGGTGGAGAAAAAGTTAGAGATGTGAATAAGATTGGGGAGGAAATAAAAAGATACTGGGAAGAAGTGGGAGGAGTAAATGACCAAATAAGAGTAGGTCAATGGAGTATTGAACTAAATGAGGAAAAAATAGATGAAAATATGAATGTTAGGGTGAGTGAGGAGGAGATTAGGAGTGTGAAGAAGCTGAAGAGAAACAAAGCGGCAGGGC
Source organism: Paralithodes platypus (assembly GCA_032716605.1). NCBI lineage: Eukaryota > Metazoa > Arthropoda > Malacostraca > Decapoda > Lithodidae > Paralithodes > Paralithodes platypus. The sequence goes on from CM064572.1 coordinate 60,329,543, forward strand.
CAGATGGAATAACAGCAGATATGTATATAGAAGGAGGGGAGATGATAGTTAAAATGTTAAAGAAGTTATTTGATAAAATATGGGAGGAGGAGGAAATACCAGCAAGATGGAAAGAGGAACGGGTTACGTTGATACATAAAGGAGGAGCGAAAAGTGTTCATGAGATGGGGAGCACATATAGACCAGTAACTAATAAATATAATGACTAAGATATTTTATGGGATAATAAAGGAGAGGCTAGGAGAGTATGTAGAAAAAAGGAATCTGCTTAGTGAAGAGCAAAATGGGTTTAGGAAGGGAAGAAGAGGAACAGGCAATATATATATATATATATATATATATATATATAGTAGATGAGGTTATAGAGAAAAAGGCAAAACAAGGGGAAGGTGTGTTTATAGTGTTTCTAGATGTGGAGAAGGCATATGATAAGATTAGTAGGGGAGTGGCAGAAGCGGTGATGGAGAAACTAGGAGTGAGTAGGATGATATATGATAATGAATGTGTATGAAGGGGCGGAGGCAGAAATTGTGTGGAAAGATATTGTAGTGAAAGGAATCAGGAGAAGGAAAGGGCTAAGACAGGGATGTAATTTGTCACCAATATTTTTTGCAATGTGTATGGAGGAGGAGCTGGTAAGGAGAGTTAAGAGTAAGGGGAAAGGAGTGAAAATAGGACAAGATAAGTAAACAATACTGACATTCGCGGATGACGTATTATTGATAGTAGAGAGGGAGGAAGATGTGAGAGAAATGTTACAGGAGGCGGAAAGGTTTGGAAGAGATTTGGAAATGAAGTTCAGTGTAGAAAAAAGTAGCATGATAGTAGTAAATAGGCCAGAGGAAGTAGACATGAGAATAGAAATAAGGGAGGAAGTGAAGTATTTAGGGGTATGGATAGGGAAGGAAGGGCGACAGAGGACAATGAAGGAGAAAATCATGAGGGTGGAACAGTGTAGTGGGAAACTGTGGAACGTGACAAAAACTAGAGTGAATAAATATAAAATAGTAAGGGAGGTGTGGAAGGACTTTGAAGTGCCAAAAATAATGTACGGGATGGATGTGAGAGGGAGTACAGGGGGAGAAATTAAGAGACTGGAGGCGGGACAAAATAAAATAGGAAGAATAGGACTAGGAGCAAGAAGGTGGACAGCGAATGAAGCAGTGAGAGGGGAGATGGGGTGGAGTACATTTGAAGAAAGAGTGGCGAAGGCAAAGCTAAGATATAAGATTAGATTGGAGGATGATAGGTGGCCAAGGAGAGTGTATAAGTGGGGTGAGGGGAAGAGTAGATGGGCAAAAGAGTGTAGGAGAAAACTGAATAAAATAGGAGTGAAGCAAAGAAGGGTGGGAGAGGAGTGGAAAGATATAGAGGGAAATGCAGGACTAGGTCAGGGAAGGAGGTTGGAGAAAGAGATAAGAACGAGAGTGAGGGAAGTAGGAAGGCAGGAATGGAAAAGAAATATGGATAAGAAAAGTACACTGGAACGATATAAAAGCAAGGGGAGACCGGGAAAAGAGGATTTCTACGATGGAAGTTGGGGAGCTGAATTATTATTTAGGGCAGGGGCATTGGAGACAAATAGAAGAACATGAAGGTGGAATGGGGGAGTGAAAGAGTGTCTGAAGTTTGTGGTGGGAGGGAGGAGAGTGGAGGAGACGATAGAACATAATGACATGTAGAGTGTCAGTGGTATGAGCGGCTCGCTTGGTGTAGTGACTAGCGTCTCGGACTTCCACCCAGAAGGCCCGGGTTCGCGCCCACGCTCGGCGCATTAAAGATTTTTCACAAGCACTGAGTCATTACCATCCCTCATGAGCAAAGGGATGGGGTAGTAGTACAGGACCCCAATGGAAATACGCCTAATCGGCCTTATTGAGCTATCCTTAGCTAGCTTAGCATGCGCTAGCTTTAAGAATATTATTATTATTATTATTATAGGTTGGAGGAAGAGTTTAAACGGTTGGTGGGGGAGAGGGAATGGGAAGAACAGAAAGAAGAGGATGATGGAGTAAAGTTTGTGTTAGGTCTAGGGACAGAAGAGGGGGGAGACGAAGTGAATGAAGGTAGTGAAAAGCTTCCTGGAGGAGAGGAGGAGAATAAATAGAGTAGAATAGGGTGAGGGGGGAGGAGGGGAGGAAGATTAATGGGATTAAATAGTAAAGAGGTGAGGAAGAGATTAAGTAAGGAAATTAGAACAAAGAAAGTATTCCGCTTAAGCTTTTTCCTTTATTACTTTTCTTTAACTATCCCTTCTATGACTACTAAGTTTCTAAACTATATCTTAATCTAGCTATAGCTTTTTCTGGAGAAATAGCCGATAACTATAGGCGAGCTGTTCCCACGCAAGCGAGGACAGCGGCTCCAAAAAAGAGAAGAAGAAGAAGAAGGTAATATTGAACAATATATTCAAGGATAGGCCTGCTAATGCAAATACATGCCATCTCCTTTCTATCATACCTTACCTCTATGTAGGGTACAGTAAGTGTAATTGATGAACAATTTATATTCTACCTTTGATTTCCAATGCCCATAATGATATATTGAACTATAAGGTATATGTTATGCTAGACAAAACATATATTATGTAGATTCACTAAACGCGGGAGGAAATAAGTAGTTCAATAGGCCTATACATGCACTTAAGGGGAGGTGTGGCGGAGTGGTCTTGCCACTGGACTGGTAATCCAATTAATGGACCCGGGTTCGATTCCCAATATGTCAATGGGAAGATATTATTGGGATGGAATTTGTTCTGTAGGCCTACCTAGTTTCAGTGAAATACCAAAAAAATACCCTCATTGTTCCCTGATTGAATAGCACTGTATGAATATTCCCATATTCAAAATATGCTACAGGGGGCAATGCCTAGTGAGTTAATTGCTCAATAGGTGGCGTTCTGAGAGTGGGGGTTCGAGTCACTGAGGCGAAGCGGCTTCAGAGATGGGGTATATACTGTTTCAAGGCGTGAAAGGGTGCTTCGCATGTCTCACTCCAGAGTCCCTAGACTGGAACAAGACCTCACGGGCCTCGACGTGTTCAGCGGTGGAGTGTGCAGGCTCTCTGCCTATGCCCGAGAGAGAGTAGTTGGAATATAGAAAAAAAAAAAAAAACAGTAGAACCACAAGTTGTGTTATACAATTTAGTAGCCTACAAAACAACGCTGTATATATACACAATGATGGCGATTATAGGTACATATAGGCTATAAATTATACACTGTTATACCAGGATTTTTTACTGGGTTTGACTCGTGGACTCGATCTCAACTGGGCAGGAAATTAATTTACAAATGTACACGCACATGCATGCGTATAAGGACAACACAGAAGGACATTTATAGTTATTTATTCAGTAGGGTTAACAAATATGATATGGCCTAAGCTTAGTTGGTTAATTGTTCACACACAGAACGTCATAAACACAATATTGACCACCCTACTGCTGTTGATCAAATACATTTGCAGGATGAAAGTAGGATGCAACAAGCCTCCATATCAGGCTCCCCTTCCACATCGCCTCCCCCCTCACCACTGCCACCTGCCCACCTACAACCGACCCGTAACACCACCCCCCTGCAGGCCTCCCCCACCCATACACCAAGCCCACCATCACCCACACTTAGCTCACCACATAACCCCTCTCAGCCCCAGCCACACCTACTGGGGTTGTCTACACCAGTGTGCCGATATTATCTGGAAAGAAGGTGCTACTTTGGTCAAAAGAGTGAATATAATGGGAAGTCATGTAGATTTGTTCATCCCAAAATTTGCAACAACCTAACCAGTCATGGAAAATGTAGATTTGGTGAAATCTGCAAATACCACCACCTATCCCTTTGCAAGACATCACTTGAGAAAAAGACCTGCTACAATATGAAATACCCAGCTTTTCATATTAAAGGGACTTGGAGATATGCTAGACCTAACACGAATGGTAGCCAAAAAAACTCTCTAGCTATGCTAGGACGAGACAGAGGAAAAAGGCAAGGAGGGAAGTGGAAGATGAAGATGAAGAGACTGAGGGAGATGGAAGAGCACATAGAACACCTCGAGCACCTCCTGGCCTCCCAAGAGTGGCAAATACATCCCGAAGACTATTAGGTGCACATACTGTAGTACTCCAAACAATCCCTCCCCAATCTTGTTTGCAAATATCCAAGGCCTAAAAAATAGAACCACGAACAAAGTACCATTTATTAGGGGCCTGCTAGAAGAAGGAAACGCTATATTTGCGGCTCTCCCAGAAACTCACATTAAAGATCAGGAAGATAGTGAGGTTTGGATTCCTGGTTACAACCTACATAGGGCGGACAACGCATAGATCACATGGAGGTGTAGCCTTGTACATTCACGACTCACTGATAGGCCTATGTACTGAATTCCTAAATAACAGTAATGAAGTGGTGGAAATACTTGGAGTTAAAATAGAATCCCTAAATTTAGCAGTTATTGTTACATACAGACCTCCAGACTCATCTCTAGAAGAATTCAAAACCCAGCTCAACAAAATAAAATCAGAAGTGGAAACCCTGGGGAACCCAACACCAAATATTATATGGCTAGGAGACTTTAACCTACCAAACATTAAATGGAGACAACTAGAAAACCAGGTAGTGGCAAATAACACCCCGGAGAAGCAAATACAAATACGAGAGAGCTTTTTTAACTTTGCGATTTTTTTAGTCTTACCCAGCATATTGCCGAACCCACACGGGAAAACAATATCTTAGACCTGGTCTTCACTAACATTGACTCTCTAGTACACAGCATTAACATATCGGACACAACATACTCAGATCATAAATTAATTGAGATCAAAACAACCTTAGCAAGTGTACAGACAACCTCAGAATCGAGAAAAAACCCCGGCCCCTTCAGTAAATTTAACTTCAATAACAAAAACATTAGGTGGGAAGAGGTAAATCAAGAAATGGAGGTAATAGACTGGGAAGATTTAATGAATAACCTGACACCAGCAGAATGTCTAGTCCTAACAACAGAAATCATGACCCAAATCTGTAGCCACCATATACCTGCAAGACAAACAAGACGAAGAAGCAAACAAGATCGGGAAAGAAGGAGGCTGTACAGAAGAAGAAAATTAATCACACAAAGACGCACACATCAAAATCTACACGATAGGCAAAAGGCCGAAATAGATAGAGAAATTGTGGAAATTGAACAAAGGCTAAGAATATCATATGAACTACAACATATGTAAGAGGAGAGGAAAGCTATTGCAGGTATAAAGGAAAATTCCAAATACTTCTTTTCATACGCCAAACAAAAGGCTAAAACAGCATCAAACATCAGCCCACTAAGCAAATGGGATGGCTCATTCACAGGGGACAAAAAGGAAATGAGCGAACTCTTACGCAGGCAGTATGAAATGGCATTCAGTGAGCCTGATGAAACAAAAGCCATCAGAGACCAAAATATAATTTTAATGGAAACCCCCCAGATGCTGGATATTGATATTGATTTCGGTCCAAAAGACATAGAAGAGGCCATTTCCAACATGCCATCCCACTCGGCACCAGGCCCGGACTCATGGAATTCGATCCTAATGAAGAAATTTAAGGAAAACCTCTCAAAACCCCTGGCTATAATGTGGAGAAGGAGTCTAGACACTGGTGAAATATCAGATAGCTTGAAAAATGCAATAATTGCCCCACTGCATAAAGGAGGGAGTAAAGCACTACCAAAAAACTACCGCCCGGTAGCTCTAACCTCCCACATCATTAAAGTTTTCGAGCGAGTCCTGCGAAGCAAAATCTCAACATTCATGGAGGCAAATGAACTACACAACACCGGTCAACATGGGTTCAGAGCAGGAAGATCATGTCTCTCACAACTTTTAGAACACTATGACAAAATTCTTAAAGCGCTAGAAGAAAAGAAAAACGTGGATGTCATTTACACCGATTTTGCTAAGGCATTTAATAAATGTGACCATGGTATAATAGCCCACAAACTAAAAGCAAAAGGTATAACGGGGAAAATCGGACGATGGATATACAATTTCCTCGTAAACCGGAAACAATCAGTAGCAGTAAACCAAGTCACATCTGAGCCTTCGGATGTCAAAAGCTCAGTGCCCCAAGGAACAGTGCTAGCGCCCCTTCTGTTCCTCATACTAATTAGCGACATAGATACCAACACTAGACACAGTACGGTGTCGTCTTTTGCTGACGACACATAATTAAGCAAGATAGTAAACACACAAGAGGACACGGGCCGACTGCAGGAAGACATAAATGTAGTGTTCCAGTGGACCAGGGAAAACAACATGCAATTCAATGAAGAAAAATTCCAATTAATACGGTACGGAAATAATAATGGCGTTAAAGAAAATACAAATTACTTAACAGAATCTAACCACATAATAGAACGGAAAGACAGTGTGTAAGACCTTGGGGTGTTAATGTCTGATAATATGGGTTTCAAAGTACATAACCAGGTCAAAGTTGCGGCTGCGAAACGTCTAACGGGTTGGATTCTGCGTACATTTAAAACATGCGGTGAATTACCTATGATAATGCTCTTCAAATCTCTAGTGCTACCGCGGCTTGAATACTGTAGTGTATTAACATCCCCATACAAAGCATGTGAAATAAATGACTTAGAGAGTGTACAAAGAAATTTCACTTCGCATATACGTTCGGTAAAACAGCTACACTATTGGGAGCGTTTAAGATCACTGAAACTGTATTCGCTGGAACGTAGAAGAGAACGTTACCTAATAATATACACGTGGAAAATCGCAGAGGGTTTAGTACCAAACCTACATACTCCGATAGTAATGAAATTCTGTGATAGGAGAGGCTGGGAATGCGATATCCCCCGGATGAATAACAGGGGTGCTATGGGCTCTCTGCGAGAGGGCTGGTTATCACACAGAGGCCCACATCTCTTCAACAAACTCCCACGGTGAGTAAGAGACAGGAGGGACGTCTCGTTAGACAACTTCAAGAGAGCCCTCGATGTCGAACTACAAAAAGTGCCAGACGAGCCCATCTTGGCAAGGGAGCGAGCTGTCGCTTCAAACAGTCTGCTGCACCAAATTACCACCCAGAACGAGGGGCGCTCCTCGGTGCCGCTAGAAGTGTGGCGAACACATCACAAGGTAATACATAAGACAAGTAGGACCTACATGTAAATACATAAACCGTAACTGAGAGGAATTTTTAGGCTCTTTAACCTCTCGGCTGCGCATGGGGGGTATGAGACCCCACACTCCTGTGCTGACGTATTTGAGCTGTTCCCATCACTACCATCGTTATTTTACCATAAATAGCATTAATACTTATCCATATGCGCCTATTATAGGTTGATTATAAAGGTATTAACCTGTTACAACAATAAAACAAGTGGAAACAGCGTTTGGATGGTCAAAATCGGCGATACAGGCCGGGAGTTACATAATGTATGGCTGAGGCAACCTCCCTTCCCACCACTTTTCCCCACGTCTGGAGAGAGACTGTCGATCGATACTCTCTCTCTCTCTCTTGCACTCGCTTGCTAACAGTGATGACAATGCCCTGCTTGCAACTCGCTAATGTTAGCACGAAAATAGTCCACAGAATAAGGGAATAACAGGGAAAATAGGTGATAACTGAAGGAGGTGAGGAAAGTGGGGAAGGAGGGGAGGTGGAGGAGTGATATTTGGCATGGCCCAGGGGCAAAAAAAAAAAAAAAAAAAAAAAAAATTGGGGAGTGTTTTAAATGGATTTTTTAATAGCCTTACTCTTAAGAGTCTTCCCGCAGTCCGCCGGGGGAACTCTTAAGAATCTTCCCGCAGTTCCCAGGTTAAGCAATATCCTAATAAGTATACACAATAATACACAAGTAATGCAACGAGGGTCTCTCAACTCTAGCTCTTCCCTAAGCTTTCTGGCATCTAGCCAGAAACCTCTCCAACAATATTATTGTTCTTCCTCGTCTTTCCCTCCCCTTTTCCACTCTGATGGCACAACCATCACTTCTTCCTCTGACAAAGCTGAACTCTTCGCTCAAATTTTTGCTAGAAACTCCACCTTGGATGATTCCGGTGCTATTCCTCCCTCTCCACCCCCCTCTCTCCTACTTGTGCCTAATATCCTAATCTCTTCTAAAGATGTACTTTCTACCCTCCCTGGGCTTAATACTAAGAAGGCGTACGGTCTGGATGGTGTTCCCCCTGTTGTACTCAAAAACTGTGCTTTCGTGCTGACCCCCTACCTAGGCAAACTCTTTCGACTCTGTCTCTCCTCTAACGTCTTCCCGTCTTGCTGGAAGTTTGCTGTCATTCAACCTGTCCCAAAGAAGGGTGACTGCTCTCAACAATCCAACTATCGTCCAATTGCTATTATCTCTTGTATCTCTAAAGTTTTTGAAACCATTCTTCTTAACTTCCAAATTTCTTGAGCATTTCTCTTCTCATAATCTACTCTCAGATCGCCAGTATGGTTTCCTTGAGGGTCGCTCTACTGGTAATCTTCTTTCATATCTTACTAACTCTTGGTCATCCTCCTTTCGGGACTTCGGTGAGAGCTTTTCTATTGCGCTAGACATATCGAAGGCCTTCAATAAATTCTGGCACAAATCTCTAATTTTAAACTACCCTCCTTCGGTTTCCATCCTTCTATATGTGCCTTTGTCTCTAATTTCCTTTCCAGCCGTTCCATAGCTGCAGTTGTGGTCAGCCATCGTTCACTTCCTCATCCTATCAACCCTGGTGCTCCTCAGGATTCTGTCGTATTTCCAATTCTCTTTCTAATTTTCATAAATGATCTTCTCAAGTTCTCAACTGTACCTCCAGTCCTCTCCATTCATATGCAGACGACTCTACCTTACACTATTGATTTAGTTTTCCAGAACGCCCCAGCAAACAATCGCTCAAAGACAAACGTAATGAATCCATAGAACACTTATCTTCTGATCTAACTACCATTTCCAATTGGGGCCGAGAAAACCTGTTTGCCTATAATGCTTCCAAAACCTAATTTCTCCATCTATCTACCCATCGTGAACTCCCAGAGGACTACCCCTTATACTTCAACAATACAAAAATCAACCCTTCATCTTCTTTCAATATTCTCGGTGTCTTTCTCTTCTGCTCTCTCTTGGAAGGACCATATTACCAGTCTTGCTAAGGCGGCCTCCCAGAAGCTGGGAACCGCCTCAGGGGTTCTTTACCCCTGCACAGCTTCTTGCTCTGTACAGGGCACAGTGCTTCCTTGTATTGAGTACTGTTCACATGTGTGGGGAGGATCCTCTCACACAGCACTTCTAGACAAAGTAGAAAGGAAAGCCTTTCGTATCATTAACTCCCGTCCACTCACAGACTCTTCTACAAGCTCTCTCTCTTCGCCGCAATGTTGCATCTCTCTCGCTGCTCTATCGCTATTACAATAATCAGTGTTCCTCAGAGCTCTCTCAGTGTATACCACCTCCTCTACGTAGGGTACATAGTACCCGTCTTGCAAAGTTGCAACACAATCACACCCCTACTCTGTTCAACTCTCCAACTCAAGAGTGAAACAATACTCCCAATCTTTCTTCTATTCAACAGCTGAGCTCTGGAACTCTCTCCCTGAATCCATCTTTCCCTCATCATATGACTTAAATTGCTTCAAACTCAGTGTGTCCAGGCATTTTGGCTCGAATGCTCTTTAATTTTGGCCTTGTCACTCTTTCAATTATGGGGGAGGTACTCGTCACAGCCAGTTTTGCCTTTTGTCTCCCTCATCCACATAGGATTTTTTTTTTTTTTTAGAGTTTATCACGGATATGCATGAATCCTAAAAAAACGCACTTAAGAGTCTTGGCACATACTGTAGATACAACAGGTCACGAAAGCACTTCTAGAACGGAATTAGCATGAAGAATATAATTATACTGTAACAATATATAAATCAGAATCCTAAAAAAATGCACTTAGGAGTCTTGGCACATAGATACAACAGGTCACGAAAGCACTTCTAGAACGGACTTAGCATGACAAATATAATTATACTGTAACAATACATAAATCACGTATAACTTTGTTACAGGGATGCGGAAAAGATAGGCGTCACTGAGATTGAGTTCACGTGTATCACTTCGGTGGGTGTGCGGGGCTATAGGGCAAGATATTTTCATAGATAGTCTCACAAGGAGCCCATGTACAAAATATTTCACCTTATAACAACAGACAAGTGTGGTATGTATCCTAAACTATAGAGGTCTATCGAGTAAGAAGGGAGGTCTGTTATACAGCCTTCAACAAAACTAAATCTTTGTTCTTGAGTTGTGGTCCAGCATCTATGGATCGTCTCTGGACTTGTCCTTGTAATGGCTTCAACGTCAGGGTCGATAGTGGTCCTTCGACAGCATCCTTGGTCTGGCTCCACGGCAGGGTCAGTTGTGGTCCTCCGACAACGTCCTCCAGCAGGTCTCGACACACACTGGACTCCTTGCTATCCAGGGGATAAGTCAGGAGGGCCAGAGAGTTTGCTAGGTAACACGGACCAGTGTTTTGGTGACTTAGCAATTCCTTGCTCGAGCCTAGGATGTTGCAATGACTAATGTTCTAACTACAAACCTCTACCCAAGGCTGGAACTAACCAACTACACGGACCAGTGTTCAGGCAGAGGGTCAATACCCAGGTCTGAGATACTGTATAGCAGGCTACACGGACCAGTATTTTGGCAGCAAGCTATTGCTCAAGAGTCAACAGACTGCATGGACCAGTGTTCTGGCAGTAGGTCAATACCCAGGTTCTGTGAGGTAACTCAGTTGCACGGACCAGTGTTCTGGCAACTTTTGTCACTCCCAGAGTCCGTAAGGTAACTAGGCTGCACGCACCAGTGTTTTGGCAACTTTGTCACTATACAGTGTTTGCACGGTAACTCAGCTGCATGGACCAGTGTTCTGGCAACTTTCGTTACTATACAATTCTTCCTTGCTAGCCTAGGCTGGAGGGGATAGGGCAGGAAGCAGCGAAGCTTCAAGTCTACTTATCTCTCTGCACTGACCAGTGTTCTCGCAAATGGATTTAGACCAGGAAATTGGATAGGGCTAGATGTTGTTAGAAAGCACTGACCAGTTTTCTGGCAGATCAAGTTACACCTCGAGATCGGCAGCTACTCCGATCCCACTTCGTCTGCCCTCTGGTTTCGCTCACCTAGTCCAGCATTCAGCATAGTTGTCAGGGGCAAGGTATCTGGAGGCTAGAAGGGCATGGGGGTTAGAGTGTCTATTTAAATGTCGACCCCTGCAGCACGGGCACAGCCTGGGTGGTTACGCTGAGAGCGAGAAGGGTCTGGGCGCTCTCTTTCAAATTTGGCGGGCACCCGGGCTGAGGCCAGATGAGGCTCGCTTCTCCTTTGTTTCTTGGGGCTGCGGCATGTCTTTTTCGTCTGGTAGTGCGTATTAGGTTTGGGGTGTTGTCTTTGTATTTCTTCAGATTGTGGGGTTATCTCTTGAATGGCGTTTGTTCTTACTTCTCTGTATTCTGATGTTTCTTCACGCTCTCGTGGGTTTCCTGTTTTCTGCTTTCCTTTCCATCTTTCTTTCTTGATGTCGTCTTCCCGTTCTTGTTGGCTTCTCAGTTTTCTTCCTCTCCTCTTTTCTTCTTTCTTGTTGTTTCTTATGTCTTTCTTTACTCGATCTTCACATATTTCTCGTATTTCACACTTACGGTATTTCACACTTACGGTATTGCTACACAAATAATATGAATGCATAGAGTCAGATACAAAGTAATTATGGAATTAAATAGTTATGTGCATGAGTTCTCAGAGTAGGCATATTTGAAAATGGTTTTCACAAATGCAAGTAGGTTTGGTCACTAATAATTTAATACACAATAGGTTAGTCTGCCCGCGTTTATCTGCTACAGATCGTTTTCCTTCTCTTGCCCGATTTTCTAATATTAAGACCGCGAAGGACAGTAAGTATTTAAAATCACTAGAATATGAGCTTTCACGACGGATGTTGTTTTTCACAATTAATTCCTACTATCAAATTACTTTGGTTTCGTTTAGACTAGAATGTTCAACTGTAATCCTAAATGTATATTGGATAGGGAAAGTCAAGGATAGTTTGTGTGTAGTGTTTTTCCCGAAGAGAAATAGACTTACACAAAGAGGGACTAAAAATAGAGACAGCATTTACGTTAATTTCCTACAAATTATTTTCCGGATGTTGCCTAGGTGGTGGACTTAACGATTTGTTCTTTTCAATGTTACAGTACCGGTAGGTGGGGACTTATAACTTTGATCACTATTAGGGGAATTAATGGATGATCTCAAGCCACATCCTTTAAGTTTAATAGAGGTGATAGTTGTGTTGTTGCTGTAGTTCCCCAGACTGTCTGGCCGAGCAGTCCCGAGTTTGGTTGACCGAAGCCGCGCCAGATGGTCGGGCCCCCGAAGGGGCCAGGGTGAGATGAGATCTGTCTCTGAGAGGGCAGCGGGGGAGGGAATCATCAGCCCATGGGCCAATGCCCCTACCGTCCGCAGCCCCCCTTGCAGTGCCACCCAATCGGGCGATCTTGCCAGCACCTAGAAGGAAAAGTAATACAGGAAAAGAGACAGACATAAATGGATAAGGTTGGGTAGAAGATGCCAAACCTCACTCTGGATAGGACCAGCCCTTACCTATGACAGTTGTGTTATTCTTGTTGGACGGTCTCAAACCACATCCTTCAATTTGGGTAGAGGTGCTTTTCTTCTTGTTAGTCTCAAACGGTCAAACCTAGCTGGTGAGCATCGAGCCTCACAGGTGTTGATAGTCTCAAAATTTGCTTGTGAGCATCGAGCCTCACAGGGGGTTGCTAGTCTCAAACTTAGGTGGTGAGCATCAAGCCTCACAGGTTTATTTGACCAAACAAGAGGGATTGTTCTGATGCCTCTGTCTGATCGCCTCTGATAATAATAATAATAATAATAATAGTTCTTAAAGCTAGCGCATGCTAAGCTAGCTAAGGATAGCTCAATAAGGCCGATTAGGCGTATTTCCATTGGAGTCCTGTACTACTACCCCATCCCTTTGCTCATGAGGGATGGTAACGACTCAGTGCTTGTGAAAAATCTTTAATGCGCCGAGCGTGGGCGCGAACCCGGGCCTTCTGGGTGGAAGTTCGAGACGCTAGTCACTACACCAAGCGAGCCGCTAATATGGTGATATGGTGTCCACTTTTGCTGCGTTGTACTAGTCGATACTCTTGAGGGCGAGAAAGGTTCGCTCTGGCTCTGGTGTTGTTTTGGTGCTAGTAAAAGGCATCTTGGCTTGGAGAGAGGTAGCGCGGAGGCCGTTCCAATTGAGAAGGGTGCTCTGAGCCTCTGTTGTGGTGGTAGGCCTACTTGTGTCCTTCTGGCCGGGATGCTGGGGTGGTGGTGATTGCAGCTATTTTTAATGATGGCATAATACTAATGTACTTTGAATATGGGTCTCTGTCACTCTCTAGCACTCAATTGAATCATTCAATCAAATTTTACCAATAAGTGAGTGTCAACATATTATTGGCCTAATTGGTCACTCAGCCCAATTCAACTGCTCATTCATCCGTCTGGACCAATTTCACTGTGCAGCCCAACTTGACTAATTGGCCCAATTTAACTGATACAATTGATCACTCACATCAATTTGACTGCTTGGCTCAATCCAACTGCTCAGCCCAAGTCAACTGCTTAACACAATTTGACTGCCTTGCCCAGTTCGATAACCCAACCACCTAACCCAGGCGATTGCACAGTAGATAGCGTGGTGGATTGTGAACCAACTGGACCTCAGATTAACTAAACGCCAAAAGTTTTTTTTTTTTAGGTGATCTGATAATTTCCACTTTTCTACAAATATCCTGGCTACACCGACATATCAAGAAAATTACCCTATATCATCACCAACTCATAGCAAAGAAGATGTCCAACCATATTCAAAGATGCAGTAAACAACGTTATATCTGTTCTCTCCAAAATCACGCGACTTGTATTTGTTTATACACGTCACATGATTTCATCATCAACACCTTGAAGCTCCACTGTCACCATCTAGTGCGACACATATGAAGCACCCAACATCTCAAAGCTTCAGTCGATAATCTTGGGGCCTCGCAAGAGTTACAGACTACTGACAGCCTAGAGTACCGAGCTTGAGACATGAAAAAAACCCCATCCCAATTCAACCACTCGGCCAAATTCAACTGTTTAGCCTGATTCAACTGATAGGACCAATTTGCTCCTTTAGCTTAATTCAACTGCGAAGATTGATTTGGCCCAATGCGAGTGCTGAGCCCGATCTAACTACTCAATCTAAATAGACCACTCGGTCCAATTTGACTGGTCAGCTCAATCAGACTATTTAGCCCAATTTGACCACTCAGTTCAATATTAGTGCCCATCCAACTTCAACCACTCGGTTCAATTCAGCTCAATATGACCATTCAACCAATTCGATCGCTCTCCTAGTTTGGCGCAATTTGATTGCCCCAATTCTACTTGCTCAGGTTAGCAAGCATAACAGGAATACTGGTCTACTGAATACTCTTGCTATGACTTGTGAGTGTTAGTACATGTGCCTGTGTTTTTTATATTACAGCCAGGCAGTGCAGGCAGGCAACACTCTGTACATCTCTGGACAACTGGGGCTGGACACCACCACCATGACCATCAATGGGGACGTAGGCCAGCAGACCACCACCGCTCTCACCAACATGGGACATATTTTGGAGGCTGCCGGATGCTCCTTCAAACATGGTAGGCTAAATATATGGCCAATGCAAGTTTTTTCCACAGATCTTTATGTTGGTTTAGAGTACATATATACAGTATATATATATATATATATATATATATATATATATATATATATATATATATATACTGTATATATATATATATATATATATATATATATATATATATATATATATATATATATATATATATACTGTATATACTGTATATATGTATATATATATTCTGTATATATATAAATTATATATATAGGCCTACAGTATATACAGTGTATTGCATTGTAATCATTCCTAAGCTATTATAAATTAAATCGCTTTTCTGTAGCCAGAATAGACTCAAGAGGTCACAGGCAATTTCATACATAACCTCATTCAGAAAGGAAAAGGACACTTAACATTTACCCTGTTATGCGACTGAGTTACAAACAATTTTACGTTTTATGTCTAGGTAGAACGGAACAGTGGGAAAGGATTTGGTTCAATAATATGTGTTGTATGCACTGGCATTATCTAGCTACTCAATTAGAACAGGTAATCGGGTATCACACGAGAGCTTTTATCCTCAATTTTGGATGGCCAGCATTTTTGTTGGCAAGATTCTGGGATCTTTTACACTGAAACTAGACTGAAAAATTATGCATATACATTAGATGATAGGTGTTGACGATAAAAGTTGAGAGAAAAAGTGCTCTTGTGATCCCGGCTTATTAGGTGGTCACCTAGCCATGCACTATCCCCTATTTTGATATTAAACTTAGAGCCAGAAAATTGAGAAAAAAGAAAGGACGCGAGTTATTTTGGTAACCGATTATTTATTGCCCAATTAGTGATACAGCCACTCAGCCAGACTGGGGATTTCAAGCATTGGGATTTTAAAAGGACACCCGGGCTCCTGCCCATCTGCCCTTTTAAAATGACACCCGGGCCAGAAGGGTTAAGATCTTTCCAATGCTGATTTTTACCTAATTGCCTTCATAAAAGTTGTTTTGCTTGAAAGTCTTTGTTAATACAAGAAAGTATTTTCCATTGTTACAACGAGCGGTTGCTTGCATTTATACCACTAGATGGAGCTACGCACTACCACTCATTGTAAGCTTATTGAAATATGAGAGAAAGCGAGAGAGATGAGAGCCAGCGACGAGCAGAAGCAGAAAAGAAGAAAATGGAGACTTACAAGAACGGGAAGCCGCCAGAGAGAAAGAAGGAAGGAGAGAGAGAGAGATTGGGAGAATCAAAAGAACGGGAAGTGACACCAGAACCCCAAATAATCAGGATAAATGCCATCCAGGAAGTCGCCTCACCACCCAGAGATAGACGCCATAAACACCAGAAGTCCCGAAAACACCACAAATCATCCAAGAGATGCCGCAGCCCAGAAGATTCCCGGAGACGAAGCGAGCCAAACAATACCCCGGCCCGGATGCCCGCCAAATTCAAACGCGAGTGCTCGGACCCTTCTCGCTCTCATAATTCCATGATTCACTTGTGTCTGAAAACCTAATGTATAATATAAACTGTCTTTTATGTCTGATAACTTTGTATGCAAATAAAACCCATATAGCAGGCATTATTCATATTACTTATTCAGTCAAGTACCCATTGTAAGACACCTTAACCCTTTCATTGCGGGATCCGTTTCGGAACGTCTTGGCAATTTACAGCCCCTTAAAGCCTGTGGAGACGAGTGCGAGTGAGCGGGAGCGCAGCAGACCCCCGTCCGCTCTCCACCACGGCGGCCGGGGCACTGAGAGGTGAGAGCCATATCTTGCGAGACCTATGCAGCGCTGTCAAAGGCAAACGTAGCGCGACATTGCTCATTATTATCGAATATTTGTTGATGTCTGTGGTAGCGCTGCAGGTGAACCTCGCACGCTACGAAGATCGTTCTGTTGTAATTTTGAAGCTATTTTCTTCTAGTTTTTTGCTGAATACATTTAATTTCATTCAGACACTTGCTTCAGCATTCAGGAGTGTCTGAATGAGCCCTATTATAGCAGAAATAAGCCCGCAGCGTAAGTGTTAACAATACCGGCGCAACAATCTTTTAACACAAAATGGGTCATTGACCAGATATTATGATAATCCTTTCTGGGTCCAAACCTTTGACCTGCAACTTTGCGAGATTTAAGCTCTCGTCACCCCTCCAGTTCTGTGCATAAGACTGGAAATTAAAAGTGGTGGAGGGGTGACTAGAGCTTTTACCTTGCAAGCTGCAGATCTAAAGTTCGATCCTAGAGAGGAGCATTATCATAATAGCTTTCTCTCTTCCTAGATCACCAAAGTTGTGAAGAGGCTATGTATTAAACTATCACACTTCTTTGCTCCCCCTCCAAAGTCATGGAACGCCTAGTATTACAACTAATTACACCTGACCTACCCCTAGCTCCAACACAACATGGCTTTAGGCCACTGCATTCCACAAACACTCTTCTCACAGACCTTACACAAAGAGCTTTCGACGGCATCAACTCAGCTAGACCACCACACAGATCACTATTAGCCACACTCGACATTAGTAAAGCCTTCGATGCCATCCCCCGCCACAACCTAACAAACAAAATCTACAACACAAACATGCACAACAACACAAAAAGGTGGCTGGCCAACTTCCTAGCAGGCAGATGTGCACACGTATCTTTTGCCGGTCAGTCATCTAAAATCAGAAACTTTCCAAACGGAGTCCCACAAGGATCCGTCCTATCGCCCGCACTCTTCAATCTGTACATGCACGATATAACTACACCCAATACGCCCCAAATAAACTTAGCCTCCTATGCAGATGACATAACACTCACATGCACACACCATGACCCAAAAAGAGCAACAGATCTCCTTCAACCCTATCTCAACACACTACATGGTTGGTGCACTACAAACAGACTTAATCTAGCCCCAGCCAAATCCACCGCAACCCTGCTCACAAGTTGGACAGGAGAACACGAATACATCCCTCAACTCACCATAAACAACACACCCCTAACACATACACACACCCAAAATCCTAGGAGTAACATGATACTCATATGACATTCAAACAGCACACCACAAACATTAAAAAGAAACTGACACCCAGACTTAACGCCCTCAGGTCACTTGCTCACACAAAATTTGGACACAACAAAGAAACTACCACCACAGTATATAAACAATACATAAGATCAGTGATGGAATACGCAAGCCCAGCCTGGGCTTCTAACCTAGCTGAAACACATCATAAGACCTTACAGACTATTCAAAACAAAGCCCTGAAGATCATTACAGGCTGCACAGCTACTTCACCCACAGATCACCTACATCAAGAAACCAAAATTCTCAAAGTCAAAGACCATCTGGACATGAGAGGCACTCAATTCCTGGCAGCAGCCTCCACGAACCAAGACCACCCACTAAACTACATGGCAACACACCCACAGACACCAAGAAATATCAAAACAACACCCAGCACACGGTATCACACACAATTATTGTCCTCTCTCCCTCCCTGCCCACCCCGAACCAACTTCCAGAAGCACATCCATACTCATATCTCTCACCGATCCATCCACTCACTCACAGACAACACGCAGCTGCATGCACGACCTCCCGAAATCCATCCTTCCGAATCCTCCCTTCCTCGCGAGGACAGAGTCCACCTGGCCAGGCTGAGATGCGGACACCATCCAGCTCTCCTGAGCTATCAGAAGAGACTGGATGACTCCGTTGTCGACGCCTGCCCGGGATGTAACACAGCACCCCATACCATTAAACACATCATAGAAGACTGCATTTCACACAACCACTTACGCCAACAACACAATCTACACTCAATGAGAGCTCTGTGGGAAAGCCCGATCGTGGCCATGGCCTTTCTCAGGGACTCGGGGCTGTTCGGCCAGGCAGCTTAGGGAACAACAACAACAACAACAACTATGGAGAAATTATACCCACATAACGGAAAAAACGTTTTTCTGTCATGTGGATAATTATAATTTCTCCATGCAATTATTTGCGGCAGAGTGGAATTCTTCTTGTATTAACCTATGTCTATTTGTAGCTCAAAAACTCAACATTTACAAATGGATAATCCCTCTTTCACTCCCTTTTTTCGGAATCCTTCCTTCCCAACCACAACTCAATGAGAAGTGCAGCCCTAGTAAAATCACGTGTTTGAAGTATCTTTACATAGCACAAGATACTTTTACTAATATTATGATTATGTTATGTACTAAGCAACGATTACACAATCTAAGTGAAGACTATACGTATCTAATAATGATAAAGCTCAAGATCATATGACTATTAGGTGTGAATGTGTGAATAATCATGATGCAATTCGGACATTATTGCACATAAATCATATTATGTATAAAATAAAAAAATAAATTGTGATCTAGTATTTGTATTTATATAGCTCTCGATGGTAAGTATAGCCTACATGGACCATCGCCCCTCCACAAAAAACTGAATAAATGTTGTGCCTTGTTAGTGGGTAAAGCTATATGCATGCAGCATTATAGAGTAGGCTTGTTATATGCGTACATAATCGTTATTGTTAATCATACTATACAGTAGTGTATATTGAAACTATTCATTTACAATAATAATTAATTTATGGTTTCTTAATTACAGTTGTCAAGACAACGATATTGTTGGCAGATATCAACGATTTCACCAAAGTGAATGATGTTTATTCAAAATGTAAGTATCAAATTGAACAGATATATGTCAATGAATACATTAAATAATATATATAGAAAAGTGTTAAAATAGTTGTTAATAGTGTTTCCTCGCATTCACAATATAATCAGAAATCGTAATTTAATGAAGTGTCACTTGACTTGATAGGAAGAACACAAACAATGTACACAAACTATGGTTTTATTTGTTAGCTCCTCGGTAGTCTAGTTGCTTTGGTGTTGGACTGGTGCGCTACTGACCCGGGTTCGAGGCCCGGCCAGGTCATATCACGAAAATATCAATATACTGTATATAGGGGGCTTACTGACTATTCCGCCCTCAGACCATTCCGACTAGAAGATCCCGCCCGCTTAGCTAGGTCCTTCCCGCCCGAGATGTTGTGGGCAGGAAGAGCCAAACATCAATCCTTCCTTGGCTGATTCTGCCTTCTAAGATTAGACCGTCCCGCCCGTTTGTAAGGTTCGCGTATACCTTAAAGTGTGCTTGCCTAAATGTGCAATGAAAAAGCCTGTAGCCTTGAAATTTGTGATTGTATCTAACCTTGTGTAGGCTATATATACAGGGTGTCCCGCAAGTTTTGTCAAATAGTTCCAGAGATGAAAGATTAAGTAATTCTAAGTAAAAACTGTTATATACACATAGGTTTTTTGGGGCATTGTTTTGTAGTTTTGGACCCTTAAAGTCGGCATTTGTTTTTTTCTTCTAATTTCTATCCCTGTTTTTCTTCATTAAGATGAGGATAGGAATAAAAACTATAAGTGTATTATGAAGCATGATATCAATACTTCAAACTGACACCAAAAACATCCCTACATCGTACTTCATATTCCCTTGACATGGAGTTGAATATTACAAGAAACCAATAAAACTTAATTTTAAGCTCATCACGGAAAGAAGAAAGGAGCTACAGAGGATTTGTTGGTGTTTTCATTAATTATTGATACCATGCACCATCATACAGCATTTAACGTTATTTCTATTCATTTTCATTACTCGGAAAATGGGTTTAAACTGACAGAAAACACACAAAAATCCTCTGTAGCTCCTTTCTTCTTTCTGCGATGATGAGCTTAAAAATAAGTTTTGTTGGTTTCTTGTAATATTCAGTTTGAAGTATTGATATCATGCTTCATAATACACTTTATAGTTTTTTTCCTATCCTTATCTTATTGAAGAAAAACAGGGTTAGAAATTACAAAAAAACACCAAAATGCCGACTTTAAGGGTCCATAACTACAAAACAATGCCCCAAAAAGCCTATGTGTATATTACAGTTTTTACTTAGAATTACTTAATCTTTCATCTCTGGAAGTATTTGACAAAACTCGCGGGACACCCTGTATATGAAGATCAGACTAAAACACGCCCATTAATAGGAAAAATCACAACCAATTAATTTGCCAATTGTCCATTTTCAGCCGATGGTGATTAGCATATTTCCCATGTTTATAGAAATCAGTTACTTTTCAAATAGAGTAGCGAATAATGGAGTGATCATGAAAACGTGACATTACCCCTTGAGGTTTATGTCACCTTTTTATTAATTCCGGCTGTCATTAGACGATCTCATACAGCTTAGGAAGGATCTGTGAGAGTTGAAATGCTTAAGACTGTCTCGAATAACCTTCCTAATCTGAATAAAATTGCCTCATAATAGACAAAATATATAATGCAATCACGAATTTCAAGATTACAGGCTTTTGGATCGCACATTTAGGCAAGATCAGATCAGATTGTGTGAACCATACAAATGGGCGGGACGGTCTAATCTTGGAGGGCGGAATCAGCCAAGGAAAGATTGATTGCTTGGCTCTTCCCGCCCACAACATTCGGGCGGAAAGGACCTAGCTAAGCAGGTGGGATCTTCTAGTCGGAATGGTCTGAGGGCGGGAAAGACCTGCTCCCTATATAGGGCACCACTGTGAGGCATTGTTCCCCAAAGTGCAAGTATTCTTCTTCTTGTTGTTTTTTAACATTGTGATAGGCCTAGCCTACATATGATGCTGGTCAAAGTGAAAAGAATATGTTATACAGTATCACTATCTAAAGGCCAGCTTATTTTTAGTTATTAAATAAAATCTATTTACAATTATTTACACATTTCTTATTAATAGAAAAGTAGGAATGCATGAATTTCTTCTTTAAATGTTTGCACATTGTTAAGTTAAAAAATATTAACAATACCGGTACTACTTGAACTATTCCACATGAAAGAGTATTTATATGTGAAAGAACGTTGGGACTCAGGAGTGGGTGGTGTGTGGCTGCCTGGCTGGGGCACGATGACAGCTGCTCCCCTGGATGATTGAGCTGCCCTAGTCTTGTAGACTGGAGTCTGTGGTGGCTGGCGTAATGGTGCCAGTTGCTCCATCTCTATCACATTCGCCTTGTAGAATACTGTCAGGCCTCCAACATTTCTCGAGTGCTGTAAGGTGTCCAGAGGAGCGCCTTTTCGTTGATTTGCCCCTACTCCGGTTGCCAACTTCATAGCTCTCCGTTGAATTTTGTCCACTATATTGCCAGGTGCGTCTGTGCTGTGCTGCTCCTGCCCAAGATAGCGTAGCATATTCCATACAGGACCTTATTTGTGTCTTGTACAGCATTAGAATACTGTCAGCAGTAAGGAACCTAGAAATTCTTCTGAATACAGGGAATCCCCAGAACATATAGCTCAAGAGATGCTGAAGACTGATTGATCTATAATGGGGCGGGGCTTCGGTCGAAAACTCCTCTGAGGTGAGGAAGGTGGGGAATCCTCTTCAGACTGTAGAACAGGGGATGCTGGACACTTCTTGATTGTTCTTTGTAGATCCAGAGTTACCGTATTAATTTCAGTAGTTGCACCTTCTGGGGATTCTACTTAGAGTTCCGCTCATCATTAATAATGTCTATTCTTCTGAAGTGTAGTTATATTCTGAACCATGATGTCAAGAAAACTCACAGCCACTCATAACATTTCTTAACCCTCACTAACTTACCGGTATTTAATTATGCAAAGATGTCTATAGAAACGGATTTAGAACTGTAATATTATTGTGCATAGATTAATAATAATAGGCCTACTAAATATTCCATTAATAGTAGTAAATTACAGGTAAAATAAATGCTGAGGGTTGTAAATGCATACAAAATACATTAGGTCCACAATTTTGTAATAGTGACTTGTTAATCGCTATATACGGTACTGTGTATATATATATATATATTATATACTGGTCCTCCTATACCTCTTTATAAGATCTTGCTTTGTGACTGATTATTTGAGTCATAATTATTGTTATATTATCTGCATTTTCTTTCAGTTTTTGCAGATTCCATGCCAGCCCGAGCTGCCTACCAAGTGGCCAATCTGCCAAAGGTAGGCTAATCATATCATATCTTTTGTATAAATAATTATACAAAATAATGCATATTTAGTATGCAGTGTTCACTTGTAAAAATACGTTAATTACAGTACTGTACCTTCGTTCACATTGTAGGCTACATTGATGGATTTTGTTTTTTCCGTATTAGTATTGGATAAACTCTCTAATTAATGTATTTATTTCAACTTCTCCTTTGCATTAAGTGACATTGTGACTTACCCTATCGATTTAATCATTAGTCATAAATAATTAATCAAATTATGTTTGTTTACAATGTTGGGCAACTTGTGATACGCGAGTAAGGATCTTAACACTTTGGCTGCAGGCATATTTCCGCCATATTAGGGCGCATTCAGGCACTCCTGATTGATTAGGCAAGTGTCTGAATGAAATTAAATGTACAGTATTTAGCCAAAAACTAGAAGTAAATAGCTTCAAAATGACACCAAAACGAGCTTCGTAGCTCTGCATGAAATTAAGTGTGTTTTGCCGAAAACTAGACGAAAATAGCTTCAAAATGACACTATGTAGAATGAGCTGCATAGCTCGCGGAGTTCACCCGCAGCGCTACCATAGACATTGGGGAAAACTCGCTATTTATTAGCAATGTAGCGCTTTTTTGCCTTTGGCAGCACTACTGAGACCCGGGTCTGGGACCTCAGTGCACGGACGGACGTGCTGACGGTCGGAGGTGGGTCCCTCGCGGTCCCGCCCACTGACACTCAATTTCTATGGCTTTTACAGGCTTTTAAAGCCTGTAAAAGCCTGTAAATTGCTGTAACTTGCCAAACGTAGTACTACGTTTCCCGCACTGTATAGGTTAAGCAAGTGTCTGAATGAATTGAAATATATTCAGCCAAAAATTAGAAGAAAATAGCTTCAAAATTACATCAGAACGAGCTTCATAGCACATCCGCAGCGCTACCATAGACATCGGCAAATATTCGCTAATTATGAGCAATGTCGCGCTACATTTGCCTTTGGCAGTGCTGCAATGTCTCGCGAGATATGAGGCGAGTCTCGGTGCCCCGGCCGCGGTGCTGGAGAGCGGATGGGGACATGCCGTGCTCCTGCTCACTGGCACTTATCTCCACAGGCTTTAAGAGCCTGTAAATTGCTTTAAATTGCCATGGCGTTCCAGAACTGTCCCCACAGCCAATGATCCTGGCGGAATATTATAATAGATGTTACCTATATTAGGTAAACGAGAGACAAAAAGAAAAAGACAACAATTTATGAAATGAAAGATTACTAAGTAGTGATATTAGTTATTAATTGTTAGTAAAGCGATAAGCTATTATTTCGATAGTACCGTACCGGTACTGTATTGTAGTTAGCTCTCATAGATTATATCCATAGAGTTAATGAAATCTTTAAGGTAATTACCGTAGATTCGTATGGCAAGGGACAGTCAAATATTTCACAGGGAGTGGATGAGAATATTTTGAAGTCCTGGCAGTCTGACCGAGAGACCGGTAATTAGTGTGAAAGGCAAGATAAACAAAGGAATTGTGGTTAGGTTAATTTAGTTAATGAGATAATTAGGTAAGGCAAACATTGCCGTTACATTGAATATAATTTTGTTGAAAAGGAAAACTAATTATTAACGGAAATATGTATAATGAAAAAGATTAGCATGCTAACGTAACAAGAATATATTTTCTACACAAAGTCACAAAGAAGTATGTGCTGTGATATAGTTTCCTCGGAGTTCATTATTCGTATGGCTTTAAGTTCGATGGTGAAATAAGTCAAATATTGTAGTGAATAACGCTCAGTGATAAGTTGTCATGGGAATACACAATTCCAAGGGACAAAGTTTTACACTGTGGTCGTAATATTCAAACCCTGTAATATAATTAAGTGGGTAAATACAAATAATACGGAGAGAAAGTACTGTACCTGAATAAAAAGGCTTCTGAAATAAGTAAGTTCATGATTAACTGTCAAATTATTCTAACCCACTAGACATAAGATTGTTTTATTTTATACAACAATTATTTCACTACCATTATTATTATTTTATTATTATTATTATTATTATTATTATTATTATTATTATTATTTTGTTTATATTTAGGGAGGACATGTGGAGATTGAAGCTATAGCAATAGTGGGAGAAATGGACCACCAGTAGTGACACCGAGTTACTAATACTACTACCACTGCTGTCAGTACCACTACCATCTCTGCCACTTCCACTACAATCACCTCTACCACCACTCTTCTCTATACACAGCTATATCATGGATGCATATATCTTATAAAACTAATCTGTTAATTACTCAAGTGTCCTCATAAACACAAATTATGTTAAGCTGTAAATAAAGAAAAGTCATAGGCCTATATATTCTTTAACCCTTTCAGAAAGATAACACCATTTCTTTTAGTTTCCAGAGGAATCTAGTAAAGCTTGAGAAAGATCCCTTGGGTTAAGAGGGTTTGCTGAGATAGTATTAAACCTGTTGAGTCCTGGAGATCGCTAATAATTTGAAAAATAATCGCCTGGTTGTTAATTATGAAAAGTTGTCATCTGATTGAAAGGATTAAGTGGTATGGGTGTTTGTAATAGTCAAGAGTTGGTGGAGGACAGGGCACTACTCTTTCAACTTTGGGGGAGACACTTGTTACAGGAAGCTTTGCCTTTTGTCTCTTTCATACTCATAGGAATTTGTTTTCATAAACTTAGTGAGGCTATAAGGTCCTGTTCTAAATAATCCATATGGGGCAAGAAGAAAGTTGGTGTACCCCTTGTGAATTTATCGATCATAACTAGGGTACGGTACGGTACGTGTGTCCTGACTCCTGTTAGAGTGCCATATAGATTACAGGGTTATTAACTTCTTCAGTCATAAGCCTATGCTTTTTTGTTACCGTACATTTTACCGCCAGACGATTGTAGCCTATTTACATTAAATATTTAACTGAATGAAGTCCTTTGGATGTAGCAAAACAAATATATAAATATTGGATTCTTATTAAAATATAACGTCGCTGATGTGAAATGGGTTTATACAGTATTATATTATTCGTACATGTAATACAATCCTTGCAATTACCGTACATAATATAAGAAAATTAATGTGATAATTAGCCTAAGCAACTATTGAGATTGTATTTCATAAAATATAAAGACAGACAGACAATTTGCACTCTTATTTAATAATTGCAATCCGCTTTTAGCTGTATTTTGGAAACAATATATAATTAAAAACTATAATATGATTGAAACTTGGTAGGAACATTCAGACCTTTGAATGCAAATATACTCTACATTGGCATGCACTATTAAAAATGGTTAGCGGTACTTAAATCTATGGTGTATGGTCTGAATAGCATAGTTTTCTATTTAATTACAGGATACGGTTTATGTTCTTCACTTTGTTTTCTGTTAATCAACATATATTCCATGTACTGTATAATGATTTGATTGATAAAGATATTTTACAGAGTATATTACTGTATGTTTTTTGTAAACAAATAATATGATTTGTCTTTGTGTAAATCTTATGATCTTGAATAATCTTTTATTTGTAATCTCTCTCTCTCTCAATATAGCCTACTATCTGGCTGTAATTGTACTTGACCAATAATCCCTATCATCAACTCTCTCACTCTCAGGCCCGATAGTTACTTACCGTACGGTACCGGTACCGGTACTGTACTAAACTAACTTTCCAAGATCGTTTTCCGTCGAGCTTAAATTTTGCTTCCCACCGCAGACACCAGTGGTGTCACCAGGGGTTAAATTTTTTGGGGGGCTGTAGCCCTGGCGTAGATAGATGGGTTGGGGGGGGGGGGAGCGAAGCAAGCATATGCAATATAAAAAGAAACACTAAAGAAAAACACAAGAGAAACCAGAAAACTGACAAGACAAAAAATGAGGATAGTAATAATGAAAAAGTAAAAAAAAAATATATGACAATGACTTCAAACTAATGTACCGGGTATGCAAATTGTAGAGGAATAAAAGAAAAGAGGACATGACTAAGAAAAATAGCAAGTGAGATCAATCCTGATATACTTGTACTCAATGAAACTTTTGAGAAATAATGAAGTATACCGTACTAAAAGGATATACGTAATTTAGTAATAACATTAATTTAGTAATGCATTAATTAGTATGTTTCTACGGTTCAACATAATTATAAAGTATTTATTTGCCCCCTTTCATACAAAATACCAGTAATAAGATATATTCATCATCATCATCATCATCATCTCCGACGCCTTGCTTCCCCCTGGGAAACCCCCACTAGAGGATGGCCATGACAGAAATGTCTCCAAGCTACTTTGTCAAGACATGCCTCCTTTGCCCGTACCACAATGCCCCTTCCACTACGTGGAAGTTTTTCTTCAATATATTTTTCCACTTTCTTTTCCCATACCATAGGTGGTCTTCCACTACTAGCAGTTCCACTCACCTGACTCCCATATATCTTTCTTGGCATTCTGTCTTCATCCATTCTCTGAACATGACCATACCACCTCAAAGTACTTCTCTTTATCCACTCAACCACACCACAATCAATGCCCAAAGCCTGCTCTTCCATTCCAAAGGACTCGTACACTTCCCTATTACTTGGCCCATCTAGCCTATTCATGCCAGCTGCCATTCTGAAAAAGCTCATCTCCACAGCTCTTAGTTTGAAGAGGTCCTCGTCACTTGCCGTCCATGTCTCGCTTCCATACGAGAGTGTTGGGAGCAGCACACTGTTTCTCAGTGACTTTTTGACTTCCTGGCTAACCATTCTTCCTTTGAGAATACTATCAAGTTCTCCAATCACTTTTCTCCCTTGCATTTTTCTCTCTTTTATCTCACTCTCCATTTTACCATATTTGCATAGTACAGCTCCCAAATACTTGAAACTTTCAACCTCTTCTAGTACTTCATTTTTCAATTTTATTTTACAACTTTTCTTGTGTTCTTTCTTGATTCTATATTTTTCCTTAAAATCTATAGTTTCATGCATTCTTCTCTCAAACACCATTACCTTACATTTCCCTACATTGACCTTTAACTTTCTCTTTTCACATACCCTGTCAAAGTCAGTGACCACTCTCTGAAGTTCTTCAGCATTTTCCGCCAACAGGACTGCATCGTCCGCATATAGGCATGTTAAAATCTTCCATGTTCTTCCGTCTGATTCCAGTCTAGCTCCCACACCCATTGATACAGCCCTACATTCCCTAATCACTCCATCCATGTATATATTGAACAACCAAGCTGACATGACACATCCCTGTCTTACACCTACATTGACCTCAAAACTTTCACTTAACTTATCCCCTACCTTCACATTTGCCATTGCATTCCTATAAAAAGATTTTACTGCCATTAGCAACTTTCCTCCCACACCATATACTGTTAACACATCCCACAGGCCCTCCCAGTCTACTTTGTCGTAGGATTTTTCCAAATCCATGAATGCTGCATAGAGTTTTCTGTTTTTGGCCAGATACTTCTCTACCAACAATCGCATTGAGGCTATCTGGTCAACGCAGCCCCTGCCCTTTCTGAAACCTCCCTGTTCCTCGCCTATTTTGTCATCCGTTATCTTCTGTAGCCTCTGTGTTACTACTCTTGCGTGTACCTTTCCAGGTATGCTAAGCAAGCTAATTCCCCTATAATTCTTACACTCTTCTTTACTACCCTTCCCTTTGTACAAGGGTACTATCACTGCTTTCCTCCAGTCCTCTGGTACACTTTCCTTTTCCCATGCTAATATGCATTATGTCAACAGCTTCTTCTCCTCCATATCTCAGCATTTCACCTGGGATGTTATCTACTCCAGCAGCTTTGCCCATTTTAAGTCTATTGATTGCTTCTTTTACTTCTTCTCTGCTTATCTGGCTTTTAACTACCCTGTTTATTCTACCTCTCTCCATTCCTATGGATGAGATCTTTGCCTTCCCCCTACTCTTTACAGCTAAGCTACTAAAATGAGTAATAAGATATATTGGCCTATGAAAGTTGACATCTTGCTTACGAGTCGTTTTACAAGACACCATCTACTATATGGCTACTATATGGAGCCAGCATAATCAACATAAACGAAACTGAAATTAAAACATTACAAAAAAAAGAAAATGGAGTACCGTATATAGACACACTAAAGAATCACTCTAATGTTCTGAACTATTTTTGTCTCGCCCGATCACAACTACTACCTGTCTTGATGGTGTAATGGTTAGTGTTGAAGATCTGTATATGTGGTAACCCAGAACACATGCTTTCATTAAATTAATTGGGGTGATGTTTGGTGTTGGGAGTGAAATAAATTAATTAGATAATAACCAAGAAAAACACAAGAGAAATCAGAAAACTGACAAGACAAAAAATGAGGATAGTAATAATGAAAACGTAAAAATAAATATATGACAATGACTTCAAACTAATGTACCGGGTATGCAAATTGTATAGGAATAAAAGAAAAGAGGACATGACTAAGAAAAATAGCAAGTGAGATCAATCCCGATATATTTGTTCTCAATGAAACTTTTGAGAAATATGAAGTATACCGTACTAAAAAGATATACGTAATTTAGTAATAACATTAATTTAGTAATGCATTAATTAGTATGTTTCTACGGTTCAACATAATTATAAAGTATTTATTTGCCCCCTTTCATACAAAATACCAGTAATAAGATATATTGGCCTATGAAAGTTGACATCTTGCTTACGAGTCGTTTTACAAGACACCATCTACTATATGGAGCCAGCATAATCAACATAAACGAAACTGAAATTAAAACATTACAAAAAATAGAAAATGGAGTACCGTATATAGACACATACTGGGAGCAGCAAAATGGGCACCAATATGTACATTGAGAGGTGAAATAGGGGCCTCACTAATGAAAACGAGAATCATAAATGGAAGGTTACAATATTTAAAAAGTATCGATGAAGGAGAAAACCAGTTGCTGAAAGAAATAGTAAGGGAAATGTGTGAGGATGATAGAAATAAATGGATGAAAGTGACAAAAACTTACATGAATACTGTGGGATTAATGAGAAGAGAAAATATCATAAGAATTAAAAACAGAAATAAAAGAAGAAACAAGAAAGTGGGATTCTGCAAATTGGAAAGAAGAAGTAAATAGTAAATCAAGCCTAGTAATAGGCCTAGGCCTATACAAAAGATGGAAAGAAAGTATTAACCCGGGAACTGAGGGGAGACTCTTAAGAGTTCCCCCGGCGGACTGCGGGGAGACTCTTAAGAGTGAAAAAATCAACTTTTGACATCGAAAAAAAAAAAAAAAAAAAAAAAAAAAAATTGGCCCCTGGGCCATGCAAAATCTCAGTCCGCTACCTCCCCTCCTTCCCCACTTTCCTCCTCTCCTTCAGTTATCACCTATTTTCCCTGTTATTCCCTTATTCTGAGGTATATTTTCGTGCTAACATTAGCGAGTTGCAAGCAGGGTGTTGTCATCACTGATGGCAAGCGAGTGCAAGAGAGAGAGAGAGAGTATCGATCGACTGTGTCTCAGTGGCCTTGGGGGGAAATTGGCGGGAAAGCAGCTTGCCTCACCCATACATTATACAACTCGCGGGCTATATCTCCGATTTTGACCATCCAAACGCTGTTTTCACTCGTTTTATTGTTGTTTCAGGTTAATACCTTTATAATCAACCCATAATAGGCGCATATGGATAAGTATTAATGCCATTAATGGTACAATGAATATTTTAGTGACGGAAACACCTCAAATACGTCAGCACAGGGGGACGTTTCCAATTACCCCCATGCGCACTTCAGAGGTTAACACCTTACGAGCGGCCTATGCGGTTTATTTATATGTACCGCCCAGCGGGGTGTTTTTACCCAAAATAGGGCTGTTTACGTGATCATTTTCATGCCTAAATAAGACCCAGAGTGTAAAACAAGTATCTATCCCTGAAAGGGCATAAACAGAGCTTTCCAATGACACCATAACGATCCTTTTATGATGGCTAGTTTTCTTGCAACAACCGTGCAACGCGAGTGCAAAAAGCATGTAATTCGGCACTTTCCCCATACAATTCCGTATATAGCGAGTGAGAGAGGGAGGGAGGAGGTGGGATTCGTGTCAGTAGGTTCGCCGCGGTGGTCTGGAGCAGTCATACGCTCGCTACTCTCCTGCCACCACTTGTCTCTCTCTCTCAGCAACATTACGTGCTGAAATTGCCACACGACCTATGTCGAGCGCCGCCAGATAGTCCAGATTTATTATACTCGACTTATGTTGCTCGCCGCTAATTAAGGGTTAAAGAAGAAAAAATGTATGATAACCGCCCATCATAATAATAATAATAATAATATTTATTCAGTTAGCAATTTACAGAGTTGGTACCACTACAAATATGACGTACCAGCTTTGCATAATTCCAACTAAGGATAGCCCAATAAGGCCGTTAGGCGTATTTCCATTGGGGTCCTTGTGGGATTAGGTTAGCTGGGGAAAAGGGGAGGATAAAAGAAATAGATACTTTAGAGAAAGTATTTCTAGGGGGTTATTTTAAGATACCTTACATCCTATAGTAAATATTAGTAATCCGTAATCAGTAATCATTTCAGTTTGGTTTGCCTATCTCTTGTGTCGTATTTAGTACTAGACATAAGCTTGGTGCTCCCTTCTCGCAGCTGTCCGGTTCAGGTGTTCCTTCAGGCTACGTCTGAAGGAATACAGTGTTCTCTTTTCACGGACTGACTGGGGTAGGTCGTTCCAGTCTTTGATGGCAGTGAAGAAGAATGTTTGCTTATCCTGTCCTTGGATTCTCGGGACCTTAAAATTAAACATCCTGTTTCTTGTATTATGTCCACTCCTCTCATTTGCTTTAACAAAATCACTCTTTGGAGCTCTGTCATAGAAAATGTTGAAGGCATTAGTGAGCCTGATTTGTTTGGCCCTGTCAGAGACATTGAGCATACCTAGTGACTGAAGTTGTTCCTGGCCAACATGTGATCTGGGTCCTAGGTTCAGCATGAACCTAACCATTTTATTTTGAGTGACCTGAAGTTTGTGCTGTGCTGATTTAGATGATGCAGAGTACCAGGATGACACAGAATAGTCAATATGACATTGAACAAGCGCTTGGCAAAGGGTCTTTTTGGTCGCCGCTGGCACTTTTACTTCACTTTTAGGGGAAAAAATGCTTAAGAAATATTCAATATTTTTCTAAGCGCTTGCCAACAGATCTGCAGCAGAAATATACCGAAGAAAATCTCAAGACATGAAAGAAGGAAGAGACGGATCCCCGGGACAGAAAAATCCTACTGAGAAAGAGGAGCAACCTCTTTTGTTAAGAGCAAACCTGGTGGTCCCTCGGATATCCACCCCCGGCAGGGTTGGGTCATTGACACAGGGCCCTCCCGGTCGTCATCATGCGACTGTGTCAAGAGCATTGCAACGTCCCAAAGCTGCTCGTCGGTGCAGCTTTTTCTTTAGCAATATAAGGGGACTTCACTCTAACATCAATTCTGTACACCAATTTCTTCAAGCAGAATCCCCTACTCTCCTTTTTTTGACAGAGACTCCAGTAACATCCACATCTGACACGTCTAGATTTAATTTTCCAGGTTATCAACTGCTCCAAATTTTCAGACCTAAAGGAGGTGTATGTTGCTTCGCAAAATCTGAAATTGCCCTGGAGGAGGTTACTAGTTTCAATTGTCCCTATTTTGATTATTCTATATACAAATTAATTTCTGCTGGTAAATTTAAATACATATGTTGCATCTACCGTTCCCCAAATACTCCTCCAGAGCAAAGTCTTTTTGATTCTCTGTCCTCACAACTCAGTGTCCTCAACTTAAATGCTTCTTCTGAAATCACTGTGTTGGGTGATTTTAATGTCCATAATGTTGAATGGCTCACTCATTCAGCCAGGACTGATGATGCTGGTCTTGAATGTGAGCTATTTGCAGACTCATTTAATCTCACTCAACTAGTCAACCAACCCACCCGTGTACCAGATAATCCTAATCATAATTCCCACCTACTGGACTTATTTTTAACAACCAATTCAGAAAATTATGATGTTACAGTGAGGTCCCCGCTTGGATCTTCTGATCACTGTCTGATACAGGCCACCTGTCTATCACCTACCACACCTTCCCACTCTGAACCTGTTTTGGTGACTAAATGGCATTACGATAGGGCAGACTGGGAGGGTCTTCAAGGTTTCTTTATTGATATTCCCTGGACCTCTTTCTTTTCTAATGATGCACACTCCACCTTGAGCCACATACAAGATTTTGTAAAAATTGGAATGGAAACTTTTATTCCTCATCAAAAGTACAGTAAAAGATCTAATTCACCTAAATGGTTTGACCATAATTGTGCTAGAGTAACTGAACAAAAAGCAATAGCCTACAATGCATACACAAGATCAAAAACACATGAAGCCTTTAATTACTTTAGAAACATCAGAAATCATGCCAAAACTGTATTAAACCTAACTAAATCGAACTTTCTCCACAAGCAGGCAAATAAACTTCTAAATAATCCAAATGATAACAAAATATTTTGGTCTACTCTTAACTCATTTAAATCCAACTTCACTACTGCTTCATCCATTCCACCATTAAAATCTCCGACTGGCAATCTTGTAAGTGACCCACGAGGTAAAGCTAACCTCCTTGCGGATATTTTCTCCACCAACTCAACCTTAGATGAAATAAATCAAGATGTCCCTGTACTTAATTTTAATTCGCCTGAAATTCCCTCACTTAAGATCCACACCAGACATGTCAAAACTATTTTGCAGAATCTCTCGGTAGATAAGGCTCCTGCTCCAGATGAAATTCCTCCAATAGTACTTAAGAATTGCTCCTTGGTGCTCGCTCCTGTATTGGCAAAATTTTTCCGTCTGTGTACTCATACCTCATGCTTCCCAGTACCCTGGAAAGAAGCAAACATCCATCCAGTTCCTAAAAAAGGTGCCTCTTCAGATCCATCAAACTACAGACCAATAGCTATAACTTCCACTCTTGGTAAAGTCTTTGAAATTATATTAAATAATCACATAATTAAGCATCTTGAGAATAATAAATTAATCAGTGATAGGCAATATGGTTTTAGACGATGTCGATCAACTGCAGACATGCTTTGCCTTCTTACGCATCAAATCAACCAAGCTACAGACCAACATGGTGAAACACATACAATAGCACTGGATATATCAAAGGCATTTGATAGAGTCTGGCATCAATCCTTATTGTCGAAGATGTCACACTACGGCCTTGCATCATTAGTTCCACTAATTTCTTCTTATCTTCATAACAGAAAAATATGTGTAATGGTAGATGGCCTTTATTCTCAATTTCACTCAATAAATGCTGGTGTTCCCCAGGGATCAGTTTTGGCCCCAATTCTGTTCCTCATTCATATCAATGATCTCATATCTACCACTCATAATCCAATACATTCCTATGCAGATGACTCAACACTCCACAGTTCCTTCACATTTACCAATTCTTTCACCCAACCCGATCTTATAAATTCAAAAATAAACTGCAATTTCTCTGAACCAGGACCTTTCTAGAATTAATGGATGGGGACAAAAGAATCTAGTTTCCTTTAATGCACAGAAAACCAAGTACATTCAATTTTCTAACCGACAGAATCTCACTGACTCCCATATTTTTTAATGATGTAAATATTCCCACTTCCCCTAGTATTGATATTCTCGGTGTAACATTAACTACTAACTTGAGCTGGACACATTATGTTAGAAGCATTGCTAAGAATGCCTCTAAAAAACTGGGACTCCTGTACAGAGTTCGAGAATTCTTCACTGACGAGCAGTTGGCCGTGATATATAAAAGTCATGTGCGTTCACAGATGGATTACTGTTCACCTCTGTGGGGTGGAAGTGGAGTGGTTGCATTGAGGCAGTTGGACAAAATTCAAAATAAAGCTATTAGATTAATCAATAACCCTGCAATCACACAGGACCTTCCTACATTATCCATACGAAGAAACGTTGCATCCCTTGCATTATTCTACAGATATTTTCACAGCAATTGTTCCGAGGAACTTGCTTCAATTGTGCCGCCTCTCCACATCTTTCCCCGTAGAACTAGGGCAGCTGAGAGCGCCCATGAATTTACACTTTCTCCTCCACAATGCAGGACTTCTGCTTATCAGAATTCATTTATCCCCAGAGCTACTACTCTTTGGAATTCACTTCCCTCGAATTGCTTTCCACAAACTTACAATCTACAAATGTTTAAATCCAGTTGTTACAAACATTTTATGAATGGAGGATGCCTTTAGGCACATGGACCTTTTTGTTTTATCTGTGTTTTTCCTTCCTCCGTTCATTGTCTCAAAAAAAAAAAAAAAAAAAAAAAACTAAACAAAAGGTTACATAGAGCCAGTTTTGCACCAGCGAGCGAAAGAATAAAAGAACAAATCTGTGACATCGAAACCAAACTTCTCCGTTCCCATGACACTCAGCGAACAAGAGATGAACAAAAAGCGGTGTCACATATCAAAACAAACTCAAAGTTCTTTTTTAGCTATGCAAAAAAGAAACTAAGAAATATGTCAACAATTGGCCCACTCGAAAAGACCAATGGAGAACTTGACGGAGATCCAAAAAACATGGCACAAATACTAAGCAAGCAATATGAGGACACTTTCAGCCAACCGGACAAGAACAAAACAGTGGAAAACCCAACCAACTTTTTCTCGGAGCCCACCCCAACAGCCCGACAAGAACAAATCCCATCTGTAGATATTTCGAGGAAAGACATCACAACAGCCATTGACTGCATAGCATCAAACTCGGCAGCCGGACCTGATGGATTCCACACACTTTTCTTGAAGAACTGCAAAGACCAACTAGCAACACCCCTACAACTAATGTGGTCAGAATCCTTAAATTCTGGCTTGATACTATCAGCACTCAAAGTGGGAATAACTACCCCTATACATAAAGGAGGCAGCAAAGGGTCACCCAAACAGTATAGACCAGTGGTGTTAACTTCCCACCTGATAAAAATCTTCGAACGGGTCCTGCGTGACAGAATGACTGAACACCTAGAAAAAACCGGTGCTTTCAACGAGGGACAGCATGGATTTAGGAGGGGGCGATCCTGCCTCTCCCAATTACTACTCCATTATGAATCCATTCTAGAAGAAATGCAGGATGGGAACAATGCTGACGTGATCTACCTGGACTTCGCGAAAGCATTCGACAAGGTAGATCACAGGATCCTCCTCCACAAGCTAAGATCTCGCGGGATATCTGGGAAGGTAGGACACTGAATCCACAGTTTCCTTAACCTGACAAGCGCGATATAGACCTAGGTGCTAGGGTAGTTATTTGTGCATTTCTAGCCCTGGATTCTGACAGAATTCGTTATATTTACAATATAAACCATTATTTGTTTTCGGTATGCTTTTATTTTACATATATGATGTATATATGAACCTTCAAGAGTGCTAAAATAAGTGGGAAAAGCATTTGGGTGGTGAAAAACGAAGATATTGGCCACCCGGTCATAATCTCAGGCGAGAGAGAGTCACAGGCAGCCCTCCCCTCTCGCTGTCTGGGAGTCAACTGAGACGAGCGGGGCGGTGTGTGCCGGTGTCTGGGTGTTGCATAACGATCTTTTATGCAACCCACTTGTGCTACATTATCGCGGGAGAGAAAAATAACCGATAAATGATGATAATAAGTGGATAAATAGGTGATAATTGGGGAGGGGGGAATAAGGTGGGGAAGGAGGGGAGGGGGAGGGGTGAGAAACACATGGATGAGTACTAGAGGGGAATTATCTCACCTAGAGACAAAATCCTTTGTTTTGATAGGCCCTTTTTTTTTTTGGAAGGCTTTTTTTATGGTCTTGCTTCCGTGAGGCCTATCGCGTTCCCTATAGGAAGCCTTCCGTGAGGCCTATCGCGCTTGCCGGGTTAAGGACAGGACCCAAAGAGTGACAGTACAGGGGGCCCTATCAGACCCTAGTAAAGTGGTCAGCGGTGTACCTCAAGGCACTGTACTGGGTCCTCTCCTCTTCCTCATAATGGATGGCGACATCGATGCCGGCCTAAGACACTCATCAGCCACTTCATTCGCCGATGACACGAGGATAAAGAGGCAGATAGAGACCGAGGAAGATACCAGACTACTCCAACAAGACCTAGAAAGAGTCGTAAGCTGGGCAAAAAATAATAACATGGCTCTCAACGGAGAAAAGTTTGAACTCTTAAGGTATGGGGGCAAAGAACTTATCAAAAGCTCGACCCACTACCAATGTGATCAACAATTAATACCGGCCAAAGACCACACTAAGGATCTTGGGGTATACATGAGTAATGATGCCACCTTCTCCTACCATTACTCCAAAATCACTCGAGCAGCACGACAACTTTCAGGATGGATCCTTAGGACCTTCAACACAAGAGAAAGGGTGTGTATGCTGACCTTGTGGAAATCTCTGGTGCAGCCCAAACTCGAATATTGCTGTCAGTTGTGGTCCCCACACAAATCAACAGACATAGCAAAGATCGAGGCATTACAGAGAACTTTCACAAGCAGAATTTCAGGAGTCAACCACCTAAATTACTGGGAAAGGCTCAAAGAACTGGGGCTTTACTCTCTCCAACGTAGACGGGAGAGATACGTTGTAATTTACGTATGGAAGATACTAGAAGGAAGGGTTCCAAATGTGGGATTGGTTGAAAACGCAAATCCAAGAAGAGGACGCCTATGCTACGTCAGAAGCACTCAAGCCTCCACACAGCGAATGAAGACGCTAGTTCACAGCTTCCAACACAACGGGACCCGACTCTTCAACAGCATCCCTAGAGAGCTTAGGGATCTAACGGGTGTAACCGTTGACACCTTCAAACACAAACTAGACAAGTGGCTGGTTAGAATCCCAGACCAGCCACCAACACCAGGCTACCCAGGCTCCAACAACAGTCTCCCATCAAGAGTCCAAGACCCAGAGATGAGGAGGGGAGCACTGCCCGGAATATGCGGAGGTCCACCTTAGCTGCGTCGCTCCCAGACGGAATTCTTCAAAGGTAATCAAAGGTAATCAAAGGTAAAGCATCCCACCTGTCTATACAAGTATTTTATACATGCTCTACACTTGCTCAGGATAGATTCCAAAATTGTTTCACCTGACAAACTCGAGTCCAGTTTTAGTCCGAGATATTTAACTTGTGACACTGTTGTTATAGGAATATCATTACAGTTGACCGAGAAGCCCACAATGTCTTTCAGTTTGTGTTTTGTTCCACATAAGATGGCTTCCGTCTTGCCCAGGTGAAGAGATAGTCTATTGTCCACTA
Organism: Paralithodes platypus; assembly: GCA_032716605.1. Classification (NCBI taxonomy): domain Eukaryota; kingdom Metazoa; phylum Arthropoda; class Malacostraca; order Decapoda; family Lithodidae; genus Paralithodes; species Paralithodes platypus. The sequence continues at coordinate 60,367,604 of CM064572.1, forward strand.
GCCATTCACTACATGATTCTAGTTCTTTGGAAAGTGAAGCGGCAATACTTATTGTAAGTTATTGGGTCTTTTCCTGAAACCAGAAGAACACTGTCGTCAGTCATACTGTCAATCATACTGTATAAGGCCAGGAGTAGAACTCTGCAACTAAACGATAGGAAAAGACACAAATGGAGAAGTAGAATGCACTCTATGTGGCAATGATTATGAAGATCTGAAACATGTGCCCATCAATAAATAATGAAAGAATGAAAGCTAAAGAACTACAACAGCCATACCAAGAAGATGAACTGGGAATAATAGATTATTTATTCAGAGAAGAAAATCTAGAAGAGAAAAAGGAGATTTTATATAAGATGTGGAAGAAGAGAGAAATAATAATTAAAAGTTTGACATCTAATTAAGAAAGATAAAAACCATTGAATGTAAACTAGGAAATATCAAGTAAACTTAAATCTTCAGGGAGCTGCTGTTGCTAAGGCGTTCTGCCCCTTGGAGACGACATCCGACATCCGAAGACAAAGCGACCTCCAACGTTTGTGATTGTCACCGGCGAAGAAGAGTCCTCGGAGGAAATTGGTATAAATCACCATGTATACAAATTAGATCAGGTAAATATGGTGTTCCTAGGTTTCTACGTATATTCCTCCTTCCTTACAGAACGTAGGAGGCACCCCAATTTCGACACATTGCCCAGCATCCCGCATGTGACATGTCCCATGTGCCTTAACTCGATTTGGGAAGACTAGCCTATGAAAATAATGTCGGTACTTAGGCCTAGACTATTAACCGAAACTACCACTATTTGATGGCTAATATAGAATAAGGATGGGAAAAACTAAATAAGATGGTCACCAATTTTCCCATGGATTTTTTTATTTTTCCCTGTTAGGCTAGGCTAGTTTTCATCAATAGGCCTAGGCCTAGGCTATATAGTGTTTGGAAATAATTACAACCCTCGGCGAAACCGTTTTCCCCATTATACAACGATCTTAAGACACGTCGCCCGATAGTGGGGATGAAGTACAGGGAAAATGAGGGGTTAAATGCGTAAAACGGCGATTAAAACGTATTTTAGCAAAACTTGGCTAGGGTTTTAACTCCCTGCGACATATTATGTTCCAATAAGTCCGAGGAGGCGGGAGCCCCAGGATCACTGCCACGCACTACACTCAAAACAACACTGCGGCCGTTAGAATTATCGGAGGTGAATGAGGTTGCCACCAACGGTTTTATCGTATGGTAACTTATCAGTATAACTAAATAAGTTGGTCACCAATTATTTTGCAATATTTGAAAACAAATAGGCCTATGGATTTTATATGCTCTAAACATAGCCTAATATGAAAATGTGTTTTGGTTTAATTCTAGTTTCGCTTTCACAGCATACTCATAAATTTCTATGGCTACTTTAGAGTTGTCATATACCATACTTAATTTCTATATATGTCCAAAGCGGCGGAAATGCATTATAAGGAATTATACCTAGGCCTACTGTAAAAAAAAAAAAAAAAATCTCCCCATATGCGGCACCATAGCTATTACATAATACTAGGTTAGGCTAATGTCGTTAATGTAGTTTATTATCATTATATTACGTCTTTTACCCAGCAATTTCCTTGATCTTCATAGTTGGTCGGGAAGCTATGCCTTTACAACGGCGCCTCCCTTTTGTCGCTGTGTACGTGAAACTAGAATTTTACCTGTGTTTTAAGCCTCGGCAAAGCCTAATAAAAATATATGGTACTAAAATGGAATTTTGTCGTAGGCTAACATGGTTGTCAATATCTTCCTATAGACGGCACCGATTCGTACACACGCCATTTTCACCTGTCTCCCGAGGTCTGTCCACCAGCTTTTTAGTCTACTCCACCTCACACCTGCCCATCTCTGTCGATAGGTTGGGTTGTTTGGTTAGGTTAATATAGGCCTACTAGGTCTCAGAAACAAGATTCGTAGTTGCGGTAGTATTTACGGTATCTGGACACTTCGAGCGGAGGCGCATTTAGGTTAGGTTAGGTTAGATTGTGCATCCGCTCTATCAGGAATTCGCTCGAAGTGACTCGCATTCGTATTTACAGATACGGCCGAATACCGGTAGGCTACTAAATGGGCGCCGGCCCAACCGCCATGTTGTATCCCACGTAGGCCTACTAGGTAGCCTACTACGGACACATTGTAGGCGTTAAGTGTGGATTAGGCTTGTATCCAATGTACTAGGTCTATGTTACTGGATATTTATGATTTAAATAAGTGCTATGTTTTCGATAAATCTGGTTATATGGCTTTGCAATTAGGGAAATCATGAGCCGATTTCCGACATTTAGTTAGTCTTTTTCGATTCTCAAAATACGATCCAAGTTTTGCCAAAAAATTGGCTCGGGTTTTCCAAAATTATGCTTTTTGGGGTTTGCAAGGAAACATGAGCCAAAATTCTAAATTAGGTTACTGTAGTTTGTTTACTCTTAAAATTCGCAAAATCCGAGCCAAGTTTTGCTAAAACTTGGCTCGGGTTTTCCAATATTCGGGTTTTATGGCTTTGCAATTTCGGGAAACCTGAGCCAAATTTCTAAATGAGGTTACTGTCATTTTGTTGTCTACAAACTCTCAAAATCCGAGCCAGCTTTGGCCAAAACTTGGCTCGGATTTTCGAAATATTGGGTTTTAGGCCTTAGAAATACCTTAACTCCTTGCGACATATATGACGCGATCGCGTCATATGAATAAGTCCACCAAAAACTCATATGACGCGATCGCGTCATATGGACTTATCTCTATACCTTTATAATAAGTTATATGACGCACTAGCGTCATATGGAGCTCAGTAAGTCCGATAAGTTGGAAAAACTAAATAAGATGGTCACCAATTTTCCCATGGATTTTTTTTATTTTTCCCTGTTAGTTTTCATCAATATATAGTGTTTGGAAATAATTACAACCCTCGGCGAAACCGTTTGCCCCATTATACAACGATCTTAAGACACGCCGCCCGATAATGGGGAGGGCTATAAAGTACAGGGAAAATGAGGGGTTAAATGCATAAAACGGCGATTAAAATGTATTTTAGCAAAACTTGGCTCGGGTTTTAAGGTATTTCTAAGGCCTAAAACTCAATATTTCGACACCCATTTATTAGCCTACTGGTATTCGGCCGTATCTGTGAATGCGAGTCACTTCGAGCGAATTCCTGATCGAGCGGATGCACAATCTAACCTAATTAACCTAACTTAACCTAGCTTAACCTAACTTAACTTAACCTAGCTTAACCTAACCTAACCTACCTTAACCTAACTTAACTTAACCTAACCTAACTTAACTTAACTTAACTTAACCTAACTTAACCTCCGCTCGAATATGAATTCGCTCGAAGTGTCCAGATACCGTAAATACTACCGCAACTACGAATCTTGTTTCTGAGACGGTAAGACCTAGTATATTAACCTAACCAAACAACCCAACCTATCGACAGAGATGGGCAGGTGGAGTGGACTAAAAAAAGCTGGTGGACAGACCTCGGGAGACAGGTGAAAATGGCGTGTGTACGAATCGGTGCCGTCTATAGGAAGGTATTCTTATGTTCTTATGTATTGACAGCCATGTTACGACAAAATTCCATTTTATTACCATATATTTTTATTAGGTTTTGCCGAGGCTTAAAACACATTTTCATATTATGTTTTAGAGCATATAAAATCCATATTTGTTTTCAAATATTGCAAAATAATTGGTGACCAACTTATTTAGTTATACATAAGGATGTTGCAAAGATTAAAATTTGCGTAATTGTTTAATATATTGAAGTCCTCTTTTTCTAGTTATTAAAAATGTATTATATTCTATGGTGTATTATATGATATATAGAAGCAATAGAACTGTTCAAATGACCTGGGAAGTGTATATTAAACCAAATACAAAACTTTGAATAATGAGGTAAGAGATATGTGTTTTTTATCACTTTTCAACCCAAGACCAGTGGGGGTCTGGGGGCAGCACCCCCCAGGTTAGGTTAGGTTAGGTTAGGTTAGGTTAGGTTAATGACCATCTATGTAATATAATAATATAATATAATAGGGGAAAGAAGAAATGGACGGAGAGTTGATGATGGACATAAATAGAGCGGCAGAAAGGAGTATAGGAAGAATAAGAAGATGGACAGGAAAAAGAAAACAAAAACCATGGTGGAATGGGGAAATAAAACAAGCAAGAAGTGAAAGAAGGGATGTGAACAGAGAAAGGAGAAGGATGATAGAGAGAAATAGGAGGGAAGGCGGAGAGAGGGAACGAGAAGAAAGACAAGCGGTACGGGCATACGAGGAGAAAAGGAAGAAGGTAAAAATACTAATACAAGAGGCAATGATAAAACACGAGAAAGAAGAAGTAGAAAAGATCAGAAGCAAGGGGAAAGAGGGCTAAAAGGAGTGGTATAGGATGTTAAGAGGTGAGACCGGTAGAGAGGAAGAAAGCGTGGAACTAATAGTGGGAGATAGAATAATAAAGACAGAAGAAGAAATAAAGCGATACTGGGAGGAAATGGGGGGAGTAAATGAACAAGGGGAGGAGAGGGAATGGAACTTGGAAATGAGAGAGAGAAGACTACCAGAACAGGATAAGATGGAAATGGAAAGGGAGCTCACAATAGAAGAAGTAAGGAGAGGGATCAAAGCACTAAAAAAGGGAAAGGCGACCGGCCCGGATGGGATACCAAATGAAATGTACATAGAGGGGGGGGGGAAGAAATGGCAAGAAGACTGAAGAAAATGTTTAATGAGGTAATGGGAAATGAGAGAGTACCAGAAAGATGGAATGAAGCGAGAGTAACACTATTGCACAAGGGAGGGTACAAGAGTAAGAAGGAAATGAAAAGCTACAGGCCAGTGACAGTGACAAACACAATAGGGAAACTCTTCTGCGGGATATTGAAGGAAAGGATGAATAGAGCCATAGAGGGAAACGGGCTAATAAGTGATGAGCAAAATGGGTTCAGAAGAGACAGGAGGGGGACAGATAATATCTATATACTAAGCGAAGTGATGGGGAAAATGAAAAGAGAGAAAAAAATGGGTTACTGTGCATTCCTGGATATAAAGCCTATGATAGAGTAAACAGGGAACTGCTGTGGAAAATAATGGCAAGGAGTGGAATACCAGAAAAGTATATAAACATCATAACATCGATGTACCAAGGAACAAAAGCGAAGTACGCGCTAGGAAATATAGAAACGGGATGGGTAGAAAGCAAGAGGGGGGTAAGGCAGGGGTGCGTATTATCGCCGTTATTATTTGCGTTATATATGGAAGAAATGACACAGAGGATAAAAAGAGTGGGGGAGGGGATTCAGATAAACAAAGAAAGACTTGGGGTACTGCTGTTTGCTGACGACGTAGTTCTGATGGCAGAAACGGGAGGAGGGTTGCAGAGACTACTAGAGGAAGCAACGAGATTCGGGGAGGAACTTGAAGTAAGATTTAGTAAAGAAAAGAGCCAGGTGATGAAAATGAATGGAGAGCTTCAAGAGGATGAGGAATGGACACTGGAAGGAAACAGAATGAAGAAGACAAGGGAGTATAAATATCTGGGGGTAACGATCACGGAGAAAGGGTTTGAGAAGGCGAAAAGTGAAAAGGTGGGACAAATGCAACAATGGAATGGGAGACTATGGAGCGCGACAAGGCTAAGAGCGAATAGTTATGAAATAGTGCGAGGGCTGTGGAAAGGATTAGGAGTACCTGCAATAATGTACGGCTTAGAGGCGGTAGAAACAACAGAGGCGGAAACGAAGAAATTAGAAACGATACAGAATAAAATCGGGAGGACAGGATTGGGGGCAAATAAATACGTAGCTCAAGAAGAAATCCGAGGGGAGATGGGGTGGAGTACGTTTGAGGAAAGGATTGGGAAAGCGAAAGGGAAGTACAAAGTGAGGCTAGAGGGGATGGAGGAAGATAGGTGGCCGGGGAAGGTATACAGATGGGCGAGCGAGCAAAGTAAATGGAACAGAGAGTGCAAAAAAAGATTGGGGAGGATAAATATAAAACAGGACCGGGTGGGAGGGGAATTTAGAAAAAGAAATGAGAGAGAGGAGTGGGTCATACTAGAAAATGGGAGGGGATGTGTCAGAGAGATAGAGAAAGGGATAAAGGAGGAGGGGAGAAGAAGATGGAGGGAGGGGGTAGAAAATAAAGCCACGCTGGCATATTATAGAGAGAAGGAAAAACCAGCTAGAGAACTATACTATGATGGAGGATGGGGATCGAAACTTCTATTTAAAGCAAGAACAGGATCGCTAGAAACGAATGAGAGAACAAGGAGATGGAATGGAGTGGGACCGCACTGCAGTCAATGTGAAATGGGAGGAGACCCAATAGTAGAGGATGTAGAACACATAGTAACCGAATGTACAAGATATAATGAGGAGAGAGACGAGTTGGAGAGGTACATGAGGAATAGAGTTGGGGAGAGGGGGTGGGAGGAGATTAAGCAGAGGGTAGATAGAGGGGTAGGGGCGCTATTGGGGTTAACACAGGAGATGGAAACACAAGACATGGAGATGGTGAAGAGGATGTTGGAGAAAATGTGGAGGAAGAGAAATGGGGGGGGGGAGTTATACAAAAAAAAAATGTCTCTTAAACTATCCTTCTACTCTAAACTTTCCCTCCTACTAACGTTTCTGAGCCAGTACCGATACAAAGGTCAGCCCTGTGGATCTGCACGGTCTGCGGGCGGGTTCTAAAGAAGAAGAAGAAGAAGAATGTAAATACAGTAGTGAACATTTGGTTCAGTCTGTGCTCAAAAATCAATTTTTTTTAGGAGGAGGCCATACACTAAACAATTACCTAAACTTACCCATTATCTATCAATCTAAAGATACAGTGTCAAATTGCGCCATTTATTGGGTGAATCGCGCTTTTACAGTAGGTAAGGGAAATTGTGGGGTACATTGGATACACGATGGGCTCGGATGGGTTGAGGGGGGGCGTTGTCCCCCCCTCACCCCCCCTTGATTTATTGTCATCCTCATTATGACCTCATAGCCTATATGTAGATCTGTAAGGGGGCAAACACAGGTTGCCGGTATTTCATTTTTATTAGTAGGCCTAGCCTAACGCTCACGCCATTTATTGGGTGAATCGCATTCACCGTATCTTGCAAAACAAGAAGAAGGAGGACGAAGGCTTCATTGTGCGCAATGCTTTGTTTACGGTCGGGACATTATTTTTTATTTTTTTTTGGTGTAGGGTCGGCCTAATCGGGTTTTTTCAAGTGTCGATAACGAAAGTCCTCCATGCGGACTATAATGAGAAAAATATGGCGAGTCTATTGGTCCCTATTTTCCCTAATAAATTGTTTCTAATAAGGCGGATGTAGTGTCCTTGAAGATTATCATGCATTTTATGTGCACTAGGCCTAGGCCCTATTTAAAGCACTGTTAAAAAAAAAAAAAATATAGGCCTAGTTCTCCCTATTGATGGTGGTAAAACTCGTATTTAGCCCCTTACTGGCAAAATAGTCTAGATTCTGATTTCAATAAGTGAGGGGGGTGGGCAAGACCACTTTCATCCCATCCGGCTACTGTATAATGATAAAAACTACCGGGAAGGATGTAGTTACCGGGTGTACCACTACCGACATACAACATAAATCATCTATAAATACTTATAATAAAATAAATACTTATAAATCTATAATACTAGGTTAGGTTGTTTGGTTAGGGTAATGTATTTTTGTATCCAAAGGCAGTCAAAATAGACGGGAACATGATGGGGTACACCCGGTAACTACATTCTTACCAAACTACCGTACCTAGCCTAAAACTAAAAAGAATAACCACGGGAAAATTTTTGGTAGTTTCGGTAATATTTTTCAGTTTAGGCCTAGGCCTATGTTATTGTATTTGGTTACTGTAGATTAAGCTGATATAAATATAAAGTTAAATTGCGCCAATTCTTATTAGGCTAACCTATAAAAAACGAGTAAATACGAAGGAGACCTAGGGAATTAGGAAAAAAAAGGCTAGGCCTAGGCTAAAGCTAAAATTGATAAATCGATCGTAATTTGTTATTAGTTTGGCTTCCGCTTTACGCCTTTAAAAGCTATCCCAGATTAAGAGATATGACTAGGAATCCATAAAAGAGTGAAATTGAGAAAGTGAATGCTGAAGAAACCCGCACTTCTCAGAATGGCATAGGCCTCTCGAAGATGTCCCTGTATATCTCGGCAATTTCCGAGTTGGACGGGATTTGTGTCCGGTTTACAATGTTCTCTCACTCGGTTTTAAGTGATTTTAGGATGAATTGAAGCCTGTGTCTTTTAATTATTGTGTTAATATTAATTACTATGTACTGTACTGTCCCTGAAAACATAATAAGGTTAGTATTTGTCATTAATATGATGAATTTCACATGTTGAAAAAAAAAAAAATCTCTGGTGACGCAGACTTTCCTCTTCTAATTTGGAATTTTCCCTCTCTTAAGTCGAATATAGGCTAAGTCGGACATCTCGGAAGTGGTCTCCCCCCAATTAGTCCGAGATAGCGAGGGTTTACTGTATAGGGTATGGTATTCCAGTACAGTATTGTGAACATTCACTTGACGATCTTTCAGAAAAGCTTTTCCTCAAAACCTCCGTTTTCTAATGTTATGATGCGTGATCTCGGAGATGTTTTTCACTCTCCCGAGTCCTGCAGTGCTTGCTAGTAATTTGATGTCTCCTACATAATTTATAAGAGCAGCAGGGTCTTTGAAAGGGGTGCAGCCACAACATGTGAGGTGAGGTTGAACGGTCACGTTATGGAGAATGTCAGCTCATTTAAGTATTTGGGCAGTGTGTTGACACTGTTGAGTAAGTATGGGAGTACTGTATGGATGAGGAAGTGCGGTAGAGGGTGCAACAGGGGAAGAGGGTTGTAGGAACGCCGAAAGCAGTAACAAGAAGTAGGGTGGTCAGCATGGAAGTAAAGAAGTCCTTGCATGACAGTGTGGTATTCCCGACATTGACTTACGGGAGCGAAGCATATACGTTTGTGAAGAGACTCAAACCATGAGGGGTGGAAATGAGTTACCGGTACTTGAGAAGTGCGTGCAGAGTTACATGGAGGGATAGCCAGACGAGTGAGGAAGTATGAGAGAGGTGTGGTGTGGATGTAGATGTGCTGGAAAGTGTTGAAAGGAACACCTTGAGATGGTTCGGCCTTATGGAACGTATGGGTAGCGAGAGAATTACTAAGAGGGTGTACGAGAGTGAGGTGGAAGTACAGAGAGGGAAAGGTAAACCGAGAGAGAGGTGGAAGGATGGAGTGAAGAATTATATGAGTGAAGGCGGTGCTGGTTGGGAGGAGGGGCGTCGATTGACTGGGGACAGAGGTGATTGGGGGTCTTTCGTTCGTGGCCACCCCTGCTGAGATCACGGCATCAGGCAATAGATAGATAGATAGGGGTCTGGCCCCAGGTTAGGTCAGGTTGTGAGGTTAGGCTAATGGAGGTTAATGACAATCAGACAATATTGTCGTCGGAGGATGCGGGTGAGTTACGTGTTTGGGTATTATTCTCCTTTTGCACCGGGTCGAAGTTATGATCTATTATTTAGGATTATGTACAGTAGTAGTTGTTGTTGTTGTTGTTTTTCCCCAAGCTGCCTGGCTGAATAGCCCCAAGGCCCCGAGCAAGGCCAAGGCTATAACCGAGCGCCCCCACAGAACCCTCCCTGCCGACCACAATAAAGACTGGGTGACCGAAGCCACTCCATGACGGGGAGCTGAGGAGGGCATGGAAACGCCCGGGAAACCAAAGCCCCACCCAGGGCCCTGTGCCCCTCAGCAATTATGAAGAGAAAGTTGAAGGGCAAAGGAAAGATGTGACGCTTTGGCTTCCAATCTTGGTAGATTAGGAGGTTAATCCACGCAAGAGACGCCGTCACTTGAGATCTAGAAAATATATAAGTAAAAGGAACAGTCAGAGTAAGCTATGGGTATGGCAGAGATCGCTCAGTTCTCACTCTGATAGACCAGCCCATCACCACATGACTAGAACCCAATCCTCTCAGCATCAGCTAGGAAAGGCCCTAGAAAGCTGCCTTTGGCGGGGGGATAGCTCCCCTATTTCAACCCTTTTCGGGGTTGGGCACCCGCCCTGTACAGTAGTAGTACATGATATAACTACTGTACAGTAGTAGTTATATCATGTACCGGTACTTCATTGGCATGTACAGTCCATCCTCCTATAACGTGAGTTTAGGGGCGGCACTGCCCCTCGTGTTGTAGGTATTTCGCGGTTGTAGGAATAACACTTTAAATGGAGATAATTCTATATAGGTCTGGGCCCCCCAATTTTGCCACTTTTCCGTATTTTTTTTAGCTTAATAAATATATAGGCTAGGCTATACAACTTCCATTTCATCGGAATAACATTCATTGCCAAGCATCTTCTTCTTCTTCTTGTGGAGTTGCTGTCCCTTTTTCTGAGAATAGTCACAGGTCTTGGTCTTGTCCACAGCTGGGGTTTGTTGTTGTTTCGTGGACAAAATCTAACCAAACGTACTGTCCGACATTAATTTATTATCAACAATTGGATATTCTTTACTGTGGGCTCTTATTACTCTACTTCCTAATAATAGGCAAGTCAATTATAAGATCATGTTTGGATAAACAAATATACCAAATTAAATTTGAATGAAGAAACAGTATGTTGAGTGAGATGTTTCAGCTTGCCGTCAACCCAGCTGGGCCAGCTCCGAAGCTCTCTTGCCGTCGCGCTGTAGGTGGGGGGGGCGGGGTCGCGCAGTAAGAGGAGGCGCTGGATTTGAAGCACTCGGCAAGGCCATTTCGCGTTATATGTTTTCGGCTCGGGTTATAAGAGGTTTAGGTAATTCGGGACCCCCCCTCGTGTTGAAGGAGGATCGCGTTGTAGGAGCTCATGTTATAGGAGGATGGACTGTACTGTACAGTATGTCCAAACCGTCGGTAATTCATTATAATATACTTTATATACAGTACCGGTACTCCCTAAATCAATAAAAAAAAATGGGGAAGGTTGTACAGTACTGTACTGTAGTATACGGGCGTACGGTCGTCATGATTACGTAGGTTGTAGTTTCGCGTTTTTTTTTTTTTTTTTTTTTTTTTTTCCTGTTATTTGCCCCCTGCTGGCAATATATATGATGATGACAATAAGTCCTGTAGGGGGTGAGGGCCTTCTCTACCTATTATTGTAATCCAACAGCAGTCAAAATAGCCGGGAACGTAATCACGAGCGTGCAAATATTTTGTGTTGCATTGGTGTTTTAAGATTGTTTGATAATATTTTGTTTGCAATTTACGACGGGGCTTGTGAAATAACACCTAAAAAAAACAAAAAAACAAGGACAGTAAATAAATTATAAAATACTTGTAAAAATCGTCCCCGGTGTAAAACTAGAAATGTACCCGTGTTTGTTTATGTCCATTTCGCCATCGCAAGAATTTTACCAAACTCTATCCCAAGGCCAACAGTATGTTCTGGTATGTATAAACTCAGGCATATACCCCATAGCTGGGGATGGTCGACTCGAGACTGAACCCGAACTTAAATCACATTTAAAGTTTCAATTCTTAGGGTCCGGGAGCACTTTCGCTTGCAGCGTTCCCTCGCTCCTTTCTCTGTCTCTTCTAGTAGATAAATTTTACAAGGGGAGGAGGATTCCTAACCCCCTGCCCTAACGGTGAACTGCGTATTTGCTCTGGCTTTTCCTCATTTTTGCTTTTAAAACTAGGCTATTCCAGCAAGGTGTCAAACGAAAGCCGAGTCCTTTCTTTTTAGTCTTTATTGTCTATGCAAAGATAATATTGTGGTTTATAGTTCAAATTTTGTCTTTTGATGTGATGAAATGGCCAAAATAGTGCTATTTTCTGGTAATTTTCTTGTGTTCCATCTAATTTTCATTCTAGTCTTTAAACAAAATTACTCTAGTTTGACACACTGTATAATTCCAGATATGGCCTATGCGATATGGCATTAGAAACCCGTACACTATTTTGATTCAGAACGGAAAATGTGTGGGCATTGATGATCTTGCGGACAAGTGTTTATATCCTTGCAACCGGAACCCCCATCTAATGTTTTTTTGTTTTTGTTTTTTTTATGTGAATGAGGGAGACAAAAGGCATAACTGCCTGTAGCGAGTGCCTCTCCCAGATTTCAAAGAGTGACAGGGCCGAAATCAAGGGACGTTCAAGCTAAAAATGTCCGGACACACGGAGTTTGAAGCAATTTAAGTCATAGGAAGAGGGAAAGACTGATTCTGGGAGAGAGTTCCAGAGCTCAGCAGTTGAATAGAAGAAAGTCTGAGAATAGCATTTCACTCTTGGGTTGGAGAGTTGCACAGAGTAGGGGTGGGATTGTGTTGCAAGGCGGGTAATACGTACCCTACGTAGAGGAGGTGGTATAAACTGGGAAAGCTCCGAGGAACACTGATTATTGTAGTAGCGATAGAATAGTGAGTATTACCTCGGTTGTCTGCAAAATGCTAGAAATACTCACAAGAGACAGTCTTGTAAATCACTTAGAGGAAAATATCCTACTCAAAGATACCTAGCATGGCTTCCGTAACAAATGTTCCAGCTTGATAAACTTTCTTGGACTTCTTCCACGATATCCTCAACCTATATGACGAGAGTATCGCTGTAGATATTATATACCTTGATTTTCAGAAGGCCTTTGACGAAGTACCCCACAAATGGTTATTGATAAAATTAAAAGTGCATGGAATACAAGGGGGAGTGTTGAGATGGATGGAAAATTGGCTCCGTGAAAGAAAGCAAAGGGTTGTTGTTGTTGTTGTTCCCCAAGCTGCCTGGCCAAACAGCCCCAAGGCCCCGAGCAATTCCAAGGCCATAACCGAGCGCCCCCACAGAACCCTCCCTGCTGACCACAATAAAGCCTGGGTGACCAAAGCCACTCCATGGCGGGGATCTGAGGAGGGTGCGGAAACGCCCGGGAAATCAAAGCCCCACCCAGGGCCCTGTGCCCCTCAGCAATTATGAAGAGAAAGTTGAGGGGCAAGGGAAAAATGTGACACTTTGGCTTCCAATCTTGGTAGATTGGGAGGTCAATCCACAGAAGAGACGCCGTCACTTGAGATCTAGAAAATATGTAAGTAAAAGGAACAGTCAGAGTAAGCTATGGGTATGGCAGAGATTGCTCAGCTCTCACTCTGATAGACCAGCCCATCACCACAGAAAGCAAAGGGTAGTCATAAATGGTAAAGCATAAAAATGGACCAATGTACTGTAACTAGCGGGGTACCCCAGAGATCGGATCTAGGGCCAGTGCTCTTCCTAGTTTATATGTATGACATCGATATTTTAATTCTAACGCTTCTTGAATTTGGCTCTCTTTCACTCTTCTAAATTTTAGGGGGCCACTTGTAACAGGCAGCTTTGTCTTTTGTCTGCTTCATAATGTACACATGGTAAAAACTTAGTTCTTTAGACTCAAGCTTTCCGGTCTATGCCATAAAATCGGTAAGGGTTGTGTTATCGTGCGTATCACCTCACACACTGTTATGTTTGTGTCTAATTTGACCTGTTTTTTTCTTTCTTCAAAATTAAAGACGTAAATCATCAGAATAACCGTAACCTAAACTAACCTTGAATTATTAATGGGGGCTGCAACAACCACACACTCGCAGAATAGCCTATTAGTGGGGGTGTGGGTGCAGCAGCCCCCACTAATACAGTACTTGTAGGATTAGGTTTTTATACCATGCCCGAAAGAGGGGTTATGGATCTGCGATCTTACTTTCAACCATTTTGACAATTTTACCAACGCCTAAACTTCGTTTGTTGCAAAAATAGCCTCCCGAAAGTATACCTAGGATGGGAATCGAACCCGAGACCCTTGGGTTACGAGGCAGACACCTTACCAGTTAGACCAATAGCGATATACTGTACCACTTGGCCTGGTTGGCTCGACTATATTTCCACATCTTGTTCAGTTTATGCTAACTTGGCCCTAGGTTAGGTTAAGAATATTTAGATGATTTATGATAATTTCGGACGAGTTTACCCTCGCAACCCCTGTTTACTCTTGTTATGACGCGCAATCTCGAAGGTGCTTTTCATTCTCCCGCAGTACTTTATGGTAATTTAACGGCTTCTATATAATTTTTATGAGCAGCGGGGGCTGGGGGGAGCAGCCAGGCAGCCCCCCACTCCCAGGTTAGGTTAATGATATCGTTGGAGGAGGCGGGTGAGGGTTTGTTTACGTCCACGAGTCTCCCCTCTAGGCTGCGTTCACATTCGACGGATGGCTCAAGTCAAAAGAAATACCAGATAATAATCTATATACAGGTAGCCTATACTGTAGGATGGTTGTAATATAACAGGGCTAAATGGGAGTGGTAATAGTAGCAGTATCACTCCACTTCTACTAAAAATAAATTGCTTACATAATACAGAAATAGTGGTAGATTTTTAGGTCTGGGTTCAATTTTGTCGGTAAATTTTACTATTTTTTGTTTAATGCTTTCTTAGTGTGTTTAACTATGTGAAACTTGCGGCAAATATATACATAGCTTAACATAGCCCAAGTGTCCAGGATACGCAATATTAATTGCGTATCATGGACGCTTGCTAAGCATTTAATTTTAAGGTAAGCAATGGTCTTTTTTTATGTTTCTATTATTGTAGGCTTATCTTAACTATTGATTATTGATTTAGATTGAAAATGTGTGTGTCTGGGCTCTGGGGCGGGCTGCCGCCCATATGTATTTTTCTCCATAAGTTATGTTATTCCTATTACTGTACGCGAATTCCCAATATGCACCACACTTTTCCGTCCATATAGACGCGTTTTGGGGGGGTCTGACTGTACTAGGCCGTCGCATGGGGCCATCTGTAGAGTAGGGTCTGGCCAAATTTTGCATCCTACCTTATTTTTATATATTTTTTTATTACACATCTCCTGCAGGAATGACACATACAGTTGTTGTTCCCCAAGCTGCCTGGCCGAACAGCCCCAAGGCCCCGAGCAAGGCCAAGGCCATAACCGAGCGCCCCCACAGAACCCTCCCTGCCGACCACAATATAGCCTGGGTGACCGAAGCCACTCCATGGTGGGGAGCTGAGGAGGGTGCGGAAATGCCCGGGAAACCAAAGCCCCACCCAGGGCCCTGTGCCCCTCAGCATTTATGAAGAGAAAGTTAAGGGGCAAAGGAAAAATGTGACGCTTTGGCTTCCAATCTTAGTAGATTGGGAGGTCAATCCACGGAAGAGACGCCGTCACTTGAGATCTAGAAAATACATAAGTAAAAGGAACAGTCAGAGTAAGCTATGGGTATGGCAGAGATCGCTCAGTTCTCACTCTGATAGACCAGCCCATCACCACATGACTAGAACCCAATCCTCTCAGCATCAGCTAGGAAAGGCCCTAGAAAGCCGCCTTTGGCAGGGGGATAGCTCCCCTATGTCAACCCCTTTCGGGGTTGGGCACATACAGTATTGGCAAGTACTGTAGTATACTGTACGATACGAACACTTCATTATGGACGATAAAATTCACAGATTCAGACCTGGACCTAATGCCAAAAGAATACCAGTAGCCTAAAAGTATGGTATATTTGTGGGTGCATTTCAAACTTTTAATAGTTGTTTTACAATATTTACTATTTTCAAGCAATATTTTAAAGCCTTGCATGGACACTTATCACAGAGGAGTTGACCATTGCACTACCATTTTCAGTTGATCCATTTTCTTATCATGTGCAATTTTGGATGTGTTTTTTTATTCTCCTGCACAGTACAGTACAGTATTTTGGTTATGCTCACGGTCACAAACATTACGTACTCATCTAATTTGACCGTTATTTTCGAGATCAGGTACTTGTGCTCGATCTCAAAACAAAAGAACTTAAAAACGAAGGCAGTCCATGACAGGGTCACCCGGAATGACTCCATTTAGGACGCGAGACTGCAACCACACGAAACGGTCTTTAAACTTTTATAAATTTATGTACAGTATGTAGTGGACTTTACCCATCTATCTACTGTATCTATATCTATCTATCTATCTATCTATATACTGTATATATATATATATATATATTTTTATTTTTAATTTTTTTTTTTTGGATTCATTTGTTGATTGTAAGTTTGTGGAAAGCAATTCGAGGGAAGTGAATTCCAAAGAGTAGTAGCTCTGGGGATAAATGAATTCTGATAAGCAGAAGTTCTGCATTGTGGAGGAGAAAGTGTAAATTCATGGGCGCTCTCTACGGGGAAAGATGTGGAGAGGCGGCACAATTGAAGCAAGTTCCTCGGAACAATTGCTGTGAAAATATCTGTAGAATAATGCAAGGGATGCAACGTTTCTTCGTATGGCTAATGTAGGAAGGTCCTGTGTGATTGCAGGGTTATTGATTAATCTAATAGCTTTATTTTGAATTTTGTCCAACTGCCTCAATGCAACCACTCCACTTCCACCCCACAGAGGTGAACAGTAATCCATCTGAGAGCGCACATGACTTTTATATATTACGGCCAACTGCTCGTCAGTGAAGAATTCTCGAACTCTGTACAGGAGTCCCAGTTTTTTAGAGGCATTCTTAGCAACATAATGTGTCCAGCTCAAGTTAGTAGTTAATGTTACACCGAGAATGTCAATACTAGGGGAAGTGGGAATATTTACATCATTAGATTCTCTTGTCCCCATTCATTAATTCTAGAAAGGTCCTGGTTCAGAGAAATTGCAGTGTTTATTTTTGAATTTATAAGATCGGGTTGGGTGAAAGAATTGGTAAATGTGAAGGAACTGTGGAGTGTTGAGTCATCTGCGTAGGAATCTGATCCCTGGGGAACACCAGCATTTATTGAGTGAAATTGAGAATAAAGGCCATCTACCATTACACGTATTTTTCTGTTATGAAGATAAGAAGAAATTAGTGGAACTAATGATGCAAGGCCGTAGTGTGACATCTTCGACAATAAGGATTGATGCCAGACTCTATCAAATGCCTTTGATATATCCAGTGCTATTGTATGTGTTTCACCATGTTGGTCTGTAGCTTGGTTGATTTGATGCGTAAGAAGGCAAAGAATGTCTGCAGTTGATCGACATCGTCTAAAACCATATTGCCTATCACTGATTAATTTATTATTCTCCAGATGCTTAATTATGTGATTATTTAATATAATTTCAAAAACTTTGCCAAGAGTGGAAGTTATAGCTATTGGTCTGTAGTTTGATGGATCTGAAGAGGCACCTTTTTTAGGAACTGGATGGATGTTTGCTTCTTTCCAGGGTACTGGGAAGCATGAGGTATGAGTACACAGACGGAAAAATTTTGCCAATACAGGAGCGAGCACCAAGGAGCAATTCTTAAGTACTATTGGAGGAATTTCATCTGGACCAGGAGCCTTATCTACTGAGAGATTCTGCAAAATAGTTTTGACATGTCTGGTGTGGATCTTAAGTGAGGGAATTTCAGGTGAATTAAAATTAAGTACAGGGACATCTTGATTTATGTCATCTAAGGTTGAGTTGGTGGAGAAAATATCTGCAAGAAGGTTAGCTTTACCTCGTGGGTCACTTACAAGATTGCCAGTCGGAGATTTTAATGGTGGAATGGATGAAGCAGTAGTGAAGTTGGATTTGAATGAGTTAAGAGTAGACCAAAATATTTTGTTATCATTTGGATTATTTAGAAGTTTATTTGCCTGCTTATGGAGAAAGTTTGATTTAGTTAGGTTTAATACAGTTTTGGCATGATTTCTGATGTTTCTAAAGTAATTAAAGGCTTCATGTGTTTTTGATCTTGTGTATGCATTGTAGGCTATTGCTTTTTGTTCAGTTACTCTAGCACAATTATGGTCAAACCATTTAGGTGAATTAGATCTTTTACTGTACTTTTGATGAGGAATAAAAGTTTCCATTCCAATTTTTACAAAATCTTGTATGTGGCTCAAGGTGGAGTGTGCATCATTAGAAAAGAAAGAGGTCCAGGGAATATCAATAAAGAAACCTTGAAGACCCTCCCAGTCTGCCCTATCGTAATGCCATTTAGTCACCAAAACAGGTTCAGAGTGGGAAGGTGTGGTAGGTGATAGACAGGTGGCCTGTATCAGACAGTGATCAGAAGATCCAAGTGGGGACCTCACTGTAACATCATAATTTTCTGAATTGGTTGTTAAAAATAAGTCCAGTAGGTGGGAATTATGATTAGGATTATCTGGTACACGGGTGGGTTGGTTGACTAGTTGAATGAGATTAAATGAGTCTGCAAATAGCTCACATTCAAGACCAGCATCATCAGTCCTGGCTGAATGAGTGAGCCATTCAACATTATGGACATTAAAATCACCCAACACAGTGATTTCAGAAGAAGCATTTAAGTTGAGGACACTGAGTTGTGAGGACAGAGAATCAAAAAGACTTTGCTCTGGAGGAGTATTTGGGGAACGGTAGATGCAACATATGTATTTAAATTTACCAGCAGAAATTAATTTGTATATAGAATAATCAAAATAGGGACAATTGAAACTAGTAACCTCCTCCAGGGCAATTTCAGATTTTGCGAAGCAACATACACCACCTTTAGGTCTGAAATTTTGGAGCAGTTGATAACCTGGAAAATTAAATCTAGATGTGTCAGATGTGGATGTTACTTGAGTCTCTGTCAAAAAAAGGAGAGTAGGGGATTCTGCTTGAAGAAATTGGTGTACAGAATTGATGTTAGAGTGAAGTCCCCTTATATTACTAAAGAAATAGCTGTACTGACAAGCAGCTTTGGGACGTTGCAATGCTCTTGACACAGTCGCATGATGACGACCGGGAGGGCCCTGTGTCAATAACCCAACCCTGCCGGGGGTGGATATCCGAGGGACCACCAGGTTTGCTCTTAACAATTGTACTGCCATATTTAAGGTAAGTGTATGGTGTTACATGTATGGTATGTAGTGGGAAGAGTAGTATTTTATGGATAGAGGATAGCGATGTAGGGCAATGTCGTGAAGTTGGATGTGTATGTTATATAAAGAGGGTTTTCCTGATACCCCTGATGTGTGAGGCAGAAAGATATGTATCCAGCTACCAAGGCCTGGGAGAGAAAATGGAATTCAGGCTATTCCCTGAGTCTCCCGAAACCTTGGCGGTAGTACTTCCCTGGGCGGGGCTGCCTACCCCTACTACCTACAAAATATACCTATACCTATATATATATATATATATATATATATATATATATATATATATATATATATATACAGTACTCAGGCCCAATCCCCACTTTTTCCTTTTGTGTGTGTGTGGGGGGGGGGGGGGGGAATTCAAGACAGAGCCCGAATAGGGACAACACATCAGAAAACAATGAACACACAAAAACAAAACATAACTTCATACACATCCTCATAGCTCTTGTAAATTGCAGATGGAAAGCAGTGGAGGACCTGCGGCAGATGAACCATTTACAAGAGTTTCTACTGTCTGGCGGACCGTTCGTACCGGAGGTGTTCAACGACAAAAAAAAGGTAGCTTATTTGATTTTTTTAAGACCTTTCGTGTCATTTAGGTGTCGATTTCTAAAAAGACGTCACCGTATACTGAAAGGGGTACCGTGAACTGGGGCAAATTCGGAAAATTTTTGTGTTTTTGTACCATCGAGTCAAGTTTTTAGTTCTATCGAAGATCTTTAGTTAGTATTATACGTGAGGCTGGTCCACTAGTATATCGAGTCATAGCAGCAAGAAAATATTAGATATCTATTATATACTGTACTATGAAATTATATATTGTACTGTACTATGAAAATATATAATTACAGTGGAGCCCCTACCATATCTTCGCGACAGCAATCTTCGCTGTAGACACTAAATAGACTCAATTTCGCTGTAAATGAATCAATCTTCGCCAAAAAATACGAGAAAAGTATGCCGCGGTTTTATTCTTCGCAGCTAATATTTCAATCTTCACGCCGCATTTTCCTGCCTAGCTGAGGCATAAACATGCTGGCCAGCCAATCACAGTCCACCATTCGGGCACCATCTAGCAACGTCATAGCAAAGCAGTCAATCACAGGCATCCAGTAGAACGTCATTGGAAGTAAAATGATTAATTATATTTTTTCTATAGGTCCAGGAATAATTTGTAGCGAGGTCGGTCCTTTGAGATCAGTGCCTTATAAATTGTCCTTTCCTTCCACGTAAACATTGCGCTATTCGGTGTGCAGTTGGGTCTGAGTGCATTATTAGGTTAATATCCAGTATTGGATAAATAGATATCAATCGTAGACGTGTACTTAAGCTTTAATCCCTTCTATACCGGCGACATCCTTTTAACTATATTCTGGCTGTTATCAGACGATAGTATTCAGTTTATAAAAAGGCCTCCACCAATTAACAGACTTTGAACTATCTTGCATAACCCTTTTTATTACCACCAATCCTTCTTAACCGGCGGCACCCGGCAATTGTCGAGTTAAATAAATGTGGCCTATGTGGCGGGGCCCGGCGATTGTCGAGTGCAATTTTGAGCACGTAATGTGCTCTGAGAGTGAGTGGAGCAGTGGGAGGAGCGTAGATTACCTCCTGACCGCTCGCCACGGCCGCCGTGAAGCTACTGAGATTTATTGCACCCTCCCCCACCCTCTCTCACTCGCTACACACGTAATAATGTAAGAAATTGACCGTATTTTAGCGATTTTGCCCTTCGGTTGCACGATCGTTGCAAGACAACCAGTGATCGTAGAAGGATGGTTCGGGTGTCATTGGAAAGCTCAATTTACGCCCTTTCAGGGATACATATTTGTATTATGCTCTGGGTCTTGTTTATGCATGAAAAAGAGCACGGAAACAACCCCATTTATGGTCAGAACCCCCCGCTGGGCGGTACATAGAAATTACCGCTTAGGCCGCTCGTAAGGTGTTAAGCAACATGAAATTCTCTAAATGTAGCTAAATTGGGATTAAAAAGACATCGCCGGTACAGATTGGGTTAACTGTCTTTGGTGGTTTAATGATTGGTGTTTAAAATCTGGATGTGGTAGCCCTGGTTCGAATCCCGGGAGGATCACATAGTTTCATTCATTTCATTGGGAGGTGTTTGGTGTTGGGAGTGAAATTAATTAGATAGAATATTAGATAGAATATTAGTATACGGTCACTATGGTCTATTCATTATATTTAATCTAAAAAAAAAAATACTACTAACCTCTATAACTGTGTGTTCTGATCCCAAGTCTTTCTTGGTCCACCTCTCCTTGCGACTCTCTCCATGTTCATATACTTGCTTTTCTTGACCCAATTATTGTCATCCATCCTTTTCACATGTCCACACCAACTAAGCCTGCTCTTACGCATATCCTCATTAATAATCTCTTTGCTTAAGCTCCTGAGTTCTACATTTGAGTTTTTGTCTTACATTGCAGACCCACATATCCATCTCACCATCCTCATTTCATTTTGTTTCATCGTATTTATATCTTTCATAAAATTTGCACTAAAGTAGATGACTTTTGGGCTAGAGCTGGGTTACTATACAGACTCTTAGTATACAGAGGTTATGAGGCAAGTAAATTGTTACATAAATTTAATCTTTTTAGGGTTAATTACTGTGGCTGTATTCTAAAATGTTACATAAATAATTTTAATCAAGCATTTTTAACGTGAAGTTTCTTGTATAACCTCTGCTTAGTTTGTGTCTGTTTGTATTTATTGTTTATCTTTTTCTATTATTAATATTGATGAATTTTTTAATTGTTCTTGTTAAAAAGAGTACTCTTTGTTTAAACATGTTACTTTATCATATTTTGTAATTATTTGTCTTTATATTATATCTATTCATTGTCGATAGTATCAATTGCTTGCTTTTGCGATTTCCTTAGTTTATTTGTACGATAAATGTAGGTTATTTGTAGGGTAGTTATTGATAGGGGTCACTTGAGGCATGCTATGCTTACAGGTACCTACCCGATAGCACTATCGTTAGTGAGTGCTATGTTACCATGCGTAGGGCTTTACGGCATCAGGATGCTGACTCCCCTGCCAGTGACCTCTTCTGTGAGCCGCACACTCCTAGCCTCGACTTCCCTAGCAGGGCTACTATTCTCCTTACCTCTACTTCCCTCACTATCCGTCTCTGTCCTCCTGTTCCTTTGCATCCGCCATGGACCTTGAGCCTCCCGCATATCTGCACATATTTGTCCTATCTATCTAAGCGTAATATTTCTGTTTCTGCTGTTCTTTGCCAACACGCCCTTGAACATGTCCGCCGAAAACCGCCCCATACTGCTATCTATACTGATGGGTCCAAAGATTCCCTGGTAGTCGGTTGTGCAGCAGTGTCCCCCACAGACCGCAAACAGATATCGCTCCCAACCCAGGCTACGGTTTTTACAGCGGAGTTGCTTGCTATACAGGCTGCGCTTGACATCATATGCGACTCTCCACCTTCCCGCTTTGTTATCTACAGTGATTCTCGGAGTGCACTTGGTGCACTTCAAGGGTTCAACCCATGCAATAAATTAGTTATGCAGCTCCAGAGGTCCTTCCATTCACTATATGAACGAGGGTTCACGATTCAAGTTTGCTGGGTGCCTGACCATGTTGGTATCCCAGGTAACGAACTTGCTGATCGGGTTGCCAAAGAGACCACTGTTTTACCGGTAGCACATGATCATTTGCCAGTTGATGACTGGATTACTGCGTTGTGGCCTATTATTACCCACCGTTGGCAAATCTTTTGGTCCTCCCAATCCTCCTCCACCAATCTTCTCTACAGTATCAAACCTACGTTTAGCCCTTGGCGTTCGTCTTTCTAGTCTGCCCGCCATAGTGAGGTTCTTTTGACGAGGCTCCGAATTGGTCATACACGTTTGACTCATGGTTATCCAATGTCGTCTCCTCACGGCCCTCGACCCCAATGCACTACTTGCGACAAGCCCTTAACGATTCACCACGTCTTCACACTGTCTTTTTGTTTTTGTTTTTTAAGAGACAATGAACGGAGGAAGGAAAAACACATAAAACAAAAAGGTCCATGTGCCTAAAGGCATCCTCCATTCATAAAATGTTTGTAACAACTGGATTTAAACTTTTGTAGATTGTAAGTTTGTGGAAAGCAACTCGAGGGAAGTGAATTCCAAAGAGTAGTAGTTCTAGGGATGAATGAATTTTGATAAGCAGAAGTTCTGCATTGTGGAGGAGAAAGTGTAAATTGATGGGTGCTCTCAGCTGCCCTAGTTCTACGGGGAAAGATGTGGAGAGGCGGCACAATTGAAGCAAGTTCCTCGGAACAATTGCTGTGAAAATATCTGTAGAATAATGCAAGGGATGCAACGTTTCTTCGTATGGGTAATGTAGGAAGGTCCTGTGTGATTGCAGGGTTATTGATTAATCTAATAGCTTTATTTTGAATTTTGTCCAACTGCCTCAATGCAACCACTCCACTTCCACTCCACAGAGGTGAACAGTAATCCATCTGAGAACGCACATGACTATTATATATTACGGCCAACTGCTCGTCAGTGAAGAATTCTCGAACTCTGTACAGGAGTCCCAGTTTTTTAGAGGCATTCTTAGCAATGCATTCTCAAGTTTTCCCACCTCCGTTCTCTTTATTTCGGTACCGGCACATTTATGGGTATATTTGTGGATTCTCCCTCATTCTTGACCTACCGTATTCTTCGCTTTCTCAAAGATTCCTCTCCTAGATAAGATTTAATATCTTTTGACTTTTCCTACTTCATCTTGAATAGTCGCCCATTTTATTCTTATCCTTCGGGCCAGCCCTGTGAGAGCTCTTTTAGGGAGCTCGGTGGTCTGGTTAATTAAACTACTCTTCAAAAAAAAAAAAAAAAAAAAAATAAGTGAGTGCTATACAGTACTGTATATATATTTTTTTGTAATATTATATATCTTATCAATATTTTTATTTTGTACTATTGTTAATGTCTTGTAATGTTGCAAATTTGATTTTAAATGAACATTTTAACACAAATTGTAGTTTCTTTTATTCATGCAGAGTTTAGTAATATTTGCCAGAACGTCCCGGACTTCCCAAATTGACTAATTCCCTGAATGTGACGATAGTGCGTTGTTATAAGAACATAAGAAAATGGGAGTCTGCAGAAAGGCGATTGGCCTACACAAGGCAGATCCCTGTCACACCCAACCCTAATCGGAGGTGTGGTGGAGTGGTCTTGCCACTGGCCTGGTAATCCAAAGGTCCCGGGTTCAAATCCCGATGTATCAATGGGAAGATATTATTGGGATGGAATTTGTGCTGTACCTAGTATCAGTGCATTACCACAAGCCCACCGAAACGTCAATAAAATACCCTCATTGTTCCCTGATTAAATAGCACTGTATGAATATTCCCATATTCAAAATATGCTATAGGGGTGCAATGTCTGGTGAGTTATCTGCTCAACAGGTGGCGTTGTGTGTGTGTAAGTGTGAGAGTCCGAGTGTAGGGGGTGAGACAGTGAAGCACGGGAACGAGGTGGCTTCAGAGATGGGGTCGTTTCGGGCCATGAGTGAGCACCGTGCCTCATGTGAAGGCAAGATGGCAGGTGCTCGTTGTACTCTTACGTGCTCCACATGTCTCACTCCCTAGACTGGAACAAGACCTCATGGGCTTCACTGTTCATTGTAAAGCGGTGAATGTTAAGGCTCTTAGCCTATGCCCGAGAGGAAGTAAGTTGGAATATATAAAAAAAAAAAAAAAAAAAAAAAAATCTTCAACCTTTCTTTATACGGAAAATCCATATGGGGTCTCACTAATGACAAGTAAAGTTTTAAGATAACATCAGCAGTTCTGTTACTCACACTCCTAGAGATTAACCCGATAATCCTGTTTGCCTTGTTTCGAACGCTTATACACTGTTTTCTAGGCTTCAAATCATTGCTAACAAACACACCTAGATCTTTCTCACAATTCGAGTTTTCTAATTCCATATTAGCTGGTTTATATTTAACATTTGTATGCATCTTCCCTATCTTTAATACCTTGCATTTGTCAATGTTAAACTTCATCTGCCAATTTACTGACCATTCGTGTAAGGTATCTAGATCCCTTTGGAGGCACTCTATATCTCTATCTGAATTAATTTTTCTCCCCATTTTGGTATCGTCTGCAAATTTACTTATCCTACTAGTTATACCTAAATCAAGGTCATTTATGTATATAACAAACAACAGAGGACCTAATACAGATCCCTGGAGGACTCCACTTTTGACTGCTCCCCATTCTGACTTCGTACCATTTATGCTGACTCTCTGCTTCCTACCAATTAGCCATGACCTAATCCATCCCAACAACGCCCTACCTATTCCATGCGCCTCAACCTTTCTCATCAATCTCTCATGGGGGACTCTGTCGAAAACTTTACTGAAATCTAAATATATTATATCATATGACTTGTCATTATCTACTGCTTCATATACCTCTGAGAAAAAAACTAAGCAAAATAGTAAGGCAAGAACGTCCCTGAGTGAATCCATGCTGAGAAGAATTGATTAAATTAAATGTATCTAAGTGGTTTCTAATTTTACTAGCAATAATTGACTAGTAGCTTTCCTATGATTGATGTAAGACTAATGGGACGGTAATTGGATGCTATTGATTTGTCACCTTTTTTGAAGATCGGAACTACGTTTGCAAGCTTCCAAGCTTCTGGAACTATACCTGTCTCTAATGACTTGTTAAATAAAAATGTTAATGGGTAACTTAACTCATCCCTACATTCTTTTAATACTCTAGCATATACCGGTACCTCATCAGGACCAGGCGATTTATGAGGTTTCAGTCTGTCAATTTCCTTAAGCACATCATTTCTACTTATAGTAACCGTACTTAACCTATTTTCTATACTATCGCTATATACCTTACAGACTTCTGGAAACTGTGCCAAATTTTCATTAGTGAAAACGGAAAGAAATTGACTATTTAATGTACCGGTACTGCACATTTCTAAATAATTTTCTGTAATTTCTCCTATCGAAGTTTTAAGGGGACCAATTACATCTCTAACCTTGGATTTATATAGTTGGTAAAAAGCTTTAGGATTATTTTTCGAGTCATTGGCAACCTTAATTTCATAATTTCTTTTTTCTTTCCTAATATCCTTTTTTACCTGTCTTGATAGATTCTGATAGTAAGCAAGTACTGTAGGTGAATTTCGCCTTTCCTAATTTTTCTATATATTCCTCTCTTTTGTCCTAGAAGATCTAATAGTCTATTATTCATCCATTTGGGTTGGTTCTGTGTTGATCTAAATTT
This sequence comes from Paralithodes platypus, assembly GCA_032716605.1. Lineage (NCBI taxonomy): Eukaryota > Metazoa > Arthropoda > Malacostraca > Decapoda > Lithodidae > Paralithodes > Paralithodes platypus. The sequence goes on from CM064572.1 coordinate 60,393,844, forward strand.
TCTTTTGGGGATATATTTATTTTGTGCATTGAATACTGACTCGATAAAATTATTGTATGTATCTACCAAGGTTGACGTCTCTTCCTGACTTAAGATGACAGGTGCCTGAGAAGGGGTACACTCATTTGGACACCTGGATCGACTTAATTTGTTGACCATAGGGTCCGCTAATAGGGCTCTTCTTAACCCACCATAATTGGCTTTTCTGAAGTCAGGTATTAATATTGTATTCTCTCTGGTATTACCTTTCCATTGTATATTAAAATACACAGAATTGTGGTCACTATTTCCTAGGTGGTCCCCTATCTCTACATTATTAACCATATGTTCATTGTTACTGAAAACTAAATCGAGAATATTATTACCTCTAGTCGGCATATCTATGAATTGAAGTTGTGTGTGCAATTAGTTTGCTTGGGAACCAGATTAACTTGCTCATGTAGTAATGTACACCCTATGTGGTGGATTCTGTTCTTTCATTTCATAAATTTTGTTTTAGTAAGCGTTGTTTCCACATAGCGATTTTGATGTTGTTTTGACTTTATATTGTCTTTGTCCCAGTTTTGGTTTGACTTTGTTTGCAATTTTACATCTTAATATTGATAGGCCAGGTTTCGCTAGCATACACCATCATACAGTACTTCTAACGCATGTACTAGATTAGAAAAGAAAAACAATAAACCAAACCTTTGCCTTAAATCACATAGCGGTTTTGATTTAGTTATTTTGTCTTTTTACTGTGTTCGTATAAGTTTTGGTTTGTTTATTTTGCAAGTTTTACATTATAATCTAACATATCCTTAACCTCATACAGGTTTGAGAGCGCGAAATAGAAGATACAACGAGATTGAGTGGTCCCTGTTTTCTGGAATTGGTGAAGATTGACTTGACTGGGACAAGAACTCTATGAAGGAGATTACCAATTGCCTAACTTCAAGAGTTACACTCAATGTGAGGACCAGCATGTACGGTAAGTTTATAGAGTAGTTTTTTTTACTTAAATTTTTTGTATATGCCTTTCAGTAAGATGCCTTTATTACTTCCATTATGGGTGATGATACACAAATTTATTGCGTATAGAAAATATTTATTGAAATTAAACACGTAAAAAGTACAGTAGCCTATCTCCTTTTTGAATGTCATAAAGCCTTCCCATTTTTTAATTGACAGATAGGCAGAATAGTTTTACATTGTTCATTTTATGATTACTGTAGTATGTATGTCTTTCGCGACTTCCCAAATTGACTAATTCCTTGAATGTGACGATAGTGCGTTATGTGTGCGATTACTGTAGTTTGCTTTGGAAACAGATTAACTTGCTCATGTAGTAATGTACACCCTATGTGGTGGATAGTGTTCTTTTATTTCATAAATGTTATTTTAGTAAGCGTTGTTTCCACATAGCGATTTTGATGAGTTATTAGTTTGCTTTGGAAACAGATTAACTTGCTCATGTAGTACATGTAATGTACACCCTATGTGGTGGATTGTGTTATTTTATTTATAAATTATTATTTTACTTAACCCTTCCAGCCCGGGTGTCCTTTTAAAAGGACACCGCGGCAGATGGGCCGGTACCCGGGTGTCCTTTTAACAGACAGTAAGCTTGAAAGCCTATTCAGCTTGGTCTGAACGCCGTGCGTCCGACGCATGTAAACAAAGCCGTTCATTGCGTCACCGCACCTCCGAAAACAAGAAGGAGACGTCGGATCAATGTTGTTGTATGATATGACGAAATTAGTGTCTGAAAAGCTCCGATATTGTCAACATCGCGGAAAAATTCGCTTCACGGAAATCGTCATCACAACTGAACCAGTTGACTTAGAGAGCTCTACTCAACGCCAGTGTTCAGATTGGAAACCGCACTACGTTTAGGGATGCGTGGGAAATTTCTAGCAGTTAAAATAACAAAGATACGGTAGCCTAGGCCTAGACTTTTTCGGCCAGATCGCTCGGCTACGAGCTCCGTCATTTAGAAAGGCAGCCCGGGCCAGGAGGGTTAAGCGTTGTTTCCACATAGCAATTTTGATTAGTTATTTTATCTTTTTTACTGTGTTCGTATAAGTTTTGGTTTGTTTATTTTTCAAGTTTTACATTATAATTGTCTTTGTCCAAGTTTTGGTTTGATTAGTTTGCAAGTTTTACATTTTAATGTAGTACACGGAGGTATATATCCAGTGCTCTAATACTCAAAGCTGTCATAAATTTGGAAATGGTGAAGTTAATTTGGTGAAAGATTTAACAATGTATACTTGTACAGTATACTGTACTTATAAGCAGGTTGTCAAACCGGGACAATGCTGTTAAAACTGGAATGATTATGAGAAGAAATACAAGAAAATTAATATGAATTTGGATTGGTTTGGTCATTTTATCACTCCCAAAGACATAATATAAACTTCCAAGCATAAATGTAACTGTGTATATATTGTTATGGTGACTAAATACAAGGGAATAGGCCTCTTTTTTGACACCCAACAGTAGTAACATACTAACTTGCACACACAGTACAGTCGCGCTAATAAGTGATGTCTCGGCACCAAGTATGTTTTGATCAATAATGTGTACCGTTATCAGTAATATCTAAGCATAATTTCTTCATATCGTGTGAAATATACAAACATGTTCCTACACTTGCCCACCCTATTCAACATCTGACAGACATTAATACAGCACAGAGCAAGCCAAACGTAATGACTGGTGGGACATGACTTGTTAGCACGACCGTACATGTACTTATACATACATATATACATACGGGTTTAAAGACCGCAACCGTCCGCAGTGAATGTGGCTTCCATGGTACAATCACAGTACTGCACACAGTGCACAGCAATCACAACACGGTGGCTACAGTCTTTACTGCAGCACAGTACAACATATATAACTAGACAGTCCTAAGTTACTACCAGTGTTGAGGTGAGATGCCATAATGATTTAAGTACCGGTACAGTAATTCCTTACTTCAAGTTGTATTTCCATTTCTGGTTTTGTGTTCTTTTATTTCAAACATTTATTGTGCTAAATCGTTATTTCTACAGTGATTTTTATCGATTCTTTTGTCTTTATAGTGTGCCTGTTTTGGTTTGTTTATTTTGCAAGGACTTGTGCAGCAAACTGTACATTACATGTCAATAAAAGGGAAGTTTGGGACTTTTGCTGAGTCGAAATAGGTCAAAAAGGGGACTTTGGGATTTTGGCTGGGACAAAAAAATTATTTCCCATAAGGTACTGGTATGTTATTTCTGTACCGCATTTTTCGGTGACACTTTGCTGTATGTATGTATGTATATAGTGAGGCACATACCCTATTGCTGGGGGTGGTTGACTTGAGGCAGAGCCCGAACAGAAACCTTTTAAGTTCCAATTCTTAGGGTCCTGGACCACTGACGCGTTCCCTTACCCCTTTCTCTGTCTCGTTGAGTCGGAGAATTTTACAACACTGTGCTTTGAAAGGACAAATTAACCGTGTTACCGTGTTAGCAGGGACCTTGGGAGCACCTTTACTCGACTAAAGGGGTAGCTTCCAGCGCAGCAGCTCCCCCTTGACCGTTTCCCTGGTTGCAACGGCTCGCTATGTGACCCTCCTTCCCACACCGATAGCAAGTTATGGCTGGCTTCGGCTCCTTACACTCCCTTGCCATGTGAGAGCCACCACATCTGAAGCAGCGACCTTTGAACCCACGTGCCTCCCATTTCCTGCCACTCGGCTCACCCCGTGGAGCCTGCCACCTTGCCTCCACTTCCGGCCCCCCAGTAGCAACCGCTGCAACTCCCCGGCTTCCTCCTGACGCCAATACTCTAGCCCTAACTATTAATTCACTCACGCTCACCGAGTCCAACTCAACGTCCTTAACCTGCTGCAGCTCCATCGATATCCTGTCTGGAAACCCAGTTATAAAAGCTAGCTTCACAGCCCTCTCCCTTCCACCCAGCTAGCCCTGCCACTCTCCTTATCTCGTTAGCATAAACATCCACCCCCTCACCTGTCCATGTCACCCTCTTTAGCCTTCCATATGCCTCAAACATTCCCTGTGTAAAAGCCTTCAATCTAGCACTTGGAAAAAAAAAAGCCACAGTAAAAGTTTAAGGCATGACACTGGTACTTACAATGCTATAGTCTATTTATTAAAAGTCGGCCAAAGCTCTTGAGTACTAACCTCTAGACCTGATCACGTTCTAAGGAGATCTCCGAAGAAAAATTGACCTATGCAGCGTTGGAAACTTCTCACCGAAGCGCTATGACATGGAGTGCATAGTGCCTCGGTGAGAAGTTCCCAACGCTGCATAGCTCAAATTTTCTTTCCTTAGAACGTGATCAGGTCTAGAGGTTTGGCGTACTTTTAACGAATACACTATAGCATTTCCAGTATTTATTATCATGGTTTAATGTTTTTAATGATTACACTTCATAAATTAGTGAACGAAATTCTCTCTGCTTCAAAATTCCTCACTTGACCCCTTCACCGCCATTGTTATTTTCATCGTATTCTGGATTTATGTATGTACACTCGGTACAAAAAGTATCTGCACCCCTACGCTGATCATCAGGTGTGTACAGCTTGATATGGTTGGTACCTCTGCCTGCAAGTATATCCAATCATCTCTGACACATGGATATAGTTGCAGACAGAGGTACCAACCCTATCGAGTTGTACACACCTGATGATCAGCGTAGGGGTGCAGATACTTTTTTGACCGAGTGTACATACATATATCCAGAATACGATGAAAATAATAATGGCAGTGAAGGGGTCAAGTGATGAATTTCTGTTTTGTGTATTATGTTTAATATTTTATTTTTGCTAAATATTTTGTTCCACATACTGTATTGACTTTGATTAGTTGTTTTTTGTCTTTATATTGTGTCGTCCCAGTTTTGGATGATATTAAAATTGGCTACTGACTAACTTTAGGAATAAAATGCAAGTTGTTACATATATTTTCTTTTCTTTTCAGGTCAAGTGTTGTGGTATGGCTGCCTGGTCCCGGCCTCTACTGCTTTAAGAAATGTAAGTACTGTACTGTACTGTTTGGATGGTATTGCTGTGGAGTGTATAAAGAAGGGTGGAGATGTGATAATAGATTGGTTGGTGAGACTTTTCAATGTGTGCTTTGCTGTGTCAATGGTACCAATAGACTGGAAGAGTGCATGTATTGTGCCGTTGTACAAGGGGAAGGGAGATCGGCAGGAGTGTTCAAGTTATAGAGGTATTAGTTTATTGTCAGTGGTTGGAAGCTGTATGGCAGGGTGTTGATAGAGAGGATAATAAAGTGTACGGAAGTTGCAATAGGAGAAGAACAGTGCGGTTTTAGGAGGGGAAGAGGGTGCGTGGATCAGATGTTTGCAGTAAGACAGTTATGCGAGAAGTATTTAGAGAAGCATAAGGAGATATTTTGGGCTTTTATGGACTTGGAAAAAGCGTATGATCGTGTGGACCGTGAAGCAATGTGGAAGGTGTTAAGGATTTATGAAATAGGACATTTGTTAGAAGCAGTTAAGAGTTTTTATGAAGGGAGCAGAGCATGTGTGAGAGTAGGAAATGGTGAGTTGAGTGAATGGTTTGAGGTAAAGGTAGGTTTGCAACAGGGTTGTGTAATGTCACCATGGCTGTTTAATATGTTTATGGATGGTGTGGTGAGGGAGGTGAAAAGGAGAACTATGGGAAGAGGATTGGGTTTAGTAGGAAAGAATGGTAGAGATTGGGAGTTGAATCAGTTGCTGTTCGCTGATGGCACAGCATTGGTGGCGGATTCTGATGAGAAACTGCAGCGGGTAGTCAAAGAGTTTGGTGTGGTTTGTGGAAGGAGGAAACTGAAGGTGAATGTCAATAAAAGTAAAGTAATGGTGTGTAATAGGGGAGAGCATAGGGTGAATCGATGTGAGGCTGGATGGGGAAATATTGGAACAAGTAGAGTGTTTTAAATATCTAGGAGGAACGATAAGCAGGAGTGGAGGTATGGAAGTGGAGGTAAAACAGAGAGTGTGTGAAGGAAGGAAGGTTTTCGGAGCAATGGGAAGTATGTGGAAGACGAGAAATCTCGGAGTGAAAGTAAAAAGTGCACTGTATCAAGGAATTGTTGTGCCAACAGTGATGTATGGGGCTGAGACATGGGCTCTGAAGAAAAAGGAGAAAAGAGGGCTGGATGTGATGGAGATGAGCTGCTTGAGGACTATGTGTGGAGTTACTCGTAGAGACAGATTGAGGAATGAAGAGATACGTAGGAGAGTGGGGCAGCAGGAACATTTGTCAGCCAGAGTGGACAGAAGGGTGCTGAGCTGGTATGGTCATGTTGAACGAATGGGAGATGAAAGGCTTACAAAGAGAATATGCGAGTCAGGTACAAGGGGAGATAGAAGGGCAGGAAGACCCCCATTGAGATGGAGAGACTGTGTAAGAAAGGCTTTGGATGATAGAGGAATGACTCTAGATCAGGCAGGGGAAGTGGTGGTGGACAGGAGTGAATGGAGAATGCTTGTGAATAGTTGAGTGAACACGTGGTCATTTGGAGTAAGGGGTCGGGCGCAAGTTGGACTAGATAATAGTCCATCAGGCGCCTGGCCCGGGGAGACGATTAATATGAAGGGTGTGCCTGGAAGTGTGGTGGGAGGGCTTGTGGCTTTGGCTCCGCTGCATGTCTGCCTGCCGAGATCGGAACCTCTCCGGGTGGTCAGGGGCCGGGGGAGTGCTGGAGCGACCTTGGTAACCTTGGTCTTCTCCTGGGTGACCTGGATGTGTGTGAGTTGTGTTTTTTATCTGTGTTTATTTTTTGTTTTATGTTGTTTTTCCTGTTCTTGCTCTGTCTTGAGTCGGCTACCCCCAAAATGGGGATTGGGCCTGAGCATATAGATATAGATAGTACTGTATATTCATCATCGTTTTGTTTTTGGTTGCTTAGTTTATCATAATGTATGTTCCATCAATTGCATCTATTCAATCAACTTCCAGTTACTTAAGCAGTTGACTTGTGTTGATGCTTTTAATAAACCAGTGAAGTCGCACTTATTTCTGAAGGCTTATGATACTGCGGATCATAGAGTTACTGTACTGATGACTATAAACATATATTTTTTGTTTGAAAAATTGAAGTTAATGCGAGCGCTCGTGAATCATCTTTGAGAATTGGCGCTCGTACAATACAGTACCAGCCTATTATTATTATTATTATCTACAGTTGTTGGCTTTGTTGTGTACGGTGGCGCTAATAAGTCATGTCCCAGCTGTCATTACGTTTGGCTCGCTCTGTGCTGTATTAATATCTGTCAGATGTTGAATAGGGTGGGTAAGTGTAGGAACATGTTTGTATATATCACTCGATATGAAGAAATGAAGCTTGGATATTGGTGATACGAATTATTGATCAAAATATACGGTGCCGAAACATGACTTATTAGCACCACTGTACTTTGTCGTGTACTATTATGCATTTCTATAGTTGGTGTTTACTTGTGAATATTTTGATTGTATTGGTCTTTGCTTGGGTACTTTATATATTGGTTAGACACTTATGGTTTTCAGTATGGCTTGATTTGAGTAGTTTGCTTTGTCATTGGAACTCTCTCCCAGAATCAGTATTTTCCTGTTCTTATGACTTGAATTGCTGCGTGTGTGCTGGCATTTTGGTTCGAACGTCCCTTGATTTTGGCCCTGTCACTCTTTCAACTCTGGGGGAAGACACTCACTACAGGCAGTTTTGCTTTTTGTCTCCCTCACTCATATATTCTTTTATTTAATAATTTTCATTTTAGTAAGCGTTGTTTCCACATAGCGATTTTGATAATTTAATTTGACTTTATATTGTCCTTGTCCCAATTTTGGTTTGCAAGTTTTAAATTTTAATAGAAAAAAACAAATAGGTTTTGCTTGTGTATGGGTATATATTTTATAAGCTCTTGTTTGCTTGAATAGTTTACTTTGATATTTTCTCTAATTTTGAAATGCCTCCTGTTGTTGCTCCCTTTTCTTTGCTTGTCAGTTTGTTTTTAGTTTTATCAATTGTTTTGTTTGGATATTATGTTAGTTTCCTGAATGTTTAGCGTTATGTTGCTTTTGTTGTTTATCCCCTTCATGATTGACACATCTTGACAGTACATTAACTTGGCTATCATTGTACATTGTTCTTGTCCGTTAACCCTTGGAGTACCAGAAGTAACTTGGCTATCATTTTACATTGTTTTTGTCCGTTAACCCTTTGAGTACCAGCGATGTGTGCTAGATTTGTATTGTGGCTATATTTTAAGGGTTGGTTGAGATATTGAAGCATTATTTTTTGCTAGAGGTCCTTCCTAAGCTGAATCGTGGTTGTTCCTCAAGCTGCCTGGCCGAACAGCCCCAAGGCCCCGAATAAGGCCAAGGCCATAATAGAGCGCCCCCAAAGAACCCTCCCTGCCGACCACAATAAAGCCTGGGTGACCGAAGCCACCCCATGGCGGGGAGCTAAGGAGGGTGCGGAAACGCCCGGGAAACCAAAGCCCCACCCAGGGCCCCTCAGCAATTATGAAGAGAAAGTTGAGGGGCAAAGGAAAAATGTGACGCTTTGGCTTCCAATCATGGTAGATTGGGAGGTCAATCCACGGAAGAGACGCCGTCACTGGAGATCTAGAAAATATATAAGTAAAAGGAACAGTCCGAGTAAGCTATGGGTATGGCAGAGATAGCTCAGTTCTCACTCTGATAGACCAGCCCATCACCACATGACTAGTGGTTAAAAGAGTTGGTTGAGATTATATTGAAGCCTTATTTTTTGCTAGAAGTCCTTCCTAAGCTGAATAAAATAGTCTTGCTGTCAGATTATAAAAAGGACCTCTGGTATTGAATGAGTTGATGTTGCTGATTTTAATGTGAGTTGCTTATCTGTTATGCGCAGTGATTTGATCTTTTGTCTTCATATTGTCTCGTCTATTTTGAGAGTTTAGGGCTATTGGTTTGAATATTCGCTTTACTTCTCATTAAAAACAAAAATTAGGTTGGTCATTAGATTGTTGATGCTTGATTTCCCTTTAATTTTGTTGCTCAAGCATAGCTTTTGATAAATTCTTTTGATTATGGTAATATTTGTCTGATGAATGATAGGCTATATAATTTATTTGTTGCCATTTTGGTTTGAAACATTGCTTATAGGTATGGCATATTTACTTAGGTCCTTACTATGTTGTATTTCTCAGTACCAATAATTGATGACTTCCTTTATTTGTATAATTAACTGTCAGTAAATGCTCAGGCACATTCCCTTTTATTAATCTTTATGAGACTCCATATTATTGGTATTTACCTAATTGTATTTACCTAATTGTAGTTTACAGGAGTTGAGCTAAGCTCGTGTTGTCCCGTCTCTCAGTCTACTTTTTATCCAATTTTTTCTTGAAAATATGGATGTTCCTTGCCCCTACCACCTCCTCCTCCAGCCCATTCCATTTGTCAATACATCTATAGGGGAAGCTAAACTTCCTGATATCGTTCTTGCAGGTAGGTCTTTTTACTTTGTAGCTGTGGCCTCTAGTTATTCCTGTATCCATAATTAATATATCCTCCCTATCCAGCCCCCGGGTACATTTGTACATCATTATCATGTCTCCCCTCTCTCTCCTCTCTTTTAGACTCGGTAGATTTAATTTGTCTAGCCTCCCTTCATATGGCAGTTCTCTGAGACTTGGAACCAATCTAGTGACTGCTCTCTGGATTCTTTCTAACTTGTGAATATGCTTCTTTAGATGCGGGGACCACACCACTGCTGCATACTCCAATCTTGGTCTAATCATACTCTTCATAATTTTCGCTACCATGGTCTCATCCAAATAGTTCAGAGCAACTTTCATATTCCCGGCCATTGCATACATTCCGCTAAAGAGCTTGTTAATATGTTTCTCTGGCGACAAATTATCTTGTATAATCAACCCTAAATCTTGTTCTTTTTCGGCCTTGCTAATTTTATTATCTCCCATCCTGTACTCCCAATTTGGTCTATTCACACTTCTTCCCATATTTAACACATGACATTTACTTATATTAAATTTAATTTTCCACTTGGTGCTCCATTCGTATATTTTATCTAAATCCCCTTGCAGCTCCTCACAACTACTTTTATTTGTCTCATAATTTTTACGTCATCTGCAAACATTGACATGTAAGAGTTTATGCCTATCGGCAGGTCATTCACGTACATAAGGAACATGAGAGGTGCCAACACAGATCCCTGCGGCACACCACTCTCAACTTTCCGCCACGATGAGTAAGTTCCTCTAATGTTGGTCCTCATTTCCCTATCTGTTAAATAGCTCTCCATCCATTTCAGCAAACTCCCCCTGACACATCCTAGCGTCTCAAGCTTAGATAACAATCTCTTATGTGGTACCTTATCGAATGCTTTGGAAAGGTCTAAGTAGACGCAGTCCACCCATCCGCCTCTTTCTTGGAGTACATCTATCACCCTACTGTAATAACATAGCAAACTGGTAACACAAGATGTCCCTTCTCTGAATCCAAATTGCTTTGGGGTTATTATTTTCTTTCTCTCCAACATTTTCATCCATCTCTTCCTAATTAGCTTTTCACAAATCTTGCATACAATACTAGTAAGTGAAACTGGTCTATAGTTTAGAGGGTCCTCAGGGTTTCCATTCTTGTATATCGGAATGATATTAGCTCTTTTCCATTCAACAGGAACCTGTCCTTTATCTAAGGAAGCTTGAATTATGTCCCTCACTGGCTCCACTAATTGCTCTGCACACTCCTTTAAAACCCAGGCAGACACTTCATCCGGTCCCATAGCTTTCCTTACTTCAAGTCCTCTCATCGCAGATAACAGCTCATCTCTAGTTATTTCAATCTTACTAAGACCACTCTCCAGTACTCCCGCCTGTGGTTCGTCAAAACCTTCCTCTCTAGTAAAAACTGACCCCAATTTGTTATTCATTACCTCACACATGTCCGATACATTTTCATACGTCCTAGCATCAACTCTTAATTTAGTAATTTGTTTCTTTACCTTCAACTTACTGTTTATATATTTATAAAATAATCTAGGGTCACTTTCACATTTATTTACTATGTTCTTCTCATAGTTCATTTTAACTTGCCTAATTATGTTAACATATCTATTCCTCTCCTGTTTATATTTATTCCGATTACTCTCAGTGTTCCTTCTTCTTAATCTAGCCCAAGCTGCATCACGCCTACCCAAAGCTCTTTTGCATTTCAAATTAAACCAATCTTTCTGCTTAGTAAAATTTCCAGTTTTATATCTTGGGACAAACATATTGGTTCCTACTCTATAAATTTCGAGGAATCTACTATATTTACCTTGTACGTCCCGTTCCTTCAAAATAAGATCCCAATCTACTCCCTCTAAATATCTTTTCAAGGATACATAATCAGCTTTACTATAATTTAATCTGTCATTTATGTAGCTATTGTCTAATCTATTGGCATTACTCGAGGTCAACTTCCATTTTAGTAATAGGTGATCACTTTTACCTACAGGACATAGATAGTTTATATCACTAATTTCGTGAGGATCTTTTGTAAAAATCAGATCGAGTTTAGAAGGTTCGTTATTACCCCTCATTCTTGTATTTTCCTTCACATGGTGTGTAAGTACATTTTTCGTAACCAACTCCACTAGCCGACTTCCCCAAGATCTCTGATTTGGCCCTGCATCTCCCGATTCCCAATCAACCTCACTACAGTTGAAATCTCCTACCAAGATCAATCGATTCTTCCTTAAAAGCAATCTTCTCAACGACTGAATCATATCCTCTACCATCTCCAACTCCCTCCATGCTCTGGTGGCATGTAAGCTACTGCTATGTCTAGCTTTTTTCCTTCTATATCATTGAGTTCAACTGCCATTATTTCTGCCTTGTCATTATTTAACTCCACGTGCTTTGCTGTCATAGGGTTCTTAACTAATACTGCCACTCCACCTCCCCTTTTACCCTTTCTATCATTTCTCCATATATTATATCCTTCACTAAACACTATGTTGCTGTCAAAGTCCTGGTTCAGCTTTGTCTCTGTCAAACAGACTATCTGTGGTTGATCTTTTCTTAATATATTATCTAACTCTACCTTTTTACTGTTTATTCCATCTATATTAGTGTAGTAGCACAGTATATTTGAATCCACCTCCTTGTTTCTCTTCCCTCTCTGCCTCCTACCAGGTTCACCTCCTCCTCCTCCATCCCTTCCCTGACCCAGTTCCACCTCCCCCACTAATTCTATTCTCCTCCACCCTCTCCACCACATCCTGGCTCTCTCTCCGGTCCCCTGCTCCCTGCATTATCTCTCGCTCCGTCTCCTTGCTTTGACTTCGTACTTGTCTCTGTCTCTTTCCCTATCACTCTTCTTACTTTCGGTTCTTGGTGGCTCCTGATGTACCACTTCCTTACTTGCCCTTCCCTTATTCTCCAAAAAAAATTCTTCTTTTGCTCTTCAGACAACTTTCCATTCTCTTCATCAGCCTTAGCTTGGAGTTCCCTTAACTGTTCTCGTTCTTCTACACTTAGGTCCTTTTTTACCCTTATATGATTCAGCTCTGTCGAATTTAATTTCCAGCTCACATTGGCTACTGCTTCTGCTGTTGATCTAAACTTTAGTTCCACTCTTAGTGGTCTCATCTCGCCCTTCTTATATATTCCTAACCTTCTCACCTCCTCCAGTTCTTTTACCCATCCATAACCCTCGTCTAAGTAATCCAGTATCCCCTTGACTTTCACAACATCCCTTTCCTTTCTTACCTTCATATCTGCCAGGTGCTCTTCCACATCTCCAAAGATTACTACACACTTACCTCTATCTATTGTCTCTCTCACTACCTTCTCTTTCTTCTTTAAAACTTGCACTACATTTTTTTCAAACTTTCTTTTCCTTTTCTCTCTTCCTTCTGCTCCTTCACAATTTCTTCAAGGGCTACCATCGTGGCACTCTCTACCCTTGTCCACTCATTTTTTACCTCACTAATTCCTTTTACTTCCTCACTCAGGTGGCCCTCATATTCCTTAAGCTGAGCCTTGAGTGCCACATTTTCCGACGCTAACTCGTCTACTCTGGCCATCACTGCCTCTAGGCTGTCACTGGCCTAGGCCTATCCACCCCGCTAGTAACGCCACACATATCGGACAAAACTTCTACTTTAGACCCTAACTCCTTCCTCCAATTTTCCATCACACAAGACCCATTAATTGTTTTTTCATACTTGCCAACTGATCGTCCTTGTCCTCGGTGATAAAGCCTTCAAATTCATAATCCTCCTCATCCCCAGCTAGGCTTTCACGCCTTCCCGCCATCGCGAGGTGGTCGTCTGCCAGCCTAAAAACAACAATCGCCCCACTATCCCATCTCACTCCAGGAACTGTTTTACTTAATCCATATTTTCAATTACTTGGAATATCCAATTAAATCTGAATTGCTCATAAAACACCTAATTACTTATTGAAATGCACATATAAATTTCCGGGACAACACTTAGACACTCCTATCAACTTCACACAAGGCAACTCATTATCGGGGAGCAGCTGCGAGGTGTTGACAGCTCGGAGGTCGGCGGAGGTGTACACTGATGCCAGTCTCGAAGCCACTCAGAAATTTATATTCTTGTTAAGTCCATGATTATTTATATGAATCAGTCGTCCATTAAGTTTGGAATTTTATTAAGTTATTTCCATAGCAATTTTGATTAGTTCCTTTGAGTCTATCTTGTGTAGTCCAAGTTTTAGTTTGTTTATTTTGAAAGTTTTAAATTATAATTTGGCAAAGCCATATGTTACAAGGTTTATTGAGAAAAAAGTATACCAGGTCAATTTTATTAGACAGAAATAACAATAAGTTTTAAAGGGTTTTGTTAATTATAATAATCATTCATAAAAGTCAGGTAAAAAATATACAGTACCCAAAGAAATTACAGTAAAACCTTTTAGTAACTTCAGTTTCCGAAGTTATTTTGCCCTTATCGTCTTTGGAAGTTTTAAATTGTAATGTCCAATGACTTTAGTCAATGCTGCTTTATAAAAATCATTGTCACCGATGCTTTAAAAATTGTTGATATTGAAAGTGATCATTATGTTATCTATTTAAAACGGCAGACTATAGTTGTTGATAATCCCAAAGCCTAATGTTTGTAAGTGATGGAACTAGTAGTTACTATAAGTAAAGTCCATTGAAAGGTGCTTGAAGACTTTAGTAATTCTATCACAATTAACAGTCATATAATATTTGTAAATACATTAAAATTTTGAATACCATAATTATCTTTTTTTATTTTATTATAATACATGTAATAGGATACAGTTCACCTTAGATTGGACTCTGAATATTTAAATCCCATTCAGTAAAGTAAGAGTATTTAGTTATTTAAAAAAATAAATTGTCAAAACAATGAATGGTAATTTAGAATTCAGGTAGCTTTGTCACCTTGCAAAATTTTGGCAGTCAGAGCTCCAAACCCACCAAATTTTTTCAAGTCACAAGTCCAGTCTGATGATGATCAGAACTAGACTTGTGAAATGTTCCAAAGTTTACACCATTGAAATTTTGCTAAGTTCCACTAGACTTTGAACAATTTCAGTCACCCCCAGAAATTTGCTAAGATCCAGCCTCAGAGGCTGGACTAAGCAAAATTCTGGGGGAAATCAGTCAAAAGTCTATGGGTTGAAACCCAAACATTTCGTACCGCAAAAACTTTTCTATCTCTAGATTCTTGCTGGCAATTTGTGGAGATAGGTTCTTCATTCTAGGTAGATAAACTTTATATCGTGAGTGTGCAGTATATAAATATAGTCAACTATCACATAACAGCCAAAGAAACATTTAAAGATTTATAAAAAGTCCGTAAAAAATTCTTAGTCAAATATCTGTATATGGTAACAAATTTATTACTTTTATTATGCATGTTATTTATGAAAATAATATTACTTTCTTTGAATGTTAAGTGATATTTTCACTTACCATGCAAACAAAGTATGTATTTTCATAAATGGCATATGCATCTTAAAATAATCTATTTTTACCAATTTAAATACTTTACATCAACCAGCTATTTTTAAAACTAAGGTATTTTGCCATATTTTTTCAGTCGGTGATAGACAAACCAACATTTAAATATGCAAACCCAAGATATAAAGTTTTAAACCTACATAAATGCAGCCAAACCATTGCTTAGATGATGCAGTACTCTTAAGCAAAAATAATTACACCAATGGAATCTTGAACCTTTAACCCTCTCATAAAAGAATAAGTCATGCTGGCTAAGGAGAAATTTTATGCACTTCAGGAAAACCTCTAGGAATAAAGTATAAAACTCCATTAGACCCAGATCCTTCCAAAGCTTAATAAAATCATCCAATAGCCAGAATTAACAAGTCATGCTGGCTAAGAGAAATTTCTATGCACTTAAGGAATAATTAAGAGCATAAATGTCTAAATAATTCCAAAGCAACATAAAATAATCAAATATCCAGAATTTACTTACTCATAGTTATCAAGGGGCTGATAATCACTTTCAGTAATTATAGCAGTAAATATATAAAGGCCAAAATTCTAAACCAATTCAAATAGGATGAACTTTGGGAATATTGGCTAGCATTCAATTATATTCAGCTTGGGAAGTACCAGATCAATCTCAAGGGTTAATACATTACTATTACCCCTCATTGCTCAACAGTCTTCCTAAGCTGCATATAATAGTCAGGTAACCAAAATTAACTTAGTGATTCATATTCCTCAATGGGTTAACTAAAAAGACTAAAGTAAGTAAACTATTACCACACCTATTTCCTGGTAAACTCTTCCAAAGTTATAGAAATCTCAGTGATTACCAATTATTAATCTTAGTGGCAAAGATATCTGGCTTAATTATAAGACTTATAATTGCCCAATATTCTTTACCATTAACATCAATAAATGGGAATCAAGCATGGGATTTTCATTATTTGGGAAGAGTCAGCCAGGGAATAAGATAGAAAACTTTCAGCCCATTTCTTCTAGCCTTTTAGTTTAAAGGTTGGCCTATCATATTAAAATACAGAACCAGATTTGTAAGCAGTCAATTTCTTTGCAATATCAATATAAATACCAACACAAAAATCAAGGGACATTAATATATATCAAAATGCACAAGTACATTTCCATAAATATTTAATCTCAAACTTAGATTTCAGTGGGCATTTTCTATTAATATAACTAGTTACAACACTGCATACAAATCTTATGCTGTACCCTTAATTACTTTTTCTTCAATAGATTCCATAGCACGTACTTATTTATGGCTAAAGAGTATCTCAACTGAATAAATTTTAGAATGTGCAAACTTTTAGTGATGTCAAGTAGACAGTCCTTGACATCTACTTAAGTATATAGAGTAAAATAATTTCAACTTTGTATATTTATTAAAGATTTTAAGTATCGATTTGTCTCCAATCATCAGGACATCCACCCTACCCCAGCTCTTGAGCAAGGAGTGTATGGTGGTAAAATCTGAATCCTTTTTAAAGCACATATAATTTTACTCTTAACCCGTACAGCCCCAGCGACGCGTCGGCGATGTATGTAACGCACAGCCCCAGAGACGCGCCTGGCGCGTCACCCTAATTGCGCCGACCGTAACCTCAGGTGTAGCCACTCAAGAGGGCTCAGATTTGTATGGGAACTGTGTACGTACCCCACGCAACGGTGCCGATGGTTGAAAACTCTCAAAAGTCCACGTGCGTGAGCGCGCAATAACCTGGTTTTTTGGGATAATAGCCTTCAATTTTTTACTCTTGTAAAATAAGTTTTCGGGGGCTCTGTAGGACCATTTTTTAAGCTTTTTGAGCGGTTTTTAGTGGTTTTTCCTTCATTCCTAACCCATTCGCTATTGTTTCTGGAATAAAACAATTTTTTGAAAACCGGCCGGGTTCTGGTGAACAAACATTACAAAACTAGCCGGGGCTGGACGGGTTAAATATACCATGACTTATATTTTCAGAGGAAATTACATTGCCTTCATAAATCAATACTGAATTAGTCTTCAAACATACCAAATAATGCACATTCTAAAAAATCATTCCATTAAAGATTTCATTACTGTATTATGCATAACTTCTATATCCAGTATTAATAAAGACAACTTTGAGTCGACCTAATAGAAAAATGACCACTTTTAAATATGGCAAAATTTCTAGTACCGGGGTACTTTTTTTTTTTTTTTTTTTTTTTTTTTAGGAAAATTGCGATTGGGCCTGAGTATATAGATAAATTTTTCCTGCTGTCTCAAGTTGGCCAACCCCACCTATGGGGTATGTGCCAGAGTATATACAAATTCCCAAATTAATTACTTTAAATGCAAAGTATTTTGACAAACACTAAGATTTAATTAAATTTTAATTTCCATTTGGGCTCTGTCTCAAGTCTGCCAACCCCAGAGCTATGGGGTATGTGCCTGAGTATATACATAAATATCCAATTTCATAACTTTAAATTTTCAATCTTTGGACAAATGCTCAAATATTCCAAAAATTATATTTAAATGTTAAACTCCCTGTGCGGGCTCAGTCTCAAGTCGGCAAACCCAAACTATGGGATATATACCAGAGTATAGATTTAATTACTTTAATTTCCAAGTCTATTTTGCAAGCAATATTTTGTTATGAATTTCTTTCTATTGAAGTCTCAAGTTGTCAATATTAAAACTCAATCAGAATAATTATGAATCATCTACAACTGCATCTTGAAAAGTAAACTTTAATCATCTATACAAACAGAACTTTCACCTTTAACTTTCAGTATACAATTACTTCCTTTATTCTGGCTAATGGATATTTTATTCAGCTTAGGTAGGGGCTGTGAGAGTTGGAAGGTTGATCTAGTCATTGCCCTTTAGACTCTCCAAGGTCCCTCTTAAACTGTTCAAATTTATCAAAAAGCCAGAATATGGAAAAATATTGCATTCCAAAAGGATTAACACCATGGGTTAGTGAAATTTTTAGCTCCATGTTAAACAGACAAATAAATATAATATAAATCATAAATATAACAAATAAGCCCTTTACAAAAAATGTAGTAATAATTTTATAAAACTATGTATGAACTAAACCTATACCAATTGTACTAATCATTCAATAAAACTATGAACGAACTAAAAGCCTATTAATTATACCTAATGTAGTAGTAATTCTATAAAACTATGAACTAAAAGCCTACTATAACTAAAATCTAACTTTCATACTGTACTATAGACCAAGGCATCACTATCTCCATCAGTCTTCCCTAGTACCATGAAAGATAATCCTTATTACCATATATACTGTAGGTGCAGTACTGTATTAATAACTACTCTTCTCATAACCTATAACCAAGTTTGAGCCATAAGCAAAAATAACACAAATGTAACCTTCCGATTACAAGTATTTTAAGGATATATACCGTAACATTTATAACTATTTTTCAATCCTCACCCCTAAATGCAGCTATATATCCCATATATTTCCAATTAGAGTTTACGGAAATCTACAATAATCTGCCCACAAATTTACTTTCAGATAACTGGTACTGTACTAGATTAATAAAGCTAATATTTCTAGCATTTGGGAAGTCAGTCAGGGGATCTTATTTTATAGGCAAATTCCTCAGAGCATCAAAGTAACATTTTCAGCCCCAATTATATAGATTACACTATTCTTAGACTTCACTAGACTTAATATAAATGACCAACAGTTACTTTCTTCAGGCTAACATTTGTTAAAAAATTCTTAGCCTTCCAGCCTATTAAACTACTTTTCAAAATGTATAGAGACCATTAATCCACTTTACTCAGCTTAGGAAGGATCTAGTTATATATGGACAATTAAGGTTTGCTTCCATTCCCGTAGTATTTTTTTAATTATTTCAGGTAATTTACTCTTTACACCATTAGGTAAATCTTTTACTTATACATTTAATTTATAATTTACAAGTTCTATACCAACACTTCACTTCGGGATACTGCATTTGCAACTATAATATATAGTACTGTATATTCTTGGAGTACCGGATCAAATAAAAAAAATTGACTGCAAACTTATTTCAGTTATTTGCCATTAGTCTCAAACTAGAATTGAGTTTCACTTATGCCAAAATTGCTCTTGCTTTATACTATTTCAAACTTTATTGCTAATTGCTATTTTGACAACTCTTTATATAGTCATTTGTGTTTTGGTTTCTTTTGAAAGTTTTACTTTCAAATTTCTAACTAAGCTGCCAGACTAATTAAAAAAACATTAAAGACTACAGTATATAGAACCAATCATAATCATATCTTTTACCAAACTTATTCCTAGCATATTTTACTATTTATAACTAGTCACTACTACAACTAGGTACTTCTATTTTCAGCCTAACCCTATCCATTGAACAATACAGCATATCAAAATGTATAATGGGCTTAGATGGTATATATACAATTCACATCTCATATTTTTCTTTATTTACCAATGGAGCAAAAAATGTCAAAAACTTTCAATAGTGCATTAAAATTGGCGTCGGTAAAATAAATTAGGTTAAAGCTTGGATACTGCACATAAATTCCTTTCCTTAACTTAGGAGAGTTAACGAAAGCAACTCTAATCAGTAACCAAAGCTCTCTCATTCACTTTTACCTTGCCAAGTTTGATTTGTATAAATTTACTCCGTTAGCAATGTTTACAGAACCCTTACAATCTTAAAATATTTCCCAAACACCAGAATGGAAATTCTTTTAAGTTAATAAACGCCTTCAGGATTAGGAAGCGTTCAGTTTATTCGATCATTAGATGCTTTTATTCACCTAAGGAAGGATCTATGGATTCATATTTTTTCACCAACCAACTTTACTTCTAAACTTAATGAAAAATACATGGCACACTCCAAGGATATTACTAAAGTAAATTTAATTAAAAATACTGTACATGTGGCACTCCAAGGACTCTAACCTAGGAAACACAAAAATTCTGCACATTTATGCATTACGCTATAAAGACCGTTAAAGAATTATGCACAAGGCTACGATATATTGGGTAGATTTGAGTTGCCAAAGACCTTCCTAAAACACAGAAATTATATAAAGATCGAATAAACTTTATGCGCATCTTAATATCGAGGGAGCCAAGACTCTCCAAACATTGCTTCCGAAGGAATATAAATGATACCAGTGGAACAATTAATACCCCGAAGCTAAGCCTACATAAACAAACTCTCGCTCTCTCCGTTCATCCCTATATCTCGGGGGCAGGACCTGACGTTCGGAATCACTACTTATTGACAACCTTGTTGTGTACTAGCAGAAGACTGTTATGAATGACTACTAGTTTTCAGGCTGCAGTCGTGGGCCCGGAATATACTCGAAAAACAAATAAAATAAAAGTTCTACAGCTAAAAACATTAAATTTAAAGTTACCCTTCCTAGCATAATCCCACCCCCTATCTCACAGAATATACTAACAAAACAATAAAAATAAAAGTAATAAATGTAATAAGTAACACTCTATTCTTATCAATTACAAACTCAAATTTACTTTAATAAACTGATGAAAGCATATGGTCCTCCCGGGATTCCAACCCGGGACGACACCACACCCAGAATTTAATAAACTAATGGCATCATATGATCCTCCCGGGATACCACACCCAGAACATAAGCACCTTAAGCCATTACACCAACAACTTTACTTCTAAACTCAATGAAATCAACAAATACATGTGGCACTCCAAAGACTTTAACCTAGGATACTCATAAAATTATACTTTAATTTTTAAGTTAATCCACCCACCCAAAACCCATTCTCCCCCGCCCGAGAGATATGCTCCGCAGTTCCAATATTCAATTTGTGAACTAACTTACTGCATTCAATCCCCATTTCAGGTTAGCAGTACTGTACAAGGGGCAGATCCCTTCTGGCACTCCTCCATTCACATTCCGGATAAGTAGATAGCTTACAGGATTCAATTTTTGGCAAGATTCGGAGATCATCTCAAATAACTTTAATTTTACTTTCATCACAGCTACCCTTAGACAGTTTTATTAAGCTTAGGAAACGTCATTACGAATCAAATACGCTTTGATGCCATAGACCCTTCATAAACCTAATAAAATTGAAGGAAAACTATAATAAAGCAGGAATTACAGTCTGGATTTACATTTAGTGAACACTTTTCTATACATTTGTGATAACCATTCACTGAAGTCCCCGATCATTAGGGCACCCACCCTAACCCAGCTATAAGTCAGCAGGGAGTACATGGTGGTCAAAACTGCATCAAATATAATACTTAGCCATTTGGATTAGTGGTCTTGTCTTTTTACTGCATTCCTTTAAGTTGTTGGTTTATTTTGCAAGTTTTACATTATAATTAAAGTTAAAAAGATACTTCAACTTTCTTACATTTGCCCCATTTGTGTGGCATTTTATAACTTTTTATGTAATTTAGAAAAATCGGCCTTTGGCCGAGCCATTTTTCTACCTAAAAAGGCACCAATTTATTTTGAGTGTCTTTAGTATTTATTTAAACCTTTGAGGGCAAAGGAATTTTTTATTAATTTATATTTTTTCACCAAAACTTTACTTCTAAACTCAATGAAATCAACAAATACATGGCTCTCCAAAGACTCGAACCTAGGATACTCGCACCAATATTCCGCACATTTATGCATTATGCAATTAACATGAACAATTTACATGAAAGGTCATAGTTTCACTTATTACGCTATCAAATCATGCCAAAATATTACAATCCTTCGTAACCGTACCTATTCTTCCATCACTATCACACAACGTTAATAAAGTATCCTACTTGTTCCACCGGGATATCATTTTAAAGTTTACCCTGTAAGCATATCATTTGGCTACATTCATGTTTATAGAGGATATATCACGTTAGGCTGGATTTAGAGGTTGTAATAGAAATGGGGGAGGGGCAGGGGGGATTCAGGGCGCTACGGGACAGACCGTCACTTTCAACATCAATACTAATATTCGCCGCGCTCCCTTCAAAGTCCGGTACTAATGGCTCATACGAGGGATCATTCTTAACCAACATAGTCAGACTAATTTCAACAAGACGTTAATTTACAACCAACAAATCCAACATAACAAATAATATCCTATCTAACTTCACGAACCTTATTGAACAGAAGCGATGTGTGTGGAGAGTTGAAGTAGAAGATAGACGATTGGAGATCCTAACGACTTTAATCTTCAGACATTAAACTTGAAATAATCTTGAGACGTTGGGAAGCTCTTGGTCGGCTGTACGATCCTTGTGCTGTAAAGCGTAGACGAACGTTAGTGGATTCCGTGCTATACAGATGTGGATATACATGCATCAAATTTTAAGACTGAATGCTCCACACATACGTGCAGTTTCAGGCTCCTGTCCTAATGGCGGCGTTCCAGGCAACCTTGTAAAGGGCTGCTTCACTTCATTTTTT
Source organism: Paralithodes platypus (assembly GCA_032716605.1). Classification (NCBI taxonomy): domain Eukaryota; kingdom Metazoa; phylum Arthropoda; class Malacostraca; order Decapoda; family Lithodidae; genus Paralithodes; species Paralithodes platypus. The sequence continues at coordinate 60,416,257 of CM064572.1, forward strand.
TGGATTGGAGATCGGCACGTATAGTCTGATCACAAGTTTGTTTTAAAATAATAATTTCCGATCAATTTAAATACTTTTGTTTAGAGAGTTTCGATAATTATTAATTTTAAAGAGTATTAAAATTAACAGATAGCTCAAAAGTGACCGTTCAAATTAACAGATAGCTCAAAAGTGACCGTTCAAATTAACATAGCTCAAAAGTGACCGTTCAAATTAACATAGCTCAAAAGTGACCGTTCAAATTAACAGATAGCTCAAAAGTTACCGTTCAAATTAACAGATAGCTCAAAAGTTACCGTTCAAATTAAAGAAAAATAAATCCTACCCAAAGCTCTAAAATAATGATTTTCATTAAAAGGGACTCCTAATTCTTTACCATCAACATCTATAGCTCCAAAACTATGTCAAATTATACCGGTAGCTATAATAACCTATTATGTTCTCTCCACCAACCAACTCTACTCCTAAAATCGGTGATGGGCTGCTCTATCAGAGTGAGAACTGAGCGATCTGTGCCATACCCATAGCTTACTATGACCGTTCCTTTTACTTATATATTTTCTAGATCTCAAGTGACTGCGTCTCTTCCGTGGATTGACCTCCCAATCTACCAAAATTGGAAGCCAAAGAGTCACTTTTTTCCTTTGCCCCTCAACTTTCTCTTCATAATTGCTGAGGGGCACAGGGCCCTGGGTGGGGCTTTGGTTTCCTGGGCGTTTCCTCGGCTCCCAGCCATGGAGTGGCTTCGGTCACCCAGGCTTTGTGGTCGGCAGAGAGGGTTCTGTGGGGGCGCTCGGTTATGGCCTTTGCCTTGCTCGGGGCCGTTCGGCCAGGCAGCTTGGGGAACAACTAAAATAGATTAATGAAATTAAGACACATACCGGATTCCAAACAACTATGCAGAACATCTTGAACATTAACATCTATAATTATAGGCTACTATTTGGAAACCATCAGCCAGGGAATGGGTACAAATTTAAAGCTCATTTGCTCTAGCCCTTTTTGAATTACAGACAATACAACTCAATAAAACTAAAATAATTATAGAATAGATAGAAGGGGAATGGTACAGTAACTAGATAGATAAAACAATTTCTAGCATACCTATAATAAACAGGGTACCGGTATAGATTACTATTATTATAAGACTAAATACTATCTACTGAACTCAATGTAAAAAATATAAAATAATCCCAACTTTAGAATTTAGACTTTTCTCCCTCATGAATAGCCCCATTACTTTGGCAATTTTAAGACATTTTAAGACATTTTACCCCATAGTCAATATTAAGACTCATTGTGCCATTTAGCCAGCTTCCCTGTCCGCCAATAGGGACTTTTAGGGGGAACCGGCCATATATACAGTCTGTTCCCCGTATCCGCGCCTTACTGGTACCGACTGCAGTCCGCGGATACTTGAAAACGCGGATACGTGGAGTGTATTTAACATAGGTTTCAATGGGAAATAGGCTTAGCTCGTACCTGACCCAGCCATCTTGGACCCTCAAACCATTATTTTGACCTACATATTTGAGAATACTTATTAATACATATTATGAGGAGATAACTTACCACACAAACTTTATTTGAAATCAGTCATTAGGCCTAGGCTAGCCTTACGCATCGGCATAATTTGACTGCTTTCGTCAGACAGCGTCGGTACGCTTGCTCTGTTTTGATGGTCCCGGGCATTTATTGCAATCATGATTACCATCAGGCCCACTGTCCCTATCACTGAATGCTCTAAAGGCCCTAATAAATGCGGGAGAAAAGCGGTTCGTGCAGAAAAAAGCTTGTAAACAAGTGGTTTTCAACTTTTCCAACACTGGTCTGTGAACTGCTGCCTCAGCTGGGACGCTGTGTTGACTTCACGCAAGAATGCAAAATGGCCGACTAAAGCAAGAATCGGGATGCGCACCGACCCACCCGATTCAAATCCGTGAATAGACTGTACTTTGCCGTTTTTTTTGAGCGGATGACTAGTAATGGGATATTTAGGGGTGTCCGTGGATAAGCGGAACTGACTGTACATAGAAACAATTAAAACTTTTTTCTTTAGGAAGAGTTTTAGGGTGTATTTTACAGTTTCAAGGTCTAAGGAGCAAACTATATTTATATTTTCTTAACCCTCTCCGACATGAGACGCGATTTTGAGCCTATTAGGGATACTTTAAAGCATTTATTACCATCAGGGGTATTTAGAAACCTTTAGTTTAGTTACTTCAACCTCTGCAGTTGTCTTTGAGTTAGCTGTGGGCAGAAAATTAATTTTAGAGAGGTAATTATAAGAGTGAGAGAACTATTTATAATCTGGCAACCTCTGCGTCAGGAGTCTCAAGGGGTTAATCAACATTTAAAACTATGATTAAGCCAAATATTAATCAAACTTTAATACTTTTACTTTCACTGAAACTTTCTATTTTACATTAAACGAACAACTCAATTTACAATACAGTTTGACCAGTTGCCCAAATAACTTCTGGACCTATGTGATCTTATACATTGAAATTTTATGTGCACATTAAGATTTATTATGCAGTACATACATCCCTCCCCAAACATCCCCTACAGTACCAAATGTATACAGACCACACTTACAACACATCACAAACACCCCACACATTATCCTGGGTGGTGACTTCAACGCCAAGACTCTTCTCACAGACCTTACACAAAGAGCTTTTGACGGCATCAACTCAGCTAGACCACCACACAGATCACTATTAGCCACACTCGACATTAGTAAAGCCTTCGATGCCATCCCCCACCACAACCTAACAAACAAAATCTACAACACAAACATGCACAACAACACAAAAAGGTGGCTGGCCAACTTCCTAGCAGGCAGATGTGCACACTTATCTTTTGCCGGTCAGTCATCTAAAATCAGAAACTTTCCAAACTGAGTCCCACAAGGATCCGTCCTATCACCCGCACTCTTCAATCTGTACATGCATGATATAACTACACCCAATACGCCCCAAATAAACTTAGCCTCCTATGCAGATGACATAACACTCACATGCACACACCATGACCCAAGAAGAGCAACAGATCTCCTTCAACCCTATCTCAACACACTACATGGCTGGTGCACTACAAACAGACTTAATCTAGCCCCAGCCAAATCCACCGCAACCCTGCTCACAAGCTGGACAGGTGAACAATAATACATCCCTCAACTCACCATAAACAACACACCCAAAATCCTAGGAGTAACATGATACTCATATGACATTCAAACAGCACACCACAAACATTAAAAAGAAACTGACACCCAGACTTAACGCCCTCAGGTCACTTGCTCACACAAAATTTGGACACAACAAAGAAACTACCACCACATTATATAAACAATACATAAAATCAGTGATGGAATACGCAAGCCCAGCCTGGGCTTCTAACCTAGCTGAAACACATCATAAGACCTTACAGACTATTAAAAACAAAGCCCTGAAGATCATTACAGGCTGCACAGCTACTGCACCCACAGATCACCTACATCAAGAAACCAAAATCCTCAAAGTCAAAGACCATCTGGACATGAGAGGCACTAAATTCCTGGCAGCAGCCTCCACGAACCAAGACCACCCACTAAACTACATGGCAACACACCCACAGACACCAAGAAATATCAAAACAACACCCAGCACACGGTATCACACACAATTATTGTCCTCTCTCCCTCCCTGCCCACCCGGAACCAACTTCCAGAAGCACATCCATACTCCTATCTCTCGCCAATCCATCCACTCACTCACGGACAACACGCAGCTGCATGCACGACCTCCCGAAATCCATCCTTCCGAATCCTCCCTCCCTTGCGAGGACAGAGTCCACCTGGCAAGGCTGAGATGCGGACACCATCCAGCTCTCCTGAGCTATCAGACGAGACTGGATGACTCCGTTGTCGACGCCTGCCCGGGATGTAACACAGCACCCCATACCATTAAACACATCATAGAAGACTGCATTTCACACAACCACTTACGCCAACAACATAATCTACACTCAATGAGAGCTCTGTGGGAAAGGCCGATCGTGGCCATGGCCTTCCTCAGGGACTCGGGGCTGTTCGGCCAGGCAGCTTAGGGAACAACAACTCTGAAGATTACTCAACTCTTTATTCATATTTTTTCACCAACCAACTTGTGGCACTCCAAGGATTCGAACCTAGGATGCTCTCACCAAAATTCCGCGTATTTATGCTATAAAGATGAATAGTAAACTGATAATTTCTTTAATAATTCACTCCAACACCAAACTCCTCTCAAAGAAATTAATGAAACTAAGCAGGTGATCCACCAGGATTCGAACCAAGATTACCACAGATTTTAAACACTATCCATTACACCATCAAGACTTAAAAACATCACAAGGAAGAACTTTGATTGACAACTGTACAAAGACGGCTAAACTTAAAATAAACAAAATACTAACCGTATAGTAGTATTGTAGGGAAGTAGTGGTACTTTAGTCCATTGAAGCTAATAGTAGTCTACTGCAGAGAATATTAGTCCAGTCTTGTAGTAGTACCAGTCCATTGAAGAGAATAGTAGTCTTTTCTAGTAGTAGAAGTACCGGGTAGTCCATAGAATATCATCTTCAATCTAGGTACGATCCTCCTAGGTCTTCTAGCGCTGTAATACAAGTAGAAAAAATATATTAGTTATATGGATTCAGTGCCATTTCCTAGCCTAAGATTTTATACTCCAATTTGTTGCTCATGTAGTAATGTACGGTCGCGCTAATAAGTCATGCCACACCTGTCATTTAGTTCAGCTTGCGCTGTACTGTATTAATGGGTCAGATGTTAAATAGGGTGGGTAAGTGTAGGAACATTTGTATATTTCACTCTACAAGACAAAATGAAGCTTAGATATTGCCGATACCACGCTTTTACTGTGTATTATATTTGCCTATTCAGGCATTTCGAGCCACACTTCTTTACCACAAACTTCCAAAACGCAAAAATTGGGTAAACTTAAAACAAACACTTCAACATACTAACCGAATATTAGTCCTGTAGAGTGGTCCATCGGAAACGTTAGTCGCCATCACCGACGCTCCATCAGGCCAGAACTGCATCCACCACACACCAGGCCACAACTCTGCATCCACCACACCTCTGCATCCACCACCAGGCCAAAACTCTGCATCCACCACCAGGCCAAAACTCTGCATCCACCACCAGGCCAAAACTCTGCATCCACCACCAGGCCAAAACTCTGCATCCACCACCAGGCCAAAACTCTGCATCCACCACCAGGCCAAAACTCTGCATCCACCACCAGGCCAAAACTCTGCATCCACCACCAGGCCAAAACTCTGCATCCACCACCAGGCCAAAACTCTGCATCCACCACCAAGCCAAAACTCTGCATCCACCACAATCAGGCCACAACTGCGTCCACCACACAACACCAGGCCACAACTCTGCGTCCATCAGGCCACAACTGTGTCCACCACACAACACTGCATCGTCCACCACACAACACCAGGCCACAATTCTGCGTCCACCACAACACTGCATCCACATATTTTGTTTTCTTTCTAGACTTCCTTATCCCTAATTAGAATTTAAAATTTCAAAATAAAGAAACCAAAACTTTGACAAATTCAGTAAAATGACAAAACTTATCAAAATAGATGTTGAAACTATAATATTTAGCTCCATTAGTTTAGATTTAAAAGTATCTGCCCCAGAACTACGGCGACTTTGAGACCTTTTGTGCAATAGCGACTGCAATTTAGGAGGAACCTGCCCTAATATGGGGCATTTTTCTATTGAAAATTGCACAAGTTCACCTCTAAGAGTCTCTTTGGAGAATTTTTAAAGCTTTATGGAGTTAGCAAAGAAAAATAAAGAACATTTATATACACAGAAATATCAAAGTTTCTTTCAACTGAATGTGGAAAATTACAAATTGACAACTTACAACTTAAGGGTGCACCACTTGAGGGCAGATTCAGACACAGGGGCAGAGTCCATCAACACAAGTCTCGGCCACACCACCGGAGAAGAGCCGACAGACAGGATCGGTACATTGAGGCGATTCATTAGTTGCCACCACCTCAGGGAATCTGGCAATAGATAATAGTGGCGCACTTAAGCTGTTCCCCACACATACACTTTTCAATAAAAATAGAAAAAAATTATATAAAAAATGTGGAATGGGCCGGAGTAAATAGAACGGACATTAAATATTATTCAAGCCGACTTAAAAAATAATACGATACTCTTATATGTCCGGGTATTAAGCGACCAGAATAGGTTAGTTGCATTGTATACCACCTGTACCTTCCATTAAGGTTTATGGGGCAGATGCGTAATAAGCAATATACTGTATACATAAAAAAAGGTTGGTTAAGGTTTAGAGTTTTATCCTACATACTACAGATACATGGTAAGCGATACATGTTAAGCCAAGGTTACTTTTTATCCCACATACTACAGATACATGGTAAGAGACTACATGTTAAGCCAAGGTTACTTTTTATCCCACATACTACAGATACATGGTAAGAGACATGTTAAGCCAAGATTAGTCTTTTCACACATACTACAGCCACATGTACTGGATACTAAAGATTACGTACCAGCTAATAAGGAAGAGTTAGTTTAGTATCCAACGTACTGTACTAAAGTTCATTCCAGCCGACTAAATTGTTTTCAGAGTTTAATTTCCGATAGATTTAAATGCATTTTTCCAAATTTTGTTTAGGGTGTTTTAGTTTCAATATTGTTTGTATCTTATTGATTTGAACAGCAACTTTTGAGTTTTTTAAAGTTTCATATTTTAATTACAATCTTAACCCTTTCACGCACATATGACGCAGAGGTTGCCAGATTAGCAATAAGAAATAGTCCTCATTCTTATAATTACCTCTCCAAAATTAGTGTTCTGCCCACAGCTAACTCAAAAACAACTGCAGAGGTTGAAGTAACCAAACTAAATTGTCTAAATACCCCTGATGGTAACAAAGGCTTTAAAGTATCCCCAATAGGCTCAAAATTGAGTCATATGTCTGAGAGGGTTAAATACTTTGCTATGAAGATTTGTTCAATTAAATCATGAAAACTATGCAAGATCATATTTATCCATTAATTAAGTACTGTACAGTATCAAAATGATCTACTAAAAGATTATATTTGCCGTCAGCTGAAAAGAAACTATAGGTCTAAGTTTGTTAGGTTAATGCCTTTCATGAATTTAATCTTTCAGATTTTATAGACTATAATTATAAGCTTAAAGCTGATTTAATAAATTTACATAAACATTTTGTAATCACTACAGTAGATAAAGCCAGCAATAATTATAGCTTCACATGTAAGAAATTTTATCTTGAAAATATGAAAAAAGAATTAGGTATTAAGGGTAACATATTACGTAAAAATATTTGCGGTAATTCTGTTTATGAAATTCAAAATAATCTGAATATTGATAACTTAATCGATGAACATACCAAGAAAAATATAATATTTGATATTAAACTTTCTGATAAGAACAAGTGCATTGCAAAATTATACATGTTACCTAAATTTCATAAAAGACCTTATAAATATCGCTTTATTGCCGGAGCAAAATTTGCTACCACTAAAACTATCAGAACAAGTCGTAAATTGCTTAAAATACATTAAAAGTACTCATAAAAGATATTGTAATACCATCATGAGAAGAACTGGCATTAACTATTATTGGAGTGTTGACAATTCGTTAGAAGTTATTGATAAAATAAATACCATGCCGAAAGTTACCTCGGTACATAGCTTCGACTTTTCAACTTTGTATACCAATTTGCCTTTAGATTTAGTATATTCAGAGCTTTGCTTTATTATAGATTTGCACTTTGACAGGTTCGTTAGGAATGGTAATTATTTCATAAATGTTTATACATATTTTAATAATGCATCACTTAGCTCTACTCCCACTAGTTCTGTATATTTTGATAGAACTAAACTTAAAGATGCCCTTAAATTCCTCCTTTTCAATACTTATGTTAGATTCGGGCCGTACATTTTCAAACAAATATTAGGAATTCCTATGGGTGGAAATGCTAGCCCTTTAATTGCAGACTTATTCTTGCTTGCTTTAGAATTTAAATATATAAAAGACTTAGTTGACAGTAGCAAGAAAAATAAAATTCCAGAAAAATTAGCACTTGCTAAACTGTTAAGTAATAATAGTAGATATATTGATGATATTCTTGTTTGCAATTTGTTAAATTTTAATCAAGTTGCTAAACTTATTTACCCTAATTCTATTCCCCTCACACAATGTAACGTAAATTATAAAGTTGAACATTTTCTTGATATAAATATAGATTGTTAATGAACAGTGCATACTTAAAGTATATCACAAAGTTGATGATTTTAATTTTAACGTAATAAACTTTCCTTTCCCTAGTAGTAATATTGATAGTAAAATAACTTATAATTGTTTTTATTCCCAATTAATAAGATTTTGTAAAATCTGCACTAAAGTAGATGACTTGGGCTAGAGCTAGGTTACTATACAGACTCTTAGTGGACAGAGGTTTTGAGGCAAGTAAATTGTTCCATAAATTTAATCTTTTTAGGGTCAATTATTGTGACTGTATTCTAAAATTTGACATCAATAATTTTAATCAAGCATTTTTAACTTTAAGTTTCTTGTATAACCTCTGCTTACTTTTGGTCTGTATTTATTGTTTATCTTTTTCTTTTTCTATTATTATTATTATTATTATTATTATTAATATTGATGATTTTTTTAATTTATTGTTCTTGTTAAAAGAGTACTCTTTGTTTAAATCTGTTACTTCATATTTTGCAATTATTTGTCTTTATATTATATGTATTCATTGTCGATAGTATCAATTGCTTACTTTTGCGATTTCCTTAGTTTATTTGTGCTATAAATGTAGGTTATTTGTAGGGTAGTTATTGATAGGGGTCACTTGAGGCATGCTATGCTTACAGGTACCTACCCGATAGCACTATCGTTAGTGAGTGCTGTACTGTATTTTATATATTATTTTGTAATAGTATAGATATCTTATCAATATTTGTATTTTGTACTATTGTTAATGTCTTGTCATGTTTCAAATTTGATTTTAAATAATATTTTGACATTTAACATGTAGTTTCTTTATTCATGCAGAGTTTAGTAAAATTTGCCAGAACGTCCCGGACTTCCCAAACTTGACTACTTCCTTTAACGTGACGATAGTGCGTTGTTATATGTGCGATTAGTTTGCTTGGGAAACAGATTAACTTGCTCATGTAGTAATGTACACCCTATGTGGTGGATTGTGTTCTTTTATTTAATAATTTTCATTTTAGTAAGCGTTGTTTCCACATAGCGATTTTGATAATTTAATTTGACTTTATATTGTCCTTGTCCCAATTTTGGTTTGTTTAGTTTGCAAGTTTTACATTTTAATACTATACTACTAATCTTAATACGCATCGACATTCTCAAACTTTGACGGGTAGTAAACAATGCAACTAATCGATTAAGATAGATAAAACACCGCTAAAAATTCAGACCTAAAAGATATATTTACCAATGAAAACGGTAAAAATTATACATACAAATAAAAAATAAAATAATGGGAAAAGTGGGGAATGGGGTAAATAGACCTAGGCCTACCAATAATGATTTAAAGTTTGTAGGCTCTCATATACTGTACACAAACTAGCATTAAAAAATAAAAAATAAATCTATAGGCCTATACAAAAAATAGGAATAGCATAGATAGCATAACTATTTTTACCAATGACAAAAAATATGAAAAATACAGTTTGTAGGCTTTTTCTTTACATACACAAACTAGCATAAATATATTACTGTACCAATGACAAAAATAAAATCTAAATAAAAATAAAGTTTGTAGACTTTTTCATTATATACACAATTAAACTAGCATTAAATATAACTCACCCGGTGAAAGTGTGAAGATTGTCCACTTTCATCAGCTTCTGAAGGATCTCTCACAAGATTGTACCAGTACCGGGTTGTCTGACACATCCATGGTGTAGCATCTTCTCTCATTCACTGCTGGGAGTAGGTAGTGGTAAATTACAATTCTAATATTTTTTAATAATTTCACTACACCACCAAACCCCTCCAATGAAATTAATGAACGCATACATGTGAAATAATAAATAAATAATTAATAGAACAGTAATAAACTACTAGCAATTTCCGACTATAAAGTAAAAGAAGTTGGAGCTGTAGACACCAAAGTTTAGTAAAAAAAATTGTCAAAATACGGTAGTGGTGGAAAAATATATAAGTAACACCCCGTTCTTAACTTATCAATTACAAACTCCAATGTACTTTAACCCCTTATTGGCGGCGCGCGACATATGTCGATTTGAATAAATATGGACTAGCCTATGTGGCTATGAGGTTACTGTGATTTTGGACTGAAAAATTGAAAAACCCGAGCCAAGTTTGGTCAAAACTTGGCTCAGGTTTTGTTACTTTTCAATATTGTATTTTCAGAGTTCTTCCAATGTTACCCCTTTATTTACGGCTTTTACCCCGCAATTTCCCTGATCTTCATAGCCCTCCCCACAATCGGGAGCCGTGTTTTAAGATTGATGGATAATGGGAAAATAGTAAAATGCGACAGTCCTTGGTATTAACACCTTACGAGCGGCCTATGCGGTTTATTTATGTGTACCACACAGCGGGGTGTTTTTAGCCAAAATAGGGCTGTTTACGTGATCATTTTCATGCCTAAATAAGACCCAGAACGTAAAACAAGTACCTATCCCTGAAAGGGCATAAACAGAGCTTTCGAATGACACCATAACGATCCTTGTATGATGGATATTTTTCTTGCAATAACCGTGCAACGCGAGTGCAAAAAGCAGGTAATTCGGTACTTTCAGTACATAATTGAGTATGTAGCGAGTGAGAGAGGGAGGAGGGAGCTGAGATTTGTGTCAGTAGGTTCGCCGCGGTGGTCTGGAGCAGTCATACGCTCGCTAGTCTCCTGCCACCACTTGTCTCTCTCTCTCAGCCACATTACGTGCTGAAATTGCCACTCGACCTATGTCGAGCGCCGCCACATAGTCCAGCTTTATTTAACTCGACTTATGTTGCTCGCCGCTAATTAAGGGTTAAACAACACTGTATATCAAAGAAAAAAGAAAAAAAACAAAAAATAACCTGAAAAACTAGTCACTGGTTGGTGATAAACATTTACCGCGTTTCTTTTTTCACATAGCCTAGCGATTTTGAAACGGTAAGTTCTTCTAGGTTGTTTATTATGCAAGTTTTATATACAATAGGCTAAAAGCGCATTTTTCAGACACTGTGGACCATAGAGTTTTTATGTTTTGAAAAACTGGCAAGTTGCTCATGGCAGACCTATAATTGTTAAATATATATAATAAAAAAACATAATTCAGAGAAAAATGTGTTAATTAAACAATATTAGTTCCCAACTCTATAGCAATGCAAAGGACTCCAATTGGGTATTCTGCAGAACAACTACTACTCTATTACGGGATTCCTGTCTCATGGAATTATTTTATTTCGCTCATACCTTACTCAGGGGACCTTAGTGATGTGCGGATAAGTGCTACTTTTCTTATTTTGTCAATTTGATTTTCACTCCCCTATAACATTATCAGAGTTATTTTTGTACTGCCAGTCCAGGACACTATGTTTACATTCTAGCCTCCTTGGAGGCTCCTCCGAGTCCTCCCCGATGTTTAGTAGCCAATCAGAGTGAAGCTTCACCTACAAAAAGTCAGTACATTTTGATTGGTACTTTCCTGTTATCGACAGCCAAAGCTGAAGATTGCAGAGTAAACACTATCGACTTTATCCCATCAATTTTGTTATAGTTTTAATACCCAATTAGCGGGGGTGTGGGGGCGGCAGCCCCCACCCATAATACTAGGATAGGTTAGGTAAGGTTGTTAGGTTAGGCTAATGTCTTTTTAAAGTTTACTAAATCGAGTAAACTCTTAGATTGTTTGGGTATCTGAATTTCAATTAACAATGCAAATGCTAATATAAAGTGCTTTCCGCACATTCTAACGATAAAATACACACTTACAAAGCATTAAAATACATAAATGAAATAAATGAAACTTAAAATAACAGGAGTTGTAGTTATGCAGAATTACCCTCCAATTAATTAGAAATAATAATTTAAAGTATAGCCTAGGCCTAAGATGGCTATAATATTTACAACACTCACCCCTGTCAGTTGTCTAACATTCGAATCATGCCTTGTAACGAAGGCATGTAAAGTGGCTGAAACTGTCACCAGAGTCCTGCCTCCCGGCTGATGGCCACACCCCCAGAGTCCGTTAACCTTTGGTCTTGGCCGAGCTGACCAAAGACTACCAGACAATCTCGGGAGGCTGTCTGCTTCTGTCTGGTAATTTACGCCTCTTTGTGCCTTTGAAAAACGCGCTATAAGCCATTCGCGACGGTCTACGCATATCCAACACTGAAGTAGGCTATATTAACTTTGTATAACAAAACATGTAAATATTGATGGCTCTGGAGGCCGGGTAACACTGGACATAAAATACATAGGCTAAGCTAGCCTATAAAACTAGGAGATGCAATAAATAAAAAAGATAAATCTACAGTTATACTACCCCTATTTTGTCGCTATTCTGTTGGTACTAATGGGTTAATATTATTAGTAGTAGACTTAGTATGGTTTGATGATGCGCGGAAATGTATATTTGACTTGAAATAGATACATTGAAGTATTACAAACCTTCGCAAACCCATAAACAGGGAACGTGAGCAGGGTTTAGACCGTCGCGCACCCATAAACAGGGAACGTGAGGGGGAGTTTAGACCGTCGCGGAAACAGGTTACTTTTCGGTTAGGTTAGGTTAAGTTAAGTTAGGTTAGGCTAATGTTAAAAATACTAAAATGCGACGGTCCTCGGTATTAAACAACACTGTAGGCCTATATCAAAGAAAAAAAAATTACCTGAAAAACTCTTATCTGGTTGGTGATTATTTGTTATCAAAATAAGTTTTTTTCCAGTTTCCGCGTCTGCTGAACCATCCAAAAACACGCTAAAAGGCGTGTTTTGAAGGGGGGAGGTGTAGTATAACTGTAGATTTACCATAAAAACAAAATTAACTAGGCCTAGCCAATAATTATACCGGTTTGGGAAAAAAAAAAAAAAAAAAGGCCTAGGCTAGGCTAGCCACAAGGAGAAGCCTCTTATCGTCTGGCCTTTTTTTGTTAATTAACGGGCTCTATTATAGTCTAGCCTACATATAATTAAATGGCCACCAGTGAATATATAGACTTGGCTGGTTAGTGAAGCATATTGATGAATGACCGTGTTGGGATGGTAACAGGTGAATGTGATTGATAGGCGTTCGAGACCAAGGTAAACTTGCATCTTATCGAATGTTAATTCACGAGTTCTTATAATAGTCTACATAGGCTATAAATTAATGGCCACCAGTGAATATAGATGCACTTAACTAGTTAATGGAGCATGTTGATGAAAGACAGGTGCTAGGATGGTAAAGATATGGCACAACAGGTAGAGGTGATGGCGGCGGCCATTGTTAGCCTATTGAGAAACTAATGTACCGTCTCGCCATATGTAAATTCACGGGTTCATATAAGTTACATAAATTTGAATGGCCACTAGTGAATATAGATGGACTTAGCTGATTAATGACAGGTGCTAGGATGAAGATTTAGAAATTGTAGATTGATAACTATGGTGGAAGTGATGGCGGCTTTGCTGGCGTTGGAGTGAGGCCCTTTATAGGAAAGTTTCTTCGAACGTCACCTCGGTAAACAAATGAACCTTCGACATGCGCAATAATTCTAGAGCCAGATTAAATAGTACTTTTATACCGATTCAAAAACTAATTACCTTCTAGAAATTCGGATAGTTACAGTAATTAAATTACAATAAGACTTCAGGTGATTAAACAATGATTCAAGCCAGCACACCGCAAATCGAAAGTCAGGAATAGGCCTAGCCGTTTTCCGGAAAAAAATAAAGTATAAATTAACCATGTAAAGAACGCGCACATAAGTTAATATAGGCCTTCAGAGGCTATTATTATTTAGGATTATTAAGCCAGCACACCGTAAGTAAAGAATATTCACAAATAAGAGGCCCCTTTAAAGATTAAAAATTCCCGAGTATAAAATAATTGGTCAATATTTACGAGTCACACCACAGCTGGAATCTCATTTCTAATGGTAGTTTTGGGTTCCTATCACTCTGTTTCATTACTATATACTTTTTATCCACCGGAATTTTTTTTTTTTTTTTTTTTTTTAGCATTAACCTAACCTAACCTAACCTAAATGTATTTGGGGGCTATTAGGTTAGGTTAGGTTAGGTTAATGCTAAAAAAAAAAAAAATCCGGTGGATAAAAAGTATAGAGCAATGAAGCATAGAATGGTAGGAACCCAAAACTACCGTTAAAAATGAGATCCCAGCTGTGGTGCGACTCGTAAATATTGACCTAATAATTAAATAGGCGAACTATAAAACTCGCACATGCGAATCGGATATTATTTTGGATTATTAAACCAAAATAGTAACATTGAAAGTTTATTTAAAATAAGACTTCAGTGTCAAGACTTACGATCGTATACTGGATATTGGTACATTTCTATATATTTACCCAGGCACATTCCATTTTTGTTTTCTTAAGACAGTAAAGCGAGTTTCATTATTAGCCTAGGCCCCAAGGAGAAGCCTCGTATCGTCTGGCCTTTGTTTGTTAATTCACAAGCTGTATGATAGCCTAAATCTATTTTAAATGACAACCAGTGAATATAGATCGACTTAGCTGGTTAATTGAGCACGTTGATGAATGACAGGTGCTGGGATGGTGAAGATATAGCGCGCAAAATATGGCACATGCACAACAGGTGAAACTGATGTCCCTAGAGTGCAAAATAATTAAATAACCTTGTCAAAATCGCGGACACATACGAGAAGACTGGCTATTATGATCCTGGAGCAAGCACACCGTAAATACATAATACCGATAATAAAAAGATAAAAAGTCTCTGGAGTATAAAATCATAAAATATATCCTTATCGGGAACGAAAACACTTACGTCACCTCGTTATGGTGTCCAGCTAGAAAAGAACCCTCACTGGCCCGTCCAGTGGACCCCTGGTACATGGGTTGGCGAGCTGCTGATTGGCTGATGGGCGATGACGTGGCGCTCTCATTGGTTGAGCTCCTCCCCACCTCTACCCCTCCTCGCCCAACAGGATATGATATTTAGCGCGCGCTTTTTGTTTAAATCACCCCACCCCCACCTTCCCCTCCCCTTTTAACTGCGACCCCCGATCATCCCCCACCCCGACAGGATACTCTCTCTCTCTCTCTTTGTTCAGTCATCCCCCCTCTACCCTCCTAACTGCGACCCCTGACCTCCCCAACGGGATACTCTCTCTTTGTTCAGTCCCCCTACCCTTCCCTTCCCCCAATGCCTCCTCCACTTTCTCTCTCCCGTTGCCTTATATGGGCATTCTTTCGTTGTTCCGTTCCTTCCCCCCCCCCCCCCCTAAGTACTCAGTCCCCCGTCCCTTTAATACTCGCTTTTTTGGACCCCCTTCTCCCTCATGTTTAGCATATTATAATATCACCACCCCACCAATTAACTTACAAATATAGGCTACCTAATTAAGACTTTCTGTACCAGTGACGTCTGCTATATTTTGGTCTAGCTATAATTAGAAGATTATCTGCAGCTTAGGAAATATCTGTGGTAGTTAAAAGGGTCGACTGATATAGTTCGAAGCCTTATAATTGCTACAGATCCTTCTTAAACTGAGAAAAATTGACTAGTCGCCACAATAAAATTAAAATTACGTCGCCGGTACAGTACGGGTTAATGAAAGCAATCACATTAATTAATACATGTGGTACTCCACGGATTCGAACCTAGGATACTCACACCAAAATTCAGTGCACTAATCATTAACCCCTTCTGTACTGTACCGGTGACGGCCCTTCACATTATTATGGACCCTATTACACGATTATATTCAATTTAAAAAGGTCCGCTAGCAATTAACAGGCTTTGAACTATCGCATTTAACCCTTCTTACTACCACAGATCCTTCTTAAACTGCACAAAATCTTCTAAATATGGCTAGAATTAATTGAGATAGACGTCACCGGTACAGTCGCGCTAATAAGTGATGTCTCGGCACCAAGTATGTTTCATCAATAATTGGTATCAACAATATCTAAGCTTCATTTCTTCATATGGAGTGAGATATATAAGCATGTTCCTACACTTACCCACCCTTTTCAACATCTGACAGACATTAATACAGAACAGAGCAAGCCAAACGTAATGCCAGCTGAGCCATGATTTATTAGCGCGATCGTACAGGGGTTTAAGTTATCAAGACAAGGTTTGTAAGATTAGCCTATATATGGTTATATAAGATTATTAGGCCATGAATTAGCGAAATATTTAATTTCAGTCATGGTTAGATACTTTTATGCAGCTTACGAAGGTTGTATGGGCGTCAGAAAACTATAGTTGTGTTAGTTTATATTAATTTAACCCTTCTGTACCGGCGACGTCTTATTAACTTTTTTTCTAGCTATATTTAGACGATTTTATGCGGTTTATAAAAGATCTGTGGTAGTAAAAAGGGTTAAGTGAGATAGTTCGAAGCCTTTTAATTGCTGGAGGCCCTTTGTAAACTGAATAAAACCGTCTAATCTAGCTATATATTTAGACGATTTTGTGCGGTTTAAGAAGGATCTGTAGTAATAGAAAGGATTAAGTGAGATAGTTCGAAGCCTGTTCATTGCTGGAGGCGCTTTGTAAACTGAATAAAATCGTCAAATCTAGCTATATTTGACGATTTTATGCAATTTAAGAAGGATTTGTGGTAGTACAAAGGGTTAAGTGAGATAGTTCGAAGCCTGTTCATTGCTGGAGGTCCTTTGTAAACTGAATAAAATCGTTTAATAGTAGCCACCACAAAATTTAAAAGACGTCCTTTTAATTTTATGGTGGCTACTATTAAACAATTTTATTCAGTTTACAAAGGGCCTCCAGCAATGAACAGGCTTCGAACTATCTCACTGAACCCTTTTTTACTACCACAGATCCTTCTTAAACTGCACAAAATTGTCTAAATATAGCTAGAATAGACGATTTTATTCAGCTTAAAAAGGGCCTCCAGCAATGAACAGACTTCGAACTATCTCACTTAACCCTTTCTACTACCACAGATCCTTCTTAAACTGCACAAAATCGTCTAAATATAGCTAGATTAGACGATTTTATTCAGCTTAAAAAGGGCCTCCAGCAATTCACAGGCTTAGAACTATCTCACTTAACCCTTCTTACTACTACAGATCCTTCTTAGGTTGCATAAAATCGTCTAAAGATAGCTAGATTTTACGATTTTATTCAGTTTACAAAGGCCCTCCAGCAATGAACAGACTTCGAACTATCTCACTTAACCCGTTTGACCACATGGAACACATAACATCGTACATATAATACAGTAAACACAAGCAAGGGTAGAACAGCTCTCACTGCCTATCTTAAATGTGTGATAAGTAAAGCTGGTATCACACGAGATTTTATAGTCAACATTTTTCTGGCAACATTTCTGGATTATTTTACACTGGTATCGGAAACTAGGCTGATGATGGATGAATTTAGGTAGCATAAATATTGCAAATGTTGACCTCATAAGCTGCCAGACCAGTGTTGAGGGAAAAAGCGCTCGTGTGGTGACTTAGTGAAATGGCTGGTGTTAACGAGAGTGCTACCTCTTCCCATATTCTCCAGCTTTGTCTTGCCTTGCAAGAAAGGATGGAGATGTGGAGAGAGGTTCAATTTCTCAGACGAAAACCTTGCCTTGAAGTTAACTCGGCAAGAGTTGTGTTATCGGGCGTATCACCTACCTCTGACCGGGTAGGCTATATCCTAGTGTTTACTAGCCTATACCCCTTTGAAAGGACAATGTTTTATTGGATGACAAATATAGCTGCAACGCGTTCCGTTGACGGCGAGCAAAAAATTGCTTCGTGCGAGCGTTTTGCTAGGCTAGCGGAACGACATTGCTTCCTCACTCTGCTCGGCTAGCAAAGCGAGCAGCCAAAAGAGGTTGCTAGGTCGACCTAGCAGAGCGAGCAATGAAGGTGTAAATGATTGCGTTTGCCCTATTTCCACACTAACTGGCCTACTTCATGATTAATAGTATTGAATGAGTCTAGAGATGAACAGCAGTTACTAATTCTTGATTATAAATAAAAATATTTTACATCATGCCCACCCGACCTATAGAATGCTGCCACAAATATGTTATGCCTACACTGCAACATTCTCAATTAAGACATCCATCTTTCTTCCTATGTGTATATAATATTACAGTTGGCATCGCCATTATAATTGCTTCATTTATATATAGGCTACTATATGAAAGCAACACTAAAGTCATTACCTACCAACAGAATCATATTACGTAGGCTATATTATTATTATTATTATTATATGAGATGCCGAAGTCTCCAACCAGGGTGCAGAAACACCATCAAGATCAATCCACACAAAACACCCGGAGGCACTGGAGAGAGACTACGGCAACTTAGGAAAAAATAAAAACATATACTGTATACTGTACTGTACATATACACATATTAAACACAGATAACATATTATGCAGTGGAAGATATCAAGTATAAATATATATAATACAATAAAATAGAATAAAATAAGTTTAAAAATTAGAATTAATGCTGCAAAAAAGCATTAACTCTAGACTTAAAAATGGAGATATTAGCTGAATTGACTAGCTCATTTGGCAACTTATTCCACAAGTCAACCATGGCCGGCACAAAACACCGTGAAAACTGTGTAGTAGAAAAATTAACACGGCTCATGGCAAGATCATTAAGATTGCTTGTGAATCTAGTTGCACGAGCCCGGACATAGGGCCTAGGCAGAACCCCATGTAAGGGATGCTGAGGGTTGTTAAAAACTTTAAATAAAAGACTAAGGGCACCAACTTTACGTCGATGACACAGATCAAGAGACAAATGAGGTAGAATAAAACTGATGGAATTTAGCGACCTGTCAAGCAACTTGAGATGGCAGTTTAGCTGCTGACAACCAGACAGGTGAGCAGTGCTCGAAATGTGGCAAAATAAAAGCATAAAAAGACTTGATAACTGTGGTGTCACAAGCAATTGTTTTGTAAACCTTGCGAAGCAGACCAATTTTGGGGGAAATGGAAGAGGAGAAAGAACGAATATGCTTTTCAAAAGTAAGTTTGGGATCAAGAGTAACAAACGCAGAGTATCCACATTCTCAATTTGCTCGCCAGAAACTTGTAGATAAGGATGGGGAGGATCCAAGGTACGAGATCTGCTGATGATAATGGAGTGTGTTTTACTAGCATTAAGTTTCATGCCCCAAAGTCACACCATGATGTAATTTTGGCTAAATCCCTATTCAGAGCAGTAGCAATTACGTGTCGATCTATTGGTGATAGAATTGACGCATATAAAGTTGTATCATCAGCATAGGAGATTAGTTTATTTTCAAGCTCGGAACACAGGTCAGCAGTAAAAATAATAAAAGCAAAGGCCCAAGGACACTGCCTTGTGGAACACCAGAAACAACAGTAACAGAAGGGGAATGACACCCATCAATGACCACAGACTGAGATCTTTTCGTCAAAAAATCTTCAAAGATACTTAAAAAATTGCCACCAATACCAATGAGCTGTAACTTATACAGAAGTGCTTTATGGTTGACTAAATCAAAAGCAGAACTAAAGTCAATAGCCACGACACGAGACTCATGTCCCTGGTCCAATGAAGATTGCAAGTCATGGGTGAGTGTCAGAAGCGCATCACATGTACCCAGTCCCTTACGAAAACCAAACTGTGAGTTTGGTATCAAACTATGACTATTACAATAAGAGGAAAGGCGTCTGGACAAAAGCCTCTCATAGAGCTTGGATAGGATAGGTGTAATGTATATCGGACAATACCGCCGCAGGCCATCACGGTACACTCTCAGTTAACAGGCCGCCAGACTGAATATTATGTATAAAAACAATGTTAAATTATTCTGAGCCTGTGCGTCAATGGTTGGACGGTTTGAATAGGCATATGTCGGAGTGTGAAGCCACTCAAACTTGTCTGTGAGGTACCGAGTCTTGACATAACGAACTGGCGTAGGACAACCTTTACGATATACGTGAAACATAAACAAATATACTGTAACCTGCAAGTTGTGTCACTTTTAAAGATATTCTAGTGATTGATTTGTATGAAAGATAGCAACATTATCGAAGTGGTGGCTGTGGAATTGTGTATATTGAAATGTGTATGGAACAAACTTTTAACAAACATTACGTATGCAATGCAGAAATAAATTTAATAAAGACTGGTAGCCTACATTACAAAAGTAGCCTACCATCACGCCTGAGTTTTCGCAAAATAACTTACTATGAGCGATATCGTCGACATTTAATGTAATCTGTACAATACTATTAACGCCTTACGAGCGCGCCCGTAAGGAATTTCTACTACCCGCCAAACGGGTGGTTTTACCCTAAATGGCCTTGTGTCCGTGCTCTTTTTCATGCATAAACAAGAGCCAGAGCGTAATACAATTATGTATCCCTGAAGGGGCATTAATTCAGCTTTCCAATGACACCAGAACCATCCTCATACGACCACGCGTTCTCTTGCAACGATCGTGCAAGACGAAGGAAAAATCCCTAAAATACGGTAATGTCTTGACATAATACCGTGTAGTGAGGGAGGGAGGGTGGATGTGTGTCGAGTAAACGTCAGTAGGCCCGCGGGAACCGTGGCGAACGGTCAGAGCCCGACCTACGCTCCGCCCACCGCTCGTCTCTCTCTCAGAGGCAATATTGCTCCAAAAGTGCACACAGACTAAAGTCGGGCCCCGCTCTTTGTCCAGGTGTTCTCTATACGGACTTAAGTCGGGCCCCGCTAAAGAAGGGTTAAAGGTCAAATCTGGGTTTACTTTACCCTAGACTTACATATAATTATAATGAGAGCCTATTATAATTTTAAATAAAATATAAACATTTTTGTTAACTATTATATAAGTCTAGGGTAAAGTAAACCCAGATTTCAGTGGTAGTAATTCATATTAAAAGTCTAATAGTTTTTAATTAGTCTCCCCATTATAAGTTTTTCAAACGTGGGTATACTTTACCCTAGGCTTATGATTACACTAATTTAATTGTTAAGAACTTTAAAATTATAATAGGCTCCCATTTCTACAAAAATTAATATAATTAAAAACGGATTTCACCATTGGATTCAGCGCGTCGTGAGGATTCCAAAAGTATCCCCACATGTCCAAATCTATTTTTTCCAAAAAAGTTGTTCTATTTTAACTTTGCAATTGAAATGGGACAGGCCTCGGCTTTGAACTAGGGACCTCGTACAACCCGGGCATAATTATGTCCTGTAGCTTTGTCCCATGAAGAATGGGGCTGGTGTAGTCACCTGTCACAGACAGTGGGAAGAGAGAAGGGAGCCAGAAACCTCAAAGCAACCCTATAGTGCTCATTCTCCAGCAACGAGCCTTACAAGCCCTCGCAGCACCTGTCACCAACTGGACCCTGCCAACTTAGCAGGGATCAGAAACACCAAGGAAACTAGAACCTCCGAAGCAATTAGAGAAAAGGTAGGAAACAAACAGGGAAGTCAACTAGAAGGAAAGGGAGGGACGGGTCCACAAAAGCACAAGGGTGGGAGACCGACCTCTGTCAGCTGCCCCAAGAGAAAGCGGAGGAAGGAAAAACAACGAAAACTAGAAAGGATACATTAGTTGGAGGTGATAGGGGGAGCAGTCAAGAACCTTAGCCGCTCCACTTACCAGCCCGTAAGCCCCCAAACGCCGTCAACGAGCAATGTGGCATGGGGGTATAAAACAGAGTAGCCTTAGTCTATTCAGCCGAAAATTGGAATCAAACAGACGTAGCCCAATTAATAAAGTTCCTAAGGTATTTTAACGGTGTCGCTATGAAGTTGGTTGATAATTTGTTGAGAAACGAGGTGTTCACTCAGAAGGGCTTGCTAGGTTAACAATGGCACCATATATGAAAATAGGCAGTGCATCATTGATTCCGGAGCCACTACTAAATATTAGGTTTTCATACTTCGCTTTGGGACTCAAACCTATAACTGGTTAAACACAATATCCATAGGAAATAAGTTTTATTAAGGCAGTAGAATAATTGTAAAATATAAAATATGACAAGTAATATATTTACAATGCAAGGGAAAACATTGCTGTGACAAAAACTGTGGTCACATAACTGGGGTCTCCAGTTAAATCTTAAAACAGAGAGAGGGAAACAAGTTAACAAGAGAACTTGGTACTGTACTATCACAACTCACAATGACCACAAAATAGTTTCACTGCTACCTAATCATGGCACAGTCTTTCAAGATGCAGGCTAGCAGGGACACGACTGGTACATTACACTAGCAGCTTAATACAAATCCTGGTTGAGTTTAATATCCATCAACAGTATATAAATTCACATTAAATATATCACATCAACTGGTAATCAATGGTCTTAAATTTACGACTAATTTAAGCTATTCACAGATCCATAACGTGAAAGAATTCCATGGGTGTCCCTGGCCCACCTTTGCTGCACCTTAAGGCCGATCAACACCACTGCTTTTTCTCCCATTATTTGATCTGCAACTTAATTCTGGCAATATTTTGAATTAGTTTTACCCTGGTAGGCCTATAGGCGACTAAGAGGACCATAAATAAATTTACGTGATCGATTTCTTACAAACATTGAATTCACAAGCGGTCACATCAGAATTGCAGAAAAGCATTGTGGGTAAAAGCGGTGGTCTAAATCCGCCTTGACAAGCAAAACATGACCACCAGACTAAGATGAGCTCACCACAACAAATTAGTTCATTATGCTAGTCGACAAGGGGGAGGGGGGAGAAAATAAGGTAACAAGACATTTTTTATAAGTGGCAGTAGACTACACTTTGGAATTCTTGAGAGAACATCAAAATACAACTAACACTTTAAGCAAATAATGATTATCCTACATGTAAAATTTTGCTTGCAGATAAAACAGTCCATAGAATTAACAATCAAACCACCAATGCATGTTTGAACTATGCAACATTATCGGCCACCTTCACAGACAGATCCTTTGTAACACTGGAACTTGACCCTGGAGTTTATTACATGTTCGGGGTGACATAGGTAAAAATTAGCCTTTAGATTGTATGGTACGATCATTATATTGTTTAATACTTAGTGCTCTTCAAATGTGGATAAATGTACTGTACAGTATCCTTCCAAAGTATTTTGTTTTCTTCACTTCTATGAAGAATTGTTTATGATTATATATATCTAAATTGGTACTGTCCAGTTATCTGTAGATAAAATAATTAATCAATATAAGAACTTCTTAATAATTAATCATTAATGAAGAACAGCACTTCTTAAATTAATGTGGCTTGCATCCCTAAATTACCAAAAGTATACACGGTATGTGGTTGATGGACTGAAGTGTTCTATAGTGTTCTTGCTGCACTGGTAATGTCCACCTTGGCATATACAGTAAGGTTCAGTAGTAACAAGTGTAGCAGGATATTCTTCTTAAATTGCACTGCACATTTTTCTGTCTCAAAGAGAAGTGCATTCTTGGGCAAGTTACGAATATCAGAGTAATAATGATAACTGTACAATGTTGCAAATTCCAGCAAGATGAGGGAACTGTCTGTGGCTGTGGATGTGTAGTACCCAGTCACAAGATATTACTCCTAGTACTGTACAAAAGAAGTAAAGGAACACCAGGCAGGGGAGACATGGCAGCAATGAGGGGGGGGGGGGGATCCAGCTAGGTAAAGAAAAAGAAGGTGCTGCTGCCATGATGCTGGTAATGCTAAAATAATGCAGTCAGGGCTGTGAGGAAGGTAGTGTGGTGGTAGTGTGGTGGTGGTGTTGCCAAGGTGGTGCTTCATGGGTGGTGGTGTTGGGAGTCAAGAGGAGGTGCTACCAGAATGCTGGTAATGCCACAATGTTTCTGTTGGGACTTCAAGAAGGGTTTGTGTTTGGAGGAGTTGCTCGGAAGAAAAGTTGGCTAGTGGGCTGGGTCAAGTGACAAGTAAGGGGGCTGTTGTACTTGCAGTGATGATGGCAAAAATGGTAAGCTGGGTGAAGGTGTTGGATACAATGATTGGTAGGATTAGATTAGTTGTGGGATGGAGTGGTGGGAGGAATAAGTTGCAAGATGGATTAGCTAAGTGATGTACAGTAGTATTGGG
Organism: Paralithodes platypus; assembly: GCA_032716605.1. Lineage (NCBI taxonomy): Eukaryota > Metazoa > Arthropoda > Malacostraca > Decapoda > Lithodidae > Paralithodes > Paralithodes platypus. Next base: position 60,440,574 of record CM064572.1, read on the forward strand.
TAGAATTATCTGTGGGGTGGGTAAGGGTGGGAGATGGACTCATTTTTGGTTTGGGATTAACTATTTTTGCTTCAGGATTAGATGGTTTAAAAGGTGAAGGTGCAAAATAATGGGTGGATTGGATGGGTTAACTGGGCCGTGTGTGGGGTTTGCTGAAAGGTGGAGTGGCAGGAGAGGTCTGGTAGATGCTGTGATAGAGATGGGTGAAGGCTGTGGTAGGAGGGACTACTATAGCAACAAGCTGAACCACTACTCTGGTACAGTATGTGTGTGAGGGGGGCAAGGGGGGGGGGGGGGGGTGGGGCTGCTGCTACTGACTCTACCTACACAACATTCAGGACATTTTTTTGATTATTTTAATGTATTGTCTCTTGTGAGCACGTTGTAACAAACCTTTGCCACTGGCTGCTTTGTACTGCCTCATTTAAGCCAAACTCATGCCAAGTGTTCTAGTTTCTTCTAAAATCTGATGTCCTAGTGAATTACAATCTAAATTAATCAGTTACAATCAGTATAAAGTCAAATTGTCATTTATTGAAACTATTGTCAGCCACTCATTTTTAAAGAACACCTCAACTGTGCTCCTGATAGGGAAAATATTTAATGTGCATTAAATGCAAATCCCTTCCTCATAAAACTTACAACTAAATTTCATAGCTAAAAGATTTATAAAATATTCACACCTCGCACAAATTCTATAAGAAATAAAAAATACACTTCCACAGTAATGAGTTTACCGAGAGTGATTCCTACCATATTTACTGCAACATAAAGGACAGCAAAGTAACAGGTGATGGAGTTTCATTTTGCATTACCGTTATTATGAAAAACAAACATTATAATCAATAATAAAAAAATAAAAAATTGGCATTGTAATAAGAATTGTGCATCCCTAAGCCAACTTACACATATACATGGACTGGTCTTCAGGAGTGGGAACGTAATAATTATAACATATTTAATAAAAGCACAAACACACTTCATCACAGATCATCTCTTGCCAACGTGAGGCTCCGTAACACAAACACCGATTATACCAACAAGTTTAAAAATACATTCATTCAGTCGTACGTCATAACACCTCTCTGGGTGGGGGCGGCTTCTCCACTGCCACTCTCCTGTCAGACCCTGACAATATAAATTACCAACTATCCAAATAAACAAAACTACTTATTTATTTTTATAATATTCATAAAGTTATAATTACAAAATAAAACACATTCAAAACTAATAATATCGAAAATCACAGAAAAGTGAAAACATAACATTAACAAAATAATTAAATGACTCCCACAGATGATGGCTATTTGAATTTTTGGATAGGAGTCAGTTTTTTATCGTGAAGTCAATTGTACGTTGTTATTTGTACTCCCAGGGACTGACACACCCCACCAGAACCTGTAAGCTCCACAATGCAAGGAAGAAAATTATAAAAGCAGAAAGAATCCTACCCTTCCAAATATTGGCACAAGACTCCTCCTGAAATACGTTAAAACTAATATAAGCTGTACAAAAAGCCATATTACAACACACAGCATGTACAATATCTGTTATTCAGCATCATGTATAATTTATTCAATATATGTTCACACTGAAAAGCCTATACTCAATACTAGCAAACCATCACATTATGGTCAAAGTCTATAGGTAGAGCCAACCAACTTCACAATAATCTGGACCCCTTAACTTCTTATAACTTAGTGAATGAAAGCAATTGGGTTGACATTTCTATCATTTGGGAAGAGTCCATCAGGAAATAGGTGTGGACATTTACAGTCAGTTTGCTCAAGGTCCTTTTGAGTTAAGAAGAGGTCAGGGATCGAGATAATTGTCAAGTTCGTTGGCGTTACCTATAGTAAGTAATAAGTTTATCCGTCATCTATAATGAGAAATGTATCTCTAACTCTTGTGCATAACCCTTTCAATAACATCATGTCATTTTACTTTTGTATTCTGGCTACCATTAGACAATTTCATACAGCTTAGGAAGTTCCTATCAGTCAAAGGGTACACTTAGATATACTGTACCCTTTTTATTCCAATTTTGTTTTCCTAAGCTGGATAAAATTGCAGTGTTAGCCAGAATAAAATGAAAAAGATGTCATCATACTAAAGTGGTTAAGGGAGCCCACCTCGCTTTTTTTGTATTTCTCTCCCTCTCTTTGGCTTGTATCCATTCGGCCCCATTCAGCCTACTGTTTTAAGACGTTTACCCCCATCCAGGTGTCAATATTTTCCTGGCGAGCGGTAGCGAGCCAGCATATACAAGTTTTCTGTTTTTGACAGCAAGAAAAATTTCTCCGGCGAAGACGACGGATGTCTCCATAAAATGCTGGCTCGCTATCGCTCGCCAGGAAGAAATCAACACCTGGATGGGGATAAACGTCTTAAAACAGTTGGCTGAATGGGGCCGAACGAATACAAGCCAGGGAAAGAGAGAATAGGAGAGAAAGCTAAAAAAAAAAAACGGTGACCCCCCTTAATAATCATAAAAAAAAACTCCTGTTGAGTAATCCTAGTACTATAAATGCAGCACTTTGACTAATTACAAGGTTACTCTGCCATTACTTATAGAGTAACGTGTCCCATTACCTCCACATATCTACATTCAAAATATCTGACCGGTCACCCATTTAGTTTCTTCTTATACAACCAGTTCTGAGCAACAGATACCGTCTTGGTGGTGTAATGGTTAGAGTGTTTAAAAAAGCTGTGTGTGATAACCCAGGTTCGAATCCCGGTGGATCACATATATGCCTTCATTAATTTCATTAGAGGTGTTTGGTGTTGTGGTGAAAATAATATAATATAGACGAGTACAGTACTACGGTAATAGCTATGCACCTATTGGAATCTGCATCGAACCCCAACAAGATAATACAACGCTTTATTATATCCCAGATGCTTCAGAACTTTACTTTAAGTCTCGTAGCCTGGTGGGGTTTAAACCTTCGCGCCATTGTATCCGAGGGGGGTATCGGCAATTTTCTGCGTTTTGTTGTGTTCTTCACTGCTTAATATCTCCGAGATGGAATGGCCTAACCGGCATAAATAATATCGAAGACTAGAACTCTCTACAAGTAGTTCTTTTGTAATAATGTGATGAATAGAGGTAATTTTGTCACCAGAATCACGCCGCATTGGAGCCACACTTGGACGCTTGCCCGCACTGTGATTTTGGCTTGTAAACGCTAATTCCCATTGCTACTGGTAGGTGATTTTAGTTACTAATCACAACATTTATTGTCATAATGTCATGTATATTGATTTATTTTACCATTGAAACTATTCATGTCACTGTACACTACTTGCGTACATGGGTTCAGACGCCGCAAATGTTTTAAACAGCCGTGCTTGCATCACCATGGCAGAACAACGACCGAGCCTGGTGGGTGTTGCCGGTACCACCCGCCCTGACAAACAAAGCTTTCTTGTGCGCAGTTTAAAGCACAAATAGAGCTGCATCCTTCAGAAAGGACACCTGGGATACGCGTTGCAGCACGGACTCCTTTTAGAAAGGACACCCGGGCTCAATGGGTTAAACAGTTGTAGATTAAAATGGGTGTATATTTATTAATGTTTACGACTAAATGTGGCAACACCGCTTCTCATCTAGTCCACTTCCTACACACAAACAATACCAACTTATGTTCTCTATCTGTACTGTACTGTACTGATTTGCAACATTTGCATAGATACAGTATAAAGTATGTTAAGAGTAATTTAGTGAATTTTCGTCAACTCTTCATCAATTTTTTTTAGTTTCTGGCAGCAATTTGAATCTTTTTCATTGGTATCAATATCTTGCTGTTGTTGGATTGCTATATTTGGCTGAATTATAAAACTTTTCTTCAGGATTTTCCAGACCAACTGGGTTGCCGATAATAATGCCAGAAAAACCACTGGTGTGGGTTGGCCTTTGGGATTAATTTACTAATATCAGTGTTGACATATGAATCAACTGCCCCATTGTGGTTGTATAAACAAAAACTTGGATCCGGTCCAGATAATAACAAGAGGTCGGGCTGCATATTCAATAATACAAAGTCATCTGTGGAAAATGTAATATGCAATGTAGGGAACTCACATGCTCCCTTTACCTTACTACTTCTGTACATTATAAGTGGCAATTAATTACAAATTAAAAAAGACCTAGCTAACTATACAAAATTTCATAGCCATGTGAAGGGTTATGTAGGAGTGCAATATCCTAATTCTATTAACAATATTTAGGAAGCAAGGTTTGTGAATTAACGTTCAGTGCAAAAAATATCTACAAATGGTGTATACTTCAGCAGTATACAGTTACACATGTGAATAATATTCATCTCTATAGATACTGGCCAAAGGATATCTATTTCCTTCATGAACATCCAATATCCCTGACACTCCCCTGCAAGTATTGTGGAACAAGCCAAGTTCCTATGGACTTTTAATAAGCATCTCATTTGGAACACACATCCCTTCATATACAGTATTGCACTCGCATCACCATTACCATCAGAGTAGTCCATGGGCTAGTGTAATAATAGCTACCATACAAGAGGGCCAAAAATTAAATAGGGTGATGCAGAATTCAGCCACCCAGGGGTTGACTATGGCTGGTGCAACAGGCAACTGCATTAAGCTTCACTCTCTAAGTATAATCTGCAAGACACTGTATTGTTGTGGAGACATTATTTTGAAGAGATAATATTTGTTGACAAGTATCTATATCACTAAGCTGTTTATTGAAGTAGCTGAAAATTTGACCCCCTAAGTTAGGTAGGCCTACCAATTGTAAAGTTTTCGGATCTGGCCCACAAACTAGATGGCAATTTTACCCGCCCAACGCACGCACAAAAGCGTGGCAGGAGAGTCCTCGGTCTTCTGAGCACACTCTATTGTTCACACTCCACTGTCAGATCACTGCCAGGCATTATAAATAAAACTGTACCAGTTCTGAGCACACTCTATTGTTCACACTCCACTTTCAGATCACTGCCAGGCATTATAAATAAAACTGTACCAGTAAGTCTGTAGGGCATAAGTAGTACTAACTTGTGACCAGTAGTTAATATAGTAGGAAAGCCACAAACTGCCATCTATGGCATATTGTACAGCTATTCCTGATTTCACTTTCAATTTAAGTATCTTGACTTTATCATTGACAAAATAATTTAATACTAATTTACTACAGTACTGTAGTGTAAATTATCTGGTTAAAACTTTTAGGTTACTGTGGTTTAAAAACATGTGCTTCAATGGTAACAATATATCTATAAATGTAAAATGATGTTGAGAAAGTGTCACAGCCATTGAGAAACCTCAATCTTGGTTCGTGATGTGACCCCCTCTACTTGTGAGTTGTGCTTATTTAAACCACTTATATTGTAGATTGTTAAGAGGGTCCAATACCTACACTGTACTGAAACAAGTAACCACCATGTCACAGGCCTTTTCTCGCGGACAAGATTACTCTCGCCCAATAAATACTTTACAAGATCTGAAACCAAAGTGCTTATTCAAGGTGTTGCTCAATTTATCCTTTTTAAAGCTATAAAATTACTGTATCATTGCTACAAAAAAACTGGACATCAGCCTATAAAGAATGCATATAGTTTAAAATCTTACTCTATCCATTTTGAAATGAGAACCCCCTATAATGGTGCTTAGTAGCCTTTGCCAGAGTTAAGGGTATTACTGCTGTCATATTGTGCATAGTGGTCAGAATGTGTGTGAGGACCTGGTTTGTGTCGGTGTTTGGGTAAATGTAATGATTAGTAATGTGGATCTCAAGTATCAAGATCAAAGTGTTTTTATAACAAGATGCCTTGTTTGGGTGTGTATGCTTTTGTATTTTTTATCATATCAAGTTGGTTGATGCATCTAATATGCCGAGTGAGCGCTGAAAATGTATGAGTAGTTGTTCACTGAATGTTGTTTGAGAACAGTACAGTATGTTGGATTAAGTGAGCATACATGAATATGGCAATATCTAAGCTACTGGCAGTTCATTGTGGATGTATACTTGTGAGTTTAGATTCCAAAGAGTTTTGTCAAGGTGTGTACTGTGATTAAAGATTCCAGAAAGAATGATGGAGCAGTTGTGAGTGCGGGTTTCGTGTGTGTCAAGTGGTATGGGGTACTGTACAGTTTTACAAAGATAACAAGATGGGAGACATCAATATCATAGTCCACAGCAATACTATATAATCAAAAAGTATTGTATGGTAAGTAGAGAGATAAGATCTCATGTGGTGTGGTGTGGATGTTATGTTATGTGGCGAGATGTAATGTGTTATAAAGAGCAGTATTCTTTCATAGTTAGATGGTATTCTAGGTTTTATAGACACTATTTACATCAACCAGTGTTAACATTAGAATAATTGATGTGCATGTTATCTCTGGCATATGGTGTAAATTTAAAAACAAATGTAGTGCACTTTAGTATGGTACCGAGGTGGTGTAACTAACCACGTCCTCCATGGGAGAGGGCAGGATCCACAACATGCTTGAGTCATATCTGGTACACAGTGTGGTACAGATTATGGTGCACTATAATATAGTGAGTGTGGTACCGTATGGGCAACAAGGTACTGTATTAAACTTTGTTATTGTTATTGAAGTAGTCTTGACATTATTCACATTATCCCAGGTATGGCTGAGAGCCAAGACATACTAGTTGTGATATCTGGTACAAAATGTGATTGGGAGTGGCACAGTATGATAGTGTAGCATGGGATTGTGTAGTGTTAAGTGTGATTTCTAGTCCGTCGAATGATAAAATACTATAGCATAATATAGTGTAGTGTAGTGTAGTGTAGTGTAGTATAATAATATAATATTTTAGTGAACAGAGTCATGTACCAGGTATGATATAATAAAGTACTGTACTGTAGTGTGTAGTAGTAGGGTAAGTGTGGTGTGAAGTAACAAGGTATTTTAGTGGTCTGCGTAGTCTATACGTTGACAATATCATCCAGGGTGAGGTCTGGCCCCAGGACGTGTTTGTGTGAGGTCTGTCTGAGCAGAGCCCGGCCACCATCACCCTCATCCGGCCCCTCACCGTCCACCCACGTCTCCTCCAGTTCCTGCAACCAAGACAACACTTATAGCAAACAGCTATACATGTGGCCTATCCTATATTATAAAAAGCTTCTGTCATACAAAATATTTAACTCCTTTACTATTTGAGGATGCATTTCATCCTTTTATTCTGGCTATAAGTAGACAAATTTATATACAGTATCTTAAGAAGATTATATATTTTGTACTTAATAAAATTGTCTAATAATCACCTAACTAAAGTAGAAAAATGTGTCCTACTATTAAAACAGTTAATGAACACACACGATAGAAAGAGTGTGACCTATCTCATATCATATAAAGATTGTGGGAAGGCTAATATATGATGACATGAGAAGGCTAGCCAAGTTTATTCCACATCGTATGATGCTACTGTAAGGGTGATAGATCTTGAACATATGGGAATGATCCTGGTACTATTATTGCTTGTACCATCATGTATGATTTCCCTGCAAGCAATGCAAATCTAATAGATACAGTGAAGCTTTAGGCTACACTTTAATGAACAGAATAAGTAGAAATTAGTGTGAATTTTTAAGTCTGGGTGACACCAAGTCGTCTTTCATGTGTTAACAATTTCTTTATTGTCGTTCAATATGGGAAAGGCAGCCATCTCCCCACATGTTTAAGATAATCTTAGTTAGGATGATAAATCTTACGCATGTGGAAATTATTATTAAAATAGGGATTCGCACCAAGCCTAAAAAGACTATGTGGCACCAAAAATGCATGTGGAAAGTGTTGAATATACAATACAAAAACTAAAAGTTGTATTCTTATACAATTCTTTCCCTTCACAGTGCTGTTGATGGACAAAATAACATTACCTTTAGAAATGGGAATGCTAATCTGCCTAATCTCTGTAAATAACACTCACTACCACAGTATTCATGCAGTATCAGGCGCTGTAAAAGATAAGAATTGAATAAGAATACAGTACAAGCATAAGGAACTAACTGTTGATAACAGAAAGGGAACTTGATATCTGATTTCATAAAGCTAACAATTATTTTCACATTTTCCCATATGTCATGTCAAGGCTTCACTGTGGGAAGGAAAAATAATGTAGCCATCAGGATCATAGATCTTTTACAGTCTGGGTCAGGAATACTGTACTTGAACACCTAATGATAACAACAAGGAACAGACCATTAACTATTGAATCCCAGTTGCTTCATGTGTGTCTCAAGCACTTTATCAAAATTATTCACCAGTGTATCATAATTGTGACCCCCAAAATTGTCCAGAAATTCTTGACCACAACTGTACATAATAAAAAGGTTATTCCTCCCCTTCCATGCATTATGTTCAGTGAGGGAAGGGGAGAGCGAACCCTTTCAAACTTAACATCTTTATTCCACTAACACAGGAGACTTACGCTTGTACTGTATTCTTAAACGATTGTTTCCCTTCGCAGTATCGTTAACACTTACGCTGTGGGCATATTTGGGCTATTTAGGGCATATTCAGGCACTCCTAAATGATTAATCAAGTGTCTGCATGAAATGAAATGTATTCAGCCGAAAACTACACGAAAATAGCTTCAAAATTACACTAGAATGAGCTTCGTAGCTCGCGGGGTTCACCCGCAGCGCTACCATAGACATTGGGGAAAACTCACTATTTATTAGCAATGTAGCGCTTTTTTCCTTTGGCAGCACTGCTGAGACCCCGGGCTCGGGTCTCAGTGCACGGACGGACGTGCTGGCGGTCGGGGGTAGGCTCCTCGCGCTCGCGCCCACTGACACTCGATTTCTACGGCTTTAACAGGCTTTAACCCTTTCGCTGCGGGTGACGTTCTGGAACGTCCTGGCAAGTTACAGCAATTTCCAGGCTTTAAAAGCCTGTAAAAACCGTAAAAATCGAGTGTCAGTGGGCGGGAGCGTGAGGGGCCTACCTCCGACCCTCAGAGAACTGAGCGGCTCACTGAGGTTGACTGTGTCTCGCGCGGGTCTCTCTCTGTGTCTCACAGCAGTGTAGCCAAGCGAGCGAGTGCTACCAAATAGCGGGTTTCCCGCGTTTCACTGGCACCACTGCGGGTGAACCAGACCACATACGGGGCCCGTTCTGGTGTCATTTTTAAGCTATTCTCGCCTAGTTTTCGGCAGAATACACTTCATTTAATGCAGATGCTTGATTTATCATTCAAGAGTGCCTGAATATGCCCTAAATAGCCCAAACATGGCCGCAGCCAAAGGGTTAAAAACCTGTCGATTTTTTTATTGCTGTAAATTGCCATGGCGTTTGGGAACGTCTCCCGCAGAAAATGGGTTAAGTAAGTGTCTAAATGAAATAAAATATATTCGGCCAAAAACTAGAAGAAAATAGCTTCAAAAGGACACCAGAACGAACTTGGTAGCGCACAGGGTTCAATCGCAGTGCTACCATAGACATCGTCAAATATTCGCTAATAATGAGCAATGTCGCGCTACATTTGCTTTTGGCAGCGCTGCATAGGTCTTGTGAGATATGGCTCTCACTCCTCAGTGCACCAGCCGCCAGGCTGGAGAGCGGATGGGGGCCTGCCGTGCTGCCGCTCACTCGTCTCCACAGACTTTAACCCTTTCGCTGCGGGTGACATTCTGGAATGTTTTGTCCAAGTTAAAGCAATTTCCAGACTTTAAAAGCCTGTAAAAACCGTAAAAATCAAGTGTCAGTGGGCGGGAGCGTGAGGGGCCCACCTCCGACTCTCAGAGCACCGAGCGGCTCACTGAGCTAGGCTGTGTCTCGCGCGGGTCTCTCTCTGTCTCTCTAACCAGTGTAGCCAAGCGAGCGAGTGTTACATAATAGCGGGGTTCCCGCGTTTCACTAGGATCACTGCGGGTGAACCAGACCACATACAGGGTCCGTTCTGGTGTCACTTTGAAGCTATTTTCGCCTAGTTTTCGGCAGAATACACTTCATTTAATGCAGATGCTTGATTTATCATTCAGGAGTGCCTGAATATGCCCTAAATAGCCCAAACATAGCCACAGCCAAAGGGTTAAGGGCCTGTAAATTGCTTTAAATTGCCAGTACGTTCCTGAACGGGTCCCGCTGCCAAAGGGTTAATTGATGATATATCTTGAAAAATTATGCTACCCTTATAAATGGGATTGGTAATCCATTTAATCTCTGTAAACTACACTCATTCCCAAGTATTCCTTCGGTATAAGGCACTGCGAAGGGAATTTTTTTTCAAGAGTAACATTTTACTCAGATTCTGTGATTTGAAGTAAATCTGCAGGTAAACTTGCTTGTGCGATACCATCCTTACTATTCTTGGTACCACATCAAGCATCTCATGTTTGGGAGAAGTATGCCACAGTTGAGGAATAAAATAGTAGGGTGCTGATGCTTGATTAATAAAGTACAGCTACTGACAAATGTATGGGAGCTCTTGCAATTTTCTTTATGCAAATATATCCATTTAGATTGATGTTCAGATAAAATCAGCTATATATTAATACATATAATGAATATATTAATATATAGCTGATTTGAATTGAACATAAATCTAAATGGATATACAGTATATGCTTAAATAAAATCGCAAGAGCTCATGAACATTTGTTAGTACTGTACTGTAGCTGTACAAGCTTGTACATATACTACAAATCACTCAGTGGTCTGGTTAAACTAATCGTTAAAAAAAAAAATATATATATATATATACAAATCAGTGGTATATTATTGATATATACTGTTAGACTTCATTAAAAAAAACAGTAGAATAAATTGTATTTACCTTTTATCTAAACAAACACAAAGTATTAGCAGTCAGCTGATGACATTAATGGTTGTGGACTGAAATTCCATGGTTGGCACCATAGGCAACAAGGCAGTAGTGTAGGAAGGAGAGGGTGTTGTATAACATACCTTATATCTCCAATATAAAGTAATATTATAGCACCACATGTGCATAGCTTTGAAGCTCAAGGCACATGTGAACAATGAGCATCCAGAAATTGGGTGCAAAGAACATTATTGTACAGAATAAAACAAATAATGTTAAGGGAGGTATACGGAATGGAAGGCGAGAGGAGGGGGGACATGGAGAGTTGCCACTTAGGTCTATTTGTCACTCAATTGTCATTCGTATCCTGCGTTTAGGCAAGTTTTGTATATGTGTTTGAATACCGTGCCTGGATCGAGGTACAGTATGCCATATCCCGCAGGCTATTATCATTATAATACTGACAGCCCCTTTGTGTCATGTCTTCTTTTGTTTACATAACTTTAGTGATACTTTTATTGTAGTATTGGTTTTCGAGCCCTCTTTAATTAAAGAAAATCTTGACTATCCTTCCCCCCTTGATTATAACCCCTCTCCTCTCTCTCACATCTGGTAATTGCAGAAAAGTACAGTAATAAGGAAATTTACAACGAAAGTCACACATACAAAATCAAGAGCTTCTGCGTTTATTTCATCAGCTGACTGCTAATACTTGTGTTACATTATGTGTGTGTTTAGAAAAGAAAAGGTAAATGCAATGTATTCAATTGTTTTTTTTACAAGCCATATGCAGTCTTTAACAACAAGGTCCAGGGTTTGAATCCCGGGTGGGATTACTTGATTTAAAGGTTTAACATCACTGTACTGTATATCATTTAGCTATTCACAACAAATATACACAAAAATGGAACGTTTGGAAGAGGGTTACCAAGCCTCAATTTATTTGCTCTTGTGAATACCAGTATAGTTATGATATACCAATTTATTGTCCCAGAGAAGTAAGCAAAATACATAAGTACAGAGTAACTTACAGGAAGTTGATTATCATTATCTCAAAGTAGAGTCAAAGCTAGATATATAATGAGAGAGAGAGAGAGAGAGAGAGAGAGAGAGAGAGAGAGAGAGAGAGAGAGAGAGAGAGAGAGAGAGAGAGAGAGAGAGAGAGAGAGAGAGAGAGAGAGAGAGAGAGAGAGAGAGAGAGAGAGAGAGAGAGAGAGAGAGAGAGAGAGAGAGAGAGAGAGAGAGAGAGAGAGAGAGAGAGAGAGAGAGAGAGAGAGAGAGAGAGAGAGAGAGAGAGAGAGAGAGAGAGAGAGAGAGAGAGGAACTGATTAGCCTACAGAAGATGTGAAGAGAAACACCTGGTTCTGTCACACAGAGGGATATGTCGATAATCTACCTCAAGTTGTGTGGCGGTGAAGAGTTGAAAGAATATTGAGTTGAGAAAATGTGGGACTGTGCCATTAACCCACTGTGTCCCAGGCAATATAATATAAATGTACACTCCAGGCCCAGCAGGTTGTCAAATGTTTTTTTTTTCAGAAAACACCTGGAATGGGTTAGAAATGAAAGAAAAACCACAAAAAACCCGATCCCCTAGGTCATTAAGGGGTCCTAAGGGGCACCCGAAAGTCGGAATTAACATGGGGTAATGGGTAGGCAAAAACATGCAAAAACAGGTTTTTGCGTGCTCACGTGCACACGGTTGGACTTTGAGAGTTTTCAACCATAGGCATTGTTGCGTGGGATACTTACACAGTTCCCATACAAATCTGAGCCCTCTAGATGTCATAGGACCGGAGTAATTAACCGCGACGCTGGGGTTTAGCGTTACATACATTGCCGACGCATACACTGCGGCGCTGGGGTTCTGTGGGTTAACTATAGTCTATTCATTATGTTGAGAATAGAAATTGAGAGCCCTAGCCTTTTACAACAGGGAGAGCTGGAGTAAATAGGCTGTAAAGTGTTAACACATACTTAGGCTACAGTTTGAATTTTTCTTACTACTTTAGTAGAAATATCAGCTTGATTATTCAAGTCCTATTGGGGTTACAAAAGGTTAGGAGTTGGATATCTAAACTGGTCATGATTAATACATTATACAGTAGTAATGATCAGTGATGAAGTAATGATTGGAAGGGAATAGAGATATGTGTCCAAAAACGACCTCAAGAGTTGTGTGGTAGTGAGGTGAAAAGATTATGATGATTGAAAGATATGTGCATTAACAGTGGTTGAGTAATGACAAAAATATATCTACAGTACATAATAAGAGAGCAAAGAAAATAATGGATTATGTGAAAGGATCCATTCATTATAGGTAGGCTAAAAATCTTGATCACTAACCTCTATAACTCACAACAACTAGAAGAATTGAGTTATTATTTCTACCATTTAGGATGCGTCAGCCAGGGAATATATGTAGAAATGTGCAGCCCTTCTGAGTTACAGAAGGCAGAGGTTAACATTTCTGGCCAACTTATAATGAACAGGGTATAGTATTGACAATTAAAAACATATGAGGAAAGTGATTGAGTAATGACATTGGTATGTAACAGGAGAATTTGTCAATGGTGTATCTCAAGCTGTGTTTGGGAAAAAAATGTTAACAATAATAGGAAATATAGGATTGTACCCTACAGAAATATAGTAGTACTGGGTAAGTTTAAAACGAAAATGTGGAATATGAATATGGGGAAGTTATGGAAAAGGAATAATACAAGATATAGAATTGTACATAAATAAGCAAATTGAAGGTATGGAAGAGTGCAATAGTCTCATAGTGACGAAGGTGTGTGCCAAACGTTCTACCTCAAGCTGTGTGGTGGTCAGGGTTGAGCGGCGTTTATCCAGGGCCATCAGGAGCTCCCCAGCCGCACCTAATGCCACAGTAAGGGGGACAACACATACATGCAGTCAGTCAGTCAATTAGCGGGGAGGACAACACTCATCACAAGCCATCATCATCATCACCCGCCTACACACTAAGGCAGGCGGTGGGGCACTAAGGGGAAGCTGCTCAAGGGGGGATTATAAAGATGTGTGCTTGTGGATACTAGATTCAATCATGTGGGTGTATGGCTCTTGGTGGATGCTGCAGTAAATGTTATAGGTGAATGTCAGTGGATGCTGGACTGAAGCTTGTGAGTGTACGCCGAATTAAACTATAAAGGTGTAGGATAGTGGATACTAGAATAAATCAAAAGTGTGTATGCTAGACTATTGGTGCAACATACAAGGGGGTATGTGGGAAGTAGGAATGCTTCAGTAGCTAAGATAACTAACTGAAGTACTGTACTGCAAAACATATAATATATATGTGCATCTAATAACAAATACTAAAAGCATTATGGGCTTGATGCTGGATTACTTGTGCAATGGAGGGGGGGGGGGGGGGGGGTGTATGTGGGAGTAATGCAATATCATACGGTAGAAGAAAAAAATCAAACTGAAATAAATATTTATCGTGGGGTAAATAATTGAAGACATATTGAAAGCATAATACTTCTATCTAATTCTTTGCAAATATAACTATTATACACTAGGAATACAGTACAGTACATAAAAATCTCTGAAATTCCTATCACCGCTAATCTGTAGTAGAACCCTGTTTAACCAAATGGCTAGGGGGGAAACTGATTTGGATAAGTATTAAATTCGGATATCTAGGTTTACCTCTAAACAGTACTGCATACATACTACATGTTATTGGTCTTAGCTAAAATAAAGGATAAAATATAAATAAGACATACAGCATATCAAAATATGAATTACTATGCCATATGTATAGTAATAAACATAATGAAACACCATGAAAGAGGAAGTTGGTCCGTTCGATCAGCTGTTTACCGCGACTACTGTTTTGTTGTGAATCTCGTAATGTTAACATAAATTTAATTCAATTGGGGATAATAAAGCTTCATTTTGTTGTTGTAGTTGTAGTTCCCCAGACTGTCTGGCCGAACAGTCCCGAGTCATGTGTTAGATGCGCAATGACTTATGCTTCAGAAATGTGGACTGTCATAGTGGAAGATAGCAACAGAATAGAATGCAACACGATGACAATGGTGAGATGGATGTGTGGAGCCAAACTGCAGGATAGGATATCTAGTGAAGAATTGAGGAGACGGTTACGCATCAAGAGTATCAGTTATGAGATGAGTACTAGTAGGCTTGGATGGTTCAGGCTTGTGGAGAAGATGGATGAACTAAGTTGGATGAAAAGATGCAAGTCCGTGAACGTGGGGGGAGCTGCACCAAGGGGAAGACCAAGAAAGATGTGAGATCAGTTTGATCTTGAATATAAAAAACTTGACAAGTGAGGCAGCTCAATAGGGCTGCCTGGAGCGCCGTCATTAGGAGATGAGACCGGAACCGCACACTTGGTCTCTAAATTTATGTATGTATGTATATCGGGTGTTGAGGGACGGTTCCAGAGCTCCGCCAACGCCTCCACGATAATAAAGATGTATGAGTGTGTGACTGTGTGTAAGTGTATTACTGTATAATGTGTGGTGATGGGCTGGTCTATCAGAGTGAGAGTCGAGCATTCTCTGCCATACCCATAGCTTACTCTGACTGTTCCTTTCGCTTACATATTTTCTAGATCTCAAGTGGCGGCGCCGCATCTCTTCCGTGGATTGACCTCTCTATTGCCAATCTAGAGGTTGGCATACTGGGAGCGAAAGCTTCAATTTTTTTCTTTACCCCTCAAATTTCCCTTCATAATTGTTAAGGGGCACAGGGCCTTGGGTGGGGCTTTGGTGTCCTAGGCATTTCCGCACCCTCCTCAGCCCCTCGCCTGGGAGTGGCTTCGGTCACCTGGGCTTTCTTCTTAGTGATAAAGCTGGGAGGGTTCTGTGGGGGCGCTTGGTTATGGCCTTGGCCTTGCTTGGGACCATGGGGCTGGTCGGCCAGACAGCCTGGGGAACAACAACAACAACTGTATGATGTATGGTATTGATAGTTGCCCTGTAGGCCTACTCCAGCCTATTACAGCTGCCTAAGCCTGTTAGTGTGGTGTTTATACACAGTTGAAAATCTCGTTCTGGAAAGCAGGTCGCAGCCGCTCAGGAGAACCTTAGGGAAGGCATGTTGCAGCTGCCAGGTTAAGACTTGACAATAATTTGATGCAGACACATACCATATTCTTATTTTTGTCATTAGTTATCAAAAAATCAGCTGCTAAGGGACTAAAATTTCAGCCAGTTAAAAATAAATTGAGTACCAGTACTGTATAGTAATGCCCAAGATACCTGAATCCATATCACCCTGAGGTTCCTTATATTGTACTTGGAGGGTATATCCAACCTGAATATTACATTATACTAGTACCTTATTCTATCAGTATTGTGCTTTAAAGTTCTACTGTACAGTACATAGTTTACTTATCAAAAGGATGACAATTTAAAAAGTACTACTATGGCATTGATGTAAATAATTACGTGGTTTTAAGGGTCACATAGTTTTTATAATGAACTGATCAGTGTTTTTTATAATTTGTTATGGTGTCCTAAATATACCACACTTCTATAATAAACTTCCAAAATAGTTGTTCATAAAATTATTTCATACAGTGAAATTAATAATGTTATTTTGCTTAAAATGAGGGCAAAGCGTACACTACCACCACCATCAAACCGTAAATACTCATTCTGAGAAAGTGTACCAAGAATTTACTGTGGTCACACCTTCACTGTTAAGAAAGTAACAGCAGCTATCCCATTATTTCCAAATATCAGGCAATATGAAGATCTCTACTGCAGGCTCTGAAGCCTTTGTCCTGTGATGTAAACCATTAAAATCATGGAAAAGAAGAATAACGTAGTAAGCATTCTACATATGTTAATTTCTATACTGTATATTAATTTGTAGATTTTCAATTAACACCTAGTACAACTACAATGCAGACCCCACGCTACCCTCCTCCCACCGCCCCATCACACTCCTTTGCTCCCGCTCCAAAGTCATGGAACGCCTAGTATTACAACTAATTACACCTGACCTACCCCTAGCTCCATCACAACATTGCTTTAGGCCACTGCACTCCACAAACACTCTTCTCACAGACCTTACACAAAGAGCTTTCGACGGCATCAACTCAGCTAGACCACCACACAGATCACTATTAGCCACACTCGACATTAGTAAAGCCTTCGATGCCATCCCCCGCCACAACCTAACAAACAAAATCTACAACACAAACATGCACAACACAAAAAGGTGGCTGGCCAACTTCCTAGCAGGCAGATGTGCACACGTATCTTTTGCCGGTCAGTCATCTAAAATCAGAAACTTTCCAAACGGAGTCCCACAAGGATCCGTCCTATCGCCCGCACTCTTCAATCTGTACATGCACGATATAACTACACCCAATACGCCCCAAATAAACTTAGCCTCCTATGCAGATGACATAACACTCACATGCACACACCATGACCCAAAAAGAGCAACAGATCTCCTTCAACCCTATCTCAACACACTACATGGCTGGTGCACTACAAACAGACTTAATCTAGCCCCAGCCAAATCCACCGCAACCCTGCTCACAAGTTGGACAGAACACGAATACATCCCTCAACTCACCATAAACAACACACCCCTAACACATACACACACACCCAAAATCCTAGGAGTAACATATGATCCTCATATGACATTCAAACAGCACACCACAAACATTAAAAAGAAACTGACACCCAGACTTAACGCCCTCAGGTCACTTGCTCACACAAAATTTGGACACAACAAAGAAACTACCACCACAGTATATAAACAATACATAAGATCAGTGATGGAATACGCAAGCCCAGCCTGGGCTTCTAACCTAGCTGAAACACATCATAAGACTTGACAGACTATTCAAAACAAAGCCCTGAAGATCATTACAGGCTGCACAGCTACTGCACCCACAGATCACCTACATCAAGAAACCAAAATCCTCAAAGTCAAAGACCATCTGGACATGAGAGGCACTCAATTCCTGGCAGCAGCCTCCACGAACCAAGACCACCCACTAAACTACATGGCAACACACCCACAGACACCAAGAAATATCAAAACAACACCCAGCACACGGTATCACACACAATTATTGTCCTCTCTCCCTCCCTGCCCACCCCGAACCAACTTCCAGAAGCACATCCATACTCATATCTCTCACCGATCCATCCACTCACTCACAGACAACACGCAGCTGCATGCACGACCTCCCGAAATCCATCCTTCCGAATCCTCCCTTCCTCGCGAGGACAGAGTCCACCTGGCCAGGCTGAGATGCAGACACCATCCAGCTCTCCTGAGCTATCAGAAGAGACTGGATGACTCCGTTGTAGACTCCTGCCCGGGATGTAACACAGCACCCCATACCAAAAGGCAAACAAAATAATTGGCTTTATAGGCAGGTCATTTGAGCATAAATCCAAAGAAGTTATCCTAACCCTTTACAATTCATTAGTCCGCCCTCTTCTGGAATACTGCGTTCAATCCTGGTGCCCTTATTACCAAAAAGATATAAACAAGCTAGAACGAGTTCAACGTAGAGTTACCAAAATGATACCTAGCCTAAAGAACAAACCATACGAAGAGCGTCTTAGAGAATTAAATCTATTTCCTTTAACCCAGCGCAGATTAAGAGGTGACTTAATTCAAGTGTTCAAAATCATCAAAGGCATCGACAATATGAACTGTAGTAAGTACTTCACTATCGACCAATCTAATTACACGCGGGGAAACGGTTGCAAAATTATTGGTAAATCTTTTAACTCACACGAATCTAAGAATTTCTTCTTCAATTGAGTTGTCAACTTGTGGAATGGGCTTCCCCGAAACGTTATAGACTGCATCACCGTTGATTCATATAAACTCCGCCTAGACAAATATCTCGCATCAAACCCGCGACTGACTGCGTTTGTAAATGAATAAATTTATTTTATCCCCCCCTCAGTTACTAACCCATCTGTCCCCTACTAACTTCCTAAGCCTGCCACAGACATTAGTTCCAGGGCAGTAATTCCCTTTCCAATGTTCCCTTACCCACTCTAAACCACTGTTTGGACACTTGATCCTCAGTGTTTTGGAGGACAAGCAACCTAGAAGGGTCACTAGATCTGTTGTTGCTTGATTTCCTTTGTACTTTGTACCATTAAACACATCATAGAAGACTGCATTTCACACAACCACTTACGCCAACAACACAATCTACACTCAATGAGAGCTCTGTGGGAAAGCCCGATCGTGGCCATGGCCTTCCTCAGGGACTCGGGGCTGTTCGGCCAGGCAGCTTAGGGAACAACAACAACAACAACTACAATAATATTTTGACTTTTAATATATTCCAAATCTAATATTTTTTCCGCTGCTTGATTCCTCGTTAAGGCACAGTGATAAACAGTGTGGAAGTCTGTGCATATCGATATCCTATGCAAGTCAAAAATAGTTTTCCTCCAACTGCTGCATACTGTACTGTACTTTATCTTAATGACGACGAAAATAGTGGGATACAGTACTCTTTTTAGCCCCTGGGGGGTACCCTTCCCAATTTTGAGAATTCGGGTTAGCTACTGACAGGCTATATAAAGTGTAAATAGATATAATTCCGAGTTCCTTATAAAGATCTAGTCAGGATTTTGAATGGCCATGATAGGCCCCAATAACTCTGTCATTTGTAACAATCATGGTAAAGTTATTGGTTTATTACCAGTGATAGAAGCACAATAACTTGTTATGGTTCATACACAAGTGATCATGACTATCACCAAGATATGTTCCAGTCACTTGTTATCTATTACTCCACTTGGACCTTTCCTAATAATAATCTGATCCGCAAGGAGTATAAAAAGAGACAGAATAGGGTAAATTTTGCATAAAAATTAAGTGAATGAAGGACTGTAAATAATAGTGCCAGTGTAACTGTGATGGACACTGCTGTCAAACAAAAATAAAACAAAACTGAGAATATATCCAGTAAATGTTTGGGGAGTCGCAAGTTGTTTCTGATTAACTGATTAATTAAGTATATTGTGTATGAGGGGGACATTGAAAAGGCTGTGACAACTACACTACAATAAAGCAACTGTTCTCTCTAGAGGGTATTACAATATATCATCTCTCAAGTATGCCTAAAGTGCAGTGTCAAGTTAATAGCTATATACAGCAATACAAAAAGTGCAGTGTCAAGTTAATAGCTATATACAGCAATACAAAACGTGCAGTGTTAAGTTAATAGCTACATTCAGCACTACAATGTCATGCAAAGATATATAGTTCATGCACATCAAATTGTAAATTAAAAGATGCATTTGTCATGCTTAAATAATAAATTAAAGGGCATAAGACAAGAGGAAATTTGTACATGTGGTACAGTTTATAAAAGAAATGTGTAGTACACAAGATTATAAAACAGCTCTAGTAGAATTTACTGTCATTTATAACTGATTAAAAACTATTAATTAAAATGTAAAACTTACAAAACAAACTAAAACCAGAAATTAGATATGAACACCTACGAATCATCAGTTAACAGATAACATAAGTGCTCTTCATACATGAAGCAAAAAATATGATATATTAACTGTGTGGAAGGTAAACACAGTGAGCTACACGACTTCTTGATTCCTCTAGCATTTCTGGCAGCATAGAACAAACTACCCATTTGTGCAGCCTCAAATATTGGAGGAATAACGCTGTGAAGCTCTGCCCTGTGTTATTTTCCACACAATTCATCTACCTGTCATAATGGATCAATCATAACTAGGATAGAGCTCAAGATTTATCACTACCACCTTGTGTTAAGTGGTTAAATAACTTTGAAAAGTTGACAGAATGAATATAAACACCATATGAGGAGCACTTTATTGACATTTCGCAGATAGCTTCTTCAGGCTTTGTGACCTGAAGAAGCTATCTGCAAAACGTTATCAATAAAGTGCTCCTCCTCATATGGTGTTAATATTACCTTTTGTTAAATTCTCCATATCATTAATTTTCTTGGTCAAAATATCAACACAAAGCTGCACCTTAACAGTTTAGTCTACTCCATACCATTAATTTGCTTGGTCAAAACATCAACACAAAGCTGCACCTTAACAGTTTAGTCTACTCCATACCATTAATTTGCTTGGTCAAAACATCAACACAAAGCTGCACCTTAACAGTTTAGTCTACTCCATACCATTAATTTGCTTGGTCAAAACATCAACACAAAGCTGCACCTTAACAGTTTAGTCTACAAAGTATTATGGTTCCGGAGGATTAAAAGTAGAAAATTACGATGGTACTTCCCATTATCATTAGTTAAGAGAATTTACAGTAAAAAGAATTTCAAAACAAACCATAACACTTAGCCCTTTCACGCATGTGTGGACGCAGGGGTTGCTGATTAGCAATCAGAAATAGAGTTCTCTCAATCATAAAATTACCTCTCCAAAATTAGTTTTCTACCCACAGCTAACTCAAAGACAGCTACAGAAGTTGAAGTAACTAAACTTAAGGTTTCTAAATACCCCTGATGGTCACAAAGGCTTTAAAGTATCCCAGAATAGGCTCAAATCGCGTCCTGTGCGTGAAAGGGTTATACTAAAAAATCCAGCACAGCTGGGTAAAACTACAATACAGAAAAGTTAGCATAGGTCATCACACCCACTAGGATACCAGTTTCAAAAACAATAAAGAACTACCATCACATTTAGAAACCATAGCCCATACATTTATTCTATATTACAATACCAGTACAGTACAGTACTGTACTGTATTTGGCATTTCCTTCAAACACACACTATTAGTTATGCTGCTCTTATATATCTCCTACATAACTTTAAACATCAATATACAGTGGGTCTTGTTAGCTTGTATTAACCAGTTATCTATAAAGGTCACTTATGTAAATAAGCTTAATTAGCTACCATGAGAGGATAAAGAAAATTTATTAGAACTTCTCTTTGTAATCTGTGACTGTAATTGACTAGGCTAGTATTTTACTTGATTCCATATTATTGTAATCAGAAAGTGTTTCTTTTCTATACAGTGCTGACTGTATTTAACTCAAATAAATGTTTTATAGATTTTCAGAGGAGTTATTGATTGGCCAATGAGCAACTTATTTGAAGTTCAATATACCTTGCTCAAGTATTATCAAGTTAAAAAGACCTGGCTGTAATACTGTCCAACCCCAAGAAACAATATTATTCGCAAGTCTCAAAACCTGGTAGCCTGTTCAAACAAATGTTATATTGTTCCAACACAAGACAAAATCCAATGACTGAAACATCACAACACACATATTAGTAAGAAAATCATAGCATCACACATTACACTCTATTAACCTTAATATTTTGCTTCCTTTTCCTCTCTAGCTTCCTGATTCCATTAATGATGCTGATAGTTTTCCCAGACTCGCCTTTTACTTTTGACTTTTTGTCTGGAGGGAAAGACACTTGGTAAGATCAATAGGGTTAAAAACAAGAGAAAATATTTTACTATGTACATTGTCAGAGAAATTGTCTATACAGTAATCAAGTACCCAGTATTTCATGCTTGTTACTTTAATACAAAATACCTGGTAAGTAAGAAACTGTGACTAGATTAACACCTTAACTTTAATTAAATAATAAATTCTAATGCATACCACAAAACCCTAATTAACTAAGTTGTTAACATAGACATATACAATATAAATAGTCAGGTCCATTATTTTATTAAACCATTAATCAAAACTAATGTTAAATTATCCACTACAGTATGTTATGAAAATTACTAAATGTGTTGCATTACTTTGTATATTAGTACAGTGCACCTAAATATATTTCTAGTGAGCATAGTTCCTTGAATAACTGCAAATACAAATATGGATATATTAAACTTGAAGTAAATTGGTATTAAAATCCAATATGCCAAAAATAGCTGTACTGAAGAGAGGAGGAGGTTGGTTATTTACAATAAAGGACTGTCTCACTATTTCACACTGTATTACCATTCATATTGTTGTGAATATAATACAGGAATAATGATAATAGTTTTATCATCAAAACGCATCTTAACCCTCCACGTTCAGAGAGTTTGAACATTCCAGCCACCCTGAATCAGGGTGAAATTACGTTATTTCGTATTTTTCTTGTACTCGTAACTCCGCAAATAAAAGGCCTAACCTAAGCTAGTTATATAGCAAAATGCAGCAATCACTGGTATCTTGTGCATGGTGAAGACTAGAACACACTACATCAACTGGTTCTTGTTTGAGGTTGAAAATAAAAGTGAGAGTTACAGCTGCCGTGACCCTGTATCCCTGCGAGTGTTGGAAATACATCATCTTCCAATATTCATATCTCCACAACTAAATGGCCTAAACTAGGTTATATAGTGATGTACATTCTATGTGGTGGCTTTGTGTTTTATACTTCAAAATATTATTTTTGCTAAATCTTCATTGTATTATTTCCAGTGATTATGATAAGTTCCTTTGTCTTTATATTGTGCAGTTCCTGTTTTGGTTTGTTTGTTTTGCAAGCTATACATTTTAATATATCAGGAGGTAGCACTCACTTTTATTTTTGAATGGTGAAGACTACAACATTGTACATCAAGTGGTTCTCATTTGAGGTGAATAATATAAGTGGTGGTTTGGCGCCATGTCCATGAATTATTCGTATGCGCGGCCGCCATATCGGCAAATACGACTTCAGCTTGTTTACTCTCATTCAATTATTGACTATGGAATATTATTGATTTTATTGATTATTGATATATTTCATCATTGTAACCATCTTAAGTCACTGAACAGTGTTCTCATGTATCAAATCAGACTTCCGAAAATTATCGATCTATTGACTTCAGCTGTCTTGCAAGTACGAATCAGCTGACTGGCTGACTGTGAGTGTGTGTGTTTGTGTTGTTGTGCGTTTTGTGGACCGCCTGCCAAGATAACAAAACAAATTCTTGCGTGGTTTTAAGCCATGTAATAGCCATTTGTCTTCCAGTATGCCATCCGAGCTGCACGGTGCTATCTCGAAATGGCTTTCCAGATGGCCATCCGAGCTACGAGGGTCAAGAGGGCTAAAATAAAC
Source organism: Paralithodes platypus (assembly GCA_032716605.1). Taxonomy (NCBI): domain Eukaryota; kingdom Metazoa; phylum Arthropoda; class Malacostraca; order Decapoda; family Lithodidae; genus Paralithodes; species Paralithodes platypus. The sequence continues at coordinate 60,464,415 of CM064572.1, forward strand.
TGAAACAATTGTCTTTACACAGGGTTACAACCCAACCACCGAATCCCTTTACACGCCTTGTACGACATGCAGAAGGCATGCGAGGAATATTCTGACCCCTGGGCCCTTTCCCCCTGGGGGTGATAAGTGTAATAAACTAAAATACATTTAGTGATAATTAACTAGGTGGTATGACACACTACTAATGGTTAGCACAAGGTGGTGGTTACGATGATGTACCGTGATGTTGTGATGCGGTGGCTGTAGGTGGTAATGGTGCCACACTGGAGGTTGGTGTGGCTGCTCCTGTGGGTGGTGGTGTAGGTGGTGGCCTTTTAGGTGGTGTGGGTGGTGATGAGGCCATGAAGGGTGTGGGCGACAGTACTGGTGCGGCACTAAGGGGTCGCCTGGGTCCCACTGCAGACACTCTGGCTAGTGAGGCGGCCATCTCCTTGACAGATCTGCTGGCTGGCTCCTCCTCACCACAAGCATCATAGTCACCTGCAGCACCGAGGCCCTCACTACACTGAACCATTAACTTACACTAACTATTCACTGGGAGACAACACTAACATGATATCTATCTATTGTTTGAAAAGTAGTTCCATGATATACAGTACATGGGTATGGTTTGGTCATCTGATGGCCATACTACATGTTACATGATCCCCTACTTGAAGGGTCACAGTCAAGATTGCTAAAGGACAGTCATGTTGTACCCAGTATCTATGATCTATTATTTTCTGCTAGAATATGACCTCATAAATATTGAAATAACATTACTATATCTTCAACCATTGAGTATATGAAAGCATAGAGCAGCCCCCATTACCAAATACACTATCTTGACTCCTGTCCCTATCTAATGCTGCAACAACCTTCAGACAAACTCAACACCCCAGTTCATTGAACTGCATTTTCAATGTTCACCTAGCCTATCTACCTATTGCCAGGCACCTCAATCCCCAATACAGTGGCCATAACTTAATTAACCTGCACGATATAAATCAATTGGTTGAGCAACAATTCCATGATTTACATGGATATGCCTTGGTCACCATGCTGCATGATCCCCTGCAGTATGCCTGTAGGTCCTGTACTAGTGGCCTCAGGGTAGCCCACCATACCAGGTGCAGGGACACCTGTCCATGTGTGACTTGGAACTACAGCTGGTGAGTTTATAAGTAACTTCTATAGTACATGGTGGCCCTCATTATTGTGCACCCTCACAGGGAGTAAATACTACCAAGTATATTCACTACTGAATATAGTACCATTATATATCAATGAAAGCCCTCAATACTTGGAAACTTAACACTAATATATCAATGTAACCCTCAGTATGACTTACCCCTATCCTATACCCTCAATACTTGGAAACTTAACACTAATATATCAATGTAACCCTCAGTATGACTTACCCCTATCCTATATTAACTAAATATCAAATTAATTTACCTTAACCCCCAAGGGGTAAGGAGGCCTTCATATATGATGGACGTAAAAAAGAATATGCCCTGTGCATCCTACTGCGTGTCGTATAAAGTGACTAATAGGGGGGATGGCGTAAACTTGTGGATCAAGAGCCATTAATATATAATGAAGCCTTGCTATTGGCGCTGCCTTGGTATGACACTGCCGAGGCTTGTGAGGAGCGGGTAGGAGCCTGTTTGGCGCAAAGCCAGAGTCGGCCACAGAGGTCACATGGTAGGGCAGCGTTGTGGCGGAACTTCATTATTCTATAATCAAAGTTGCCGAATGGAGGCACACTGGCAAAGGAAGTTACTCCCCCAGACCCGGATCTTGCGCCTTGGGGCCTACCTGGCCGAGGGGATCCAGAGGGTACAGTGCACAATGTTTCCCCAGACTGGCACTCTCCGCCTAATAGTATAGAGGCCCGAACCTAGTGGTAGCGCTCCAGGAGGCTACCCTGTCATTTGGTGAATAATACCAGGCCAGTCGTAGTGCTGTGTCCCGCACGGGATGCATCCCTGCAGCTGGTTCTGGTGGGGTGCAACGAGGCCACGCGATCCTACACCCTAGTTATCCTTGGTTCTATGTGCTGGGAACGGCCTCCAGGGCAGTCTGGAGCCGGTGTCCTGGGGACAGTGATTATTCCTTGCCAGCTTTCTCACCGAATATGACCTATACAACATCCATTAAACCACACAGGTCTGACGACGGAAAACCGTACCTGAGACGGGTTACAGCCTCCCACACGTTCAGGCTTGCCAGCATAAATGTAGGTAGTATGAATGGCAAAGCAAATGAAGTTGTGAAAGTGCTTGAACATAGAAGAGTGGATGTGTGCTGCACCCAGGAAACCTGATGGATAATCTAACTTACTATTAACTAGAATGGATGTTTAGTTGCCTTGGGTAATAAACCAAACACCATTACTGTACTACTACTCTATATAATCAGGAGCACCTTGATCCATACTACCCTTTACCTCATTATTATCCTTCCCTACTCCTATATCACCCTATATAATTCTTTAGCTCATTCTGTGATATAACATGTGTTATAGAGCTGGCACAAAGTTACACTTCAGTTATAGGACTAAATCAACCCCCACTCCACTGGTATATCAATGAGACAGTAATCGAATAATCAACTACTAAAACAAAACAAAATTTACATTATTCATATGATAGTTAAATGCACATGAATTATGAAACACACCTAGATAATAATCAATAGAACAATATATACTGTATGATGTTAAATGTTAATCACCAGAGTTAAAATGAGTAAACTGATTTGTAGCATATATCAAGCTTTCCAGTTAGAGGGTTAGACAATAGCTTTACGGTAGTAACAATTAATAATTAATGTAAAAATTACAGGCATTCATACAATTATACTAGAAATAAATAAAAATACCTGGAGTATTATAATTCTCCACAAGTAGAAAATTATGATAAGAAAAGCAGTAAGCTCCTTGAATACCATTACACCATTATTCATTTCAATGGTGGGCACAGTTCCGTTAATCTGCTAACAACTAATTAGCGAAGCTAACTTCCTAATTAGCGAAGCTAACTTCGTTAGCTAGTTAGCGTTTCAGCTAACTTTGGAAATCTTTGGAAATCGTTAGCAATCGTTAGCAATCGTTAGTCCGATAACATTCTTTTGCCAGTAAAGTAAGTAAAGTTTAATGGTCAAAAACAGTTGCAAACCCGAAAGTATTTATGCACAATAAGATCTTGAATCCCGCGGTTAATTAATACTGTAATAGAGTTGCCGCGGGATCAAAAAATCGCAGGAAATAAATTATTTAACAAATGGGGTCTGGGAGTTTGGATTGATATTGGTTAGAAGCTTAGCGTTATTGAAGTTAACTTTTCACTAAGTGGTATTAGTGGTTATCGAAGCTAAAAAAAATGTTAGCTGTGCCCACCTTTGATTAATTTTATCCTGGCTAGCATTAGAAAACTTAAATCAGTTCAGGATGAATTTGGAATAGTTAAATGAATAATTACAAAATTACAAAAAATTTCATTCTTAGAAGTCCTTCATAAACTGAATATAATCGTCTAATGTTGGCTAAAATCCAGTGAAAATGGTGTCATGGTACTGAAGGGGTTAAAGGTGGACTATCACCAGGGTTTTTTCAGCAACTTTGATCTGGTAGTTTCTGAAAAATATTTGTTTAGGCATTTTGTAACCTGTAATAATCTACCTTCAGTCTAGTTGCTGATAGCAGTGAAAATTAGTCTCAAAATATTGCCAGTAAAAGTTAGGGATCAAAATTTGGGTGAAGAATCCCTTTGTGTAAATCCTCCTAGAATCCCACATAAGACGTGACACTACCACAACATTGTACACTCAGGCACGCCCCACACCACTAGAGAACACAATAATGCCAAAGCCACACAGGAACTTTTAATGGCTGATGTATTAGAGGGGAGGGCAATCAAGTCTTTTATACAATAACTTTCACATCTACTGTATATAGAGTACAGTACTGTACTGTACTCCATCGGGAAAAACATGTTATGGTATAGTCTGCTGGACACAGTGGTCGACAGAGTCGCTACCCAAGTGGGTGGTATTTTTGTGGCGTCTTCTCCGCCGAGAATCAAGTTCTCACACTTTCGTGTAGTAAATTCGCCAGTTGCCTAACTGACATTGCTATCCACCTTATTATAACACGAAAAGTTGTAAAGGATACCAGACTATAATACATATTCACCGTAAAAGTTGCTTGTGTGGCTTCGGCTTTATACACTCTACAGTACAATAATTAGAGTAACTACAGGTTATTTCTTATACTGTATTAGTTCAACATTAATAGTAACAATTATTATCAGGCACTTAATAAAACTTAATTACCACAAAAATATGGCGGGTGCCCAACCCCGAAAGGGGTTGAAATAGGGGAGCTATCCCCCCGCCAAAGGCGGCTTTCTAGGGCCTTTCCTAGCTGTTGCTGAGAGGATTGGGTTCTAGTCATGTGGTGATGGGCTGGTCTTTCAGAGTGAGAACTGAGCGATCTCTGCCATACCCATAGCTTACTCTGACTTTTCCTTTTACTTATATATTTTCTAGATCTCAAGTGACGGCGTCTGTTCCGTGGATTGACCTCTCAATCTACCAAGATTGGAAGCCAAAGCATCACATTTTTCCTTTGCCCCTCAACTTTCTCTTCAAAATTGCTGAGGGACACAGGACCCTGGGTGGGGCTTTGGTTTCCCGGGCGTTTCCGCACCCTCCTCAGCTCAACGTCATGGAGTGGCTTCGGTCACCCAGGCTTTATTGTGGTCGGCAGGGAGGGTTCTGTGGGGGCGCTCGGTTATGGCCTTGGCCTTGCTTGGGGCCTTGGGGCTGTTCGGCCAGGCAGCTTGGGAACAGCAACAACAACAACCACAAAAATAAACCATTTGAATTATTCCAATTTTAAGTAATTAATGAGCCTTCAATAAAGTATCAGTAACGGAGACCTGTACACCTCATAATATCAGACTGTTACTACCTAAACAATAACTACACAATTCACAATACTGCATAACTTCAGTTTGTTAAGTTCATTAGATATGCTGTAGTGGTATAGTATTTCAGGTAAGTTAATCATTCAATCAAATCAAACTAATAACTATGCTATGAGTCAAAAGCATGAGTGTTTTGTTGTCTATTATAACTTTTAAACCTTTGCTATTACATCCACCACCAACTCAGAGATGGTGAAATTTCTCTTGAAAAAGTGTCACTTTAAAAATGAAAATAACATTATTATCATTATTATTACTCAAAAGACTCATCAGATATATGATAAACTTCTGCAGTAAACACTTTCGTAACTTAATATATGATTTTCTACTTCATCAAAGGGACACAGTACTCGAGACAATTTTGAACTCTTTGATCCATAGCGATCTTTCCTAAACTGAATATAATCATATAATAGTAGCAAGGACAAAATAATGAAAGGGTTAAAAAGTTAGGTCATTAGTCAATCACTACACACACACACACACACACACACACACACACACACACACACACACACACACACACACACACACACACACACACACACACACACACACACACACACACACACACATACTTGGGGTAGCAAATTTCTTGAACTAACAATGGGGTATCTATTAACACAACACGTTACGGAAAATACAAGATTTAGAGGAGGTGATGAACCATCAAGACTTGACTTACTATTCACCAAAGACCCCCAAGAAATAAAGAACCTAACATATTTGAGTCCCATGGGAAAAAGTGATCATGCTGTGATTGAATTTGAATTGACAGTGGAATTTCTGGAAGGCAGAGAGGAGGAACATAGGGAATTTAGACTAAATTATAGTAAGGCGGATTATGAATCATTACGAGGATACTTTGCAAATATGGATTGGTCATTTATTGAGCAAGAACAGAATATTCAGGTAAAATACACCATGTTACTAGACATTTACAGGGAGGGGGTAGATAAATATGTACCAACATTTAAGGATGGAAAGCTGGCTAAGGAGAAAGAGTGGTTTAACATGCGATGTCACATTGCCCAGAACAAAAAGGACTCTGCATGGAATAAAGTGAGAAGGAGACACACTGAGGAAAAATGGGATGAGTATAAGAATGCTAGAAACAACTATGTCAAGACTATAAGAGAGGAGAAAAAGAACTTTGAAAAAGATATAGTAAACAAATGTAATAAAGAACCCAAACTGTTCTATAGTTATATCAACGGTAAAACTAAAATAAAGGACAAAATAACAAAGCTTAGGGTAGAGGGTCAATTATATGAAGACACAGTGGGTATGTGTGAAATTATGAATCATACATTAACATCCGTGTTTGTGGAGGAGGATGACTATGTAGAACCTGTGGTGGAATTGAATGAGATACAGGGACTAGAGTCGATAGAAGTCAACAAGGATGAACTAAAATCATTGTTGGAAGAATTGGACGTGAGAAAATCTATGGGCCCAGATAACATTGCTGGATGGGTATTAAGAGAATGTTCTGAACAACTAGTGAGACCTATTTTTAATATTGTTCAATACTCATTAAACAAGGGGGAGCTTCCCTTAGAATGGAAACAAGCAAATATAACTCCAATATATAAAAGTGAAAATAAAGAAGACCCGCTAAATTATCGACCGGTATCCTTAACGAGTGTTATATGCAAGCTTTGTGAAAAGATTATTAGAAAAAGATGGGTGGGTATGTTGGAGGAGAGGGAAATAATTTCAAGCAAGCAGTTCGGGTTCAGAAAAGGTCATTCGTGTACCACAAATTTGTTGAGTTACTATGATAGGGTAATTGACATTGTACAAGGGAGGGAGGGGTGGGTAGATTGTATCTACTTAGATTTCAAGAAGGCATTTGATAAGGTGCCTCATAAGAGATTGTTGTGGAAGCTCAGGACTGTGGGGCGGGTTGAGGGAGTATTATTAAAGTGGATGGAAAACTATTTAATTGGGAGGGAAATGCGAACAGTAATAAAAGGAAAGTTCTCCTCGTGGAAAAGGGTAAAAAGCGGAGTGCCTCAAGGATCGGTGTTGGCCCCAATCATGTTTTTGGTTTTCATCAACGACCTTCAAATGGGAATAGACTCATATATATCTATGTTTGCTGATGATGCAAAACTAATGAAGCATATTACAAGTAGGAGTAGTTGTGAAGAATTACAGAGAGATCTAGATAAGTTATATGAGTGGAGTCAAACTTGGAAAATGGAATTCAACACGAGTAAGTGTCAGGTTCTTGAGATGGGAAAAAGTAAATATAGACCTTCTTGGGGATATAAAATAGGAGATGAAATAATTAGTAAAGCTGTGAAAGCAAAAGACCTAGGGGTAGTTGTGGCAGACAGCTTGTCACCTGAACAGCATATAAATAAAATAACTGGTGAAACCTATGGAGTGTTGACTAACATGAGAATAGCTCTGAATTATTTAGATGAAGAGATGTTAGCAAAAATAATAGGGACAATAATACGACCAAGACTGGAGTATGCAGCAGTGGTGTGGTCTCCACACCTTATAAAACATAATAAAAAACTGGAAAGAGTTCAGAGAGTTGCCACTAAGATGATAGCTAGCCTTAGAGACCTACCTTATGAGGAGAGATTGGAGAGGCTAAAGCTGCCAACGCTGAGGGAGAGAGAGAGAGAGGTGACATGATCATGATGTTTAAGTGTGTGAAAGGTTTTGAGAAGATCGACAAGGGAGATTTTGTGGTGAGGGACGAGGGAAGAACCAGGGGTCATGATTGTAAGTTGAGGAAAGTTATATGTAAGTCTGATGTAAGAAAGTTCAGCTTCCCGTATAGAAGCATTGAGTGTTGGAATAAGTTGGATGGGGAGGTGGTGGGAGCAAGAAATATCCAAACTTTTAAAGCAAAATTGGATAAATGTAGAGAGAGAGACAGGACAACACGAGCTTAGGCTCAAATCCTGTATACTACAATTAGGTGAGTACACACACAGCTCACATTATAATTTACGGACAAGGTTAGTTTTAGGGGTTGGGCACTGTATCCACTCAACCATGAGTGTATATAAGGGAAGCAAACTTAGTTCTTATTTGAAGAACCAGGTTATAGTCTCGAGGAGGACTATGCCTTCATACACGTAGAAGGTTTTTAGACTTATATCTTGCCTTTTTTACACATTCCCCCAACCAACTCGGCTAAGTTATACGATTTTAATCATCCTGGTACTGTTGTGGAACCTCTCTGATGGACAAATCTAAGGATAATGTTGGACAGGTTGGTCAAACCCACTCACTCCAGGTATTTTTGGAAGAGTTGGGCACCGTATCCACTCGAGTGGGTTCGAATCCTGGTCAGGATACCTCTCCCCAACCTGTCCAACATTATCCTTAGATTTGTCTATCAGAGGTTCCATAACAGTACCAGGATGATTACAATTGTATCACTTAGCCGAGCTGGCCAAGGCGAATGTGTAAAATAGTCATGGTTGAAGTCTAAAAAACTCGCCACGTGTCCTCCACGAGACTATAACCTGGTTCTTCAAGTAAGAACTACGGTAGTTTCCTTTATATCCGCTCATGGTCGAGTGGATTCTACTCCTAGATTTTTATTTTTGTTTTTAGTATATATTTTATGTTTAACCCTTTCATGCACTGGGATTAACATTTAGTATTCAGAAATTGAATTTTATGTACATTCTACAGTATGTGGTGGTTTTGGGTTATTTTATTGTATTGTATTATTTTCCTAAATCTTCAATGTGTTATTTCCACAGTGATTTTGAAGTGATTTTGTCTATATATTGTGCAATACCTGTTTTGGTTTGTAAGTTTTATATTCAAATATAAATTTAATACCTCTCCAAAATTAGTTTTCTACCCACAGCTCGCAGAGGTTGAAGTAACTAAACTAAAGGTTTCTAAACACCCCTGATGATCACAGAGGCTTTTAAGTATCACAGTGTCACAGGCCGTAGCTCGATTGGTAGAGCGTTTGCCTGCTAACCGGGAAGTTGACGGTTCGAGCCTCGGGCCAGCCAATGTGTTATTGGCAGACGTCAGTGCTGTTGGTGAACGGTGTGATCTAGCAATCTGTGGCAACTATTCACTAAGTCCCTGATTCATCAGGGCACCCACCCTAGCCTTGCTATTCAGCAGGGAGTGTATGGTGGTAAAAACTGCATCATCATCATCATCAGAAAGAGAGCAAATAAGAGTCCTTGTGTGCAATAGGGTTAAATTATAATGTAAAACTTGCAAAATAAACAAACCAAAACTTGGACGAACACAGTAAAAAGACAAAACAACTTATCAAAATCGCTATGTGGAAACAACGCCTAAGCAAAATAATAATTTATAAATAAAAAAACACAATTCACCACATAGGGTGTACATCACTACATGAGCAAGTTAATCTGGTTCCCAAGCAAACTAATCGCACATATAACAATGCACTATCGTCATGTTTAAGGAATTATATCAAACATACAGAATGATAAAAGTTCCCTTAATAAATCTAAATATCACAGCATATCTTAAGTGTGCCTCCTGAAGTAAGAAGACAGACACAAGGTAATATGGTTATGCAGCACAGTCATGTCATCACCAGCTAATTAATACAGTATTATAAGATCTTTGTTTTCCGCTGGCGGTAAATTCAATCCCATAGCAGCTATACTTACTGGAATAATAGGAAATTACTGTCTGTCAGAGTAATACGATGCATTCATAATTAACAACATATTTTGCTACAAAATTGTTGTATTTGCTGAATAATGAATAATCAAGATAAGGCATGATAATTTACTGTCAGCTGGAAAAAAAAAAGATATATATAATAGCTAACTGCTTATACTGTACTGTATGCACAGCTGCATGCACGACCTCCCGAAATCCATCCTTCCGAATCCTCCCTTCCTCGCGAGGACAGAGTCCACCTGGCCAGACTGAGATGCGGACACCATCCAGCTCTCCTGAGCTATCAGAAGAGACTGGATGACTCCGTTGTCGACGCCTGCCCGGGATGTAACACAGCACCCCATACCATTAAACACATCATAGAAGACTGCATTTCACACAACCACTTACGCCAACAACACAATCTACACTCAATGAGAGCTCTGTGGGAAAGCCCGATCGTGGCCATGGCCTTTCTCAGGGACTCGGGGCTGTTCGGCCAGGCAGCTTAGGGAACAACAACAACAACTGTACTGTATTTCCAAACAAAACTGAGAGACCATAATAATTACAATAACACTTGTAAATCACAAAACATTAGTATAGTACATTTAGGTAGGTAAAACTACTATACAGAAATAATTAGTGTATTATAATGCAGTCCCTTCAAATAACTATATAATACTGGAAAGTATGTTCTCACTAATTCAGTATTCACTATTTAGGAATCTGGATTGGCACTTAAGAGATCCGCCTGCAATGGTGGCAGCGTGCTGGGAAGGTGCGGATGGAGGGAACATCGGCCCAAAGCTATGAGCCAATGAACCGACGACCTCCTCCCCCGCTGCCCTCTCACAAACGGATCTCACCAAACCCTACCTTCCCCCGGGGAGGTGCGGCCCCAGGGACTACAACAACAATAAGGAGTCTGGATTGAATTTGACACTTGATACACTGTCACATTACTTTTGCCATATCCAATATTTAAAGAATAAGCCATAGACCCTAGCATGCTAAATTAGTGAGATTTTACATGCCAAATTTGTGAAGTTATACAGTATTTTGAATCAACTAACAACCAATAGACCGCTTAGATAAGTAGACACTTTATAGTTAAATAAAGTAGATATCCAATATTCGGTGCCATGGAGCAGTTTAAGTAACTTGGACCACTATAATGAGATCATTCAGTACAAGGAGTACGAACTGTATTTTTTTATAAAGATAAAAGACATACCCATACAGCAGTAAGAAGCAAGCCTCTAGTAATCTATTTACACCCATTAAAATGTTCTACAACAATCTTGAAGAGAAATCATGTAAATTCCAGAGAAACTTATCACAGAAACGTATCAACCTGAAAGTCTTATCAGCAAAAACAAAATAAAAAGAGTTACGGTAACACTATCTGATGTGACGCTTTGGGAGTTACGATGATTTTGTTTACTGATATTTTAGGGTTTTGATTGATCCAGCCATTTTCAAGCAATGTATTTTTATTTAGCCCCCTAGGCTTGAAAACAAAATCTGAGCCCTGGTTCATATAAAACAAAGCTTTCAGAATGAAATCTACTGTATTTATCTCAAAATGGATCTTAACATAGAATCACACTACCAGAGTAAAAGGCCCAAGCAAGCACACATGCAGCTTAATTCATGCGTTAAGCAGTTTTATTGCCCTGGTTTTAAAACTATATCCATGGATTACTATAATATACTGTATAATATAATAATAATTTAACATGGATTACTTTCAGTCTTCTATAACAATTTAACAGTGTTATGGCAATGTTTTTCATTTTTTTCAAGCTAACAATAATCTACAGCTTAACTATAGAGCTACACTCTAACCTCACTAATAATTGTTTATAAAATATATAATAATTTGACCTATACATACATAGTGCTATGTGGCTAATTATAAACTCAGCTAATAAATATGATCTACCTATCTATATATTCAGGCCCAATCCCCACTTTTCCTGTGTTTTTTTTTTTAAATTCATTATTAGGTAAGTCATGGCAATGTCAATGAAAAACACTATAAATCAAATATTGTAAATAATAAAGGATACATAATCCTTACAAAATCAGAGGAATTACATTATACAGAGATACCAGTTATTAATCTACACACCTCTACTGTCCCCGGCCATATGTAATGTACAGGCATATGTGATAATTTAATAGCAGTCCTTATAATGTGCTCACCTTGATAAACCAACACTCCACTTGGAATATACAGTATAGAGATTGACTAGGATTATAGATACTGTATAAAAATAAAATATGAAAATACTGTATCATGTAAAAAATATTGTAAACTTTTAGACTTCAGAGAGGGAAAAAATCTCACTCAATTTATGCATTACCTGGTGTTATGATGTCCGAGTCATTTATTGTTGTAAATGACAAAACAAAAGTTATCAGTAATGCAGTAGTTGGTAATGACATTTAGTACTAAACCTTATCTTTTGGCAAACAAGACATAGGATTGGTACAGTTGGTCAAAGTTCCAGCTGACCCACCCTCGCTCTGGGGCTTTCAGAATTAGCTGGCAATACTGGTGTACTGTAGTTGCCAATCAGTGGATATAATAATTTGAATATTTAAGCAAATCTACAAACTTTGGGTGAATGTTCAGGATCATACATAACGATGTATGCATTTTTATTTGAGATAGGCTTATTTTCCCTTGTTTAGTATATGTTCTAACAATGATATAGCCAAAATCAGATCTACCAATCCCAATCTTTGTAAGATACACTTCCTTCCTACACCAGTATTGCCAGATAATTCTGCGAGCCCCAGAGCGAGGGTGGGTCAGCTGGAACTTTGACCAACTGTACCTCATTATTAACAAAAGTGTGTTAATAACAAACTTAATTTATGATCGATTATTAGATACATTTTCCAATTATCAGGGAAATAGGCTAATACTGGCATTAAGTGCACCTACATCTTCGAATTACCACAAATATACTTTTAAAATGATGCTTAGTAGTGCTTAAATTGCTAATATGATTTTGTGATACTTTATATCTGTGTTATGATCAACACTGTAAGAATAATAAAGCACCAAGAATGCATGCCAAGAAAATAAAACTCGGTTTTAGTCCTAAAATATCACCAGTTATTGTAGGCAGGCCTTGGCCATCCTTGCATGTTTAAGCCCAATTCACAAAGATAGATGTTTAATTTTAGGAATACAGTACAGTACAGTATCTTGATACAGTACAGTACAGTATCTTGTCAGTTGCTTACCAAGGTGAGGAAGTATTAGGGACATACAGGTAATTAAAGAAATACCTTGTGAATATGTAAATAGAATTTAAGAAGGCACTATTTCATTAAATTACCGCCTTGTGAATTCAAATGTGGAAGACAAATTTCAGTCTTTCATATGAAATTTTAGATTCACAAGGAAGTACGGTACTTATAAAATTAAAGTATTGCCGAGTGAATTTCAAGGTGGCCCCATGTTAAACTACTGCGTTATGAAAAGGTTGTGGGGTTACCTGAACCATGGTCGCCGCCACTGACAGACTTGGGCCGAGGTTTGGGTGCCAGGGGGGGAGGGGGCTTAGGTTTGAGGGCGGTGATGACAGGCTTGGTTGAGGTGGTGGTGTTGGTTGTGGTGGGGCTGGTGGTGGTGGTGGTGGTGGTGGTGGTGGGGCTCGGGCCTGGGAACATTACACCACACACACACATTCTTTTCAACATCATTCAACACCAATACAATACAATTTTTACAGAATCCATTGATACTTAATTACCTACAATGTTTATTACCCCATAAACTATTTATAAAAACTAAATAAACACAATTTAATAATCATGATTTACTACTCTATTCTTAAATAAAGAATGAGTTTACTATTATACAAAACATAACTACTGATAAGTACACAAATGTAAACAAAGAACTGAATTTATAATTTGAAGTTAAACTCAGTGAAAACCACATTTATACCAGTACTGATAAACCTGTAGTGCAAACAAAGTCTAACACTAAATACTAAATGTCTGTGGCTTTATAGAAAATAATTACCGGTACCAAATTAATTATCATTATTCTAAAATATATTCCCAATGACATTGCCAAAGTAATATATTACAATCAAACTTAATAACCAAAATTTCTACTGAAAGCATAGGGTTGGGTACATAAACATAGAAGGAACTTGGACTAATGGATGAGGCAATAACATAATGAAACATATCTCACAGTGAATCTATGCAAGGACAGCTGATGACAAAACAGTAGCTGAACTGCCGAGGTGCATCTCAAAAGCTATGTGTCAAGCAAATCAGCCAATTATGCAACTACAGTATATCATCATAACAAATGCAGCAATCTAAATGTAAGGCAAGATTCACCCCCCTCCACCTCTCTTTAGATGAGGTTGGAAATGGTATAGGGAGGGAGGGGAGGCAGAGTAAGCAAAGGGAAACATGGTAGGCCTACAAAATAGATTGGCAGCGAGTTGATGAAAGACATGGAGGTTAAATAAAATTAAAAGATTGGAGAGTAAGGGTAGGATCTGGAAAAAGTTAGGTAGAATAAAAAAGGTTAGAGAGTAAAAGCTGAACAAGTTAAGCTTATAGTGAGCAAGAAATGAATGGTTAGAAAAAAATGAGGTGAAATGACAATGGAGGGATTATGAAGAATAAAGTGGAATTAGATAAAGGGAGGAGATAAGAAAAGAGGGAGGAAATATGGTGGAAGGGATGAGAAAGGCACCAAAATAATGAATATGGAGCCAAGGTGTTGAGACAAAGCAAGACAAAACTAAGTAGTAACCAGTATGAGTAAGAGATGTGTAATGATTGGAGAAGAGTGAAACAGGGGTAGGGGTTCATAGAAGTAAAGAGAGACAGAGTAAGATGAAGTTACGCAGAATTGTGCAAGATAAGGTTACACACCCACTAAGAGGACACAAGAGGGATCATCAGAGTGGGGGGGAGGAAAAAGACCAGATAGAAATACACATCCACTCAGAGGACAGGGGAAGGATTATGAGAGTGGCGGACAATAGTTAGAGGAGGACCTACCTGAAGTATCAATACAGGATGAGTCTCTGTTACAGTTTGGTGACTTGTTACCTCCAGAGCCCCGGGGGAAGCCATTGGTGGGTGACTTGAGAGAGTCTGCCAGGCCCGTGGAGCGCAGCCGTACACCCGATAGTAGATGGTGACTCCCTACGCCGCCATCCTTACGGTCATCCTTGTCTTTGTCATCATCCTGGGCATATCATCATAAGTTGGTTTAAAGACAGTACACTAAACCACTTTACTAATGAAAATTAGTATCAAAGTCACCACCAGTATCCAGAATATATCTTTATAAGTACCTCTGCCAACGAAGTTGAACGGAGGATAATGTTTTCACCTCCGTTTGTCCGACTGTTTGTTTGTAAATAAGATATCTCATATACTTATGAACCGGTATTTATGAAATTCGGCGGGTAGATACAATATACACCAAGGATGAAGTGATTCAATTTAGGAGGCGATCCATAAATTATGAACCGATTTTCATTAAATTTGGTGGGAAGATAGTAGAGACGTGGTAAATTATTTTTTGTCAATTCAATTAAATTAATTTGTACAGTATCTTACAGTAGATCCTCTGGAAAAAAGGCAAATTAGGCCTATGTATCCAGTGCAGTACCAGTACTTGCACTGCTGCGGATGTTCACGGTGTTGGCGGCAGCAGACGCAAATTTTTTACTATTCTGCATTTTCGCTTTGTAATCAAACTTCAACTCTTGGTCCTCTTCAACTCTTCAACTCAAGGTCCTGATGTGGCGGCGTCTACGCCGTGGGGCCACCTCCCGAGGCTGCCAACCGCGGATGGCTGCCGACCCTCCACAGCCGAAGACAAAATCAACGACCAGTGGAGGAAAACCGGATGCCGGCCGCGGGGAGCAGTTTCGGGAGCCAAACCGTCACAACCATCCCCTGCCCCCTCCTTGGGGGCACGGGTCCTTGGAGCGGCTTCGGTCGCGCCGGGAATTTCCACACCTCTCACACCACACACACACATCACACAGTTTTTCCTACACCGAGAAATGACTCTCCGGGTGTCATTTCTCGAAGACTTCTTCTAGCCGGAGACATTGAGAGCAACCCAGGACCCACGTTCACATACATATGTCCAACTTGCTCAAAACCCATCACTTCGAGTCGCCATACTAAGGGTTCAGTTCTCTGCAATTCATGTGGGAACTGGACCCACTTCACCTGCACAACACTTGCCTCCAAGAAACACTACACAAACACCTGGACCTGTTCCTCATGCCCCTCCCTCTCCCAGTCAAATCCCTCGCCTAAAACCCGTCCACCTCTCCTCCCCAACCCACCTAACCTTCCCATATCATCCACTCCCCCCCCTAAAACCCGTCCACCTCTCCTCCCTAACCCACCTAACCTTCCCATACCATCCACATCCTCAACTCAACACACCACACCCCATCCTAATCCATTCCAACCCCCATCTCCTGCTCCCCAATCCCCACCCCCACCTCACCCATCCCAACCCCCAGCCCCTCCCTCACCCCCACCCCCCCCATCACCCCCACCCCCACCCCATCCTCGTGCAGCAGCACCCAACATACATCGTGCACATAACATTAACATTCTTCAACTGAACATAGATGGCATCAACACTAAGAAACACGAACTCTCACACTTCATCAAACAACACAACATACACATTGCCATCTTACAAGAAACAAAACTCCGCACAACACAAAAAACACCCACATTTCATAATTTCACCACCATCAGACAAGACCGGGCTGTCGGCGGGGGCGGTGGACTCATCACCCTGGTACACAAAGAAATATCATACATAGTAACCAGTGTACAAACCAAATCACTCCTCCCCCCAAATGATAACACAACAGAAATACAGTCAATTAAAATACGCACTGGCAACAACTCCAACATAACCATCATAAACACATACATCCCTCCCCAAACATCCCCTACAGTACCAAATGAATACAGACCACACTTACAACACATCACAAACACCCCACACACCCCACACATCATCCTGGGTGGTGACTTCAACGCCAAGACGTCGGCCTGGTTTGTCGACAACCCCGACACAGACAGAGGGCTGGTACTACAAAACCAAACCGATAACCTCATCATCCTTAACGACATCCATCAACATACCCATATTCCTCACCAAGCCCTCTATAACCCATCATCTCCAGACATCACCTTTTGCTCCCCAGAACTCGCCCCCACAACATCCTGGAGGGTGGTCAGAACCTTAGGCTCTGACCACCTCCCGATCATTATCACCACCAAAACCAGACTCACCCCAGCTAGCCACAACACACATACACCAATTATAAAAGAGCTAACTGGGAAGCATTCACAAATGAGACAGAACAACACTTCACAACTCTAAACAGTACACCCATCACTAACATCAACAATGCTGTACACATACTCAATAAAACTATCCAAAACGCTGACAAGAAACACATTCCAAGAGGTAACAGAAAAAGACACAACCCCAACTTCACACCAGAAATTCAAAACCTCATCAGACAACGCGACATACTGAAACACTCCCCAGCACCCCACACACAAGACATCACACAACAAATTCAAGCACTCAACACCCAAACTAACAATAAAATACAAGAACAACAAAAACTAAATTGGAATAACTTCCTACAAACACTTGATCACAAAACAAACCCCAAAAAACTATACAAAACACTAAACAGCATCACACTTTCCAACAGCAACACAACACAATCACATGCTGCAATCACAACAACAGACTCTACTCCTTCATGTAAACAACAAGCAAACACTCTCATCAATCACTTTTCACATGTCAGCCACCTAAAACCTCACAAAGACGACCGACGTGTCATCCGACGTAAGAGACAATTCCCCACAGACCCTGACTATACACCCTTCACCAATCACCAGACAAAGCATATCATCAACAATCTCAAGCACTCACCCGCCTGTGGCCTAGACAACATAAGCAACATACACCTCAGACACCTGGGACCACAAGGCATACAAGCACTCACTAACATATCAAACTACAGCTATTCACACAACACAATACCAGACATTTGGAAGCATGGTATCATCATCATTTTCCCCAAACCCAACAAAGACCCCACGCTACCCTCCTCGCACCGCCCCATCACACTCCTTTGCTCCCCCTCCAAAGTCATGGAACGCCTAGTATTACAACTAATTACACCTGACCTACCCCTAGCTCCAACACAACATGGCTTTAGGCCACTGCACTCCACAAACACTCTTCTCACAGACCTTACACAAAGAGCTTTCGACGGCATCAATTCAGCTAGACCACCACACAGATCACTATTAGCCACACTCGACATTAGTAAAGCCTTCGATGCCATCCCCCGCCACAACCTAACAAACAAAATCTACAACACAAACATGCACAACAACACAAAACGGTGGCTGGCCAACTTCCTAGCAGGCAGATGTGCACACGTATCTTTTGCCGGTCAGTCATCTAAAATCAGAAACTTTCCAAACGGAGTCCCACAAGGATCCGTCCTATCGCCCGCACTCTTCAATCTGTACATGCACGATATAACTACACCCAATACGCCCCAAATAAACTTAGCCTCCTATGCAGATGACATAACACTCACATGCACACACCATGACCCAAAAAGAGCAACAGATCTCCTTCAACCCTATCTCAACACACTACATGGCTGGTGCACTACAAACAGACTTAATCTAGCCCCAGCCAAATCCACCGCAACCCTGCTCACAAGTTGGACAGGAGAACACGAATACATCCCTCAACTCACCATAAACAACACACCCCTAACACATACACACACACCCAAAATCCTAGGAGTAACATATGATACTCATATGACATTCAAACAGCACACCACAAACATTAAAAAGAAACTGACACCCAGACTTAACGCCCTCAGGTCACTTGCTCACACAAAATTTGGACACAACAAAGAAACTACCACCACAGTATATAAACAATACATAAGATCAGTGATGGAATACGCAAGCCCAGCCTGGGCTTCTAACCTAGCTGAAACACATCATAAGACCTTACAGACTATTCAAAACAAAGCCCTGAAGATCATTACAGGCTGCACAGCTACTGCACCCACAGATCACCTACATCAAGAAACCAAAATCCTCAAAGTCAAAGACCATCTGGACATGAGAGGCACTCAATTCCTGGCAGCAGCCTCCACGAACCAAGACCACCCACTAAACTACATGGCAACACACCCACAGACACCAAGAAATATCAAAACAACACCCAGCACACGGTATCACACACAATTATTGTCCTCTCTCCCTCCCTGCCCACCCCGAACCAACTTCCAGAAGCACATCCAAACTCATATCTCTCACCGATCCATCCACTCACTCACAGACAACACACAGCTGCATGCACGACCTCCCGAAATCCATCCTTCCGAATCCTCCCTTCCTCGCGAGGACAGAGTCCACCTGGCCAGGCTGAGATGCGGACACCATCCAGCTCTCCTGAGCTATCAGAAGAGACTGGATGACTCCGTTGTCGACGCCTGCCCGGGATGTAACACAGCACCCCATACCATTAAACACATCATAGAAGACTGCATTTCACACAACCACTTACGCCAACAACACAATCTACACTCAATGAGAGCTCTGTGGGAAAGCCCGATCGTGGCCATGGCCTTTCTCAGGGACTCGGGGCTGTTCGGCCAGGCAGCTTAGGGAACAACAACAACAACAACAACTTCAACTCTTGTCTTTACCGTGCTTTATCAAGATTACTTGCAAACTTTTTTACTGATTCGGAATCGACCACATACTGTACTGGGGCAGTGCGTTCCACTCATTTACCACTATCACAAAAAGAGTTCTTTGTCTTTTCAAGCCTAGTTCTTTCCTTGTAAATTTTCTTAGTGTCCTCTCGTTCTTGTTCCCTCCCGCATCAAGGAGGTACCTTCACACACATCCTCATCATATTTTCCCGACACTATCTTAAATGTCTCTATCATATCACCTCTCTTCCTCCTATATGCCAGTGTCGGGAGTTCCAGTTGTTAACTCACTTACGGCCAGATATAGCTTTTGACGTGTGCGAGCTGAGTACAGTAATGCATCATTGAACAACACTGGTATTATAACTTCTAACCTTCTCTAATAGCCTTTTATGTGGGACTTTGTCGAAGGCCTTCATAAAATCGCAATATACCACGTCTATAACATCCCTATCCTTCAGAATTCGCATCCACTCGTCGACCACCCTAATGAGCTGAAGCACCGTCGACCTCCCAGGCAAGAATCCGAACTGTCTCCCACTGAAAAGTTGGGTTGACTTCATATGTTCTATTATTCCTTCTCTGATTACAGTTTCCATTAATTTGCACACTACACTTGTCAAACTGACTGGTCTATAATTTCCTGGGTCATTTCTCTTTCCCTTCTTATATACAGTAGGGTCTCACATAAAACGAGTATATGGTCGATAAACGAGGGCGTTTTATGCGATTTCGTTTTATGTGAACACAGCATTTTGGTGGCCCAATATCGTCAATGTTCACTGGAAGCGTAAATTTCCGTCAGGAGCGTACGATATTTCGTACGTTTTGTACGATATTTCGGCGCTCTATATGAAAACTCCTCGGATTTGCCCCACTTTGGCGGCGGACTCGTTTTATGTGATCACATTCGTTCTGATCGAAAATTAAATATTAATATTTTAGGTCGGTCGTTTTAATTGAGACTCGTTTTATGCGAACACGTTTTATGCAGGACCCTACTGTATAGCGGTTATATTTGCCACTTTCCAGTCCATCGGGATTTGTCCTGTATTAAATGATTCCTCAAATAACATTTTTAAAGGCTCAACTAACATCTCACCGCCTTCTTTGATAATTCTTGGATGAATCCCATCCGGTCCCGGGGATTTATTTCTATTCATCTTTTTTATAGCACTCTTTATTTTTAGCCTGGGAGAACTCTTATCAGTTCCAGTGCTGGTGCCTGTTTGATGGGAATACTGGGCACCTCTTCATCCGGCTCCACTGTAAATACCTCCCCAAAGTATCTCCCTAGCACCTCTGCCTTCTCTTTGTCAGTTTCTGCTCTAGTCATGCCATCCGAGTCTCCTAACAGTTCTGGGATACCCACTCTTCTAGTCAACTTTTCTTTAATATACTTCCAGAACATTTTTGGATTCGCTTTCACATTTCTCGTAAAAAAAAAAAAAAAAAATTCAATTCCAATTAAATTCAATTCACAAGCTTTTCAATTCAAATTAAATTGTGGTATGCCCAAGTCACTTCAATAATGGACAGAAGCAGGAGGGCAGAGTGGTAAGCTTATACTGCCAATTACATCCCTTTTCTGCATAGTGCACATGGTAATGCACCACTTTTTTCTACATTTCCAAGCCCCAATCTACTGTGCAAAACCTTGGTTCCCAAATTAACTAATTCCTTGAACATGACGACAGTGCATAGTTATATGAGCGATTAGTTTGTTTGGGAACCAGATTGACTTGCTTATGTAGTAGGTTTTGCAAGTTTTACATTATAATTCCTTTATATTAACTCTTAACCCTTTTAGGCTCCTAAGAAGCTGCTTATTATTTGTATATAAAATTATCCTAATCTCATAAATAGTTCTCAAAAATTATTTTACTGCCAATAAGCTTGCTCAAAGACAATTGCAGGGGTTGAAAAAACTAAAATATATACAGTATATCCCAGGAAGACGCAGGTATGTCTTCCCGTAATTGAAAGGGTTAATCCTTTACTTGCCATGCCCTCTCTCCATCTTCTGAACTTGGCCTCGGCATACCGCACACCATCTGCGATAAGTACTAGGTTATCTGCGTTTTGCAGTTCCCAGGGGAGCTCAGTTCTATAATCTCCAGATAGTGCCTCCATAACCATAACAAAGAGCCCTGGTGGACTCCAATGCGAACTGTAAACTCCTCACTCAGTACACCTTTCACCCACACTGTCCTTCAAGAGTCCTTGTATATCTTCATTATCATACCTATCAGCCACTCTTCTAGGCCTAATTTTCTCATATCCCACTATATAACATCCCTAGGCACCCTATCAAAAGCCATCTCCAGGTCTATGAGCACAAGATACAGATGTCTATCTTTAAGTGAATATCTTTCCTGCAGTTGCCCGACTATCAAGATAGTATCGAGTGTACCACGTCCTTGCATTAAACCGAACTGCTTATCATTGATAGAAATGCTTTCCCTGATCATACCGTCAAAGATTCTCTTACAGACCTTCATGACTTGGTCAAACATTTTCAGACCCGTAAAATTTCCCCCAACGAATCCTCTTTGCCCTTATATATGTTTACTATTACACTCTTATGCCAAACATCTGGGATTCTCTCCTCTCTAACAAAGTTGTTTATTATCTCAGTGACTAATCACACTCCTATGTCACCTGAGACTTATCATTTCAGCGACAATGCCAGAGCACCCTGCAGCTTTTCCGTCTTTCATTTTATTTATTGCGCTGCTCACAACAGCTTGTGCCATCAAGGGGGGGTGGGACTATTGGCTTTTCGTTACTAAGCTGCTGTCGATTCCTTTCAAACTCCACGTTGAGTAATCATTCAAAGCGTACCTTCTAAGCTTTTAAGATTTGTTAGTCAACATAAACAATTTCCCATTTTCATTCCTGACACCCTGTTCTCCTACAACATCTCTTCTGTCATCCTTAACTCACCTAGTGGGATTTTCTGTGTTACACACTTGGTCAATGACATAGATGTGCATGCCAAAAACAATGGGCTTATGAGAGTGAATTAAATATTAGAGAAGTGATTATCAATATCAATTCAAGGAATACTAATTGAAGTTCAGTAAAATCCCTATCTTTCAAGTCCCAGGCTTCCAACAAATATAATTTTCAGATTAGATTTCCAGTCCTGACAAATTCCAAAAGGCCAAGATAAATGTATGAGCAATAGTATTATAGTTTTCAATCTGGACATTACTTTCCTTTTTTGGACAAAGTATTAACCCATTGGCTGCGGCTATGTTTGGGCTATTTAGGGCATATTCAGGCACTCCTGAATGATAAATCAAGCATCTGCATTAAATGAACTGTATTCTGCCAAAAACTAGGCGAAAATAGCTTCAAAATGAGACCAGAACGGGCCCCGTAAGTGGTCTGGTTCACCCGCAGAGGTGCCAGTGAAACGCGGGAAACCCGCTATTTGGTAGCACTCGCTCGCTTGGCTACACTGTTGTGAGAGACAGAGAGAGACCCGCGCGAGACACAGTCTACCTCAGTGAGCCGCTCGCTGCTCTGAGGGACGGAGGTGGGCCCCTCACGCTCCCGCCCACTGACACTCAATTTTTACAGGCTTTTAAAGCCTGGAAATTGCTGTAACTTGCCAGGACGTTCCAGAACGTCACCCGCAGCAAAAGGGTTAATAACTGAGGTAGGGTAAATATCCAAACAATCTGTATCCAGTGAAGACTATCATACCATTCTTCTGAGGTAAAAGTTTGAAAGATTGAGATGTTTTTCACAATTGGGAATTTCACACCTGCTGATAGGGTATCCCCCGGTTTAATTAAGCATACCTGTACAAGTAATTCACAATCAGTATTGGTACAATTCATGTGCAATAAAGTATTACCAGTAATGATTAGGTAAACTATGTCCTGCTAAAAGTAATTTCATGTATACTATACAGTGATGAGTGAGCCTCACCTTTGGTAAGAATGATGTTCTCTTCTCCTGCATCATCTTCATCTCTGCCAGAATGTTGCCACCAATGCCCATACCAATCTTGGGCAGCCCTGCCATCCTTCTGGGCGGGGAGTCTTCCTTACCGTCATCCTCACTACGGCTCTTGTCTACACAGAGGAAAAATTAGTTTTCATTTTAGAAAACTTACTGGGAACATAAACATTTCAAATAATATTTATTTCCTTAGCTAAGCCAATATCATAACATTTCATACCAAATACCTAACTATAAAATTAAATGTATTCCTTGATATCAAAGTTAATCATTAAACTTATTAAATTGTCCGATATTACTGTAGCTGTAAAGAAAGTATTATGGAGATGTGGAATAAGCATAAACAGTAGAACTCATGTTAATGAAACAGATGATATGTATACATAAAAGAGAGAAAAGGAGCACATCTATGGACTGGGTACAGCTCCTGGGCTTCATCCAATCATAAGGATTAGAAAAGTTGAGAAACTATGAGTTGTGGTGGTTGTTGTCCCACATAAGTACAGTCCATCCTCCCAATATGCAAGATCCTAGTGCGCATGGCACCTATAATATATGCGAGGGGGGGGGGGGGTCCTATCCAGAGTGAGGTTTGGCATCTTCTACCCAACTTAAGCCGTTTCTGTCGGTCTCTTTTACTGTCCTACTTTTTCTTCTGGGAGAGGGGGCTTGGAATCCTCCTTCCCTTGTAAAATTCTCCTACTCGGCGAGACAGAGTAAGGGGCGAGGGAATGCGAAAGTGGTTCCGGACCCTAAGAATTTGAACTTTAAATGTTGTTTCTGTGCAGGCTCTGTCTTGAGTCGGCCACCCCCAGCTATGGGGTATATGCCTGAGTATATACATACATACATACAATGTACATTATATAAGGTGTGTTTGCAGAGCACAAATCGGAGAATAATAGAGAACCAATCCACCATTTCCTTGTGATGTGCGGTCTTTAAACTTGTACAGTATGTATATAACTGTAGATGAGACGATATGACATGTTAGGCTAGGCTAACCGTTTGAAGTCTTTTTCACAATTATGAATTAAATAGAACATTTAAAGTGACCTATATTTTTGTCTATAAACATTTAAAGTGTCCTATATTTACTTTCTATGTGTACAGTATTTATGAAGTAAAAAAACATTTAAAGAGGCCTTTATTTTTGTTCTGTGTATGAAGGAGACAAAAGGCAAAGCTGCCTGTAACAAGTGTCAACCCCAAAGTTAAAAGAGTGAAAGTTGCAATTTAATTTTTTATGTTTTGGTGTATTGGAAAGAAGTGTGGTGTGCTTGTTTAGTGTAGTGAAATGAATAGGAGGAGGAGGTATTTGTGAGAGCTAGCTGGATTACTCTGTGTAAATGAGATGCAAACAGAAACAGTGAGGGAAGCCAGACAAATGAAACAGGAGTTCCAGCAACTCCTTTTCACATGCTTTTGAGACCTCCCCTGGGTATTGCCCTGCTCAATTGGTGTCTACAATCTCCCCATGCGAGTTACCATTAGTTAAGTTGTTTGGGTGTTGAGAGTGTGTGGGTCTAAGCTATCCTTCAGTAAAAAGTTTATTAAATTGAATGTTGGGAGTGTGTTAAGCGAGCAGAGAGTAGTAAAGTGCGATCTTCGTTGATCCAAATATATATTCGCTATATGTACGTTCGTAAATCGAGTCTATCTATCTATCTATCTATCTATTGCCTGACGCCGTGATCCCCGAAGGGGTGGCCACGAACGAACCGGCCCCATGCACCTCTGTCCCCAGTCAGTCGACGCCCCTCCTCCCAACCAGCACCGCCTTCATCCATATACTTCCTCACTCCATCCTTCCACCTCTCCTTCGGTTTACCTCTCCCTCTCGAGGGTCCTCGAGGGTCCACTCTACAATTTATAATGAAAGGTCGATTTTCGGAAAGGGTATCCACCATAAGTAATTATCCCTATACGGTAGGTTGTTTCTAGTGCACGATTTCCTGGTATACGAGGTCGCGTGTCACCCATATAGTCACATATGGCAAGGAAGGACTGTAGCACCAACACAAACAGTTAGCCTACTTCAAAAACCAAAGTTGCAAATCAAAAATATATTAAATACTAGTAATATAATGTGAGTATAGTATAGTAATCCTGGAGGGACAAAACATAAGTGAGTAAATGTAGTACAGACCGTCAATGGAGCTGATGTTTGATGATGTTGAAGGCTTCCTGGCACTCATGTCTGGGGACCTCTTCATCACAGGGTCATTAGACAACTTCCCGATCAGGCTCGTCACACTTCGACTGCTGCTTTATAAAACACACAGTAGAATGTACAGTTGCACCCAAAATGATAAACTACAACAAATAAATACTATACTATACTGTACTGTACTGTACAGTAACATAAAATTACAAGGAATTATAAAAATTCTTAATAAAACTTTCAAATATTTTTGACACTGTAAATGTGGGTATGGGAGCATGGGAGAAGGGGAGTGCACCCGATGACTGGAAGACTGGCATAATAGTCCCCCTATATAAGGGCAAAGGGGAAAGAGGAGTGTGTGGTAACCACCGAGGAATATGTCTTCTAAGCGTAGTAGGGAAGGTATACAGTAGGGTAGTGATTGAGAGAGTGAGAGTGAGAACGGAGAAATGGATAGGCGACGAGCAGGGAGGTTTTAGGAAGGGAAGAGGATGTGTAGATCAGATTTTTACCCTGAATTGTGTTGTGGAGAAGTATCTGGAGAAGAAACAAAAGGTGTATGTTGCCTTTATGGACTTGGAGAAGGCCTATGACAGAGTGGATAGAGAAGGTTTGTGGAAAGTACTTAGAATATACGGAGTAGAGGGCAAGTTGCTGAAAGCAGTGAAGAGCATGTATGAGGGTGCAAAGGCGGCAGTACGTGTGGAGAGTGAGCAGAGCGAGTTCTTTGACCTGAATGTTGGTTTGAAACAGGGGTGTGTGATGTCCCCGTGGTTGTTTACTGTATATATGGATGGAGTCATGAAAGAAATACTATCAAGAGCAGTGAATGTTGGTGTATCGCTGAAAAGGGAGGGAATTGAGTGGAAGCTACCTATACTGCTGTTTGCGGATGATACAGTTCTGATGAGTGATAATGAATGGGAGTTGCAGGGTCTGGTAAATGAGTTTGGAACAGTGTGCGAAAAACGGAATTTGAAGGTAAATACGGGGAAGAGCAAGGTTATGGTCTTCGAAAGGGGTGAAGTCACAGAGTGTGAGGTGAAGCTGAACGGTCAGGCTATGGAGATCGTCAACTCTTTTAAGTATCTGGGCAGTGTGTTGAGTAAAGATGGGACTATGGATGAAGAGGTGCGGGAGAGGGTACAACAGGGGAAGAGGGTTGTAGGAACGCTAAAAGCAGTAACAAGAAATAGGGTGGTCAGTATGGAAGTGAAGAAGTCCTTGCATGACAGTGTGGTAATCCCGACACTGACTTACGGAAGCGAAGCATGGACGTTGGTTGAGAGACTCAGACCAAGTGAGAGCAGTGGAAATGAATTACTTAAGGAGTGCGTGCGGAGTTACATGGAGGGATAGACAGACTAATGAGGAAGTAAGAAGGAGGTGTGGTGTGGAGGTAGATGTGCTGGAAAGTGTGAAAAGGAACAACTTGAGATGGTTCGGCCATATGGAACGTATGGAAAGCGAGAGAATGACTAAGAGGGTGTACGAGAGCGAGGTGGAGGGACAGAGGGGGAGAGGTAGACCGAATATGAGGTGGAAGGATGGAGTGAGGAACTACATGAACGAAGGCGGTGCTGGTTGGGGGGAGGGGCGTCGACTGACTGGGGACAGAGGTGCATGGGGGCGGTTCGTTCGTGGCCACCCCTTCGGGGATCACGGCGTCAGGCAATAGATAGATAGAAATGTGGGTAATAGTATGAAGCTTATTAATTTTATCTAGTGTCAAATAAAATACAGGCAGTATTTAACACACACGATGTGGGCATTATGTTATTTTGCAATATTAAGGGGCGTCCAAATTGTACCTATAACGTGTCAGTGGATTTCGTCCGATTTTAATGAGACTAGGAACATGTATAGGGGACTATGAGAGCTTTAGATTGATATTTCACAATAAAAAAATCGATAGATTAGTTTTCTAGTTATGAACAAATTACTGTCAAATTAGTAGGCCTACCACTACTAAAATATCGATCATGTCCTACAAAATCCTATATATTATCTTTTTTAGTGTTCTATCGACTTACAGGCGGTGTTTCTTGTATTTACACTAGCACTTTTTTATTATTGTATCTAATTATTAAATTAGCATATGTATGTATATAAAGTTTGAGTCTAGGGTAACGGTGGATGCAATAATGAACGTAACATCGAGACTTAACTTGACCAGCAAATTTAAGAAAATTACAATTAGAAAAGACATGGCAGATAGCTTGTCACCTGAACAGCATATAAATAAAATAACTGGTGAAACCTATGTAGTGTTGACTAACATGAGAATAGCTCTGAATTATTTAGATGAAGACATGCCCCTTAACCCCTTCAGACTCCTATGACGCAGAGGTTGCCAGATTAGAAATAAGAAATAGAGTTCTCTCACTCTTATAATTACCTCTCCAAAATTAGTTTTCTGCCCACAGCTAACTCTAAGACAACTGCAGAGGTTGAAGTAACTAAACTAAAGGTTTGTAAATACCCCTGATGGTAATAAAGGCTTTAAAGTATCCCTAATAGGCTCAAAATTGCGTCATATGTCGGAGAGGGTTAAATAATAGAGACAATAATACGACCAAGACTGGAGTATGCAGCAGTGGTGTCGTCTCCACACCTTATAAAACATACTGTAAAACTGGAAAGAGTTCACAGAGTTGCCAGTAAAATGATAGCTAGCCTTAGAGATCTGCCATATGAGGAAAGATTGGAGAGACTGAAGTTGCCAACATTGAGGGAGAGGAGAGAGAGAGAGGGAACATGATCATGATGTTTAAATTAAAATGTAAAACTTGCAAACTAAACAAACCAAAACTTGGACAAAGACAATATAGTGTGTGAAAGGTTTTGAGAAGATAGATAAAGAAGATTTTGTGGTGAGGGACGAGGGCAGAACCAGGGGTCTTGAATATAAGTTGAGGAAAGTTGTATGCAAGTCTAATGTAAGAAAGTACAACTTCCCGTATAGAAACATTGATTGCTGGAATAAGTTGGAGAAGGAGGTGGTGGGAGCAAGAAATATCCAAACTTTTAAAATAAAATTGGATAAATGTAGAGAGAGATACAGAACAACACGAGCTTAGGCTCAAATCCTGTATACTACAATTAGGCGAGTACACTGGCACCTACCCCAGTTTTCCCTTTTTTTAGCATATGCACATGCTAAGATTAATATGCAGTATTCGAGAATGCATAATATATCGTAGGTTTGTACATAAACCTAATAACTGTCTTGATAGGTTAATGCTTAGTGCGCATAATTTTGGTGTGAGTATCCTAGGTTGGAATCCATGGAGTACCACTTGTATTCATTGTTTCATAAATATCATTAATTAGGTTAATTTGTAAGTTAATTGGTGGGTTGGTGATGATATGAATTAGGTTATTTTTTCCCTATTTTTTCAACTTTGACAACATGCTGTGCATGAAGAGTGAGGAGTAAAAATAATAATATTTGAATAAGTTTATAGAACTTTCTAAGCTCTTCCAATTGGTATAATATGAATGATTCTCGTACGACCAATAGTTTCGGAGCCTATCGATCTCATAGGTCAATAACTTAAAATTTACATAAACAGCTCCCAAAGTTGGCTGTTGAGGAGCAAAGAGTGACGCATGACCGCTCTTTATATTCGACTGGTGCTTACTTAACACAACGCTCTCTCTGTCTCAGTGGGGTTACTAGATATTGCAATATGAAAAGAGTATATAGCATAAATTTTACAAATTATTTTTGTTTTTTGTTTTGTTTTTTTACATAGGCCTACCGGTATATTGAGTGGCGACGCGCAACCCGCAAATGTTTGAGATAAACTCAATTATATATTTTCAAGCGGATTTCAGATACAATACTTCGGGGCCGTGGAGAGGGATGTTGCATGGATATTTTCAATATATTATTATGCTTTTTCCACCAACCAATTTCACATCTAAACTTAATTAATGAAATCAACAAATACTGTACATGTGGCACTCCAAGGACTCGAACCTAGGATACTCCCATCGAAATTCCGCGCACTTATGCATTACGCTATCAAGACAGATTGTTCATGGGTAACCAGGATTACCTTAAATTTTAGTGGACGCTCCCCTTAATACAATTAATATGATGTATGCGAGTGAAGGATGGACATTATTGGAGAAACATAAATCAAAAGTGAAGGGATAGATATGAGTTACAGTACTTGAGAAATGCATGTAGGTCCCGGATGATGAATCTTTGCGCCTTGATGAACCTGGAACCATACATCAGTCATCTCTCTCTGATCATATGTTCTACTGTAAGTGGCCCCTAGATTATATAATAAACTATTGCCTTCCTCAGGCAATTAACTTTCATTGAGTCCTTAACGAGTGAGCTGGAAACTATTATTTTCTTGAAAAGTTATGATCTCCAAAGAGGTGTCATGACTGACAGTTACAGGGCATAAATTGGTGATTCATCTTATAAATACTGTACTTAGCATCGAGGTTCTTTTTAACTGGTGTCTCGAGGGCTAGTAACTTCCTGTGTATTGAAAGAACTGGCACTTTTGAAAATGAAAAAAAATCAGATTATTAATGATAGTGAGTTTTTTTAAGTGATAGTATTGTAGGAAAATGTAAATAAGTGAATGTTTACAACAAAAGAACAGTTCCTGCCAGCTCCTGACCTGCAGTCATCAATGCTCTGGTCGTCGTCATCATCATCATCATCATCTTCTGTGTCACGTGACTTGCTGCGGGGTCTGGGAGAGTCACGAGTAATGTCTGACTCTGAGCGGGCCAATGAGTCGGAACGTGTGAGTGACTCCATACTGCCACGTTCACTACCGGTACGTCCACCACCAGTGTGGGGGGAACTCTCCACCGATGAGGTTGACCCGTACTTCAGTAGTCGCGGACTGAAGGGTAGTCCAGGAGTTGAGACACTGTCCGATTTATAAGATTATTTCAATATAAATGGAATTTCA
This sequence comes from Paralithodes platypus, assembly GCA_032716605.1. Lineage (NCBI taxonomy): Eukaryota > Metazoa > Arthropoda > Malacostraca > Decapoda > Lithodidae > Paralithodes > Paralithodes platypus. The sequence continues at coordinate 60,494,941 of CM064572.1, forward strand.
TACAACAATATAAGTCAACTTAAGTACATAGTAATGACTAATTAAAAAAAAAAAAAAAATTGCGACTGAGTCTATTTATTGTTTGAAAGGTAGTTCCATGCTAATGATGGGCAAGTCTTGGTGACCTTATGGCTGCAATACATGCTGCATAATCTCCAGCAACTCTCCATTCATACAATAGATATGATTAAATCAGTAGCAGCTAACCTAGCCTTCCAACAAACGAGGAACAAGAGGGAGCTATATAATATAAATTAAAATCTACATACAGTACAATATTGTATACTAGCAACTGTACAATGTATGCATCACTCATAAAAGAAAAGCAATTCAGATACTATACAAGAAAATATCACTGAAAACAAAGGAAAATACAATACTGTAGAAGAGAGTACCTATTCTCAGAGTCCGGTGAGATGAGTGGCGTGGTTGGTGTTGACGACTCTGGCCTGAAGAAAGTGTCAACCCCCTCGGAGATGTCATGGTCCTCCTCCACCAGGTCTGCCCGGCCCATGGGTCGTGTGGGGGCCCGAGTCTTAACCCTGCGGGGGCGAGCCTTACCCAGGTGTTGCAGTTGACCACAGCTACTGGGTAGTTCAGACACACTATCCAGGGACTCCGCTGAAACACACATGTAATATGTAACACATTTCACTTCATTGGCTGATCTGCAGAGTGCTGTTCTCAAGCAGCATAATGTGCAGAAATTTGTGGGAAAGGATTAGGAATGGATAGGATTATAACAGAACTACTTAACAAAAATAGGGCCACTGGGGTCCATGTGAGGTCATCAAAACTAGCATATAATAACATAAATATTAACATCATGTTAGGAGGAACTCTTTATTGATGTTTCACTTGTAATTTCTTCATCATACCACGTGTCGTGGCATGGTCAGAAGGGTGTCTAGCTGCTGCATTGGTAGATGTCAAGAGTTTGGACAGCTCGGTCTGGCGATTTGTGGCAAATGTTTAGTTAAGTCCCTGTACCAAGGGCACGCCCTAGCCCTGTAATTCAAGGGAGTGCACAGCGGTAAAAACTGGATCAAAACTGACAGTAAAGCGTTCCTCATCACATAGGTGTATTTATCCATTCTGGTCAAGGTATATTTTTATAACATAACTTGAATAGATAAACGAAAGCTACTGAGACCTATCAAGGTAATTTATCTTATAGTTAACCCAGAACCCAACCTATCATGAGTTGGACCTATTTTAATTATATTACCAGATCTTATAGTTGACCAGAACCAACTTATCACGAGTCATACCACTGCTTTGCGCAGTGGCAGTATCGTATCCAATGGAGTTTTCTGAGTGACATATATGTTGCTGCGTTTAAGTGCTCAAAACAAGGGTAAAGTTTTCCATAAATATCTGTTCAACCAGCGCACACTAGTCGCATCTTGGTTTTGGGCTACCTCTAACGAGGTATCCAAGTCTTACTCCATCTGCCCGTTGGTGACTGCAGATATCCAGTAATTTTTTGTTTTTTTCATATTCATTTTTTCCTTTGGATGAGACAGACGAGGGCAGCCCTACCTGGGGCCTATCCCAGGTAGTTCTTACATATTTTTTAATATTTGTGTTCCTGTATTTCTTTTTAACCAGATAGTAATTCTTTAAAATAATATATACTGTATATACCGAGTGCATTTTCTTTCCTTGTACTGGCCACTAGGGATTTTCAAAGCCGTATTTTTCTTTAACCATACTACTGTACTTGGCCTTGGGCTGCCCTGCTTGTGGCAAGGACCTTAACCCATGAACTGCTAGAACCTGTGCAAAATATAAGGTCAAGTTGAGGGAGGGAGGGGGAGGGGAGGGGGATATAGAGCTGGGGGGGGGGGGGTGGAGGAGGAGGAGGAGGGGAGGATGTACAGTAGTATGGAGAGATGCCAATACTTTCTATGTGTCACCCAATTTTGAAAGATTTCCCAGAACAGTACTGGCACAGTATTTGAATTTTTTTTTGTGTACACGTTTAACCCTTGTCGGACCGGGACATTTGTAACTTTTACTACCTGCCAGGCGGGCAGATTTACCCTAAATGAGCATCATTCCATGCTCTTTTTCATGCATAAACTAGAGCCAGAGCGTAATACAATTATGTATCCGTGAAAGGGCGATAATAGAGCTTTCCAATGACACCTGAGTCATCCTTGTACGACAACGGGTTCGCTTGCAACGATGTTGCAACACGAGTACAAAAACCCTAAAATACAGTAATTTCCAGAGATTTTATCCTGCCTAGCGAGGCGAAGGATGTGTAGGTATGTGTTATACACGCCAGTAACCTCGCTAGGCTTGGGCCAAGCGGTCAGAGCCTGTCTGCGGTCCTCCCACTGAGTGGACTCTCTCTCAGAGCCGATAATGTGCTCAAAATCTCTTGCGACTTAAGTCGGGACCCGCTGTTTAGGCCTTGGTTCTCTAACCCGACTTAAGTCGAGAGCCGCTCTTTGAGGGTTAAATACTGTGCCTTTCGGAAGGAAGGTTGCAGTTCCTGGGTTAAGAAGGCTATGACTGTGGGTACTGTGGAAACTACTACCACGTTGAGTGTGCCAAAGTAAAAGGTACCCATGCTAATATAAAAGAGACACACTAATAGGGATGGAGGTGGTATTGCACCCATAACAACTGCCTCTCAAACATGGAGAATACTCTGTCCCAGGCTGTTAAATTTGAGGACCTCAGGGACTCGCTGAAAATAGGCAAACACTTAAAAAAATTAAGTTTTGTTGCCTAAGCATTGTAAACTTACAAACAAAAGTACCATGCTTAATTTCCAGTACCCATGAGTTTAGTTCTTACTGTATCATCAATAATTTGATACATAATCGATGCAATTTTCAATGGAAATGCACTACCTAAATATTACGTGTTATTAGATTGATAAAATCGTTTGCAATAGTACATACTGTACTGTATTATAATATTCTAGTACATAACAGCAACTAGACAAAATCAGTTGTAAATATTTATATAATTTCCATAACCATCCTATCATGCAGCATAACACATCATGCAACAGTCAACAGTTAGGATTAAAGAAAGATGAAAAGGATAGCAAAAAATAATAAGTACAATGCTGAACAAAATTAACAAGCATATTTACCAGCTTGTGCTTCAGGTTTGTTGTAATCCAGAGCTGTAGTACAATAATAACCTTTGATTAACCCTTGGGATCCGGGGGGCCTCATATGAAGTTTGGTATTTTAAAACTTCATAATTCAGTAGCTACTGATTGAGACCACCTAGAGCAGTAAATTTTTTTGCAAATTGTAGAACGTTTTCTTGTCTGTAGACTGCCGTTGAGATGACATCGCTACGTTGCGTGGTTGCCGAGTTCTGATGATTATATCGGCGACTTTTTAGCCGCGCATTTTGCCTCATATGAGGCCTCCCGGATTCCAAGGGTTAAACAGCCTAAACAACTGTTGGCGGATTTGACTTGATTCCAGGCAGAGATATATAAAGTACGGGATTCTTGAGTTTGAATGCGACAGTACCGTTTGAATGCTTCCTCCTTATTATGGACAGTAGAACAAGCGTGAGTAAACCAAGAATTTTGCAAATTAGTTTGAGAGAAAGAAAATGGGATGAATGCTTCTGTGACTGAAAGGATTACCTCAGTAATGCGCTCGGCACTCTCTGAGGGTTCCCGGCCACGGAAGCAAAAATCATTCCGTGGGAAATCAAAGCAGTACTGTACTGATGAAGAGCCTCCCAGTCGGTGGCGCCAAAATGCCACAAACGCCGCTGGCTGGGGGGGGTCAGAAGGCCGTACTGGAGAGACAGGACAAGCAACAGAGATAAGGTTTGATCGGAGGAGCCCAACGGAGGGAGAAGAGTAACAGTAATGACTCTACACTGTGATGTGCAAAACATGCAATTAGGGTCTCACAATATGATGTGATGTCTACCTACAAATAAATCCAACTATTTAAAAAAGGCTTACAAGAATGTGAGAAGATCAATTCCTAGTACTGTGTACAATATTAACCCGTCCAATCCCAGCAACGGCTATAGCCGTCAGTAGATAAGTAACTCCCCAGTCCCAGCGACGGTTATAGCCGTCAGTAATGTACTTGTCTTGTAAGTGCCTGTACAAGGCTATTTTTTTTTTTTTAAAGTCGCTGTAAAAAAAAAAAAAAGAGGTGATAGATCCATTCTTGACTCACCTCTTGAGGTGAAAAGGTGGTTTCTCCTGTCATTTTGGCTACATTGCTTGGGACTGCTGGTATTTTTGTTTACTGTATCCTACGGTACAGTACGGGTTAAATTAAGGTTATAAGTAGCATAAATCAGTTGACTGAAACTGTATCCATAAAGGTGGATTAACACAAGCATTTTTTTCCAGAATACTTTTGATCATCAACTTATGCCAACATTTATGTACTGAATAGGATTTTGGATTGATGGTGGATTATCTTACTTACTGTCTCGAGTCGGTCACCCTCAACTATGGGGAATGTGCCCGAGTAGATACAGTATATATATACATACATACACATTAGATTTATACCTTTAACCCACAGTAGTCCCTCAGAATGCGAAAAATTATGATGTAAAACTTGCAAAATAAACAAACCAAGGCTACTGTTCATCAATAGTAAAACCTATGTGCAGCCCATGATAATTCTCCCGCAGGCATGGTCACCGCCTTGAAGGACAGACTGAGTGAGTTGGCAGTTTGAATTAATGTGAGGCAAAGATCTTATATAACTTCTAATTCAGAAGTTCACAGACCAAAGTTGTGGACTAAAGTTGCTGTAAAAAGTGCTCATGTGAATCCACTTATAGTGTACATACCGTGGGTGGACTGAGGATGAAAGTCAACAGCCGGGAGGGGAGACTCAGAGGGCAGTGACTCAAACACTTCCTCCATGTCTACCCCTTCAACATCCACCTCCATCGCCACCCCTCCCTGCAACCCTACACTACCACCACCATCACTCAGATAGTCTACACTATGTCGGTTCACCCACGACTGCTGTATGGCATCGTGAACTTCTGGAAAATCTGTAAGAGTGCGAGCAGGACCGCCTCAGACATGCAAGTTGAGTTAAGAAGAGCCCGGTGTCCCTTGGTCCATGCTTTACGGTTCATGCAAAATTATTAGAATAAGTAAGCCATGAGAATGCAATACTATTTGATCATAACTATTTTAGTCATTACATGCATCTAAATATGTGGAAAGCTACTACTGTATATACCATTGTAAACCGTATATGCAAGCTTAGTAAAACATGCTCTCACCAAGGTATAGATAGCATCAAAAATGCAAAATCACTTCTGAAGCTAAAAGGTGAATATGGTTATAAAACACACAACTAAAGAAATGAAGCCCTTCTGTGGTAGTCTACATAATGGTAACTATGTGAGCACTACAATGTTATTGGAGCATAGTACAGTCATATTTAATACTTTTCTACACCAGTCAAAATTTAAAATGTGAATAAAATCTCTGCATTCACAAGCTGAAGAGGAACAAGTTTTACAAAATTATTAAACATGCACAAACTAACACCACAATGGTTTCTTGATTTTATTATTATTTTTTTTTTTTTTTGGTACCCTTAACCAAAGGACTGAGGATTTTAATTGGTACCCTGTGACTCTTGTAAGCTTAAGAGGTTCTATACAGGCACAGAAATGTACAGAGGAAATACTCCCCAAAACTTAATTTGAACAAACATTAACAAAGCTAAACTTAGAGACTGGTGTATCTCAAAGTAAGAATGATATAAATGTGGTAATTAATAATGCGTGTGGATAAAATATTAAAGTGGACTGTAGGTGTATGAGCGAGGATTTTACTGTACAGCAGGTCACTCACCGACAACACTCTGGGGCCGCAGCTTACGACCATGTAGACTTTTTCTCTTAGATGCCAGCTGGGGGGTGGCCTGGGGGGGGGGAGGTACCACAAACATATTTTAATTGCCGTCAAATGCACTTTCAAGATTATATTAATAAATAAATAATACAAATATTTTCTTTTACTGTATTATATCTATATACCCCTTCAGAAGTGTTCAAGTACATACTCTGTTATAGTATACAATTTAATTTTAAACAGACATATTTAGCTACCCTATTTATCACAAATACTTGACACGAAGTACCACATCAAACTCATTCATTTAAACATCTATACATATATACTACTACTAGTCTATTGGCATACAATTTGTTTATAATATACTATACAGTATATATATGCTTATAATATACTATACAGTATATATATGCTTATATTCTAGACTACATCATAGGAAAAGCTCCAGTAATTAGTCAGACATATCAGAAATACATTAAGAAAAATATATATACATGTACCTGATATCAGTACTGTATATTATATAAAATATATATACATGTACCTGATATCAGTACTGTATATTATATAAGATATATATACATGTACCTGATATCAGTACCGTATATTATAAAATATATATACATGTACCTGATATCAGTACTGTATATTATATAAAATATATATACATGTACCTGATATCAGTACTGTATATTATATAAAATATATATACATGTACCTGATATCAGTACTGTATATTATATAAAATATATATACATGTACCTGATATCAGTACTGTATATTATATAAAATATATATACATGTACCTGATATCAGTACTGTATATTATAAAAATATATACATGTACCTGATATCAGTACTGTATATTATATAAAATATATATACATGTACCTGATATCAGTACTGTATATTATAAAATATATACATGTACCTGATATCAGTACTGTATATTATATAAAATATATATACATGTACCTGATATCAGTACTGTATATTATATAAAATCAAGTAGGAGTTCCAGACAAGCACTAAACTTACAAGAACTGGTGCCAGTCATAAAAATATAAGCTAATAGAATGGAATATCATGAATTTTGAATACCCGGTAAATTTTTTGAAGGCTATACTGTAATCTATTTGCATGGACTTAATAACAAAATCTGCTAATAAAAAATGGTAGTAAACATACTACAGTACAGTATTCCATTTTATAAAGTATGTATTAAAAGTACTGTATGGTCAAATTAGCTAACAACATACACTATGAATTTTATTTTCTAGATGAAGCTGATAAATGTATTCATGCAAATACTTCAATGTACAAAATAACAACTACAGCAATCAAACTATATACTGTATATGCAAATTCTAAATATTGCACTGATACTGTTGTAGCCAAGGCAAAGAAAGTATAATTTTCTAACTATACAGTATAATACTCTCTTTAACCCGATGACTGCGGCAGACGTACCCATAAGTTTTATTTAACCGCTGCCATTAGGTATTACTGAGCAGTATCTGCTGTTGCCAGATGAAAGATAGAGCTCAAGTTTCCCCTCCTGTAACACATTCAGTGTACCACAGCCTTTCCTAGTGAGTGGGGGTGTGTGCTGGCAAGAGGTGTTTTGGAAGCTGTCATACAAGCATAAACAGGTCCACTTCTACGTGTATTTGTAAGGGCTACATATGAAGTACGAATGTTAGGTTTACAGGCCTTAACTCAAACTGTCTTCCAAACAAAGTACTTACTTCCCTAACTGTATATTTCATAGAGTTACAGCAAGGGGAAAAATAATTTATGCTCGGTCCGGGGCCGGCTGGGGCCGCCCAACACACACATTGCCAATAATACTGTCTAAGTCACAGAGTACATACAGGAGTCAGTTAAAATGTTATAGGGAGATTGAAACCAGAATTTGTTAATGAGCATAGTCCCTTATCGCTTGCTTCTATACATACTGTACTTCGCTAGGCCGAGCTATAGTGAACGAAAATAAACCATAACACCTCGCAGTGGCTGGCGCAGCCATTTATAAGTCCCTGTAGGCATTGGGTTAATGTGACAGGTGGATATAAAAGTAGCATATAGAAGCTCAATTGTCCATGGGACTACTGAAACCAAAAGATTGATTGGAAAAAATGAAGCTCTGACTAGATTACTGAAGAACACATTCTCAATTATGGCATGTTTTTTTTAATTTCTTATGAAGATAAGTGCATCCACTCATTTGGCATTCAGAATTGTTCTGAAAGGCTAAAACATACTACAAATAAAAAGCATTAAGAGTATACATCAAAGATGTAATTGGTATCTTGATTATATCACTAATTTATGGTAACATATAAAATATATAAAACATGTACAGTATGTATATACACAGGCACATATCCCATAGCTGGGGGCCCCTCTTCCCCTTCTAACACAACACTGCTCTTCTCCTATTGCACCTTCTGTACCCTTTATTATCCTCTCTATCAACACCCTGCCATACAGCTTTCCAACAACTGATTATAAACTAATACCTCTATAACTTGAACACTCCTGCCGGTCTCCCTTCCGCTTGTACGGCACAATACATGCACTCCTCCAGTCTAGTGGTACCACTGACACAACAAAGCACTCTCACCAGCCAATCTATTATCACATCTCCACCCTTCTTAATACACTCCACAGCAATACCATCCATATCTTCTGCTTTTCCCGCTCTCATTTGTCTCGCTGCTTCTTGCACCTCATTCTTCCCAATCCTTTCATTCATTCCCTGCCACCTGGGTAACCTATCACCACCAACCACTGCTTCAATCACTGCCTCCCTTCCATCTCTTACATTTAGCAATGATTTAAAATACTCCATATATCTTTTCCTCACTTGCACTCCTTCCACTAGTAACTCTCCATATGCATCTTGCATAAAAACATATTTCCATAAACATAAAACATAAAAATATATAAAAAACATCTTCATTTGCATAAAAACATACCTTAGTAAATATTAGAAGCAGAGTGCAAAAAAGCTAAATGTGGAAGTAGAGTAGAGTATATATCACTACACTATTTGTATCTTAAAAGCTACAAGCATTATCAAAGCCAGGATAAATTATGTCTTACACCAATCAGTAAGATACAAATGTTGTTTTCCTAAATGGCTCAAATAATAGGCATAATGTCTGTGAAGTATGGGTTCAGCAACAATTGTTTAGATTGTCAATAAAAGGTTGTGCTTCAGTATAAAGTAAGAATATTAACCATTAAAGGGCAGGCACCGTCCTTGAGTGGCATCCAGAGGGCGAGAGACTCACTCAAACAGCTTTAGTGTAAGTCTGTTCAAAGTCGACGGAGGTATTCCCTGACATTCTCTCCTGACTTTCACCTCAACCAGGCATTCGCTATGCTTTGTTGATAATAAAATACTCACAAAATAACACAAAACCACTTATTCAACTCATCGCCACAGGAATATGAATAAGCTACAGACAAATGTTTGATATCTTTTACAGAAAGGATACCATGCTTCATCATAAGCTACTTAAAGTTTTCCAAATCCCTTTCGTTTAGAGAGATAAAATGAGTTAAAAACTATGAAACATGGAAATTATGCCCGCCCTTTAACCCTCTCCGACATATGACGTGATTTTGAGCCTATTGGGGATACTTTAAAGCCTTTGTTACCATCAGGGGTATTTAGAAACCTTTAGTTTAGTTACTTCAACCTCTGCAGTTGTCTTTGAGTTAGCTGTGGGCAGAAAACTAATTTTGGAGAGGTAATTATAAGAGTGAGAGAACTCTATTTCTTATTGCTAATCTGGCAACCTCTGCGTCATATGAGTCTGAAGGGGTTAAGGGGTAAGTAATTACAATTATGAAACAATATTACTGAACACGACGTTTTATCTTAACTGAAAGTAAAACAACAAAGAGTTCACAGAAACACAAATTGTGCAATAAAAGCATGATAAACTGTAGTTTAGTGATAAGACATAAAAATGTCCTGAAAAGAAGCCATACAGTAAATAATATAAGTTAGTAGCAGATACAAGTAGTGTGCACAGCGGCTACCGAATGTATGCGTGTGTGTGTGTGTGTATGTGTGTGATTTGTGAGGACAACACACACAGCAGGCAAACCAAAGACACCACAGACACTTACCAGGTTCAAATATTCCAATTTCTGCGGGTCAGTAGGAAAGAGAAAAATGACAGAGAGGTAAGGTAAGTACCCAACACCAGACAAGAGATACACAATACAATACAATTATTACACAGTTAACTAGGACAACTCCCATCCAATAGTTGCGGGATTGCAAACAACTCCCATCCAATAGTTGAAGGATTGCAAATTTACTATGAGAAATAATATCAATAGTAAAGTTTGTCTAAGTACTGTTAAATGCTAAAATTCATCTCCATTTTTGCTCTGAGAGAAGTGAAAACCAAGGCTAGTTAAAGCATAAACATGAAAATCTATCAAAATAGTGAGGGTGGGAAGGAGCACAAAATTGTTAAACTTATTAAGGCTTCAAGTTTTCAATAAAATATATAATAAACAAAATATATAGGGAGCAAAGTTAAATCTTGAATCGATCTTGGTCCATCCATTTGAGATTCAATTCAAGTCAGGTAGTCCACATAACTTTTTTTTCTTTCATATAACCAGACCACATGAGCTTCATATTTGAACTCTTACAGGGCTGATCTGAAGGATTAGGTAAGAATTTATAAATACCAGTACAGTACCAATGAAGAAGTGATCAAGTTTGATATAAATGTATGGTAATGTATGGTTATCTCATAAAATGCTTGCTAAAGTTGAATTCAGAAACCACCAGACCACTGTGGCAGGGTGAAAAATAGGTCCCATCAGAGAAGGTTTCTAGTTACAATTATAATGTACAAGATAATTTTCTATTTATTGTGGAGATGTAATTTCAATATGATAACCTTGGTCAATGAGTTCCCCTATCACTTAATTGATGTTTATTAGAGATTATGTTGCAAGTTTAACCCCTTGGGTGGTACAGATTTGTGTGATTTTGGATTCTAGCTCATCAACTAAGTATGGGTTTTAATTTAACTCAGAATAAAGGTGGACATGAAGTTTTGCTTTTGACTGTACTTCCAACTATCTCCGCATTATGCAACAGCGAGGGAAAAATAAAATATGTAATCTGTTTTTGTTTGCTCACCTAATAGTCCCTGCAGCGTGCTTGAGTGTAGCAAGCAAAAAAAATTGACTTTCTCTTTTCACTCCTTGGTATCAATACAAAATACCAGTCTATTCCACTTCCCAACCAATAGTTTGTGGGATTGAAAATGTATTAGGATACTGTATTTCATTTAAAAAATAATGAATTTTGTCTAGGTCTACCTTTATCTATGAAACTTTTTACCATTTTGTGGGATTTACATATTTAATAGAAGTCTCTTCACATACAGCTAAGTTTGTCTTAATGTTATAGCATTAACATAAACAAATATTATTTCAAACATGATGCAGATGAATTAATTAATAATATTATTTAATTTATACAGTAAACCCTCGTTATCTCGGACTAATTGGGGGATGCTCACTTCCGAAATGTACGATTTTCCGAGATGTCCGAATTCCGGCTTATGTCCGAATACAAAGAGGGAAAATTTCCGAATAGGAAGGGGGAGTTCGCGCCACCATAGAAAACTGAGATCACCCTACCACTGCTACACTTTATATTTCATCATTGCATGTGAAATTCATCATACTGTATTAATGACAAATACGAACATTACTGTATTATGTTTTCAGGGACAGTACAGTACTGTACATAGTAATTAATATTAACACAATAATTAAAAGGCACAGGCTTCAATTCATCCTAAAACCACTTAAAACCGAGTGAGAGAACACTGTAAACCGGACACAAATCCCGTCCAACTCGGAAATTGCCGAAATATACAGGGACATCTCCGAGAGGCCGATGCCATTCCGAGAAGTACGGGTTTCCGAGTAAAAAGAGTCCGAAATATCGGGGTTTACTGTGTGTATTTTAAGCTCAAATTTCCTAAATTTAGTGTTTTAATTATTCTTAATGCTAATAAAGGAGACAATTTAAGATACACATGACTACAGTAGCTACATGATAGTAATGATCTAAGAATACAAGTACAGTAGACCTATTTATCTTCATATGTCACTTCACATATATAATGCAAGGTTCCCAGAGGGCCAGATACAACACAAATGACTGTCACACCATACCAAGATTATAACCTGCATTAACCCCTTATTGGCGGCGCTCGACTTAAGTTGTGCACCAATTTGCAGCAAGTTAGGAGCATTATTAAGGCTTTTAAAGGGTTAAAATCGAGTGCAAATGGCCGGGAGCGCAGCGGGCCAGACAGCCGACTCCTAGGGCTTACCGCCGCCCATTAACTCATGTTCCCTGTGTTCTCGAGAGGCCGGCAGTGTAGCTAGTAGTGAGCATAGCTGGGAAAAATATACCTCTATACGCTAAACTCCCATATTCGTGGCACCACTGCAAGAGAACCACGAGTGCTACGTAGCTCGTTCTGGTCTCATTTTGAAGCTTTTAGCGCCTAGTTTTTTGCTGAATACATTTCTTTTCATGCAGATACTTGATTGATCATTCATGAGGGCCTGAATATGCCCAAATGAGCCCAAAACACCCCGCTAGACAAGGGTTAATAAACACCATGTAGCAGTACACCACCTACTCAATGCTTTGTTTTTAATTAATTTGTCTATTTTCTTTGTTTAAGCTGTTGAGAAAATGGCTCTTCTCCATATTACTGTAATTACTCCAGTATTAAAAAGTTTTTATAGCCATATACTGTATGTTGTTAATTGTGAAAACATGGTACCGTAATAATATGAGACACATCTTTCTCTTATTTTCCCATTAATTATTAAGAAATAAAATGCCAATGGAGTACATTTTGGAAGGTTAAAAGAAAAAATAGATAAACAAAATATATAATCATGCGGTTAGTAAATTTAAATAAAAACTTTTCATAATATTCACGAGTTTAACCCTTAACTGTCGGCGCCCGGCTATTGTCGAGTGAAATAAATGTGGCCTATGTGGCGGGTCACGGCTATTGTCGAGTGCAATTTTGAGCACGTAATGTGCTCTGAGAGAGAGCTGAGCGGTGGGAGGAGCGTAGGTTACCTCATGACCGCTCACCACGGTGGCCGTGGAGCTACTGAGATGTACTCCTTTGTACTCCACCCTCTCTCACTCGTTTCACACGTAATAATGTAAGAAAATTACCGTATTTTAGCGATTTTGCCCTTCGGTTGCACGATCGTTGCAAGACAACCAGTAATCGTAGAAGGATGGTTCGGGTGTCATTGGAAAGATCAATTTACGCCCTTTCAGTGATACATACTTGTATTACGCTCTGGGTCTTGTTTATGCATGAAAAAGAGCACGGAAACAACCCCATTTAAGGTAAAAACCCCGCTGGGCGGTACATAGAAATTACCGCCTAGGCCGCTCGTTGAGTGTTAAGGTCTCATAATATTTCAAACCAGTAAGTGTATGCAATAACTTACGACATTTTAACTGATGCATAAACTATTTAATAAATAAACTGACACTGAAGTTTGAAATTGAATGTCATTTGACATTATCAAATACTGTACGGTAAATACCGTAAATAAAGTGTAGTGAAAATATGAAAGTAAAACAAATAATTAGATGGAAATTTGAAAAGGTTAAATATGAAGCATTCTTATATATTATTTTTGTAGTCTAAATTTATCAGAATAGTCCTCAAACTAAAAGGTTCAAAATGTAGAGAAATAAGACAAACATACACTACTGGTTAAGGCTTAATTTATATATGATAAAATAAAGACTGCAGTACCAATTTCTATAGCTATATCCCTGCTCTACTAATTATTAACCTTCAATTCCAAACACCAAAGCTGAACAGTCACAGATATGAAGTAAATTATCTACTGTATATACAAGAATGATCAGAATAAATCCATTGAAAATCATGCACTTTCAAACAGATATACAGTAGAGTCTCACATAGAACGTGTTAGCATAGAACGATTCTCTTATAGAACGACCGACCTAAATTATTGTTCCAAAATTTTCGTTAGGAACGAATGTGATCATATAGAACGATTTCGCCATCAAAGTAGGGCAAATCCGAGGAGTTCTCATATAGAGCGCCGAAATATCGTACAAAACGTCAGGTAACTTGACGTAGGATGCGCATTGTGACGTCACTGTCATCTGAGACGCTTGGGATGCTGGGTAGGGAGGGAGGAGAGGGAGCCAGTCCGCCATCTTTTTGCCTCAGTGACGAACCCGCACATACGCTCCTGACGGAAATTTTCGCTTACAGTGAACATTGACCATATTGGGCCACCAAAATGCCGCGAGCACAGTCCGGGAAGAGACAAACGATCACTTACGATGTGAAGAAGGAAGTTATAGAGAGAAAACAGAAGGGCGAGGGAAACACAGCGATTGGACGCTCTTTAGGCCTAAGTGAATCCTCCGTTAGGACAATTTGGCGGGAAAAAAATTACATTTTGAAGGCCATCAAAGCATACGGGACATCGAAATTAGACAGTAGGAAACGAGCCCCCGATGACAAAGTGATACACATGGAACGGTATCTGAGTGTTTGGTTGAATAGAAAAGAGAGTGAGGGTGTACCATTGGACAAGAAACAGATCATGGACATGGCTAAAACGTTTTATCACACCATTTGTCAGAAGGAGCAGCGTTGTGCCGTTGGCTCATTCAAAGCATCGAGTAGTTGGTTATATCGGTTTCTAGGACGAAAGGAGATTCGCAACATCAAGTTTAATGGCGAATCAGCATCTGCAGACACAGTCGCGGCTGATAGTTATCCAGCTGTGCTTAAAGGAATAATTGAAGAAGGTGGATATATTCCTGAATGCATTTACAATATGGATGAGGCTGGAATGCAGTATAAAAAAATGCCCAAATCCACCTTTTTGTCTAAGTCCATGAAACAGGCTCGGGGGAGGAAAGTGGATAAAAGCCGCTTCACTGTGCTGTTCTGCTGCAACTTGACTGGTAGCAACAAAATGAAGCCTTTGATTGTGCATACTGCCGCACACCCAAGATGCTACAATCACCTTTCATACATGTCAAAGGCTCCAGTTTACTGGATGAAAACTGCCAACGGCTGGATGAATTCCTACACTGCTGCTGAATGGCTACTGAAGATGTTTGTTCCTGATGCAAAGTGGAAGTGTCATCAGCTAGGTGTTCCATTTAAGGTCTTGCTAACTATGGACAACTGCCCAGCCCATCCTTTACACCTTATAGACATGCATCCGAATGTAAAGGTGGTGTTTCTTCCGCCCAATACCACTTCAGTCATGCAGCCGCTTGATCAGGAAGTGATATCGAATGTGAAAACTTTTTATCAGATGCGAGTGTATGCACTAATGCGCCAAGAAACAGAAACAGGAGAAGAAATACAGCAAATTCTCGATGAAGTGAGTGATGATCAAGATGAAGATAATGAAGCAGCCCCACCCAGCCCACAAGCAGCCCCTCCCAGCCCACAAGCAGCCCTTCCCAGCCCACAAGCAGCCCCTCCCAGCTCACAAGAAGATCCAGACGACCCTGCCGCCCAGCCTGTCACCCAGCCTGCCGCCCAGCCTGCCAACCCTTACCTGATAACACCCAACCCACATGCCATAACAGTGCGGCAATTTTGGAGGCAATTTACAATCAGGAAGGCTATTGATAATCTCCTTTTGGCTTGGGGAGATATTAATGAGGCAACAATTCAATGGTCGTGGGAAAAAGTGACTCCACACCTGGTGACCAGAACGGCAGGTGCTCAGCGACTCGCCGAAACTGTGGCTCAAGCGGTGGAGGTGGCTAGGCAGGTCCCAGGGTTTGCTCAAGTGACGGCGGAAGAGATACAGGAGATAAACGCAGAAGGCAACGAACAAACACCGGACAGCATTGTCGCAGCATTAAACACTGAGGACGAATTAGGGGCAAACAGGCAGCCAGCAGAGACTGTGGAGATGGAAGGGACGATATCAAATCATGGGCTGAGCAGAATTTTGGCTGGGGCTGAATTAATGAAGGAGCTTGTTAATGAGTTTGAAACGTGCAACTTTAAAAAGGAGGAATTTTGTCAGCAGATGAAAGCTCTCGTTCGTGGGTACCAAGAAAAACACAACCAGAGTAAATGAACGTAGGCAGACCCTCATGACTCGGTACATTCGCCCTGCCAATGCGCCACAGCCTGCCCCTGCCGACGCACCACAGCCTGGCCCATCAAACGAGCCCCAGCCTGGCCCATCAAACGAGCCCCAGCCTGGCCCTTCAAATGAACCCCTGCCCAGCCTGTCAGAGTTTGAGGGTTTTATGAAGGAAGTGGCAATTGTGCAAGGCCAACGCTCACTCGCCACACTCAAAGCTCTGGGTCACACTGCGTCGTCAAGCGACGATGAGTGACCTCCAAGATGCCTCGGAACCCCTCACCCCCTGTACATACCATCCCTATTAGATTTAAGGTAAGCAACAATATGCCTATTTCATCATTTCTATGCATAAATTATCATATTTATTATATATGTTTTGGTATGCATGGGTGTGAATGAGTATAAATGTAAGGGTACGTACTGGAGGACCGATCGACCAATATCAATTATTCCCATAAGGTACGTGTTTCACATAGAGCGATTTCACATAGAACGACCTCGTTTATCGACCAATTTATCGTTCTATGTGAGACCCTACTGTATAGTCAGGTACGGTCGCGCTAATAAGTCATGTCACAGTTGTCATTATGTTTGGCTCTCTCTGTGCTGTATTAATGTCTGTCAGATGTTGAATAGGGTGGGTAAGTGTAGGAACATGTTTGTATATCTCACTCAAAAAGAAGAAATCGTGTGTAAATATTGCTGATACCAATTATTGATCAAAACATAATTGGTGCCGAGACATCACTTATTGGGCCGATTGTACACAGTCCAGCTTCATACATACAATATATATATTTCCTTTAATGTTACAAATTCAATGAATGGTAAATAACTTATAGATCTTGCCCTTTCAATCAAATATTTGTATTTTGATATCATTTGGTGAACTTAATTTGAGAAGCATTAGGTGAAAACAAAAATTGAACTATAAATATATCAAGAAATGGACAATATTTTATCGAATCGAAAGGTCAAATTTAGTATAGCTCTAAGTGTGTCCTTAAAAATAAAAGCCATGATTGTTACTAACCAGAGGTGAGGGATCTGACTTCTGGCTGGTGGTGTCATCACCCTGACTGACAGTGTCCGAGCGTTCACTGCGGGAGGAGGACTCACTGCTGCCACGCTCTCGCCCGCTCATCTCCGTCCCCGTGGAGGCCCTCTTACGCGGACCCTCGCCAGACTAGGGGAATAGGTGTCCAGGTGTGATGAGAAAAGGCAGGGTTATATAGAAGATGGAATAGGGAGGATTGTAGTTCAATGAGTTGGAATAAGGATGTTTCTTTATTGTGTACTGTAAGTCCAGATATGATGAGAAAATACAGGTTAGCTTATATGTTGGAAAAGAAATGCTTCAAAGTCCAAGTGGTCTACACAGGGTGCGGTTTCAGTCTCATGCCCTATTGGTGATGTTCCAGGCAGCCCTGTTCTGTGCTACCTCACTTGTCAGTTTTTCAAGATTTAGACAAATTAGTCAATGAAAAGCTTAGGTGGCTGCTAAGTCAGCAAAAGGATGATTGGGAATAGTGTCCAAATTAAAGACTTGGATGCTAATAGTTTTGAATAGTGATAACTGAAAAGTGTAATTTAATGAGAAAAAAATATTATAGTCTCAAATTTTCTAGTTCACTGATATTAAGACTTATAATAACCATATTCTAGAATATTTAAAATATCAGGTATAGTATAACAATCAACTCTCTCAATCCTCGCGCCCCCAAGGGCACGCCTCTACTGCAGCCTTCACAAACCAACACCATCCACTACACTACATGGCAGAACACCCACAGACACCAAAGAACATCAAAACAACACCTAGCATACAATATCACACACAAATACTGTCATCTTTCCCTCCCTGCCCACCCCAAACCAGCTTCCAGAAGCACATCAATACTCATATCACTCGCTGTTCCATCCAGTCACTCAAAGACAACACGCAGCTGCATGCACGACCTCCCGAAATCCATCCTTCTGCATCCTCCCTTCCTCGCGAGGACAGAATCCACCTGGCCAGGCAGAGATGTGGGCACCATTCAGCTCTTTTGAGCTATCAGAAAAGACTGGATGACTTCATCGGCGACGCCTGTCCAGGATGTAACACAGCACCCCATACTAATAAATACATCATAGAAGACTTCATTCCACACAATCACTTACGCCAACAACATAATCTACACTCCTTGAGAGCCCTGTGGGAAAGCCTGGTCTCGGCCATGGCCTTCCTTAGGGACTGGGGGCTGTTCGGCCAGGCAACAACTCTCTCAATCCTATCCTAATTATCATCCTGCACATCATGCAGCCCAAGAATGGAACTTGGACCTCTGAATGTGCCTTAACAAACTGAACTACAGTAATTGTCTATATGGGGATCATAAATGGATAATGTAGAGTGAAAATATATTCCCATGACTCAACATGAAAATTATGGAGGAGTATGGATATAAAAACACTTATAGAAGCCAGAAGGTTACAGTATTAAGAACGGCTTATTACTGTTATTCATCACAAATACTTATATCAATCCAAACTGACAGGCAGAATATCAAAGAAGATGTCCGATCAACATCAAAACTTTCTGAATAATGTGGACAATACTTCCTTCCCACTCCAGATCCCACAATAGCTTAGAGTTGGGCGATATGTGTGTGTGTTAAGGAGAATGTATGAAAATTAATAATAAATCTAATGATAATATTGCGCTTTCATGCTCATGGATGTCAATGAGCATCTCTTCATCATCACTATCAAATACTGTACACTGTACAGTACAGTACATTGAGAGGCTCAAGATCTGGAGATACTGTACTAGTATGTGAAAGGGTTAGTACTGTTAATAAACCGTACATGTATTAATAGAAATACCTCAATTGCCGACTTGCGAGTTTCGTTCTATAAGGACGTTGGAGCTGTAGACAACGATATTTAACAGAATTTACAAGCAAAATACGGTCGTAATACATATATAAATACACAAAACCCAATTCAACATACTATTTATCCATCAGAAACGTACATTATTATTGAGTTTCTGTTTAATATCGATGTTCATGGCTCCAACTTCCTTATAGCCTGAAACTCACAAGTGGTCAATTAATGCAATATGAAGCCATTCAATAACCTAGAAGAACAACACCTTAAAATGAATTACTATAACTAGCTTTGTAAGAACAGATATATTAATTACTATTATTGTTGGTGTTAATCCAATAACCAATAGCCATTTTAGTAGAAGCAGAAATTTTTGTGAATAAATCTACAGCTACCAGTGATATAATGAAGCCCAGGAAGCTTTTTAGATCATGATATGTTGTGCTGTTAGCAACTATCAATAATCATATCTTACCTTTATATTAACAGCAAAATATATAATAATAGTTTTAATACGGGCTTGACAACCCAAAGGGAAGAGAGCAAAATGTAATATTTAGTAGTGGCTTTGGAGCCAAATGATATAGTGCCAATAATCTATTTGGCCCTATTTAGCCCATAAGCTAAGCTGGAAGACCAAATAGAACCACCAACAAATTAGAACCATTTTCATAGGCGACACTGAAAATACCTATGGGGCGTCATTTGTCACGAAGGCCACTATGAAGTACAGTAATACTGAAAAATAGTAAAAAATTCTAGAATAATAACAAAGGAAAACATTTGCTTTAAATATGCATTAAGTTAAAATTAGCTTAATTTATGGAGGTGACTAAAATAGCCTAGGCCACATGGCTAGGGGTCAGGGCTGGCGGTGAAACACTGACTTACCTTGCATAACCAAAAATAACCACAAATCCGTCAAAAGGCAAGGGAGTAGCAGCAAATTCACAGTAAACCTAAACTAGGTTAAGAAAACCTTGTGAAAAATAAACCCAGCACGAGCAACCCTCACTTGAAGAGCGGAAGCACATGGACCCCCAAAACGAAGAATCTGAAAATGTTACGTAAATATCATAAAAAAAAATCCAGACATAGTTCAGCCTGTGCTAGCTTATACAATCAGGGTAAAAAGTCAATAAATACTTGCCCACGCCCAAATATGTACAGTATTTCATGGCATCCTTTGCTCAGGAGGCGATCGCCTTCAACACATAAAAAATACACAAAATACATTCTACAATAATTTTCCTCTTTTATTATTCTCTAGATTTTTTTTTACTATTTTTCTCTATTACTCATACTGGCACGCGTGACAAATCACGTTCCATAGGTATTTTCAGTGTCAACTATGAAGATGGTTCTAATTTGTTGGTGGGCATAATTATAGGGTCTACCAGCTTAGCCTATGGGCTAAATAGGGCCATATGGATTATTGGCATTATGTAATTTGACGTAGGAATCAGTAATAAATGAATTGTTCTACTGTATATACAATGTGCTGGATATAAGTGTAAATGTTTTTATGCTAATCTGTATAAAATGGGAGATATGGTTTTGACTTTTTAATCCAGATAAGGACTACAAAATTCAATAATTTGTAAAAATATACTTCTCAACTACAGTATACTTTTGATAAACAGTTCTGTATGTGCATTGGTATAACCCTTCTATTCAAATGTTCTTTTATCCTTTTTAGCTACTGTCTGATGATTTTATTCAAATGAAAAACCCTAGGAATCAAAGAATGAACTGATAGCTTTTAACCCTCTTTCCCTTCTAGAGGACTTGCTAAAGCTGAATAAAATTGTCTGATGGTAGAACATCAAACAAAAGTCTAATAATTTCAACGATTCATCATACATACATACATACATACACATACATAAAATTTTAAGACTGAGTGTTCCACACATAAGTGCAGTTTCAGTCTCTTGTCCTAATGGCGGCGTTCCAGGCAACCCTGTTAAGGGCTGCTTCACTTGTCAAGTTCTTGGATTTGAGATCGGCGCGTATAGTCCGATCCCAGGTCTTCCTCGGTCCACCCCTTGGTGCAGCTCCCTCCACAATCACAGACCTGCATTTTGTCACCCAATTTTGTTCATCCATTCTCTCCACATGTCCATACCATCCCAGTCTACTTGTACGCATCACCTCGCTAATACTCTTTATACCTAAACGTCTCCTCAGCTCAACATTTGTTATTCTATCTTGTAGCCTGGCCCCACACATCCATCTCACCATTCTCATCTCATTACGCTCCATTCTGTTGACATCCTCTACTTTAACGGCCCATGTTTCTGAGGCATACGTCATTGCACTTCTAACACATGAGGCATACACCTTTCCCTTCAGGGGAGAGGCATTCTTTTCATGGTCAGGATTGGCATCAATTCTCTGAACTTCCCCCAGCCACACCTAATTCTAGCAACAGTGGCAGCCTCGGCCCCACCACCGGCAGAGATGGTATCTCCTAGGTAACAAAACTTGTTCACCAGCTCCAAAGACTCATTTCCAAAATTCACAGCCACAGGATCATCACTTAACACAAGCTCGCCTTTGCACACTATGCACTCAAATTTCTCTATTTCTGACTTATCCTTCGGCAGGGGCCCCTTTATTCTACTACAGCGCTTACTCCCATGGTGTACCCAACATCGACAGATGCTACATTGAATTGAGTTAACGCCCACTCCCTTTCCACACACTGCACATGGGTATGCACCGCTCTTTTCCACATTGCCTCGTCTCAAACTACAATGCATAACCTTGGTTTTGTTAATATTGACTCTTAAACCCTTGCTCGCCATGCCCTCTCTCCACTTTCTGAATTTGGCCTCAGCATCCTGCATACTGTCAGCTATTAGGACTAAATCGTCTGCATAAAACAGTTCCAACGGGAGTCCGCCTCTAAAAACTCTAGACAGCGCCTCCAAGACCATAATAAAGAGGAGGGGGCTTAACACTGAACCCTGATGGACTCCAACACGGACTGCGAATTCATCACTCAGTACACCTTTCACCCTCACCGAACTTCGCGAATCCTCATACATCTTCATTATCACACGCACCAGCCACTCTTCCACACCAAGTTTCCTCATAGCCCACTGTACAACATCTCTAGGTACCCTATCAAAGGCCTTCTCCAGGTCCACAAACACAAAGTAAAGATCCCTGCCTTTTAGTAGGTATCTTTCCTGTATCTGGTACAGGTACAGTACTGTACCATGGTACTAAATGGAATATATTGCTGTATATGCCCCACGTGCCTTCTGCGTGTCGTAAGAGGCGACTAAAGAGGTTGGGTCGGTGGGCTTGAGACCCCCACCCGGAAAAAATACCTAAGCAAAGAAAAACGAACGAACAGCCTCGGATTGGGGGCGGTTCGTTCGTGGCCACCCCTTCGGGGATCACGGCGTCAGGCAATAGATAGATAGATAGATACTGCATAATTTATTCTCATTATAACTTTCCTTTAGCAAGGGATTTATACATTCGTTTCATGAAAAGGCCACATATCTATGTAACCATAAAAATGCATTTACTGTCCTGACCTTATGTAAATGGAATTCAAATAAAAATTATGTAAACCCCCCCTCACCACCAACATAACGAAAAACAATTCTGAATTATGTTTTAGTAAAGTAGAAATATCTGCATATATTTTACTAGCGTCACATGAAAGGTAATCCAGTGACATACAGACGAAGTACCATGCTCTCCTGTGATACTTATTACTGTATACCAGTATTAGCATTGCTTTGTTTCTAACAGTGTACTAGAGAAAGCAAAATCATATACCAAAAGAACAAAACATGCAAGGAACTCACCATATTTTGCTGTAGAAAAATAGATACAATCATAAGAAATTGGCATGGTGGATAATGTACTGTAGTAAAAATGCAATACTCTACATAACAAAAAGGATATAATAAATAAATATTTGTACAAACATTCTTAAAATTCTACAACACATAATATACACCTTAAAATCACTATTAATATAGAAAATAATATTAAACTATATAGTATAATACAAAAGAAGAGATAGAAAACTAATATACTGTACAGTACTGTATAATGCATATTATTCAAACTGAACACTTTTCCATGGTATATTATTCTAGTAATCAGTAACCCTGAATTATTTTAGTCACCTTAAAAAATATATATTAAATCATATATAAAATAAGGAAAATAAAATAAAATATTATTCATAAAATATATGAGAAAAAGAAAAGAAATATTTTCTAAACTTTATTGGTACCAGATAAAGATGGTTTAATAATATTATTATGTTCAACAACGGTGATAATACTGACCAGGTTTTTACAGGTTTTGGAGAGAGATTCCACGACCTCCTCAATGACCCGATCAGAGACAGTGGAGGCTACGGCCAAGTTGACCTCGTTGACTTTGTTGAGGATCACCGACCCTGCCTGCTCCACGATGGCAGACTCAACAAGTGGGTACGACAGCTGCACAGGAACAGCAAATTTATTAATCGTATTTGTAATACAGGTATTATGGTTAACTTGCAAATATATGTAAGTCGTGAACAGGTATTTCTGGAAATATTTTAAGGCGTAATTCTGACACAAAGGTGAATTACTTAGATACACTGCTTACTCTACAATGATCAATTTACTTGGTTTTACTAGATAAAGATCATCTTTATTTTACCATTTGGAATGGTTCGATTATTTATGACCACGACTGTACATGATTATTATATCGCACACTTTCTCTCAAGGTCTGTTCTAGTTTATATTTTGAAAGACATTGTCTATGTTAGCAAGTGCATTGTTGTATACCATGTTCCATTATCTCTTGCAGCCTCTCTCCTTAGCCTATTAATACTGAGAGTCTTTACACATTACCTAATTCCAAGTCTTTTTTTGTGTGCCCTTAAGAAGATCGTGTTTGTTCTCTCTCTCGCTCTTTCTCGCTCTTTCTTTCTCTCTCTCGCTCTCTCTCTCTCACTCTCTCTTTCACTCTATGGTCTTACCTGAGACTTGGCCATGCATGCGGCCCTGACGTCATTAACGACCTTCTCGTCACTCAGCACGTTGGGGCACTTGTCCTGGGCCGACCGCACCATACTCTCTACTGTGTCCTGGTAGGAAGGAAAGACTTTATCATCAGAATATATATGTCTTTGTAACAGACTAAATGTCTTTGTAACAGACTAAATGTCTTTGTAACAGACTACATGTCTTTGTAACAGACTAAATTATAATAGTGTACAATACCGCAATTATGGGCGGTTGGGCTAGCAAACATCTCCAGGAAACAAGTTAGAGATTTATATGAATTGGCTCAAAATATGGAGGAGATTCATTAGTGGCTATCCCCTCGGGGATCAAGGTGTCTGGCAATAGATATATGGAGTAACACAATACAGAATTATTATATATACAGTATATATATATATATATATATATATATATATATATATATATATATATATACATACTGTATATATATATATATATATATATATATATATATATATATATATATATATATATATATATATATATACAGTATAATATATACAGTATATATATATATTAAAAACAAAGTCAAACATTTCTTTATGCACAGATATTCTCAATCTTTGCATGTACAGTACAGTATCTACTTTGGCAAACCTAATGGCTGCTCTATGGGGGAGTATAGTCAAAGCTCTGATATCCTAGACATGCCAAAATGATTTTTGTTGTCTTCTCTGCGTGAGAGCTGCTTTTTGTTTAAAGTTTGCCTTCATTTAGAAAGGCTGTCATCCAAGGCTAAGCATCCAACCTACCCTAGCTGTACAATTTACCACCAAAGCATTGTCAAATACAGTAGTTCCCAAGAGTACTGGAAATGCTCGGCGTTATCAATTAATTCAGTTACCATAGAGTTGTTTATACAAGTAAAAACAGAAGAAACTAACAAATTATGAATACCTCCATCTACTCCCAAATATTGATTAATCTATTGTAACTTGTGCTATGTTGTATTCAAGGTGGACTACACATACCTGCAGGTAATTGGTGATGACTGTGTGTAGGTCTGTGGCCACTTGGTTTAGCTTGGTCTCTATGGGGTTGCCCGCTTCATCCCGTCTCACCACAACATCATGCAGGTGCGAAATCAACTGCAAGGAAAACACAAGATGGTTAATTTAGGTATTCTAGTCTTCATTAATACAATAAAGTAAATGTAAAGTTGGTGGTTTACTCTAGGCTGATAATTTCCTTGCCCTTTGGAGCCTGTAGTGGGTAACTCATTGAGTTAACCCAGCCTGGTACACAGAGGCTACTTAAAACTTTCCAGATTATCACTTAACTTCCACAGATGGGACGTCACAAATATCCACTAACTCCAAGTACCTATATACTGCTAGGGGAATAGAGGAAACTGCCCATCTGTCTCGTCCTGCCCAGAAATCGAACCCGAGACTTTTCGATTGTGAGTTGAATACACTACCATTGCGGCATAATCAGTTATCAATTCAGTCTTAACCACATCGTGCAAGTATGAGATTAACTGCAAGGCAAACACCATATGGATAATTTAGTTATTCTTGTATTTTATTGTTAGCCACAACTAAATTCAATCTCAAATTAACTGTTGTTGTTGTTGTTCCCCAAGCTGTCTGGCGGAACAGCCCCAAAGCCCCGAGCAAGGCCAAGGCCATAACCGAGTGCCCCCACAGAACCCTCCCTGCCGACCACAATAAAGCCTGGGTGACCGAAGTCACTCCATGGCGGGGAGCTGAGGAGGGTGCCTTAACGCCTGGGAAACCCAAGCCCCACTCAGGGCCCTGTGCCCCTCAGCAATTATGAAGAAAAAGTTGAGGGGCAAAGGAAAAATGTGATGCTTTGGCTTCCAATCTTAGTAGATTGGGAGGTCAATCCACGGAAGAGACGCCGTCACTTGAGATCTAGAAAATACATAAGTAAAAGGAACAGTCAGAGTAAGCTATGGGTATGGCAGAGATCGCTCAGTTCTCACTCTGATAGACCAGCCCATCACCACATAACTAGAACCCAATCCTCTCAGCATCAGCTAGGAAAGGCCCTAGAAAACCGCCTTTGGCGGGGGGATAGCTCCCCTATTTCAATCCCTTTCGGGGTTGGGCACCCGCCCTCAAACTCAGTGACTGTAGTCACTGATTACATTATATACTGTATTGTAGGACCATAATATTTACCGGTTACCTCCAGTCTGATATCAATTGAAAGGTAAAGTTATTAAGCTAATGGATCTTTTTATTGCATTCTTGCAACTTTACTTCCCAGTTTTCTCTTCATTTTGGTACCTACAGTACTGCATAGTAAGATTAAATAATTAATTCTTAAATTCCAGATTCTTACATTTTACTAGTTTTATTTCTATCCCATATCAACTATAAATACTGAGCTCTATTTTGCATTCTACTACTGTATTCGATTACCCGGATACAGACAAAGGATTTTCTAAATCACAAATAGTTCTCACTTTAGCCTTAGATCAACTACAAAAAGTCTAAGTATATTTTTTGCAATCAAAGGTCTGCTTAAATGCATATTTTATGTATATTAAAATCATCATTTGTTTGAGACAAAGTAAATAGGAAAGAGTCAATTACTTGTATCCATTCCCGAATATGATGATGATGCAGTTTTTACCACCATACACTCCCTGCTGAATAGCAAGGCTATAATTATAATTTTTTGTTTAATATAAAAACAGCTGAATAGTGAGGTGTAGTGAGTGGGTGAATATACTTTTTGATGTTCATACTACAAGTATATAAATATATGATCAAATACAAGGAATAAAGCTTTAGCAAATTACTAACTAAAACATTTGTATATTCCCTTTCCCCCCCCCCCCCTCCCCCTCCACCCCATAGCGTTCTCCCTTCTCTCTCTCTCTCTCTCACATACACACACATTATTAATATAGTTTACTTATAAAAATGAAAACATTATAGTACCGTTTTTTATAAGCATAGTGAGGACCCATTTTGAATATGGCGTGCAATTTTGGTCTCCTTATCTGAACAAGGACATTGAGAAACTCGAGCGACAAAGTTGATACAGTCACTGAGAAATAAATAATATCACGAAAGAATAAAACAATTATATTTGTTTTCACTTAAGATAAAAAGATTGTGAGGTCAATAATACTGAGTGTTTCAAGATATTAAAGGGTTTTGACAAAATTAAAGTAGATTCACTGTTCAAAATTAATAAAAGTTCATCAACTCGGGGAAATGGAATGAAATAAAAAAACAAACAGGAGGGCAAATCTCGCTGTCACAAAGCACTTCTTCACCTACAGTGTGGTCAACGATTGGTACAATGTACTGCAGTACAATTGACACATTCAAAAGGAGTCCAGACATCAGTTTCGAGGAGGTTGGAGTAGGGAAAAAATATATATAATACAGTATATATATATATATATATATATATATATATATATATATATAATACAGGGTGTTTCATAAATACCTTTCATAAATTTCATAATGAATAGACCTAGCAATAATAAATATACTTTACTATGTGACAGTTTTGGAAATTTCTCATATTTACCGGGATATTACACATTTTAGTTTAAATAGGAAAGTCTAGGGGATGAACACAATCAGTAGATTACCATCACCTCAATTACTTTATTTCGTCATAATGTATGCTACACAAATCAACACCCGTCAGCAACTGTGGCAACGAGTTCAAGAGGCATGCAGAGAAGTAAGAAACACACCAGGGATATTTGAAAGAGTGCGACAGTCTCTTATGCGCCGAGCCCAAGCCTGTATCAAGGAGGGTGGGAGAAACTTCGAGCAACTATTGTAAATAATGTAAAATTACATTGATGTTCAAACATTTGTGACAAAATAAAGTAATTGAGGTGATGGTAATCTACTGATCGTTTTCATCCCCTAGACTTTCCTATTTAAACTAAAATGTGTAATATCCCGGTAAATATGAGAAATTTCCAAAACCGTCACATAGTAAAGTATATTTATTATTGCTAGGTCTATTCATTCTGAAATTTATGAAAGGTATTTATGAAACACCCTGTATATATATATTAATTAAGCATTAGTAGTATACAATATTTCCTAACTTTCCTTCTTTACTATGAATTTTCCAGTAGAAAGTCTCTCATTCTGCTGGGGGGCTTGGTTTCCAACAAAATGTCATGCCGACCCAAGGTCGGAGGGATGGTGGGTGGGGAGAGAGCCTTCTGCTTTGTTATCTACAGTATACCTTCCAATGTATAACAAATTTTGTTAGAATTACCGTAAGTCCGAACTGCCTAGTAGGGACCGCAAGGTATGTGCAGTCTGTATATACGTAACTCTATGTAATACACACATACTGATATACAGTATACAGCCACAAATACCTACAGTATGTACCCACACACAACATTGTAATGTGTTTGGTACATGTTAACAATAGTATAATTCCCAGTACCAAACGTAGTCACCAAAAAAACTTCAGTACATAGAGATTGGACACAACTTCTGATACAGTATTATGTGACATGACTCATTATAAAACACATACAATCACAAACATTCAGTCTCTCTCTCTCTCTATTTGTGTGCTAAAAGACTCCATTTGACAACTTTGCTAATCAAAAAAAAAAAAAATATGATAGCTGGTTAACAAACCAAATTTATGGTGGTGGAGGCTATGGTGGCGGTATGTGTTTCGCATGTGTGCCTCCAATATGAAGAGTTGTCTATTATCTATTGCACGCACGCACGCACGCACGCACGCACGCACGCACGCACACACACACGCGCGATAATAATGAGCTTAGCTCGCATTGCGTGGATTCCCCTTGACGAACAAGTAACTGAGTAACACGCACGCGCGCGCGGAAGTGTTGACCATTTCCTCAACTGGTACTGTTTTGACTCGCTACTGCAAACATTTCCTGAACCCCGGCTTTAAAGTTTTAGAAAGGGAGAGTGAAAATGCTCTAGAGAAAAGAGGAAGATGTTATTGAATAAATTAAACAATTGTGAATTAGCTTGTTAATATGCGCAAATGTGCTTTCGTTAGCGCATTTGCAATTACGCCAAATCCTTTAGCAGCTGATTTATCGATACCTAATTAAATAATACGAACATACTATGGCTCAGCATCATCATCTTTATTATTTTTCGTAATTAGAAACTATATATATATATATATATATATATATATATATATATATATATATATATATATATATATATATATATATATATATATATATATATATATATATATATATATATATATATATATATATATATATATATATATATATATATATATATATATATATATATATATATATATATATATAAATTGTCTGATTGTGACTGGGAACTTGGCGTTTGTTGTAATAATCACAATTACAGTTCTAGTTGAAAATCTAGCTTGCTTGAGAACCTCAGAAGGCAACATATGCGAAGACTGTTAGGAATTAAGGAAAATAGTCGATAGGCAAGATTTCGGCTCCGGAAATTACAGAAATCGGTAGGCCTATTTATCAAAGGGGGTCGAGCGTTCAGTATAGTCTATACTATTATAAACGGCTACTATGTGACATGGGAACTCATTAACCAAGGTTTTCATATAGAAATAACATATCCACAAGAGAAAGAAATATGTATGGTTGATTGTATTTGTTGCTAAAAGTCCTCTCTGAATTTCTACTGAATTTCACCCTGGCCCATGGACTATAAGGAAAACACAAGTTGCACTTACTATTTTTAGGTACTGTACACATAAAGCTTCTTAAATAAATTTACACCCAGTGTAAATGCATTCCCAATAATGGCCATGCGTGTTACACGCGCATAAAATATTAACTTGAATATTACAGCACTACAGGCACTTACACAGTGCAAAACACTTCGAGATACCAACACTCAAAAACAACATTTCATTGACAATTTTTACCGTATCGGTACTTGAAACTTTGTACAATCGTTCGAGTCTACTCATTCTTTCCACAGACGTTCAACTAGATAAGATAAAATAAAACATGTTCTTTGTTAAAATAAAGTAAATATATGTCCTTGGTAGATAAATGTTTCACGTTCACAAAGATACGGCAGGATTAACGAGTTGTGGATTAAAGCAGGCACACGAACGTCTTTTCCGACAATATCTCATAGGCAACGTTTTTCCGACATTAAATTAACAAGACGCTAGAGTAATGTTATAGGTAACTTATTAACTGAAGAAAGACGATTTAAGGTGGTTGGATTCTTATAACATGTTTAATCAAACATTGTCGGACAAAATATTGTGCAATAACCTCTTTCATTATATTCTGGCTACCATTAGGTGATAGTTTAGGAACAGACAATAGGAGTTTAAGGGTAACGGAATTTCCAAAAGTCCTTCATTAACCATACATTGTCAGTCAGAATCATATAACAAAGTTTGCCACGTTCTGTGAGAGAATCCGGTGAAGTAATATGACACTGCTATAGCCCGGCTTATACAGGTGGGTGACGGGGTCCAGCCTAACATGGACCGGCCAAAAGAACCAGTACGGTACTTCACAATATCAATCACAGGCACACTTAATTGTAGGCCTATTCATGCTACCTTCATGTCATAATATTATGTTCTACTTAGGAAGGGCCTCTTGGAGAACATATTAGCTAAATCTATTTGAAACCCCTTTCAATCTCACAAATATATACTGTATTTACTTAATAGTTTAACTTGCCAATTTTCTTTATTTTGTTTTGTTTTATTCGTAACACAAGTCGGATTACTTGCTTACAACGACTATATCTGAATCATATGATTTAATCTGTTACTTTCTTATTCTTTTCATATTTTACTACCTGTAGTTGTATTTCTATGATGTCTTAATTTAAAACAAACACTCACAAACACTTTCACTTGCCGATTTACTGATAATTGTTCTATCACAGGAAGTCCAAACTAAAACAAATCCGGTATGCTGGTTTGTCCTTGTCTGGCAAGCTTCAAAAATAGTAGAGAATGCAGTAAAGGAAGTAGTGGAGTAAACCAGATCACAGCACCACTAACCCCTCGTACTACTGTAAAGACTAGTGTACCAGAGTAATGGTAGTGGTAGTAGTAGTGTTGGGCAGGCAGTATCGAGTAGTAGTGACGTTACTAACCCCTCGTACTACTGTAAAGACTAGTATACCAGAGTAATGGTAGTGGTAGTAGTAGTGTTGGGCAGGCAGTATCGAGTAGTAGTGACGTTACTAACCCCTCGTACTACTGTAAAGACTAGTATACCAGAGTAATGGTAGTGGTAGTAGTAGTTTGGGCAGGCAGTATCGAGTAGTAGTGACGTTACTAACCCCTCGTACTACTGTAAAGACTAGTATACCAAGTAATGGTAGTGGTAGTAGTAGTGTTGGGCAGGCAGTATCGAGTAGTAGTGACGTTACTAACCCCTCGTACTACTGTAAAGACTAGTATACCAGAGTAATGGTAGTGGTAGTAGTAGTGTTGGGCAGGCAGTATCGAGTAGTAGTGACGTTACTAACCCCTCGTACTACTGTAAAGACTAGTGTACCAGAGTAATGGTAGTGGTAGTAGTAGTGTTGGGCAGGCAGTATCGAGTAGTAGTGACGTTACTAACCCCTCGTACTACTGTAAAGACTAGTATACCAGAGTAATGGTAGTGGTAGTAGTAGTGTTGGGCAGGCAGTATCGGGTAGTAGTGACGTTAAGCTAGGGGTTTGGCTAGTAGTGTGCCCAGTGCCACCACCACCGTCTCATACCAGGCATGCCACACACAACATACACGTTTATAAGGAGCATTTTTCACATCACCACATGCCACACACAACATACACGCTTATAAGGAGCGTTTTTCACATCACGAGTTGTTACTGTCTCCCAATAGCAAGGGGATGAGGGGTTTGGTTGGCTAACAGGTCCAGGCTAACCTTAAGGGGAGATGGTTCCATTAGATCCCCCTTCTAGATTAATTTGTAATTTTTTCGGTAGAAAAATGTCTCGGCCGTAGGCCGTTTCTTCCAACATTACAGGCTCACTATCGTTCGCCAGGGAAAAAATCGACACCTAAATAGCACGAAAGGTCTAAATATTGACGAAGAAATGGGGGCGAAAGATCTTAAAATTGACTAACTAATGGGGCAAACACCTTGACATCTGAAAACTAATGGGGCTAAACATGAGGGAGAAAGTGGTCCAGAAAACCGGCCCAGTTGCAGGTAGACGTGATACTGCGACCAGGTCTACAACATGGCGTTTAAAACGATGATAGCCAAAGTAGCACAATTCTGCCTACATTAGAACATTTCTTTGGTCATACTTCGGGGAAAACTATACAGGAACACGAATGCAACACTGGCATACGTACAAAGCACATCAACATTCTCCACATATTTTTTTTTTGGGGGGGGGAGGGGGGGGGGGGTCCTTTTTTCGGTGGTTGTCCGTGGAAAAATATATAGGAAGGTTACTATAGGAATATCTGACATACCAGATTAACTTGCACATGTAGTAATGTACACCCTATGCAATGGATTGTGTTCTTTTATTTATACATTATTATTTTACTTAAGCGTTGTTTCCACATAGCGATTTTGATTAGTTATTTTGTCTTTTTACTGTGTTCGTATACGTTTTGGTTTGTTTATTTTGCAAAGTTTACATTATAATACCGTATGGGAAGCAGTGATGGGGTTAGCACATGGCTATACGAATAACGTGGTACCTCAATCGTCTCTACAGCTGGCTATTTGACCCTGGCACCCACCCAGGCCCAGATCCTCACTCTGTCACCTGGCTTTTCCACTGTAATCACGAAAATGTCACACGGGACTCCATTTAGGGGGGGGGGGGGGGAGGAGAGAGAAAGAGAGAGAGAGAGAGAGAGAGAGAGGGAGAGAGAGAGAGAGAGAGAGAGAGAGAGAGAGAGAGAGAGAGAGAGAGAGAGAGAGAGAGAGAGAGAGAGAGAGAGAGAGAGAGAGAGAGAGGAGAGAGAGAGAGAGAGAGAGAGAGAGAGAGAGAGAGAGAGAGAGAGAGAGAGAGAGAGAGAGAGAGAGAGAGAGGGGGTAGATTCTACACATCCCTATTCAATAATAGGATTTCCTTTGTAGAGCGAGGCCTGAGAAATGGCCGGTATGACCCACTTATCCTCTAGTTACAATAATCCCCAGTACTCTAACACCCTTACTAATACTATAACAACACACACACACACACACACAAGCGGTGGTGTGTTTATCGGTACACACGTTATTTTTGCATGCTTACGAGTACATTTTTCGATTTTTAAACCAAAATAAAACTATCTAGATAAAACTTAACCTAACTTAACCTAACCTAACTTACCTAAAACACTCCATTCAACGTATTTTAAAGAGGTGTGTATACTTAAACTGTCGTCCTAAACCTCATGTATCTGCAAACCTACATATTTCGTGAATTTTGTACCTTTAAACACACCACCGTTTGTACACACACACACACACACACACACACACACACACACACACACACACACACACACACACACACACACACACACACACACACACACACACACACACACACACACACACACACACACACACACACACACACACACACACACACACACACACACACATTTGATTTTCGTTTACCTCGGTGCACAAATAACTTCAGCCTTATAATCGAAATACAGTGCAAGTACTTCTATGGTTACTGATATGTTTTGCTTGAACCGTTGTTATTATTATATGTTTTGCTTGAACCGTTGTTATTATTTCACAGTGCGATGAAATTATAATTTAATTACTAATAACTTTATACCATTAAGTACTCGAGTCGTAGTCGTACGCAATACAGGTTGCTAGTTTATCCTATAATATTAGGGACTGTATGTATCTCTCTATCTCGAATTCTCTCTCTCTCTCTCTCTCTCTCTCTCTCTCTCTCTCTCTCTCTCTCTCTCTCTCTCTCTCTCAGAATAAATAAAGCAAATTCACGCTAAAGAAGTGATATGTTATTGTTAACTGGTGTTTGTATTTAGAGTAAATGTATACTACATTTGCACACATTGCTATCACTTACGAAAGATTGGAGTCATGTTAAGAAATGACTACCTAGAGATTATACGACTGTGAATTAAATTAACCCTTTCAGAAATCGAGGACGGGGTTCTTTCTTTTACTTAAACTATTATTAAGCGATTGTTTTCAGATTAGGCAGGAATTGTGGAAGTCAGAGGGTTGACTGGAACAAGACCTCACGGGCCTCACCGTGTTCAGCGGTAGAGTGTAAAGGCTATCAGCCTATGCCCGAGAGGGAGTAGTTGGAATATAGAAAGGAAAAAAAAAAAAAAAAAAATGAAATGTTTCCTTACCCCCCTTTGATTCCTAGAGATCCTTCCTAAACTGCATAAAATCTTCTATTAAGAGTCAGACCAAGAGCAACAGGAGAGTCACATAAAAACTGTCTATCAACCCTCTGGATTGCCGAAATTAGTTGAGATAACGTCACTTCGGACTGACAAAAAGTATAATTATTGATAAACAAACTATATACTAAAGTGTAAACCTGGTACCTTCCAAACTAGAACAGCGACGAGGCAGGTGATGAGGATGAGTAACCACATAGTGACAGTCACTGGAGGATATACACACGGGAAAAATACTGTTTATTTTGTATAACTTCACTCCGTTTGCTCACTCAACCACTTTATTCTTGGTTTTCTTACTCGATCACTTGTTTTCAACTTGATTTTCCGTTTTCTCACTCAACAACTTGCTTGCGATCTTTGTTTTCCTACTTGCTTGCCACTTGAATATTGTCCACTAGTTTACGACTTTGGTGTTTCTTACTCCTTGTGACTTGAATGTTATTGTCATGTTGATTATTGACTTCACTCTTGGTAAGGTCTCTTGATTTGTTCACTTTAAAGTGTTTGCATCATTTCAGTGTTAAACATGTGTATATATATAATTTGTTCTTAAATTCAATGAACACACGAAGGTTTAATGTAATATACTCTATCCACACAAGCGTACAACACAAGATATTCGCATTTTAGAACAGCATTAACAAGTCCTGAATTATGGACAATGTAAAGACCATCAGAATGTGCCAACAAGTGACAATTCCACTGATACAATACAGATCAGCCCTAACACAACAGCCTCGAACAGTAAGCACTCCACCACTGGCTTCAATACTTCTCCAGCCTTCACTAGATATCATGCAATAAGAGAGAGCGGCCATCTCTTCCTTTGGACGCCATTTTGGAGTCTCATTTATTAAACAACACGGTTTTTCTTAATATTTGATTATGTAAATATATATCCAAAGATCAAACTATTTAACAAGTACCAACTTTCCCGAATGTTGATTCGGATATATCTAATACTTTTGAGAGGAGAATAAACAATATCACCAGTGGCACCAAGATGGCGGAGGTTGACTAATCTATGTTACTATAAACTTTTTAGTCTTCAATGCCCCGATCAGGTGAAGGTATTGAGGGAAAAGCCTTTACAACGGCACAGCACCTTGTATCCACTTTTCGAAGAATATTGAGAGGGGAGAAGGGGTGTTGGAGAGAGAGGAAGCTATTGGAGATACTGTGTTGTGTGTGTTATGAGTCTGTATACATAGTCGAGGTGTCCCCCGACTGCAAGCACGTGAAACACGCTAGGACGTACTGCCACGCCCACTAAATATGTCCGCCTTGGCTGGGATCGAGCAGGTCAAGCAGATGCACACGTAAGGGTGCGCTACCACTCGGCCGTCGCGGATCTCAGTTCTCCCTTTCAATTGCCACTTTCTCCAATAACAAGAGGCTGTATAGAGTTCCTCCAACTTGACCCTCGAGCCAATACTCAAAATAATCTGACATTGCAGTAACCAAAACACTATCATCGAGTGGACAAATTCATAAGAGTTCCGTGAATACAAGACTGGAAAACTAAACTTACATTATCAAAACTTTTTTTTTTCTTCTTCTAACTACTCTTGTATTTGAGGACGCGTTTCTTCCTTTCATTTTGGTTATCATTATACAATTATATTAAGTTGAGAAAGGAATTGTGGGAGTAAGAAGGTTGATTAAGACAGACTTTGCCCCTTTCATTCCTACAGGGCCTCCCAAACCTGAATAAAGTCGTCTAATGTTAGCCAACATTTAATGAGAAGAGGTTCCTCGAAAACTGGAAGGGTTAATGTCGAGCCATGTCAGTTTCGGGTCACCATGAAACTGCCGTGTCTCTACAATAAACACCATTATCGGTATGTGGGTTACGTTTTCTAAAGCACAACCACAGCCTGACGCACTTCCACAATCATAATCACTGTACAGCGGATTTGTTTTCAATATCTACTAACTCTACTATCCATGAAGAGACAATGATATAACGCGTGTGTCAAGTCTAACCCTTGAAATGGCGTTCAAACAAGTATTATATTAACCAAAACACCTGTCTCACGGACCTCCTCAGGTTTAATCACTATATACCTGTTGAACTTCTGGCACGTGTTACTTTCTGGAATAACAAACCTGTTAATATTTGAACGTGTATGTTTAATGAAAGTCATAAAATAGAACTCTTGGCAGGTTTCGAGTCCTATAACATCAAAGAACTAGCACAGCCACTTTTTCCGGTAATAAAGCAATCAAGTTAGCATGCATGTAAAATATAAGTCCTGCAAAACGCCTCAGAGCACGACAGCAAACGAAACACTACCAGTACTGCCTCACACACGTTTTCCCTGCTTTCACTACCCCGCCACATTTGCTTTGAATGGAAACTTTCTCCATTATTCAGGCAGGGGAAATACTCTCAGGTCTGTGCTAAATCTACCCATCGAATAGGTACTACAACAACCTTCAAAAATTATAGTAACCAAAACACCACTGTATCACGGACTTCCTCAAGTTTAATTATTGGCAGCCACAAATTTTTCAGTCGCTACCTTCTCCAATAATAAGGTAGACAATAATTTGACGTGTGTATCAGCGTCTGTGCGTTGAAGAGGTTCCAAGGAGTCACTAAAGAATCAAAACAGCACCAGTATCAACCACTGCCTCACACACACTTCCCGCGCCCACACTGCTCCGCCACATTTGCTTTCTATTGCCACTTTCTCCCACTGACCAGACTAGGGGCTATAATCTAGCCTGCGTTTCCCTGCGTTTTCAGCAGTTTCCCTGCTGCTGCACCTGTTTGCAGAGTGGAGCCGGCGGCCAGTGTGTATGTGTGTGTCAGTTTGTGGGGATCACCTGGCACACTACACAATTTACCCACTAGAGTACAGTCTATTGACACCAATGTACACCAATTAAGACACTAGTACATGATTAAGGGGCTGTATGCTGTGCATGATTTAGGCACTTCTGTGCAAAATGTGAATAGCAAAATTGCTCAATTTTGATAACTGTGCATTATAAAGGTACAGGGTATAGGAACATAACATTTAGGCAGTGGTGTACAGACATATAAAACTGCTTTACAAACGTTAAGCACTGATGTACAGATTCCTGGCATTATTGTCCAGAAAATACGCAGTTGTGCACATAATTCAGCCACTAGCACACTGCCTAATTACTCGTGTAAATAATTTAGACTGGTGTATATAACGTCTGCACTAGTGTTGAGAATCTAGGCACAAGTGGTCAGGTGGTGGCACTGGTTTGTTGTGTGGAGAAGCCTTGGGTGATGCCTTACGTCGTGTACCATCTCCACACCCACCACCACCACCACCACCACACCCACCCACCCTCCTCTGCGTCTTACCTACTTCTCTCATCACTCCTTTTCATGTC